>CM062809.1:647156968-647825716 GCA_031772625.1 Pinus tabuliformis
GATAAGATGATCCTCAAGTGACAAGACGAAGGAACACCAATGTACAACAAAAGACAAACGATCAAGATCACATGAAGAATCCATATTGATTCACAACCTTTGGATGGCGTATATGAAGAACAAATCATATTTATCATGAAGACGAAGTATTAAATACATCTCTTATTGAAGAAGCAAAGAGTGGCTTGACATTCCCATGTCATCATGAATTCCATGTCATCAGTGTTATGCCATGTCATGTCATGAGTCATCATATTCCACATCATTTTGTGGATTCTGTAAATCCAATATTGGAGAAATGTAATGTAAAGTGGAAGTCCAAGAGTCATCCATGTAATGTGAAAAGTCATGTAGGAAGTTGAAAGGTCACTGAGAAATCAAACAATCATGTGGGGTAGTACAAGAGTCATAAGGGAGGTGAAGGATCACCCCATTTGTTATATATACACCCTCATTGCTCATGAAAAGGAATTTTCACCTTAGTTTCACCCCTAGAAAATCACAGAGATAGATTTAGCACTTTTTGGGAGTAAGTGGTGGCTCCAATACTCCACTATTGAAGCTAGTGATATTCATTGTATTAATGTATATTGGCACTTTTGATTAATACTTGAAGCTTCATGGCCAACATGTTTTCATGCATGGATTGTGGATATTTTTAAGACTATTATGTAAATGTTTATGATTCATGTTTTCTTTTAGTTGTACTAATGTAGTTGAACTGTTTAAGTTATTTTAGTGTTGATCACATTGAGAATGTGTTGTAATGGTTATAACAATCATTGCATATGTGTGGACTATATCACTTGATGTTAGATTATTCTTTCCTATCTATGTGTGTCTCTACTAGGGTCACACTATTACCTCTCTCTTAGAGGCTTACTTTTATTTCTCCCTACAGTAGGAGAACCTTAGTGCACCTACAATTGAACTAGGCAGACTCACTTCTTTTTTTAAAGGAACATACACCCTTCTCCCTTTCCTAACAAATAAAGGAAAAGAAAATTTGTAAGAATATATGGTAGTTGGGATGACATTATATATGGGGCTCTTATTCCAAGCAGTGTGAGATCTAATTGGGACTTCACATCAAGGAGGACCCCTTGGTTGACGAATTTCCAACACCATTAACAAAATGGTGCTAGAAGGAGGGACAGATGATAACTTGTGCCTATTGAGTCTGTTTGGAACCCCTTATCTGAAATGACTCATCCTCAAATCATACTCCTGGGGTATTTTTCTGACCTTTCCCCTGATGAAATTTCAATCCCTAATGAGTCCCTCCATGACTTGTCTCGACTGAAGTTTAATGGTGAGGGTTATACATCGATTTTTGAGCATTCATCTTTTTTCCTTAAGTTTTATGAATACTATGAAATCGATTGTAAACATGCGGCTTGTATTATCTTCTTCCTCACCCTTGAAGGTCAAGTTATTCGATAATTTCACACTCTACCACCTGCTTCCATTCATTCTCTTGAACACATCATTAAGGAGATTCATTTAGAATTTGAAAGGTATGATTACCAAGATCTTTATAAAATGATTAATCAACTAAGAATGAAGACTAATGAATCAATTCCTTCACCTCTCTTATGAATTTCTTGAAGAAGAAATGGATTTGGATTTATTTAAATAGAAGTTTGAGCATTTGGTCCGTATCTCTTTGCACGGTGAACCCAAACCAGCTAATGTTTCTTCTTCCCCAACTCTTGTAATCCATGAGACACCCCTGATTTCAAAGGAGGAACCTATTATTCCTTTTGTTCCTTTTTTAGTTCTGATGTGGTTGCCTCCTTGAGATGATAATGAAGTTGGGAAATATGCAAATCAAATTCCTAATCCATCTTCTCATCATCTTTCCACTTTTTATGATTTAAATCCCATGGAGGAAATCTCAGAATGGTTCATGAATCCTATAGTGAAGACTAATTTATCCATTCCTCTCAATGATATTATTACTCATAATTTAAATCTTGAATCTAATTTGAATACATGTCATCCTCTATGTTGGCTACTTGGGACCTGAACCAGGTTCAGCAGTGAGGCGACTGACATTTACCTTTCCTAGGAGGGTTTCTCCATTAAGTTTGACTAGCTGGACCGCACCTCCATCTCTGACCTCTTTTACTACGTAGGGTCCCAACTAATGCATTTGGAATTTTCTAAGAAATTTTTCGAACTTGCTGTCATACAACAACACTAAATCGTTTACCTTGAATTTGCGTAACTTGATATAGCGATCGTGCAAGCCTTTCTCACGTTGTTTCTGTACTTGATGATGGAATCCTGCCAGAAAACATTCTTCCTCGAGTTCTTCCAGCTGCGCGAGCCTTTCTCCCAAGGCATCACAGTTCGACATGTCTGTAAATGCTACTATTCGCAAACTGGGTACGATGTATTCTCTTGGCATGATTGCTTCCATGCCATATACTAACTGGAAGGGCGTCTGACCCGTCAGTTTCTTGCACGTGGTTCTGTATGCCAAGGCAGGTATGCGTAGGTCCTAGTCATTTCGTTGCACATTACATACCTTGGTTAATGTGGTCTCTAATATCTTATTGAATGCTTCTACTGTCCCATTGGCTTGCGGGTGGTATGGTGTACTTTTCTGATGATACACCTAGAACGACTCGGTGAGTGCACTGATGGTTTCAATCAAGAAGTGCGTTCTGCGATAACTCATTAAGATTTTTGGGCAACCAAACCATGTCAACATGTTATTGAACAAAAATTCACAGCCGTAGCGGCTATGCAGGCCTTAACTGGCTGTGCTTCCACCCATCGAGTCAGGTACTCTATCGTGGTGATGATGTAGTGCGCACCTGTCTTTCCTTGAGGTTTGATCGCCTCCAAAAAGTCAATTGGCCATTTTTTGAATGGCTATAGTGTCATCTACGGATTGAGTGCCATCCTGTCCCTTCGCGATGGTTTTCCAGTCCTTTGACATATGTTGTAGGCCCGACAGTGTGCTTTCGAATCTTGGTGTAGGGTTGGCCACCATAGCCCCGCATAAAGAATCTTCTGTGTTGTCGCGTGTCCTGCATAGTGTCCTCGTGCAACCCCCCCATGTGCTTCCATGAGGATCTATCCATGTTCAAATTCAAGTACATATCTTCTCAAAATCTCATCATTTCTCATTTTGTATAGGTGCCCTGCGATGACATAAAGTCTGCCACATGCACCACCAATTGTTTCTTCTGTTGGACTGAGTATCCCTTCGGTGCAGTCCCTGTGGTTAGGAAATGGATTATATTTTTGAAATCACCATCTGCGACATGCACAATAAAGAGTTGTGTGTCAGGTAGGCCATCCTCCAAATTTGTTGGCTCCTCCCCGGTCTCAATTCGGGATAAGTGATCTAGCCCTACATTTAGGCATCCCGGCTTAACGATGACCTCAAAGTAATATTCTTGAAATAGTGAAAACCATCTACAGATGCACCCCCCCAACACAAGCTTGTTCACCAGGTATTTCAATGTGGAATGATCAGTATACATCTTGAAGTTCTTGCCAAGTAAATAGTGTCAGTATTTCTGGAGCGCGCATACCATTGCCAACTCTTTGTGCTCAGTAGTAGAGTAGTTATTTTCAGCTTTGGGCAACCACTAACTTGCGAACGTGATCAATTGATCCACGCCTTCTTTGCTTTCCTGCGTGAGTACAGCTCCCAGCGCAATACATGACACATCAACATGTACATGAAATTCTACGTCCCATTTTGGGAAGACCAAGATGGGAGCGGATGCCAGTTTCTCCTTGAGAACATCCAAACCTTTCATACAATCATCATTCCAACAATATTTAGCATCCTTTTTCAATAGTTTTTCCATTGGCACTATTATTTGGGCATAGCTCTTAATAAATTTTCTATAGTAACCGGTATTCCCCAATGTAGCGCATAGCTGTTTGACACTTCGCGACACCTCCAAATTTAGAATAACAACAATCTTCGCAGGGTCCATCATTACTTGTTTTCAGACCACATGGCCTAGCAAGTTTCTAAAGGTAATGAGGAAGGTGCACTTTTGAAGGTTCAGCACAATCTGGTGTTGGCGAAAGGTATCCAACATCAAACGTAAGCTCATTATATGGTGCTTAACTAACCCAAAATAGTCCAATTATCCACATAGACTTCCAAGAACTTGTGGATTTATTCCTTGAACGCGGCCACTACTATGCGTGAAAATATCATTGGCACGTTCTTCAGCACAAAGGGCATCACGTTGTACTGAAAGCAACCCCATTCTGTTGCTAAGGTTGTCTTGCTCCTATCTTCCTGATGGTATCCTGAGAAGCCATTTGTGAATGAGTAAGCTTCCTGACCGCCAACGTTTTCCAATACTCCATATGTGAGCGGTGTTGGGAATGGATCATGAACATAGGAATCGTTAAGATTCCTAAGTTCCATGCATATTCTAATTTCGTCCTTTTGTTTCTTCTCCTGCACTAACATAAGACTCATCCAATCAGATTCTTCCGCTGGTTCAATAATTCTGGCTGCAAGCATTTTGTTTAATTTGTCAAGGACCTTTTCTTTATACTTTGGGTTCAACCGGCAAGGTCACTGCCATCGTTCCACCTCCTGGTTTGAATCCAAAGTGCAGGAGCTTCCAAGCTCCCACAAGATTCTCCCATCTGCAGTCAGATTCACCCAATCCTAGTCTCGCACAGTTATCTTGTAAATACAATCCAGCTTATCGTCGTTATCGTCACGCACTGGTTCAGTGTAGTGCGCTCCTTTAGCTAGGTCTAACGGGACTACTATGCATAATGACTTCTTCTTGAATATCATCTTACGCTTTTTCAAGTTGATGCCTCCATTCATATCGATATCCAGTCTATTCCTAACAATGTGGGATAGGGATTGTTCTCATCGACAATCTCTATCACTTCAAAGTCCGTCTGTGTGCTCACGCCTTCAATATCAACTGTTACTCCTTGAAACCTCCCCATGAGAAAAATATTCTGTTGGTTCGCCATTCTTAATTGAATAGGGGACCACTACAACACGGGCCTACCCATGCATTCTCATGTCTACTTTGGTAAGACATTCACGTCTGAACCTAGATCTAGGATTACCTGATCCATTTCATATTCTCCAATCTGTGCAGTCAACCACATTTCTCTTCCAGTATGCCATGCATGCTTCCACATTTTCTGGACAACACACGGTTCTCCTAATCCTACACACTTGGTGATCAGTTCATGCAGTCCTTTAACTGCCTTGTTGTCGCGCAGTAGTTTCATGCATATCTCCAGAAATGTAGTAAGCATGGAAGGATCCATTCCTAGCTCTGATTGATCCTTACTACCTAAAGTGGAGGCCTCCATGAAGCTCTTCTTAGCGTCCATGAAAGTCTCCTTAGTGCATTCTAAGTCAAACTCAAGTTCCTTCTCGGGAGCCTTATGAACCCATATATCTTTAGCGGGTTGCTTCCCCTTATCTTCCCCTATGGTCGCGTTGCTTCTGAGCATCGTGTTCACAGTTGGGTCTTCTTTGCATGGTTCAAACCTCATCATTTGGATATTCTGAGTTGGAGGTGGTTGGAGTACCCCTTTCTCACACATCTAGGTGATCAATGTTGGACAATCCACTAGTTCATGATCAAACTGAGCATAGTACGAACAAGATATTCATGTCGGGTCAGGACAATCACAGGCATAGTGCCCAGGTCCTCCGTAGTTGTAACGAATCAACTGTCCACGGCCCCTTCCTGGTCCCATTCCTCCTCGGCCTTGAAATCCAATGCGCTCCATCCCCACCACTAGGTCGAGGGCTCGCATCTCTGTCTGCATCCAATAGGCTAGGGTCTAATCCATCATTAGCTTATAACTGTGAAAATTTCACTCGTTGTGGCCTACTAACCTGCAAAAAATACAGAATAGCTATTGCGACATCTTTGTATACTTCTACAGTAAATTGCAATTGTTTGTGTTATGTTTTCCCCCTATCTGCTAGATTGTGCACCATAGGGTAGGCATCGCGCAGGGCCCTACTTTTGCTTCTGGTCTTAATGGAATTGGCCCCCCTCTTGCCAAATGGTTCGCGAATACTAGACAATGATCCTTGTCATGGCCCTGGCCTTTGCATTTTACACACCATAATTCCTCGCGTGCCTCTGGCCACGGTGCCCTATCGTGCTTCAAACTTTTCATCTCCAAGTATAGGTTCTATAGTTGCGTGTGGATTTGTTGAACTCCCAACCTAGGATCTTCTATCGAGGTATCATGCAACCTCATTGCCATTTCCAATGCTTCGGCTTGGGTTGAAAGCTTCTATTGGGACAACGCCATCCTCATGTGCAGTGTCAGGGATGCTATAAACCATTCGCAGTGTTGCGCATCTGTGAGTGTCATATTAGTATCGCGGATCATACTCTTCAGCAGCTGATCCAGATCCTAGGGGGTCTCGCCCGGGAGCATCGTGATCTCTTTGAACCCGATGATTGACTGTGTCTCAAACTTCGGCCAACTAAATTCCCATTTCAACGCATTTTGGATCTCTACTACCCCTGCATTTAGGTGGTCATTAGAGTGCTTAATATACCACGTCAATGCACAATCTTGCAGTGCGATCACCAATGTATCTTTCTTAATATTATCGTCCATAACCCCTTGTCCTTCCCATACTGTTCTCACCACGAACCAAAATTTGTCCGAATCTTCATTCCCTACTCCTCTGAATATGGGTAGTTTGCTCAAGCTTGCCATGCTGAACTGTGAGGGTGGTGGAGGTGGAGTGGTTGGAGATGGAGGTGAGGGAGGTGAAACGAGCGGTGGTGTGGGTGGAGGTGGTAACTGCAGAATGCGCTACCTTATCAAGCTGACCACACTTCTCGAAGAGACTCGAGTGAGCTCTTCCTTGCTCTCTCGTGAAGGTGAAATTAATGGACTATTTCCTAATTCCCCGCTACCTTTGTAGATATTCTCGCTCTGCGTCGTTCCAAACATTAATGTATTTGTATAACCTGTTATTCACATAACAACATCTTAATCCAGGTATTCAAATATCTAATATATTTACCTCATGGTCCTTTGAGGAAATGTCATTCTGCTCCACTGTAGCTCACAGTCGTGTCTACTGCAAACTTAGTGATAAATCCCCTTATTATCTGGTTGATCCAATGGTCGACAACTCTCACGATCTTATCTTCTAATGCCTCTGGTTTGTGCACTACTTCCGGAGTCCACACTATGGGTTGGTCAAGCTTACCCTTCCCTGGTTGTTAGCTAATCTCATGATCCACTCATACAGTTCCAAAGGAAAGGATGAAAAGAAAATCTCGTGGATTTCCATATACATGTAGCGATCTAATCACCTTTTCTCAGTTAATTATGGAGTTCTATTTTCTTGTGTCGCGAACTCGTGAATATTTTGGTCCAACCAATCTTCAATTTCCTTCTTCATTTGATTCCAGCATTCCGACATCAGACATCCCTTGGGAAGATTCCGGTCCCGGCAACGGAACCATTTGTTGGCTACTTGGGGCTTGACCTAGGTTCAACAGTGCGTTTAGCCAAGCAAATCTTGGTACTACTAGCCCTTTCGACAACAGTACGCAGAGTGTGGAATGAGGTCTCACCCGAGGTAGTATGGGAGGGTGCTAGAACTAGGTTTCCGCACCTTCGGGACGTCTTGATGAAGTTTCTTAAGGTTCATGATCCTAACCTACGCGCTGCACTGTGCCACACGAATGTCTATTCTTCACTACCTGTGCATGCCTTTGTGAATACAGTATTATTCTGATCTTGATCTTGTACTGAGCTAATATATTAGTGCTTTGACTTAGAGTGTGTGAGCCCAATGTTATTATGGGTTATTTACTTTTAGATAAGTGCACGTAACCAAAAACATATAAATGCATAAAGATAACCAGCACATAGAAACCCAGATCTACAAACAGATGCACAATATTCTGAATCAACTTAACTTTATTAATAATCCTTTGAAACTTTAGTACAATACAAACCCAACTCCGCCCTGCACACTTAGCTGCAGGGGTCTGCGCACTCAGCTGCGAACTCTACTAGGCCTCTGCACACTCAGCTATAGAGCCTTCTATATACTACTACAACCCAAGACTTGGACTTACAGACTCCACATTATTCTTTCATCGACACATACTTTCTTATCCGCCAAAAACTTTGAAGGGTCTCTACACTTAGATCCTTGCTCTATTTATACAATCCCATGGTCTGTGGACCATGGGTAGGACGACACAACTTATATTAAATTACATTATTTTAGGGCGGACAACCTTAGACTCTCACGCTCCGCACCTACATTTCGTGTGGTCTTTACATTATCTTGACCAAAACTCGGGATTTTAGCCCTAAAACCCTACTATGGGGGGATCTACTGCCCAACACTCTGCCATCTCTCTATCATGACCCCTTGTCCCTCAGTCTTCCTAATCAATCTGTTCCAAATCCAAGCAGTGAATAGGTGCAAGGTAGTGACATTTCACAGGTAGAGGAGGAGGGTGAATATTCTTTCAACCTCTCTTTTATTTTTCAAAATCATCTATGTGAAGATGGTTTTTCCTCATTCTTGGTTGATATTGAATTTGGTAATCTTGGTAGTCAATCAAATGCAATCAATTTTTCTTCTCAATCTCAGGTCTTGGGAAAAAATCATTCTAATGAGGATGATGTCATTGATATATATGATGATGAATTCCCAAGTGCTCCACCTGATATTTCAGCATCTTAAGGAATTTTTTTTCGAAAGATTCAGATACTAAATATGTTTTGGTAAAAGAATATTTTATTATGAACACTTCTTCCTCTTCATCTCCCTATCCTTTGTGCTCTACTATTTGTAATGCATCAACTTGCGATGGAAATTATTCATGATTTTCAAGTTTGTTATCTCATGATTTTAATCTTGAAATGACATAGGATAGTGATAATATCCATGATAAAGAAGAAATTGATGAAATTATAGAATATCCATTCCATCCATTATCATATCTTGTTTTGTATGTGGGCCACTTTGAGAATCAGTGTGATTACGATATTTTTCCAATCCACCCATCCTTAGACTTGCAATTACAACAATATTATGAGTTGATTAATCTATTTGCTGAAGTTAAAAAAATTGATCAAACCAGTGATGTAGATAGCTTCTGTCCAGATAATGGTGATCTTGTTAACATAATCAATAACAGTTGTTCACATGTAATTTGCGATCTGACTTAGTCCATAAAATGTTCTTATCTATCATTTGAAAGTTTTGGAACTTGTCAGGAAGTCAAGGCACTTCAACTCTATTTTATGGTTATGTCAGGTTCTCATGATATTGGTAAAATTCCTAGGCCATGTTAGATCTATATTTTCTCATAGAATTCTTTCATTTGTATTTTTTCACTGGATACAAACTCATTCTTCATTAATTTTTTGATTTCTCGTTAAATTTTTCTATTTGTCGATATCAAGTCTCTAATCATACTACTATAGTTAATTCATCCTCATGCAAATCTCTTATATAAAATTAGATTTGGATTCTATAACTTTCATAAATGCACAAAGTCATGAAGTTGATCAATTTGAATATTAACTTTGGACGAAGAATTCATATCTGTTGAGTGCTATGGTGGATAATCATCTGCTAGTATATGTTGTGAATGTATTGATGACACCAAGAATCCTCTTGAGTTTTAGTAAGTGCTTGAGTTATTTTTTGAATCAAGTTCCTCCTTTTCATCCATTACATCTTAACTGGCTTCATTTGTTTTTTATGCTAGCATTCCTTTTCAATTATTTTGATGATTGCGATGGTTTAACAATTTGTCACCAGTTACAAGAAAATTGTTTGTCACATCGACATGTGAGGAAGTTGGTTCTATTGTTCAGAGCATTCGTAGAGCTATTCAAATTGATTTATCTTTGTTAACTACTAACTAGGAATATGATTCTTTAATTAGCCCATATAATCATGATTCTCGCTATAATTATTGTCATTTAACATATCATTTTCCCATCAACACATCCAATGATAGTTTTCCTACATTGTTTGATCCTTATGGTTTAACATATCATTATTCTGGTACTTGTTAGGAACTTGAGGCACTTCAGCCTTCATTGATTTTTGTATCATGCCATCACCATCTTGGCATGCCTACTGAATATGATAAGATCCATTTTCCCTCACAAGATTCTCATCCCAACCCCGCGCTTTTAATTAAAAATGAATATTTTCAAAGATTTTAGGGTTCTCGAGAGGACTATTTTGAATTTTATGATCCAATCACTGAATGGTTGGATCATTCCCACTTGGAAAGCCCTATCACAAATAATAGGTTTTGATCTTTCCTCGTGCTTGATAAGAAGTACAATGCAGATGAAGATACGTTCGCAAGGAGCTTCCTAGGTTTGTTTAACTATGGTCTTCGTTGAAAATGTAAGAATTTGAACTCGTTAGAAGTAGTGGTTGTGACACATACTTTCGTCGACATGCAAGACCTTCCATTTTTTTTGCAAGTTCTTTGATATCTTACCTTTTCTGTTGCATATTGCTTTATATCAGTTTTAATTGGTTGTGTCATTGTGATTGTAGGTCGGGAACAACTACGGTGGCTTCACTGGAAGTTTCATTACACTTGACCCTAACCTTCTATTTGTTTAGGATAGGAATAGGTCTACCTGAATTTTAGTTTCACCCTTTTTCACTCATCTTGCACTCATTTTCGGTAGTCTCTCTTGTGCTTTATAACTTTTTTCTTCCACCCTCTTTTTGGCTACCACATTTTCTTTGTCATTTTGATTTTGGTTTTTATTAAGTCTTGTCTCTTCTTTAATGTTTTGTTTAATAAGACTTTTCATGAAGGGTTTCCCATTTGGGCTCGATAGATAATCTGGAGAAATAGAAAAGGGCTTTGTGACACTCGAAAATTTTTCTAACCTTTAGTCTTTATCCTCTGTCTTGGTTATCCTTTGGTCGATGATGTTCTAACGGAAACTACAATCCTTGCGTGAGTAAAGAAATGTGTCGAACCATGATATTTGTGTCTATTCTAGAAACCTCATGCCTACATTGAGGTTCTTTATGTTTTAGCATTTTCTATGTTGACCCAATCCAGTAGAGAAGGACAAGGGGAAAATATGAATGATAAAACCAAGATCAGAGGTTTTACATATGCTTCTCTAAAGGAACAACCTCTTTTACCTGCAATAAGTCGAGGTCCCTCTTCCACCCCTAAAATGAATAAGTCTTGATTCACAATCCCATATAAAATAAAATAAATAAAGGGAGAAAGAAGAGAAAGGTTTCCTACATAGGGAGGTGAAGCAAGCAACTCCACTGGGGTACTTTCCATGCTTGTTGGTAGCAAAGTAAATTTTTTGTTCCTAAAGTGGCTCTATCAAGGTACTATGTAGGCTTTCTAGTAGCGTAGCAACACCATAGATGAAAAATTATACTCTGAAAATATAAATCTCACGTTCTACATTACGCTTCTCCCATCTTGAAATGTTATGATATCATTGGCTCTATGTTTGTGTTCAATTGACGAGGAATGAAGGGGAATATGTTTATCCACGGGGTAAATGGGGAAGCTGGGGTAATCCAAATGATGAATCAATACTCCCCAAGAAACTAGACCTTGTACAAAATGTTTGACCAAGGCAGAGAAGTTGGAGTTCTACCAGTGTGTCGTCAAGTGTTGTCACTATGAAAACACCCTCCCAAATTTTATCTACACTTCAATTTTGGAGATAACTGTGGATCTTGCAATCAATAATTCTATAGTCACGTCTTGGCCTATTGATTCTTTTGATCTCCATTCTTGGATTGTAAGTGTCGAAGTCACCTAGTCACACATGCTCAATATGCAACAAATTCATGATCATGTCCTTTTATTCAAGCTTCAACAGAACAAGCACAGTCCATCAAGATAGTGCATGTGCAATGTTCAACCTATGTAGATAGTCAATGTGAACTCCCAATTGATAGTCTCTCACTTTTTTTGTGATCATACTTCTATTTCGATGAGTTTCTCCAACTGTCACTTTTTGCGCACTTTCAACTTCGCAATTGTCATTTTCATGTTTATGACAGTTTCTTTTGATTTATTTCACCTTAATGAGTTTTGCTTTCATTTTATCTTCATTCTGACATGTGTCTCCTTCACTATCTTAAACATATCACAAGTTTTGTACGCACTTTTCTTCCCAAATTGCAAGTGTCGTCTATTAACACGGTAAGTGCCACACATTGTATAAAAGATATTTTTTGTGTGTTTCGAGGGGTAATATTTGTGATAATTAGTTGTTATCATCATCTAAACATGTATCTTACTCATTTCCAAAGTTTCAAGCAGTGTCGCACAAGTTTCATCATTGTTGTCACAAAGTGTATCTTTAGTGTCACACTTGGAGTGAGCCATCACAATGTCGTCACATTGAGGAAAGTATGTTGTTCATGAGTTCTGGGCATTATATGTCATGTATTCAAGTTATCTAAGTGTGTGATCATTCTCAAGTCTTGATCCTGCACAACCTTATTTCAATAATACCGACATTTAGTCAAAACTGGTAAAAACTTCCCGATCGAGCCACCCGACATCCTTTAGCCCTCTTGGACTATGAAGTATTTGGTAGTATTTGTCAACAAACAAAATTATCTATTAGCACTTCACAATGCATAATATATGCCTCCCAAAACTGTGCACTACACAATCACAATGCTCAAGCCCAACTCCTGAGCTCCATAACTGCGCAATATTTCTCTCCAACCTAACCTAAACTGTGCATTATTAAGTCGCAATCCTCAAGACTCAGCCTTGAACTCTTGAAATGTGTAGCTACACAATCACTTAGACTCCTCTCCTTCAATAATTGTACAGTAGGAAAACACAGTGCTCAAGCCCTCGGCCTACCTCCTTGAGGCCCTTAATTGCATAGTCATCTAAACTGGCCTCTCAGAACTATGCATTGGGAAACCTCAAGGCTCAAGTATCAAGCTTGACCTCCTAAGTCCCTCAACTGTGTAGCTCCTTAAGTTTTTCCTTCCAAAACTATGCATTGGGAAACCTCAAGGCTCAAGCCCTAGCCTTGAGCTCTTGTGTCCCTCAACTGCATAATCCTTTGACCCTGGCCATCTTGAACTGCACATTGCATAGTCTCAAGCCTTAGTCCCAGACCTTAGCCTCTAGAACTATCCAATCCTCGAGTCAATCACTGAATATTTCACCTGGTTCAAGCCCTAACTAGGGATTCCATGAAACGTGTTAGATATATAGTTCTCAGGCAGATGTCATATTATCAGGAGTGGATTTCAATTGTAGCTACCATATCTTATCATCACAAGATGATGATGGAGGAGAAGGAGAAGGAGACCATGCTAGAAGACACCAATGTATCTAAAGAGATAAGATGATCATCGATGAGAAGACCAAGGAACACCAAAGTACAATAGAAGATCAATGATTGGGACCAAATGAAAACACCATACTGATTGACAACCTTTGGAGGGTGGATATGAAGAGAAAATCATCTCTCTCGTGAAGAAAAAGTATTGGATATATCTCTTATTAAATACAAATCAGCTAAGAGTGACTTAACATTTCCATGTTATCAGTGTCATTTCATGTCATGACTCATCTTATGCCACATCATTTTGTGGATTATGTAAATCCAATATTGGAGAAATTTAATGTAAAGTAGAATTCCAAGAGTCATCCATGAAATATGAAAATTCGTGTAGGAAGTTGAAAGGTCATTGAGAAGTCAAACAATTATGATGGTAGTCCAAGTGTCATAATGGAGGTGAAGGATCACCCCATTTGTTATATATACACCATCATTTCTCATGTAAAGGAATTTTCACCTCGGCTTTTCCCCTAAGGCATCAGAGAGACAAATTTAGTACTTTCAGGGAGCAGTAGTGGCTTCAACTCTCCACTATTAGAGCTAGTGATGTTCGTTGTATTCATGTATCTTGGGACTTTTACGTAATACTTGAAGCATGATGGTCAACACATTTTCATTAATGGATGGTGGATATTTGTAAGATTTTTCTGTAAATGTTTATGATTCATGTTTTCTTTCATTTTTACTAAAGTAATTGAGTTATTTCGGTTATTTTAGTGTTTATCACATTGAAAATGTGTTGTCATGGTTATAACGATTGTCGAATCTATGTGGATTAATTTTCTTGATGTTAGACAATTCTTTCATATTTGTTTGTGTCTCTACTATGGTGGTACTATTACCTCTCTCTTAGAGGCTTACTTTTGTTTCTCCCTAGAGTAGGAGAACCTTGGTACACCTACAACTAAACATTCATCAGGCACTCTCACGTTATTTTCAAAGGCACATATGTGCTTCTCCCTCTTGCTGACATCTAAAGCCAAGGAAAATATGTAGGAATGTATGTCTATCAGACCTATACTCCATATGGGGCTCCTATTCCAAATGGTGTGAGGTCTGATTTGGACTTCACATTTTTGAGAGCCCCTTCGTTGAAAAATTTCCAATACCATCAACACTTGCATATTTAGGGGTGGGTTCCTCCAATAGGTGAGAGCTTGTAAATATTTGTAATGAATTAAAGCATAATAAGAAGAAGAATTTATGGTTTTATCCCATATGCATTTCCACATAAAAGTAGTTGTCTCTTTGTGTTGATGTGACAAATCGTTGATGTGTTGAAGATGCATTGCTATACTTATTTATATTCTACAAATGGTTATGGATTATTGTTATATAACTATTTTTTAATGAAAATTTATGAAAGATTTAAATTGTTCTCACACTAATTCATCCCCCCTCTCAGTGTAATGTTTGATCCAACAACACATTCATGAATTCCCTTATAAAACTCTCAACGAAGTGTTACCCTATAAATGATTATGGATACTAAAAGGTCCTCATGCAAGTGTACCCCATGATCATGAGATGTTTATTCTAAAATAGGATGGAACACATAGAATGGAATGGATTATCTCCTATTAAGATATCCCTCAGGTGCAACAATAGTATTTTCAATAAATTCATCACACCCCTCCTCACCTAGACTTAAAATCTCATGCATAATTGGATCATCAAAAGGCCCTTAAAATAAGATCTAAATTATTATGGAATTATTTTAATAAACTTGCAAAGGAATGTGTTCTCTTTCCAAAAGTCATTTCAAACAATATTTATACAAAAACATCCAAGGTATATATAGAGCATGACATCCTCATGGACAACATCAATAAAATTTGATATAATTTTAATGAAGGATATAATATGTGATGTATTTGAATCTATATATCCATGGTATTTTGCAATTTTTTCATCTAAATATGGTGTTGGTAGCTCATTTAAAGATATTAATACACTTTCTAAATCAAATAAAGAATGACACTTATCCTTATATGGGTGTAGAAGCATGTTTTTTTACTTCCAAATATTCATTATAAATATCTAATATGAATGTTTTATGACATATTACACAAACAAATTACTTGAATAATGGTGGATTCACAAGGTGATTCTTCAATTTCCTTCAAGCCTGTTGGATAACATCAAAAGGAAAAATTCACTTCAAAATATTTAGGAGCATGTTTCCATCCTTTTTTTGAGTCCCCAAATAAAAAAAAGATCATCATCAAATTTCCATTATCAAATGACTATAGTCAATTTATTAAGTATTAGGAACAAAACTTTATCCTTGTTAGTGGTGCCAAAATTATTACCTCCAAAATCCTACACTCCAATATATTCAATTCCCTAAATTATTTTATAGTACAATGGGAGAAACCTTTAAAAAAATGCATTTGATATAATTTACTATTGGAATCATGTTTCCAAAGATATGAAAGGAAGTATTGTGTTTTCATTGATGTAGGTAATTGCTTCAATGTCATTAATGTCCAAGAAAGTGCATGTGTTGTCATTCATGACAAAGGAAGCTCAGTGAGTCCTTTATTACAATGTTATTGATGTTAAGTGAGAACAACAAGGAGAAAGCATATCAAGGTGGTCCAAGTGTTTCTATTGTTGACCCTCTTTGAGTGAAAGAAAAAAAAACCTTGAGAAGGTGTCAAAAGAAAAAGGGAGCATGAAGGAGAAAATGACAAAAATGGGCAAACCCTAAAGTTTAGATGAACCCCAAATTTTAGGGCATCAAAAATAAAACCTAAAATTTCTTGAAGACAATGCAACTTCAAGAAGTCAATCATGAATAAAGTCAAAATCACTATCAAAATCATTGATCGGCATTGATTACAAACTCCCTCCACTTGTTCAACATTCAATTGAAAGGGGTCATTTGGGAATCTGTATTTATAAAAGGTTATATGAGTATCTAAGAATCTAGGTGTTCATTAAGAATCTCTTCATTATACCATATACTAAATTAAACTTAGTCGACTTCAATACTCATGGGAACGTACGTGTATAAGTGGCACCCAGTCAACACACAGTTAAAAAATAAAAAAGGCAGAAATATTTTATTTATATTGATAATTACTTGTGATAGTATTATGTGTTCTTATGTCCTCTTTTATATTTTAGTTCATCAATAAATTGCACAAATATCATAGACATTGAAATTAGGTGAACATTCATGGAAAACCCCCTATCTAGGGGAAAAGCTAGTCAACAACTCTTCCGTAATAATTTTACGAGATGATCCAAGACTCTTGACCTAGAAAACAACTTCCTCCACACCAAGTCAACCCTTTCTTCCTTATGTAGATGATAACCTTTTCAACAATAACTTTTACCTAGTCGCAACAAATTGTAGCAGTAATAGAACTTTGATCTAGTAGAACTTCAACCCAGCAGTATCCCAACAATAACTTCAACCCAACAGTTAGCCCAAGAACATCTTCGATCCAATAGTTAGCCCAACAACAACTTTGAATCAACAGTTAGCCCAGTAATAACTTTGACTCAATAGTTATCTCAGAAAGAACTTCAAACCAGTAGTTAGTCGAGCAACAACTTTGATTTAGCAGTCAACCCAACAAAAGCTTTGACCCAACAATATCTTCAACCTTCTAGCAAATATCCCAGTAAATCCACACAAGTGAGCGAGAGACAAACCCAGAAACGTTGATCTACCTTTTTCCAACAACTTCACACTTTTTCTACTCTTATTCTCTTAGATATAAAACTTGTGTGTGAGAGTGCTCCAAATGAATTCAAACTGCTTGTATATATACCCTTTTGGTGAGGTCAAGTTACACTGTTTGAGACCATCTTGATCTCCTTGAGGCAAACTTGTTGTGGAGGTGACAAATGACTTATTTGGCTCAACAATAAAATCTTTTCACATGATTCAAAAGCTCAAGGAGGGTCTATTTAAATGGAAAATTACTCTAAAGACTCATAATAGATCGTATAATTCCTCAATGGGGACTTTGACCTAAAACATAATGAGACAAGCATGAAACCCATGCGTTAAAAAGTCATATTAATAATAATAATAATTTATTTTTCTTTCTTTTGATAAATATATTTCATTGTGACTCAAATACAATTTATGAAGATCAAACCTAGTTACATTCTTCAACACTCCCTCTTAACTGGGGAGTTATTCATACATACATATACAAGTACATGGAAGATCTCAAAACACATGAACCAGGAAGATTTTAGGCACTTACGGTGCCACATACTAGATTCCTGACCAAGGCAATCTACTTGGGTGGGACTAAGATGGAATAAATCTTTCAGTCTGTCTAGTTGCCATTAGGATTACTTGCTAACCATCAACCCAGGGATCTAGGTGCGTAACATAATGTTCGATATCTATTACCGACACCACCCTCCGTACTTTGGGATCTAGACATCAACACATATCTGGGCCATATGTCCTCCCAAGCATTTTGCACAAAAAATGCCTCAACACATCTAAATTTCTCTAAACTAAAGCATGCCTTTCAAAAACTTCGAGAGATTTAACTGAATAGTCACAACCCTAATCAGTAACAACCTTTCAAATACTGATGAGTAAACACAAACCGTCAAAGTCTTCTTACATCTTGATGTTGCCTCATGATTCATCACACTAAGACTTCGAGGCTTCAAACAAATCTTGAAAAAGTTTTCCTCAATCATTCAACTTCCTTTCCTACTTTTTAATCTCTTCTTCTCTTAGATATAGAACTTGTGTGTGAGAGTACTCCAAATGAATTCAAATTGCTTGTATCTATACCCTTTTGGTGAGGTTGAATTACCCTATTTGAAGTCAACTTGATCTCCTTGAGGTTGACTTGGTGTGGAGGTGACAAATCACTTATTTGACTCAATAATAAAACCTTTTACATGATTCAAAAGCCCAATAAGAGTCACTTTAAATGGAAAATGACTCTAATGACTGAGAATAAATACTATAAGTTCTCAATGGGGAATTTGACCTTAAACATGATGGCCCAAGCATGAAACCCATGCTTTAATAAGTCATTAATAATAATAAAAATTTGTTTTTATTTATTTTGATAAATATATTTCATTGTGACTCAAATATAATTTATGAAGATTGAACCTAGTTACATTCTTCAAAACACACAAGTGGCAGAATGACACAAAACATGTGGCACTAAAGTGATAGAACTAATGATGTGGTAGTCTCAAGAAATGACATGTGGCAGGCATATTTGATGTTTTTTACCAACCAACATGTCATTTAGAATGTGACATGGTAGGTGGACCACATGGTGGATGGCTAATGGTCCATGGTAAAATAACCTAGATTCCAGATTCATCTTGAATAAATGATCTAAGTAACGATCTGGGCATATGGGTATTCGGGTGTCTTCAAAGGGTGCCTTCATTAAAATACCTATCTTTTGGATTATCAAAGCATTTTATTTATACTATGGTCATGACATGTGGTTATGGGTGCATATAAGTTTAGCTCCTAGAGCTAAAGGGTCATGAGAAGTTAGTGATTGGTAACCTGAGTAATCTAGATAATGAGGGTAATATGAATATTAGGGTTCCACCTGACATTATATGCGAAACAAAGAAAATCTAGGTAATTCAAATATCTGGCCCTTTTGATGTTTTTGATTTGGGGCACCAATGTTGGTTAAGCATGTGGTCTCATCCCATGTTTTTGGGTGCTTTTTATTTTAGCCCTATAAGGGCTCCAAGGTATCTTTTTGGCCCAAATCAAGTTATTTTCATCTTGTGTCGACCCTCATCAAGTTGTTTCTTATAAATAACTCAATTTGGATGTTATAAGTATGGATATAGTAATTGATATAGAGAACATATAACATTGAGAAGAAGAGCCAAGAAGTTTGAATATGTGGGAATGATTATGAAGAAGTATAAAGATGAATTTTGATAAAGGCATGTAGTCTATGTAGGGAACTTGCCCAAAATAGTGTCGAAGTTTGTAATGAAGTATGCGGTAAATGAAGAAGAATTAATCATGTAATGTTGTTTGAAGTATGAAATAATGTTGTTTTAGGTAATTGAGATGAGGAAATTTTATGGTTAAGAAAAGATAGGTCGTCTAAACTCGACAGAATAAGGATGAGTGCTAAAGTGAAAAGCTAGTATTACAACAACAAAAAGGAGGAATGTTTAATCTATGCACTAGAACAATTGTGATAAACAAATTTTAATGGAAGAGATGTAAAGTATAGAGTAAAGAGTAATGTGTAGAGTTGTGAATATCATATTTAGTGTTGTGTGGAAAATTCTAAAGAACAAAGTAGAACAAGACTTAGAATTGTTTGATACCATAGAAAAGTTAGGAGATTCTCGTCTCCTTTAGGTTGGTGCCTGTAAATCATGGGATTAGTATCTCCTTTAGGTTGGTTCCTGTAAATTAGTGGATTAGTGTCTCTTCCATGTTTGTTCCTATAATTTAGGGAATTGGTCTCTCCTTTAAGTTGGCATATGTAAATCATAGGATTGGTGTCTCCTTATGGTTGGTGATAGTAAATTGATGTAAAATTAGGTTGTTGCCTATGAGAATATTCTTATAAATAAGTTTTGTCAAATTTTTTCCTTAATGGTTTCCATGAACATAAGGTGTTTTCATGTCATGATTACATAATTGATCTAGCCTGAATTGTTTTAAATTGTTAAAATTACATTTATACTAATTCAACCCCCCCTTAATATAATCATAATTCCAAAATTTGGTATCATAGCAAGTTCCTTTACAGATAGTTTAACCACTAGAAGTTAGATCACAAGGGATCATGGCCAATCATAAAGGTTCTTCCTTTAGAAAATATCCTCTATTTGATCGAACAAATTATGCCTTCTAGAAGGTAAGCATTAATACCTATATTATGTCTATGGGTATTGAAATTTGGATATCTCTTGAGAATGGTTATTAGGTTCCCAAAACTCCTCCAAATGATTCAAATGGTAAAGAGAACTATTCGAGTAACGCAAAACAAAAATTTTCCATTTTGTGTGGGCTAACCAATACATAGTGTGTCAAAATAATGCATTTCATATCTACAAAATAGATTTGGGACAAACTTCAAAGGAGTTATGAAGGTGATAATAAGGTGAAGATAGTAAATCTTCAAAAACATAAAGGATAAGCTGAAATATTGAATATGAATAAAGATGAAATTGTAAGTATTATAAAAGGTCTTTGTGAAATAATTGAGGAATTAGTAATTGTGCACAAAATCATAAGATCTCTTCCCTCAACATTTAATCCAAAGATCCTAGCAATAAAAGAGATTTTATATCTTCAAAATATAAGTATTGATTATTTACCTGGAATCCTCGCTGCATATGAACTAAGAATAGAAAAGGAGAAGTTGGGATCAAAGGAAGAAACATTCAAAGTAGAAAATGACACGAACAAACCAAAAGACCCATGAAGTTTCGAGCTATGAACTAGATGAAGAAGAAGCTCAATTGTAATAAATCTGAAAAGGGGGACAAGCAAATTGAAAGGTAAGCTTCCATTCATATGGTTTAAGTGTGAAAAAATAGGAATTTTGAATCTAAGTGTCCCTATGAAAAATTATTTGATGGTGATGATAAAAGGGATGAAATGATAAATTCAAATCTCATAATAAAAAAGGGCATATCAAAAATAAGAGTATCCATTCCAAAAATAATAGTAATTCACTTGATTAAAGCGATGAATTTGTGTTCAATGATGAAAGCGCGGAAGTCCTATTCATAGCTACTAATAGTCAAGAAAATCACTAGAAATACCAAAGTAAAACCATAGGTTTTGAAGAATAAGTTAAAGGGGAGGAGGATCTTCAAGGAGAACTTGTAATTGCCTTAGAAGGAATTAAAAGTCTTAAGAAAAAAGGTGAAACAACTAAAAACGCAACTGCAAAAATATGAGAATGAAGATCATGATGAAGCATTAATAAGTGTCCTGAAACATTACCTAGAATAGCTTAAAGGAATAAAAGATATACTAACAAGTTATCTAAAAGAAAAGGAAAAAAAAATGAGAAGGCAGAAGTTAAAGTTGTTTCCTTAAGAAAGAAAATAGAGAGAAAATATTTAACTAATCAAATATTAAAATTTGTAAAAAGGAGCTAAATGTTGCATGATATTCTTAATTTCCAGATGTATCTTTTAATCAAGATAGATCTTGGTTATTAATAGAATCATGAGAATGCCAAGGGGGGGTCAAGCACAAAGACATCAGAAAAGGAATGAAAAGAATAATATAAGAGCTTTTATAATGTAATCAAGAAATATATAAAAGATGAAAGAACCATAAAGGATGAAAATACAATTTAGCAAAAACATGATCGTATCAACAACTTAGAAAATAGAGTGAAGGAGAAGTAAAGACATGAATCTTCATTCAATCAAAATAGTCTTAGAAGATCTATTTTCTCAAGCAGGTTCTTCTCTTCTGGGTGCCGAAATATCTTTTTGGGCAATTGTTGTGCTTCTAATAATTTTGGTCTTCAGAAAATAATTTGTATAAATTATCATATGAGAAGTAAAAATTCCTATGAGAATTCAAGGAATGATTATGTGGAGAAATCCTAGAATTTTGAATGAAAATGTAGCTAAAAATTATAGCCCATTTTATCCTATATTAGATAAAGTTTAATGTCATGTGTTATAACTATGGGAACAAAGCACAATATTCCAGAAACATTTTAAGAAGGCTATTAAATCAAGACATGGAGGAAGGCAGTCTCAAGCAAAAGGAACAATACTCAAAGGTACATAAAAATAAGCAAGAGAGGAAGGAAGAAAGTGGTATTGAAATGTATGCTCAAACCTCTAAAATCAAATGACATGCTGATAGTGGATGATCAAGGCACATGACAAGATATCAAAATAAACTTTTTAATTTAAATGAACAAGATGGAAGCAAATTAATACTTGGAAAAAATACATCAACAAGCATAGTTGGAAAGGGCATAATTGGTATTGACAATGGAAAAACTAAAGCTTAGAATGTCCTACATGTTGAAGGTATAAAACATGATTTCCTAAGTGAGTCAAATATGTGATCAAGGATATGATTTCACATTTCACTCTAAAGGATGTGAGATAAGAAAATCACAAATAGGAGAACTAGTACAAAAGGGAAATAGGAATTCAAGCAATGTATCTATTCTTGATGAAGTAAAAGGAGAAAAGTGTATGGGTAAAATGGATGAGAGTTAGTTATTGCATAGAAGGATGGGTCACATCAAGTTTGAAAATATAATGAAAATAACAAGAGCACAAGTAAGAGAGATACCAAAATTATCAAACCAAATAATATTATTTGTAAGACATGTCAACATGGGAAGAAAACTAGGGTTTTCTTCAAAACAAAAGAATACTCCACATCCAAGCCATTGCAACTCATTCATACAAATAGATATCGATAAACTATGACAAAAACTTTAAAAGTCGAGAGATTTTATGTTGTTCATTGATGATTGCTCAAGAATGACACTAGTTACATTTCTTAGAGAAAAATATGAGGATTTTGAGAGATTTAAAACCTTTAAGACCCTTGTTGAAAATGAGATTGATACAAAAATCAAATGTTTTAGGTTAGACAGAGGAGGTGATATTACCTCTAATGAGTTTCATCAATTTTCTGAAAATCATGGAATTAGAAGAAAACTATATATTGCAAGTACCCCACAACAAAACATAATTGCTAAAAGAAATAATAGAATAGTGCAATAAATGGAAAAAACAATCCTCAATGAAACCAATCTACTAGATATATTTTGAGCAGACATTGTCTACACAATTTTCTAGATTTTGAACATAACATAAATCAAAGAAAACAACATAAAGACACCTCATGAATTATGGAAAGGAAAACCAACTATAGTTTAACACTTCAAGGTATTTGGAAGCAAGTATTACATTAAGAGAAATGAAGAGAAATTAGGAAAAATTGACTCCATAACAAATGGAGGAATTTTCCTTGGGTATGCATACAAAAGCAACGGCTATAGATGTTATAATAAAATACTACAAAAATTATTTGAAAACATTGATGTAAGATTAGATGAAGCATTACCTCAAACTCAACTACAAGAAAAAAAATACCCATAATATGAAGAAGAGAAAGAAGAAAATTATTATGAAGAATGAGAGGAGGAAGAAGAGGGAGAGATATAGTCACTGCATCCAAGAAAGGCACTCAAGTATGTTCAAAAGAATCATGTATATATTCAAATACTTGGCATAAATAATCAGGAGTTCAAACTAGAATAAAACTTCTAGGTAGATCGAGCCATGCTAATCTTACTATGTTATCCATAATAGAACCTCAAAATTATCTAGTCGAGATGAAAATTGAATCAGTTCTATGAATGAAGAAGTAGACAAAGTTAAAAATAATAACACATGGGAAAATCTTCCAAGACCCAAGGACAAGAATATGATTGGAACTAATTGTGTCTTCAATAATAAGTTGAATGAGGATGGATAGGTAGTTAATAAAAAAGGCATACTAGTATGTAAAGGGTATGTACAGCTTGAAATTTTTGACTTTGAAGAAACCTTTGCACTAGTTGCCAGACTTCAAGCCATATTATGAAAGATTTTGGCTTTTGCATGCTTCAAAATATATAAGTTTTATCACATGGTTATCAAATCAACATTCCTAAATGGATATCTATAAGAAGAAGTGTATATTAACTAGCTAGAAGGATTCATGAGAAGACAAATGTCGTGTTTGAAAATTAAATAGATCCCTAAATGGGTTAAAATAGGAACCTAGGGCCTACTACTCAAGGGGTTGGCTAAATACTTGTAGTAGCAAGGTTTTAAGGAAGGGACAATAGACAACAACCTTTATATCAAAGCTAAGAATGATAATTTGCTGATTACTATCATTTATGTAGATGATATAATTTTTGGTAGTGATTTTGATTTCATAAGTAAACTTTTTGCAGTTGATATGCATAAGGAATTTGAAATGTATATGCTATAATAATTGCCCTTTTCCTTGGATTACGGATTCATCCATTAGAAAAATGAATTTTTATTTCTCAAACTAAATATTGAGGAAATTTGGCATGGAGATCTACACACTTATGAGCACACCCATGACAAAAATATGTAAACATAGTAGTGATAATTAATCTACAGAGGTAGATCATACAATGTATAGGTCTATGATTGGTAGTTTAATTTTCCTAACAACCTCAAGACTAGAAATTATGCAAGTGGTAGGAGTATTGGGAAAAGTTTAGTCAAATCGAAAGGAAATTCATGTGAACACAATAAAGAGGATTTTTAGGTACTTTCAAGGAACAATAGATTCTAGTTTGCGGTATCCAAGGCACACAAATTTCACTCTCAAAGTTTATATAGATGCAAATTTGGTTGGTAATATTGATGACAGAGAAAAAACTAGTGAGAGAGCCTTATGTCTAGGTAGTTTCTTAGTGTCCTAGCTCAGCATGGAACAAACTTAAATTTCCCTATCCATAACTAAGGTAGAGTATATTGTTGCAACATCATGTTTCACTTATATTTTATGGATGAAGAAATTTATCAGGGATATTCAAGAAGATTGGATCAACCTATTCCCATTATGTGTGATAACAACAATGTTATTAACATATTTAAAAATCATGTTGTGAACTCAAATAACAATAATGTTCCCATTTACTATCACATTCTTATAGAATAGGTTGCAAATAAAAATGTTAAATTGGAATGCATTCCAAACAAGGAGAAAGTTGCGGACATATTCACCAAACCTCTTGCAAAAAATCTTTTTGAATATATTAGACAGATCTTGGGAGTTATGTATCCTTCATAATGGGAAGAAATCCACTAATTGTACTTGTTTAGTTATCTAGTTTCAAACAAGAGTTTTTATTGACAAGGGGAGCCTAGATGCAATCAAAGGAAAAATAAACAGTCATGGGAAGTAAATGTTTTTTTTTTATCTCAGTAGAAGAGATTTCAATCAAAGGCAAAATCCATTTTTGGTCACTAATATCAAAGGGGGATAATCTGTAGACATAAGGAGAGATAAGAGATATGGGAAGTCCTTATCCCAATGAAGACCTAGACATAAAAACTAGAATTTGTAGCTAGATTCAGTTCTTTTCCATTGATGTGAAAGGGGGAGAATTAAGTAGTCATCATGAGAACTAGACTAATTAAGAAAACATGAGAAGATATAGTAGATATAGGGAGTTCTCAACAGTAATACGTCAATGACTGGACTATGTTTAGCGCTGACATCAATGTCGAAGGGGGAGATTGTTAAAAAAAAATTGTCAATTATTTCAAAGGATGTATTGTGTTTTCATTGATGTAGGTAATCATTGTAGTGCCATTAATTTTCATGAAAGTGCACATACTTTCATTTATGAAAAAGGAAGCTTAGTAAGTCATTTATTGAATTATTATTGATGTTAACTGAGCAAAGTAAGGAGCAAGGAGATTAATATTGTTGTTAGTGGTGACCCTCTTTGAGTTAAAAAAAAAACCTTGAGAACATGTCAAAATAAAAAAGGTGCATGAAGGAGAAAAATGAAAAAAGGGGAAACCCCAAATATTGGAGCATAATAAGAAAAACCCCAAATTTATTGAATATCAAGCAAATTCAAGGGCCAGGTCGTGAAGTAAAAAGCATCGGTCCACATTGATTGTAGAATCCCTCGACTTATTTGATGTTTAATAGAAAGGGGGAATCCAAGCATCCATATTTCTAAAATATTCTTTGGGTATCTGGGCATCCAGGAGTTTATTAATAATTCCTTCATAAAAATACTTAGATACTAGATGCCAGTTGGTCCACCTTCATACTTATGGGAATATAGGTTTACATGTGGTTCCTAGTCAACAAACAAGTGGTAGAATGATACAAGACAATTTTCACTAAAGCGGTAGAACCAATGATGTGGCAGTATTAGGGACTAACATATGGCAGGAAGATTTGATGTTTTGACTAGCCAACAGGGAATTGGGAAGGTTAAATGTGGCCATGTTAGAGTGTGACACATGGTAGATGACATGGAAGATGGACCACATAGTTGATAGTGATTAGTAGATACTAGAACAAATTAGATTATGGAATCCAATTGAATAATGTGCTTTAAGCATTGATTCAAGTATGCAGTTATCCACATGTCTTTAAAGGGCATATTCATTAAAAGAACCAGATTCTAGATTTATCAGAGCAATTTGTTTAGAGCCTAGTCATGACACATGGTCATGGGTACTTGTTATTTTTGCTCCTAGAGTTAAAGGGTCATGAAAATTTAGCGATTGGATTTTGGGTAATTTAATTAATCTAAGTAATCCAAATATTATGGGTTTTGCCTGATATTACATGAAAAATAAACCATATTCGAGTAATTCAAGTAATTTATCCCTGCTAATATTTTTTATTTGGGGCACCAATGTTAGTTAAACCTATTGTCTTTGCCCATTTTTTGGGGGCACACATTATTTTATCCCCAAAAGGGATCCAAGGTGTTTTTCGGCCTAATCAAGTAGTTACCTAGAAGTCATTGGATATGGAAGTTGTAAGTACAGAAATTGTAAGCAATATGGAGACATTATAATTTCATGAAGAAGAGCCAAGTAGGTTAAAGTATCTGGGGATGAGTATGAAAAAGTCAAAAGATGAAGTATAGAGAAGACATGTAGCCTATGTGGGGAACTTTCCCAAAATAGAGTGTGTGAGTGTGTAATGAATTTTGTAGTATTTGAGTAATATTTAAGCTTGTAATGTTGTTTAAAGTATGAAATAATGCTATCTGAGGTGATCAAGATGAGGAAAGTCTATGGTTAAGTAATAAAATACTATTTAAGGTGCACGAAATAAGGTTGAGTGCTGAAGTGAAAAATAATTGTTGCAACAAGTGAGAGGAGCAATGTTTAATCTATGTAGCAGATCATACCTTTGATGAACAAAGTGCAGTGGTAGAGTTGTTAAGTATAGAGTAGAGAGCAGTGTGCATTTTTTTTTAAGATCAGAATTAGTGTTGCGTGTAGACTTATGAAGAAAAAAATAGAACCGGACTCATAGTTATTCGAGATCATAAGTAAATTAGTGGATTGGTGTCTCCTTTAGGTTGGTTCTTGTAACTTAGTGGATTGGTTTCTCCTTCAAGCTAGTGCCTGTATATTATGGGATCAGTTTCTCCTTAGAGTTACTACTTCCAAATTAGGTAATTGGTGTGTCCTTCAAGTTGGTGTCTCCTTCTGGTTGGTGACAGTAAATGGATGTAATAGTGGGTTGGTGTCTATAGGGTTTTGTGGTTTTCTCCCTTGATTTTTCCATGTACATATGGTGTTTGTGTAATTGATTTGGTTTGAATTGTTTTAAATTGTTAAACTAGACATTATATTGATTCACCCACCACCCTCCCCACCTATCCATATAATCATAATTACAACATTTACAAATAAAAGGTTATTGGATCACTAAGACTCGTTCCTATCTAATTTGGTGATGGATTCAAGATCTAAGAATAAGAGGACTTTAATATTATATAGAAGATATAATTAATCCATTAATTGATTCAACATAATTATTCCAAGTCAAAATTTCAAATAATATAAGAATAATTGAGACCCTTTATACAATATGTAACACCACAACCATGAAATATAAGCAAGTAATAAGATGCATCCATCAATAATAAATGAATATCCATATATGAAATAGTATATGAAAAGATTGGATAACCTTATGATTGAAAAAATGACAAACAATATATCATAATCTTCAAATTTTGTTTTATTACGAGATTAAGAGAGTCATATTGTGCCACACTTAATCTTATTCATTACCTGAAATAAACTCTAGCATAGTGTGAACCACCTTCATCATAAAATTACAATACCAAACTCATTTAATTATTTAAAGTTACATCAAGACATGGGGATGGTTTTACATCAACCCTAAATTTCTCTTATTTCAGAAAGAATACCTTTATTCAAACATCACTTCAATAGAAAAAGTAATGGAAATCCCTACAAAAGAAGTAGTCATCCATGAATGAGAAAAATAGAGATGAAAAACCTTACATTGTAGTTGTCACTTATTCATTATTCCTACTAAAATGTATTCAACTAACATTAGAGGAAAATTCCCACTCTTTTAACCATGCCGTTATCAAATTAATTTATCCTGTAAATATATCCTTCAAGTCAAACCAAATTCATAAGATAATATGCCATGATATAAGTACCTTGAAGATGATAAAAATTCAATGAATAAAATTCAATTTGAGGGATAAACCTCATTTCACAATTAATCCAATGCACAAGACAATATAGGATGATCTTGAGGCCATATCTTTTTGGTTTGTGTGTCTTTGTGTGTAAGAGAAAAATGATGCAATTATAATTAATCGTTCTATCCAACCTACTAATATAAAAAATACACTAATAATTAATGCTTATTAGGGCCTTAACATAACCCCCACTCTATTAAAAATTCTCATCCCCCAAATATTGTAATCGAGGGTGTTTCTTCATGAATTGTGCATTTTCCCATGTAGCTTCTTATAGAGTCACATTCTTCCACTTGATCAGGTACTCCATAATGGTTATACTCTAAAGAGGTAGAGAACACTAATCTATACATTTTTTGTAGTTTATATAATCAACTTCCCTTTTTCGTCGAATTTTAGAAATTCTTTTTGCATTGTCATAGTTTTCCCTAGAACCATTTTTAGGAAAGATAAATGTTAAACATTATGAATGTGAGAAGAAGGAAAATATAACTCATACACCCCTTTTCCAATCCTATGAATAATATTGTGGGGTCAAAAAAAATTGGACCTAATTTTTTATTCTTCTTTTTCTTGAGTATAGATTGCGTATATGGTTCTAGTCTCAAACATACCCAATTACCCTTCTCAAACTATGTTTCACTTTGATGTTGATCTAATTTATACTTCATGTTTTTGTTTAATGTGAAGGTTTTCGATAATAATTTTCAAAGTTTCATTATTATCTTTCCCCATATGTTACTTTATTTCCTATAATTTCGACTTATCTTGCAAAAGTATGAGATATTAGGAGTTGGACATGCATAAAGGGCCTCAGGTGAGGAAATTTCAGAAGATGTGTGATAGGTAGTATTACACCACTTTTTTTCAAATAAAGTGACTTCATCCATTGATATTTATTGTTTAAAAATAATATCATACACATCTCTCTAAACATTTGTTAACTATTTTAGTTTGACCATGTATTTGCAGATGATATGCTAAACTCATACCTAGTGTTGTTCCACAAATCTTCCACAATTCTGTTATGAAACTAGCTCAAGAAAAGATAGAAAAGATAGATCATTGCCTTAGAATTCAGCCTCTTCGAGGGGGCAACCTCCTTTACATTACATAAATGAACAATTCTTGATGATACAAATGACAAGACCTCCTTTCTATATATAGGAGTCTAATGGGTCATAATATAATCAGAGCCGACATAACAATAATAATTTAAGGGCACAATAATAACAATAGTGGGCTTCTATGGGGCACAATAATAACAATATGGGGACTACATGGGCACAACAATATAATAAGGGGGTTGTACTAATAACAATAATGGGTTACACTAGTAGTATAGGGGCCTAACATGCCCCTCTCCTTCAAAAAGTGTTGTCCTCAACGCTTGAGTAGTTCTTGATGCTTCTGTATAAAATTCTTGTCCTCCTGTGCAGAATATTCAGCGGGTAAGTTCTTCCACTTGATGAGATACAATGAAATTGATTGATTTCGCAGCTGTCGGGTTCTTGTTTGTGTGACTGCTCCAGGTTCCAATATGATTTTTCCTTCCTCTTCAAGTTCTGGAAATATTGTTTGAATTGGGATGTTTTGCAACTTTTGAATGAGTGGCCACACTTCTTTGCCCTTCTTCCATTCATCCCTTGCTTCGTTTATCCAATCTTGTTGGATAATAGAAATAGCACAAAACAATGATTCCACATCCTCAACCTTTCTTGAGACTGCATCTGCAACAAAACTTTGCTTCCATTTTATATAGATGATGTCAAAGTCACAACCCAACATATTTGTGACACATTCTTTCTATTCTTCTAAAGATAATAGTTGTTCTAAAAAGTATTTACCTTGAAGTGTCTTCCCATTCGGTAAGGTCACCATTTCTTAAGTGCATGTAGTACTGCCAACATTTCCTTCTCATAAATAGCTTTCTTGGAATGTAGTAGTAAAAATACCTGATCACCTACATCAAAACATTTTTCACTACGATGTTGATCTACCTGTTGTTTCATTCAATTTTGTACCAAAGTGGCATTATCCTTTAAAAGTTGGAGAAGTTGTTGTTGATGCTCGATCTGACCTTTCATTGCTTGAACCTTTTCCTTCTTGATATGTCCTTCTATATTTAGAGTTTGAGGAGCAGTAATTTCTTCCAATCCTTTACAAGATATGGTCGGATTCATTTCTTGATGCTCGATGTGATCTTTCACTTCTTGAACATTTTTCTTCTTGATATGTCCTTTTATCTTAATAGTTTGAGGAGTGGTAATTCCAACCAATGAATTACAAGATATGGTTGGATTCATTTCTTTTTTCTCGATCTGATCTTTCACTTCTTGCGCCTTTTTCTTCTTGATATGTCCTTCTATCTTGAGAGTTTGAGGAGTGGTAATTCATGCCAATGATTTACAAGATATGGTCTGATTCATTTCTTCTTTCTCTGAGGTTGGGCCCTGGCATATATCCTCTTCTTTTGATGTTTCTTGATCCTTTTCTTCCTCCTCTTCATACTCTATGTAAAATAATTTCTTCTCAGCACACTTACGACCTTTGGTGAATTTGCTATCACAATTGTAACAAAACCCTTTTTCTCTTTTTTATTCCAATTGTTGTCGTGTAACCCTTATAGGTTGTGGAAGGCTAGGAGAAACAACACTTCCATCTTTATAGTTGTGAGGGATATGCTTCCAGGTTTCCTTAATTTTTCTTTCCACTATGTCACAAAGCCCTTTTACTCTTTCCAATTGTTGTGGTGTTGCTCTAAATAAGGTGTTGCTTTTTGTATCCTCATAATGTGCTATCATTTCCTCCGTGAAAATTGACCACGTAACAAGTTGTTTACGAGAAAGAAGCCCTTCATACCATAAAAATTGATCTGGTTCTGAATATGAAGATGCAATACATACCTTTTGTAATAGTGGTACACCATGTAGATCAAAATATTGCTCCATCTGAAGTATCCAATTTATCAGATCCTTGCCATCAAACTTCCTCATCTTTCTTTTTCTTGATTTTAGGAGCTCGATCTTGAAACAACTGTAACTTTGTACTTTTGGATCTTTAAGTTCTAAAATTTCCACCTTTAGTAGCCCTCTGGGTCCTCTTTCCAATGCCACCAGTTTGATCCAAATTGGATTCTCCAAGAAAGCGTTGTGCCAAATCTCCCACAGTGACCTAATTATAGACTAATTCAGTAGAGTGAGCTTGTACGACGTGCCACGAGTTACTGTTTTGACCTTTGGCACTGAAAAATATCTACAAGAAACCACAGTCTGTCCTCTTTCTGTAACTTCTTACGAAATTTCAATCCGATGCTCAGAGAGAAAGTTATGATGATTTTCCCTAGGTCACCTGTTTGGAATGTAATTCAGGAGTCTGCAAAAAGACCAACTTCCTTAGATCATATCTCTTCAAATATAGTGTGAAAAGCTCTGAACTTCGGACCCAAGATTCAGCACGATGTCTTCTCAAATGGGTTTTTTTTTAGCTTCTGAAACGTCGCAGAAAAAAAATTATAGTGAAAATTCCACGATGACCGGTTTGGAGCAGCGAAACCCTAGAATCCAAAGCTCTGATACCAAATGTTATGAAACCAGCTCAAGAAAAGATAGAAAAGATAGATCAACGCCTTAGAATTCAGCCTCTTCGAGGGGGAAACCTCCTTTACATTACATAAATGAAAAATTCTTGATGATACAAATGACAAGACCTCTTTTCTATATATAGGAGTCTAAGGGGTCAATATAATTAGAGCCGACATAACAATAATAATTTAAGGGCACAATAATAACAATATGGGGACTACATGGGCACAACCATATAATAAGGGGGTTATACTAATAACAATAATGGGTTACACTAGTAGTATAGGGGCCTAACAAATTCTTTCACACAATTTCCTCTGAAATTTGGATCTATATCCCTTACTATTACTAAATTAGGAAAACCATGAATTCTATGAATTTCCTTCATGTAAACTTCTTTCACTTGCCATGTTGTATGTATACTTTGAATTTTGTAAAAAATATGTTGGCATTATGGCTAAAGTGTTGTCCTTGATGGCAACCCATTCAGGTGATAGATCACATTACTTCAAGTCAGCAGCAGAGATTGATGATCAGCGATCAAATATTGAAGAAAATAAGGGGTACGCAGGTACACCTTGCATAAGGTGCGTACACGCAGGTCAGTGTTACATAAAGTGCGTACATACCCGCAGTTATCCCATTCAGGAGGTGCGTACCCCCAGTGCACACATTTCAAGGCAAAGAAATTCACATGTGGGATTTTCTTATGTTTTACTCTTGGTATTTAGCCGACGGTATTGTGTTATTATGGTGTCGGCTCGTGGTATTGATCCATGATTTAAGGAAGAGCTTTCCTATATAAAGCAAAGGAGATCATTTGGCTTGAGCATGTTTTTGGTTGAATATCTTATGAGGGAAAGATCTGGTCTAGATCTAAATAAGGCGAATCTACTGATAGACTAAGATCTCTTCGGCGCATGTTCAAATCTCCAGATCTGACTGTCTGGGTTCTTTCTGAAGTCTTGAAATCATCTATGCCAGAAGGTACGCAGGTACAGTGAGAGAAAAGTGCGTACATACGGGGAACGAAGAGTTTTAGGTGCGCCCGTACGCAGGCACAGAAGGGTTTCAGGTGCGCCGGTACGCAGGTACAGAAGGGTTGCAGGTGCGCCCGTACGTAGGCACAGAAGGGTTTCAGGTGCACCCGTATGCAGGCACAGAAGGGTTTCAGGTGCGCCGGTACGCAGGTACAGAAGGGTTGCAGGTGCGCCCGTACGCAGGCACAGAAGGGTTTCAGGTGCGGAGGTCCGCAGGCAGTTCAATGGACTCAGAGCGAGGTACGCAGGCTAGCAGTTGAGCAGGATGCGTACGTAAGCAGGCGAGCAGTTGAGCAGGGTGCGTACTGTAAGTAGGCAAGCAGTTGAGCAGGGTGAGTACTGTAAGCAGGCAAGCAGTTGAGCAGGGTGCTTACGTAAGCAGGCGAGCAGTTGAGCAGGGTGCTTACTTCTCTTAAAATCTTTGTTTATCATTGTTGTGTTCTGGGTTTGGTCCTATTATTATTGATCTGGTTACTATAGTTGACTGGGTGATTCTCTTATACTTGATGATCATTTGATGGTTATGGATCCAGTTTGAAAATTTATGAAAAGTGGTCCTTGTAAGAAAAGAAGTAGGGGGTTGTAGCTCCCTTCCAGGAGAGACTGGAAAACGAGAGAGAGTTGTAGCTCTCTGCAGGTTGCAGCATGCGTACAGGTAAAGGACTGCACCAATACAAAACCATTGTAAAAGGAGTTTTCTAATTTGAAAGAAGATAGAGACATATTGCAGCAGGTGGTTTTCACCCACATTGGGTTTCCACCTTACATCTTGTGTTCTTTGGTGTGACTATCTGTTTTCTTTGTTCGTGCACATTATTTTATGGTACTGACATGCAAAACTAATTCAAAGAACAAATAAGGAAGATTTATTAAAAGAATTAGATAATACTGATTCACCCCCCCTCTCAGTATTATTTCCAACAAAATGTGCATATTTATTGAGTCTACCAACAACCACAAAAATGGCATCCTTACCTTAAAATTTGTGTAACCTTATAATGAGGCCCAATAATATCTCTTCCCATATTTCATTAGGTATGTGTAATGGCTAAAGGAAACTTGCGGATTCTACTATATCTCATTTATTTCTTTGGCAAATCTAACATTGTCTTACAATTTTTTAATATATTTCTTCATTCCTTCCCAATATATATCTATATATATATATATATATATATATATATATATATATATATATATATATATATATATATATATATATCCTTTGATATGTTTTAAGGGACCTTACATATCCTACCATTGGAGGGTCATAATAATCCCTTGATATTTTTATCTTCAACCTTGACTGAGGATATACAATATTTTTCTCTTGTACCAAAGTAATCTCCCTTCCACTCCTAATGTTCCATAGATTTCATCCCTTCCTTTAGATATTGCATTTTATTTTATTGCTATTTTCATTTTTCTATTCATGAAAATATTCTTCCACCCATACAAGAATAGAAAATATATTAGAATATAAATTTGAGGCTTCTTTTATTCTAGAAAGAGCATCTTCTTCTAATGTTTCCTTCCCCTTTTAGTATATTATTTCAAAATCAAGCCCTTAATTTTTTTTCTACCTATTTTATTTATCTCCTTGTCAAAACAATTTCCCTAAGTAGTACTTTAGGTTTTCATAGTCTATATTGACTTTAAATTTCATTCAAATGAGATATTGTCAATTTTATTTTATTGCAAGAAAATAATGTTTCCATTTCTTTTTCATATGTAAATTTCACCAAATATTTTCCTTGATTTGTGTCCTTTCAAAATCCAAGGATCTCCCTTCTTGTGTAAATAATACTCCAATTTCTTGTCTTGATGCATCAAATTATAATCTGAAAGTTGACCAAAATGATATGATTCCAACAATGGTGTAGAAGACATGACATACTTTGAGAGAGAATGCCAAAGTACCCTCATCATTCCACACAAATTAATTTATCTTCAAGATAAATGTGAGTGGGCCTACAATGTGTGCATAATTCATAAAAGTTGATAATATCCTATAAACCCAAAATATTCCCTAAGACTCTTAATGTACTTAGGAATAGGCCATTTTGGAATAGCTTGGATCTCTTGAGGGTCCACCTTAACTCATTCATTTGAAAAATATGACCCAAATATCCTACTTATTGTTTCCTAAAATCACATTTGGATATTTATACATACAATATATTATTCTCAAGAAATTGTAAACTTTACACACATATTTAATGTGGCCTTCCCATGACTTTCTATAGATAAATATATCATAAAAAAAACCAACTTAATTTTTCTCATATGGGGTTGAAATTTTTTGTTCATAAGGATTTGAAGAGTATAAGAATAATTAGTCAACCAAAAAGGCATGACCATGAACTCATACTTCACTTATGTGTTCTAATATATATTTTAGGAATGTCTTCATTTCTTCATATAATCTATTGGTATCCTAATTTAAGATCAAGCTTTGTAAAATAAACTACTCCATGAAGTTCAGCTATTATCTCATAAATTTTTGGGATAGGGAATTTATTCTTAATGGTGATTTTGTTTATATCTCTATAATCAAGAAATGTCCTCCATGAGTTATATTATTTTCTCTTCATCACTATAGGAGTTGAAAATAAACTCCTAATAGGTTGAATAATACTTGGATCTATCATGTTTTATATCATTGTCTCAATCACCCCCTTCTTCTTAGGAGGATATAGATAAGGACTTTTATTAGGAGTACTTCCATGTGTTAGTTTCATTTGATGTTCATGATCTCTAAATGGAGGTATAATTTTAGGAATTTATTGGAAGGCTCTATAGTGATTTTCCAAGGTGCATTTCAATTCCTTTGGAGTATTTTCATCTTCTTTCTTAACTTCCATAAAATAAAGTTTAACAACAAATTATTTGCTACTATTTTTATGGTATTTCCCATTATTTGGATGCTAATTATGTGAGGTGGTCCATATTTAAATCCTATGAATTTATATTGAATTCCCTCATATTCAAATATGATGAATAATGTGTTATAGTTTGTAGAAATTGTACCTAATGTTCTCAGGAATTGAAACCCTAAAACAAAATATACACCTCCGATGGGATAGGCATACATTAGAATTTCCAATTATATTGTTCCCTAGTTAGTTTAATGTTGCATAATTTTAACACACAATTAGTCGTCCCTCCAATAACAACCAAAATTTCAAAATTTGTCCCTGGATATACAAAAAAATTGACAACTCTATCAATATTTAGTTGATGTAGTTATGGGTACTGCTTGAGTCAATAAGGACTATGAAATTCTTAATGCAACCTTTAATATCCATGGTCTAAGGTTCTAGAAAACCTACCAATGCATGAGTAGATATTTTTCACCCATTTGAATGAATTTCGTGCACAATTTTAGCCTCTATTTTGGGCTACTTTGAGTTGATAAGTTCTTCCTTATTCTTTGTATAGGTGCCTCCATTTCCTCTTCATCACTATTTTCCAAAGTCAATAATTTTGTTTCTTGACATTTATTATCTTTTGACCATTTGTTGTTATGACCAAAGCATAGTCCTATTTATCTTCTTTCATCCATTTCCTTCTATCATATTCAAGTAGGTTGAGGTAGGGTTGTATTATGATCCCAAAAATGATATTTATTTCTAGCATATGCTCCAATGGTAGACTTGTGTGTTTCCTTATTCTTGGCTTGAATTTAACACACTGCATAAAATCCATTATATTTTTAGGATGTTTTAGGAATATATTATGTTTAATGTCTTCTTTTAATCCACTCATGTAAGCTTCCAACAAATTTCCATCACTTGTATTATCCACCCTTGTGGACAATAACTAAAATCTTGAATTATAACCTTCAATATCACCTAAGTCCTTTATTCTTGTCAATTGGTTAAAGTAGTCTTATTCCCGAAGATTCTCATATTGTTCTTATAATTATATTGTAAATAATGCCCAAGTATAAGGATAAGGATGGGGATTCCTCTTATCTACCCATGAATACCATTGATAAGGTTATATCCCAAACTTCAAAGTTCCTAAATGAACATTTTGTTTATCGTCCACAATATTATACAATTGAAAATAATTCTCTACTTGGTTCACTGTGTAAAGATCTCTACTCCATCAAATTTATTTAATTCAACCTTGGGTAGGTTCCCACCTTTGGAAACCTTCCATACATAAATCCACAATTGGAATGAAATACCACCCTTATTTTCATGTGTCCCTTAAATAAAATTACAAATGGTAGGAATCTTATCATTTAATGCTCCTATAATATTATATTACAGTCGTTAAACCATTTCCCCATCTTATGTACACCACCAATCCCCATCTTATGTGATAACACAAGTGCAATCAGCATCTCAAAGACTCCTGTTATGCATTCAAAAACCAAGCACATACCAATCAAGTATCATTTTCTCCGGGAACAAGTGCTTGAACAGAAGGTCAAGTTGGAGTATGTTCCTTCTAAGGAACAAGTTGCTGATATTCTCACCAAACCATTGCCCAGGGACACTTTTGAATACCTCAGGCAAAAGCTGGGGGTTGTTGATGCATCATCTTATTGCTGAACCTCTTCTGATTGATGGTACAGGTTCAGGGGGAGCATATAATGCATTGTTGGCATTATGGAGGATGTGCAGAAGGAGATCTTGGAAGTAGCTGCAATATGTCTCTATCTCTTTCATGGTGGATTATGGTTCTTCGTTGCAAATCTGGTTCATATTCAGGGGGAGCATGTAACTTCTTAGGGGGAACATAACCCTTTGCCCTTGATGTCAAAGGGGGAGAATGAAGCTGAAGCTTTGAGGTTTCCATCAAGTCCAAAGGGGGAGATTGTTGGCATTATGGCTAAAGTGTTGTCCTTGATGGCAACCCATTCAGGTGATAGATCACATTACTTCAAGTCAACAGCAGAGATTGATGATCAGCGATCAAATATTGAAGAAAATAAGGGGTACGCAGGTACACCTTGCATAAGGTGCGTACACGCAGGTCAGTGTTACATAAAGTGCGTACATACCCGCAGTTATCCCGTTCAGGAGGTGCGTACCCCAAGTGCACACATTTCAAGGCAAAGAAATTCACATGTGGGGTTTTCTTATGTTTTACTCTTGGTATTTAGCCGACGGTATTGTGTTATTATGGTGTCGGCTCGTGGTATTGATCCATGATTTAAGGAAGAGCTTTCCTATATAAAGCAAAGGAGATCATTTGGCTTGAGCATGTTTTTGGTTGAATATCTTATGAGGGAAAGATCTGGTCTAGATCTAAATAAGGCGAATTTACTGATAGACTAAGATCTCTTCGGCGCATGTTCAGATCTGTAGATCTGATTGTCTGGGTTCTTTCTGAAGTCTTGAAATCATCTATGCCCGAAGGTACGGAGGTACAGTGAGAGAAAAGTGTGTACATACGCAGGAACGAAGAGTTTCAGGTGCGCCCGTACGCAGGCACAGAAGGGTTTCAAGTGCGCCGGTACGCAGGTACAGAAGGGTTGCAGGTGCGCCCGTACGCAGGCACAGAAGGGTTTCAGGTGCGCCCGTACGCAGGCACAGAAGGGTTTCAGGTGCGCCGGTACGCAGGTACAGAAGGGTTGCAGGTGCGCCCGTACGCAGGCACAGAAGGGTTTCAGGTGCGGAGGTCCGCAGGCAGTTCAATGGACTCAGAGCGAGGTACGCAGGCTAGCAGTTGAGCAGGATGCATACGTAAGCAGGCGAGCAGTTGAGCAGGGTGCGTACTATAAGCAGGCAAGCAGTTGAGCAGGGTGAGTACTGTAAGCAGGCAAGCAGTTGAGCAGGGTGCTGACGTAAGTAGGCGAGCAGTTGAGCAGGGTGCTTACTTCTCTTAAAATCTTTGTTTATCATTGTTGTGTTCTGGGTTTGGTCCTATTATTGTTGATCTGGTTACTACAGTTGACTGGGTGATTCTCTTATACTTGATGATCATTTGATGCTTATGGATCCAGTTTGAAAATTTATGAAAAGTGGTCCTTGTAAGAAAAGAAGTAGGGGGTTGTAGCTCCCTTCCAGGAGAGACTGGAAAACGAGAGAGAGTTGTAGCTCTCTACAGGTTGCAGCCTGCGTACTGGTAAAGGACTGCACCAGTACAAAACCATTGTAAAAGGAGTTTTCTAATTTGAAAGAAGATAGAGACATATTGCAGCAGGTGGTTTTCACCCACATTGGGTTTCCACCTTACATCTTGTGTTCTTTGGTGTGACTATCTGTTTTCTTTGTTCATGCTCATTATTTTATGGTACTGACATGCAAAACTAATTCAAAGAACAAATAAGGAAGATTTATTAAAAGAATTAGATAATACTGATTCACCCCCCCTCTCAGTATTATTTCCAACAATTGGTATCAGAGCAGGTCCTTCAGAGAAGCTTGATCGCTTGAAGGTAGATCGTTCATCATGAGCAACTACGAGAGAGAAGCATCAATCAGGCCACCGGTTTTTGATGGGACAAACTTCAATTATTGGAAGGTAAGAGTTACTGCCTATCTTCAATCTCTTGGTACAGAAGTTTGGGACATTGTAGAGACAGGTTATGCTTTTCCTTCAACTACTCCTACAGATGCAGACGAGAAAAAGAAGTATGAAACAAATGCAAAAGCAGTCAGTACCCTATTAGGATGTATATCCCAATCGGAATTCATGAAGGTAATGCACTATAAATCCGCAAAAGAGATATGGGACAAAATTGTCATGAGCTATGAAGGAGATGAACAGGTAAAGCGTGCTAAACTTTAAACTCTCAAGATTCAGTATGAGACTCTCAAGATGTATAATGATGAAAGTGTGGCTAACTATTTTCTTCGGGTAGATGAAGTTGTTAATTGTATGAAAAATTTGGGTGAAGAAATAAAAGAGGCTATTGTGGTTGAAAAGGTTCTAAGATCATTGTCCCCCAAGTTTGAATCTAAAGTATCTACAATAGAAGAAAAGGAAAATCTACGAATTCTTACTATGTCTCAGCTACATGGAATTCTAACTGCTTATGAAATGAGAAAGGGAGGTCCATCAGACAGAAGAGAAGCTGCTTTCAAGGCATCAGGCAAAGGAGATTATTATGAAGCAAGCCACGTCCCAGAAGAAGAGGAAGAAGAATCAAACTTTGTCAGAAATCTTCAAAGGGGTTCTGGAAGGTTCAGAGGTAAGTTACCTTTTAAATGCTTTGCTTGTGGAAGAGTAGGTCATTATGCTGCAAAATGTCCTTATAAGGATAAAGGAAAGGAACCTGCTAGATGGAACAAGAAACAAAGTGCAAATAAGAAAAGCTTCTACACCCATGAAGATAGTGATGGTCTATCAAACAGTGATGAAGATGAACGAGGTAATGAATATAAATTGTTAATGGCATTTGAAGATGATGATTATATGGATGCTATAGATGTGGATTACCTTCATGAAGAAATTACTAGACTTAAGAGATGTATAGAAGAGAAAAATATGATCATTGATACTCTACAATTTCAAATTGATGAAAAGGAAAGACATCTTGAAAAATTAGAAGGTGAAATTGTTGGTCTTAGAAAAGAGATTGAGAAACCAAAAGCTATTAATCTTAAGTTTGTCAAAGGATCTGAAACTTTGGATGAGATTATCAATGTGCAGCGGTCTCCACTAAACAAGACAGGTCTGGGCTATAATGGAGAAACTTCTCAAGCATCCACCTCAAAAAGTTATCTTGATGCAGCAAGAAGAAATGAGCAAAAGCACAATGAAGACCATCAGGTAAAGCAGGGACGAATTGCAAACAGAAACTATCAGGGGCAATCCATCTTAAGGGTGAACAAGAGCTACAACCAGCCACAGGTAAAATCTTCTCAATTTGGGTCAAGAATAGATGACAATAGAAATTACAATTAATTGGCTGGTAGATTCAATAACCACAGAAGTGTCTTCAATGGACAATGCTTTTCTTGCCATAACTTTGGTCACAAAGCAGCTCAATGTGTTGCATATAAAACAATCATGACTAGGGAAGCTCAAAAACAAAGAAGTATGACAGGGATTACAAAAAGGACCTATAACAACTTTTCGGTTCTTGAAAATGAAGTTGAATGTTCTATTTGCAATAACTTTGGTCATGAAGACTCAGAATGCAGGAGCAGGTTTCAGCAGAAAAAGGAACAAGCCACAAGCACCAAAACATGGAGAATAAAGGAACCACAAACAGAAAGATGTGGGATAGCATTTTATGCAGAGGGACAGGAAAATCTATGGTACATTGACAGTGGATGTTCGAAGCATATGACAGGTGATAAAGAAAAACTTGAATCATATTCTGCTCTAGAAAAGGGAAAGAAAGTCTCTTTTGGAAATGATACTCCTGCAACTATAAAAGGAAAGGGTATTGCTCAGTTAAAAGAAAAGGTCAAGGCTGGAAATGTTTTGTATGTTGATGGATTGAAGCATAATCTTCTAAGTGTCAGCCAGATGTGTGATCAAAGAACCGAGGTGATATTCAGATCAAATGGATGTCTTGTTCGTGATCTTGATACAGGTAAAACAGTGATCAGAGGCAAAAGAACTCCAAAAAATCTGTACATATTTGAAGAAGGACAACAACAATGCTATCTAAGCAAGGATGATGAGCACTGGTTATGGCATCAGAGGTTGGGACATCTAAGCTTTTCACAAATAAGGAAAGAATGCAAATATAAGGCAGTTCACGATCTTCCAGACATCAAAATTCCTGACAACACCATATGCAAATCATGTCAGTTTGGAAAACAGACCAGAACTAACTTTCCAGAGAAAGAAGGTTCAGCTAGCATGCCTCTTGAGCTAGTACATACAGATACATGCGGTCCATTCAGGAAAAGAACACCTAGAGGAGAAGAATACTTGATATTATTCATTGACGATTTCTCCAGGTTTGTCTGGTTAGGACTTATGAAGCACAAAGATGAAGCATTCGAAAAATTCAAATCCTTCAAAGCCTTGGTTGAAAATGAATCAGGTCACAAAATTAAGTGCCTCAGATCTGACAGAGGTGGGGAATTTACTTCAAATGAATTTTTCGATTTCTGTGATGAACATGGGATAAGAAGAGAATTCTCTATAGCAAGAACTCCTCAGCAAAATGGAGTTGTGGAAAGAATGAACAGAACAGTCCAACAAATGGCTCGTGCTATGCTTGATGAGTCAGGAACTCCCGCAACTTTCTGGGGTGAAGCTGCACATGCTGCGGTTGTTATTCTCAACAAAACAAATGTCCGGGTGAACAGCACTCAAACTCCTCATGAGCTCTGGAGTGGTAGGACTCCTTCGGTAAAGCACTTCAAAATCTTTGGGAGCAAATGCTATATCAAGAATACTGATGAGCAGCTTGGCAAACTTGAACCTAGAGCAGATGAAGGCATTCTTCTTGGTTACTCTCCACATAGCAAAGCATACAAATGCTACAATAAAAGACTTGGCAGAATTGTTGACAGCATTGATGTAGTGGTTGATGAGAAGGGATACATTCCTAGACAAGTACATCATGAAGACATCGAAGAAGATGAAGGATACCCTCAACGACAGAATGATGAAGAAGAAGAACCTCAAGAAGAACCAGAGGAGCAAACAAGAATAGAAGAAAAGACTCCATCCAGATATGTTCAGAAGAATCATCCAGAATCTCAGATTATGGGGCAGAAAGAAGCAGGTGTACAAACAAGAAGAAAACTTGCAGAAGCTTCAAGCTATTTGGCATTACTCTCTTCTACTGAACCACAAAATGTGAAAGAAGCATGCAAAGATGAATGTTGGGTGAAAGCAATGGATGAAGAACTTGAGCAGATCGAAAAGAACAACACTTGGGAGCTGGTTCCTAGACCAAAGGATAAGAATGTTATCGGAACAAAATGGGTCTTCAAAAATAAATTGAATGAAAATGGAGAAGTAATTAGAAACAAAGCCAGACTTGTTTGTAAAGGGTATGCGCAGCAAGAAGGAATAGACTTTGAAGAAACCTTTGCTCCTGTTGCAAGACTTGAGGCCATCCGAATGTTCCTTGCTCTCTCAAGTTTTCAAAACTTCAAAGTATTTCAAATGGACGTGAAATAAGCCTTTCTGAATGGAGACTTGGAAGAAGAAGTATACATTGAACAGCCAGATGGGTTCATTCTTGGAAATGATCCAAATCTTGTATGCAGATTGAAAAAGGCTCTCTATGGTCTCAAACAAGCTCCAAGGGCTTGGTACTACCGTTTGGACAAATATCTTCATCAACAAGGTTTTTCAAAAGGATAAGCAAATAGCAATCTTTATATAAAAGTTGAAAATGACAAATTGCTAATACTTGTTGTGTATGTAGATGACATTATTTTTGGGAGCAATGAAGAAGCTATGAGTCAAAGCTTTGCCTTGGTCATGCAGAAATAATTTGAAATGTCCTTGCTAGGAGAACTGACATATTTCCTTGGTTTGCAAATCCAACAAAAAGAAGGAGGAATCTTCTTATCTCAAACCAAGTATCTCAAACAGATTTTGAAGAAATATGGCATGGAAGATGCAAAACCAGTATGCACGCCCATGGTCACAGGATATAGCCTCAATGAAAATGATGAATCTGCAGCAGTACATCAACCAACCTACAGATCTATGATTGGAAGTTTACTTTATTTGACAGGTACCCGACCGGACATCATGCATGCAGTTGGAATAGTTGGAAGATTTCAGGCAAATCCGAAGGAGACTCATCTTCAAGCAGTGAAGAGAATTTTCAAATATCTTCAAGGGACTCAAAATTATGGCTTATGGTATCCTAGAGATACAGATCTTACACTTCATGCTTATACAGATGCAGATTGGGCCGGAAGCGTGGATGACAGGAAAAGCACAAGTGGTGGTGCGTTCTTTATGGGTTCCAGACTGGTATCTTGGTTTAGCAAGAAACAGAGTTCGATTGCCTTGTCTACAGCTGAAGCGGAATATGTTGTTGCTGCATCTTGTTGCACCCAACTCCTTTGGATGATGCAGACTTTGCAGGATTTTCAAATCACTTGTACACCACCAATCCCCATCTTATGTGATAACACAAGTGCAATCAGCATCTCAAAGAATCCTGTTATGCATTCAAAAACCAAGCACATACCAATCAAGTATCATTTTCTCCGGGAACAAGTGCTTGAACAGAAGGTCAAGTTGGAGTATGTTCCTTCTAAGGAACAAGTTGCTGATATTCTCACTAAACCATTGCCCAGGGACACTTTTGAATACCTCAGGCAAAAGCTGGGGGTTGTTGATTCATCATCTTATTGCTGAACCTCTTCTGATTGATGGTACAGGTTCAGGGGGAGCATATAATGCATTGTTGGCATTATGGAGGATGTGCAGAAGGAGATCTTGGAAGTAGCTGCAATATGTCTCTATCTCTTTCATGGTGGATTATGGTTCTTCGATGCAAATCTGGTTCATATTCAGGGGGAGCATGTTAACACATATTTCATTAAAATTGGAATTTTTTTATTACAAGGACCTCATTAGAATTGTGTATTTAGGCTATTTTTAAATTCTAGATCCACTATTTATTTCCAAATTTAATGAAATATGTGTTTGTTCTTAGGGGGAGCATAACCCTTTGCCCTTGATGTCAAAGGGGGAGAATGAAGCTGAAGCTTTGAGGTTGCCATCAAGTCCAAAGGGGGAGATTGTTGGCATTATGGCTAAAGTGTTGTCCTTGATGGCAACCCATTCAGGTGATAGATCACATTACTTCAAGTCAGCAGCAGAGATTGATGATCAGCGATCAAATATTGAAGAAAATAAGGGGTACGCAGGTACACCTTGCATAAGGTGCGTACACGCAGGTCAGTGTTACATAAAGTGCGTACATACCCGCAGTTATCCCGTTCAGGAGGTGCGTACCCCCAGTGCACACATTTCAAGGCAAAGAAATTCACATGTGGGCTTTTCTTATGTTTTACTCTTGGTATTTAGCCGACGGTATTGTGTTATTATGGTGTCAGCTCGTGGTATTGATCCATGATCTAAGGAAGAGCTTTCCTATATAAAGCAAAGGAGATCATTTGGCTTGAGCATGTTTTTGGTTGAATATCTTCTGAGGGAAAGATCTGGTCTAGATCTAAATAAGGCGAATCTACTGATAGACTAAGATCTCTTCGGCGCATGTTCAGATCTGTAGATCTGACTGTCTGGGTTCTTTCTGAAGTCTTGAAATCATCTATGCCAGAAGGTACGTAGGTACAGTGAGAGAAAAGTGCGTACATACGCAGGAACGAAGAGTTTCAGGTGCGCCCGTACGCAGGCACAGAAGGGTTTCAGGTGCGCCGGTACGCAAGTACAGAAGGGTTGCAGGTGCGCCCGTACGCAGGCACAGAAGGGTTTCAGGTGCGCCCGTACGCAGGCACAGAAGGGTTTCAGGTGCGCCGGTACGCAGGTACAGAAGGGTTGCAGTTGCGCCCGTACGCAGGCACAGAAGGGTTTTAGGTGCGGAGGTCCGCAGGCAGTTCAATGGACTCAGAGCGAGGTACGCAGGCTAGCAGTTGAGCAGGATGCGTACGTAAGCAGGCGAGCAGTTGAGCAAGGTGCGTACTGTAAGCAGGCAAGCAGTTGAGCAGGGTGAGTACTATAAGCAGGCAAGCAGTTGAGCAGGGTGCTTACGTAAGCAGGCGAGCAGTTGTGCAGGGTGCTTACTTCTCTTAAAATCTTTGTTTATCATTGTTGTGTTCTGGGTTTGGTCCTATTATTGTTGATCTGGTTACTACAGTTGACTGGGTGATTCTCTTATACTTGATGATCATTTGATGCTTATGGATCCAGTTTGAAAATTTATGAAAAGTGGTCCTTGTAAGAAAATAAGTAGGGGGTTGTAGCTCCCTTCCAGGAGAGACTAGAAAACGAGAGAGAGTTGTAGCTCTCTGCAGGTTGCAGCCTGCGTACTGGTAAAGGACTGCACCAGTACAAAACCATTGTAAAAGGAGTTTTCTAATTTGAAAGAAGATAGAGACATATTGCAGCAGGTGGTTTTCACCCACATTGAGTTTCCACCTTACATCTTGTGTTCTTTGGTGTGACTATCTGTTTTCTTTGTTCCTGCTCATTATTTTATGGTACTGACATGCAAAACTAATTCAAAGAACAAATAAGGAAGGTTTATTAAAAGAATTAGATAATACTGATTCACCCCCCCTCTCAGTATTATTTCCAACAAAATGTGCATATTTATTGAGTCTACCAACAACCACAAAAATGGCATCCTTACCTTAAAATTTGTGTAACCTTATAATGAGGCCCAATAATATCTATTCCCATATTTCATTAGGTATGTGTAATGGCTAAAGGAAACTTGCGGATTCTACTATATCTCATTTATTTCTTTGGCAAATCTAACATTGTCTTACAATTTTTTAATATATTTCTTCATTCCTTCCCAAAATATATATATATATATATATATATATATATCTATATATATATATATATCCTTTGATATGTTTTAAGGGACCTTACATATCCTACCATTGGAGGGTCATAATAATCCCTTGATATTTTTATCTTCAACCTTGACTGAGGATATACAATATTTTTCTCTTGTACCAAAGTATATCTCCCTTCCACTCCTAATGTTCCATAGATTTCATCCCTTCCTTTAGATATTGCATTTTATTTTATTGCTATTTTCATTTTTCTATTCATGAAAATATTCTTCCACCCATACAAGAATAGAAAATATATTAGAATATAAATTTGAGGCTTCTTTTATTCTAGAAAGAGCATCTTCTTCTAATGTTTCCTTCCCCTTTTAGTATATTATTTCAAAATCAAGCCCTTAATTTTTTTTCTACCTATTTTATTTATCTCCTTGTCAAAACAATTTCCCTAAGTAGTACTTTAGGTTTTCATAGTCTATATTGACTTTAAATTTCATTCAAATGAGATATTGTCAATTTTATTTTATTGCAAGAAAATAATGTTTCCATTTCTTTTTCATATGTAAATTTCACCAAATATTTTCCTTGATTTGTGTCCTTTCAAAATCCAAGGATCTCCCTTCTTGTGTAAATAATACTCCAATTTCTTGTCTTGATGCATCAAATTATAATCTGAAAGTTGACCAAAATGATATGATTCCAACAATGGTGTAGAAGACATGACATACTTTGAGAGAGAATGCCAAAGTACCCTCATCATTCCACACAAATTAATTTATCTTCAAGAGAAATGTGAGTGGGCCTACAATGTGTGCATAATTCATAAAAGTTGATAATATCCTATAAACCCAAAATATTCCCTAAGACTCTTAATGTACTTAGGAATAGGCCATTTTGGAATAGCTTGGATCTCTTGAGGGTCCACCTTAACTCATTCATTTGAAAAATATGACCCAAATATCCTACTTATTGTTTCCTAAAATCACATTTGGATATTTATACATACAATATATTATTCTCAAGAAATTGTAAACTTTACACACATATTTAATGTGGCCTTCCCACGACTTTCTATAGATAAATATATCATAAAAAAAACCAACTTAATTTTTCTCATATGGGGTTGAAATTTTTTGTTCATAAGGATTTGAAGAGTATAAGAATAATTAGTCAACCAAAAAGGCATGACCATGAACTCATACTTCACTTATGTGTTCTAATATATATTTTAGGAATGTCTTCATTTCTTCATATAATCTATTGGTATCCTAATTTAAGATCGAGCTTTGTAAAATAAACTACTCCATGAAGTTCAGCTATTATCTCATAAATTTTTGGGATAGGGAATTTATTCTTAATGGTGATTTTGTTTATATCTCTATAATCAAGAAATGTCCTCCATGAGTTATATTATTTTCTCTTCATCACTATAGGAGTTGAAAATGAACTCCTAATAGGTTGAATAATACTTGGATCTATCATGTTTTATATCATTGTCTCAATCACCCCCTTCTTCTTAGGAGGATATAGATAAGGACTTTTATTAGGAGTACTTCCATGTGTTAGTTTCATTTGATGTTCATGATCTCTAAATGGAGGTATAATTTTAGGAATTTATTGGAAGGCTCTATAGTGATTTTCCAAGGTGCATTTCAATTCCTTTGGAGTATTTTCATCTTCTTTCTTAACTTCCATAAAATAAAGTTTAACAACAAATTATTTGCTACTATTTTTATGGTATTTCCCATTATTTGGATGCTAATTATGTGAGGTGGTCCATATTTAAATCCTATGAATTTATATTGAATTCCCTCATATTCAAATATGATGAATAATGTGTTATAGTTTGTAGAAATTGTACCTAATGTTCTCAGGAATTGAAACCCTAAAACAAAATATACACCTCCGATGGGATAGGCATACATTAGGATTTCCAATTATATTGTTCCCTAGTTATTTTAATGTTGCATAATTTTAACACACAATCAGTCGTCCCTCCAATAACAACCAAAACTTCAAAATTTGTCCCTGGATATACAAAAAAATTGACAACTCTATCAATATTTAGTTGATGTAGTTATGGGTACTGCTTGAGTCAATAAGGACTATGAAATTCTTAATGCAACCTTTAATATCCATGGTCTAAGGTTCTAGAAAACCTACCAATGCATGAGTAGATATTTTTCACCCATTTGAATGAATTTCGTGCACAATTTTAGCCTCTATTTTGGGCTACTTTGAGTTGATAAGTTCTTCCTTATTCTTTGTATAGGTGCCTCCATTTCCTCTTCATCACTATTTTCCAAGGTCAATAATTTTGTTTCTTGACATTTATTATCTTTTGACCATTTGTTGTTATGACCAAAGCATAGTCCTATTTATCTTCTTTCATCCATTTCCTTCTATCATATTCAAGTAGGTTGAGGTAGGGTTGTATTATGATCCCAAAAATGATATTTATTTCTAGCATATGCTCCAATGGTAGACTTGTGTGTTTCCTTATTCTTGGCTTGAATTTAACGCACTGCATAAAATCCATTATATTTTTAGGATGTTTTAGGAATATATTATGTTTAATGTCTTCTTTTAATCCACTCATGTAAGCTTCCAACAAATTTCCATCACTTGTATTATCCACCCTTGTGGACAATAACTAAAATCTTCAATTATAACCTTCAATATCACCTAAGTCCTTTATTCTTGTCAATTGGTTAAAGTAGTCTTATTCCTGAAGATTCTCATATTGTTCTTATAATTATATTGTAAATAATGCCCAAGTATAAGGATAAGGATGGGGATTCCTTTTATCTACCCATGAATACCATTGATAAGGTTATATCCCAAACTTCAAAGTTCCTAAATGAATATTTTGTTTATCGTCCACAATATTATACAATTGAAATTAATTCTCTACTTGGTTCACTATGTAAAGATCTCTACTCCATCAAATTTATTTAATTCAACCTTGGGTAGGTTCCCACCTTTGGAAACCTTCCATACATAAATCCACAATTGGAATGAAATACCACCCTTATTTTCATGTGTCCCTTAAATAAAATTACAAATGGTAGGAATCTTATCATTTAATGCTCCTATAATATTATATTACAGTTGTTAAACCATTTCATCTATTATGTTGTTCCAATTTTTCCATCTTTCTTTCCATATTTTTCATATATTCCTCATTTTTCATGCATATTATTTTCCATATTTTATTCTATCTTTGTTTGAGTATTGATAAATTCATCCTTTTTCACTAGCCTATCATTCAATTCATTGATTTTATTGTCCAGTTTTGGGTGTGGAACCTAATTGTCTTCCTAATTTTTCATACGTTTTTCTGTTTTAGCAGTGGTTGGATTCAAGTCCATAACGGGGTTATGGGTTTGGGCGGGGCGGTGGTGTGGGTATCCATCTTACCCCCCTTGTTGGGGGTTCAAGGGTAGCAACATAGAAGTGAAATCAGATGAAAATTTGACTTGTAAAATATTGTAATTTCATAGTCAATCGAGGTCGTTCATTAGGCAGATGATCTATGTTAATTTATGGGTTTTTCCCTAGAAGGAAACCCTCAATTTATATGAGGGAATTGTATTGTAGCTGGGTATTATTCTGTGCACGAAGAAAACAGGAGAGACCGTCTGAGAGAAAAGATGAAATTACAATGGATTTGTTATAGGTTGTATCTCTTCATTTTGTTGGATAATATAAAAGGAAGGACAAGTTGTTAGTCCTTAGATATCACCAAAATTGGGTGAACCACACATATTTGTGTCTCTCTTTTTTTATGCTTTTCTCTCTTTGTGTTTTTTCAATATTTTATATGTTCCATTTCTCTTCTATTTAATTTCTAACAACTGGTATCAGAGTCGAAGGTCTATTTGGCTGATAAACTCATAGGAAAGAAGGGTTTCTGGTTCTAGTGGGAGCAATGGAATAATATGGTAGGTTTAGGGTTTAGAAATTAAATGGACAAAAAAAACCAACTATGGAAGATGAAAATGGAGGATTATTTCTATTAGAAATATATTTACCTACCATTAAGTAGAAAAGAAAAGAAGGCAAAAAGTATCACATACCAAGAATGGGAGATTATTGATAAAAAGGAACTTGGAACAATATAGTTGTGTATGGAAACATCAATGGCATTCAAAATTTCAAAGAGAACGACATCAAAAGGTTTAATATTAGCATTGGCCAACACTTAGCCTCAGACAAGGTATTTCTTATGAAGTGTTTTTCAATATGAAGTTGTTCGTAGGTGGATTTGTTGTTGAGAATTTAAATGAATTTAATACGGTTACCAGTCAGTTAAGTTTTGTAGGGTAAATTTTGATGATGAAGTTAGGGCTATTTCGTTTTTGTGCTCAATAATAGAAAGTTGGAATGGTGTAGTCATGGGTAGTAGTAACTTTCTCTATATATAGTAATTTAAAGTTTGATGATGATATTAATGTTTTATTAGTGACGGAAAAGCTCCGGTGAGACAAAAGGTAATGATTTGGCTATAGATACTACAGGAAGAAAACTAGAGAGAGGAAATAGCCCAAAATATTGAAACATGTCAAGGAAAGGCAGATCTAAATCATGATCGGGGATAGTGTGCTAGAAATGTGGGAACAACTCACACCTGAAGAAATATTGTAAATCTCAGAAGGGAAAAGAAGGAGATGGACATCAAGAGAAAAATCAAGTAGACAATGTAACAAGTGATGTGTTGCAATATGCTTCGATTATTTCATTAGAAAATATTATTGATGCTTGGGTGGTAGATTTAGGGGATTCATTCAATTCCATGCCTGATAGGAAGCATTTTCATGACTATGTTCAAGGATATTTTGGAGAAGTTTGTCTACGTCATGATAAACCATGTAAAATAATTGGAATGGGTAAGGTTTTTATAAAAAAACAAAATATAAACAAATTGTTCTTAAAGGAGGTAAGGCATGTTCCATATATGAAGAAGATTATGATTTCAATAAGGAAATTGGGAGGTGAAGGTTGTGTAACTACATTTACAGACAAAACCTAGAAGGTCACTAAAGGAGCCATGATAATATCAAAATGAGAAAAGGTTGGTACATTGTATTTATGCAATGGTATTTCTAATTGTACTAATGCTTTAACCTCCAAAGGAGAAGATATAATAATCTGGCATCATAGTCTTGGAAACATGAGCGAGAAGGGGATTGTTACATGCCATTCTATTGCATCTAATCAAATGAACTTGAACGCGTCCCAATCATCATCCATTCACACTTTCAAATCATCCCAAACCAAGACAAAAGCATCCCTTTCCCAGAAGTACTGAAAATCCTGTATTTATTGGCCAAAATCCCTATTTTTGAGTATCAATGCAATTTCCTTTAGAAAAAACTGCAATAGCATAGTTTTCACACATGTGAACTGCACTGGTTAGTGCAGGTTTCCTGTTCAACAAGTGCGATGATTGTGGGAAATGAGTAAAAAATAAAATTTAATTTTGATATTTCTCTTTCTAGAAACTTTGGGAGTGGTTTTAACCATTTACTATTACATAAGACCTTGAACTCCTAATCTTTAGGCCTTATCTCTAAAACTTACCTCATCTGTATGTGGATCTAAGACATCGAATGGTAAATACCAAACCACCTCATTTAATTTATAAATTCACTTCCTCCTATAGAGTTTGGGTTGGCTTTTGGAGACTCTTAGTTATTGTCTTATGTTGTGGATTTATGCCTAGAGGTGCATAATCCATCCATGTGCTTGACGTATCATTGAAGGTTTTCTTTATGAAAAATAAAGGACAAGATAGCTGAAAGAGATTTACAAAGTCAAGGCCTATAAGGGTTTTAATATTCTCCTAATTTTATTAATACAAAAGTGCCTTGTTTTCCTATACATTATGTGTCATTTATGCTAATGTATAACAATGAAGAATTGGCTTCTTGTTTAGAGTAGTTTATATATGTTATTTATATATTTTGGTTCTCTTGATTGTTTTTGATGTGTTGCAAGTTCCACCTTTAGCATTTGGAGTTAGAGATAAAGTGTGCAAGTAGAAAGAAATAAGATGCTTGTGTTGGATTCTAGGAGAGTATTGTTCCCATTTTCCAAACTTCTCTAAGGAAAACATAACAATTTTGTACCGGTTGTTTCTAGATCAAGTCACTAGATCCAGGAAGATTTCTTCTTTCTGCAGAAGGAATTTATCCATAAAATAACTTCATGACTCCATTGGGGAATGAGATGTTATTTAGTGGTTCCTTTTACCTAGCCTTTTAGGACCTCTGAAATCGACTCATTTTGTCTTGTTCATACTATTATTGGACTTAGGAAAGTTTGATTTCAAGCTTGGTTAGGGTTTGATTTACATGCTCTAAGAAAAATTAGCCCCATCACACCTTTTCTTCTAAGACAATGTCATTCATTATAGTTTTCATGAGTAGTAAGTGTGATTCATTGCACTTTTTTGGAATCATTGCATCTTTTAAGTGCAATCAGTGAGATGCATCACAATTTTCTTGTGTATTAAGTGCGATGATTGAATTCATTGCAATTTTTATGCGTATTAAATGAGATCCATTACAGTTTTGTTGTGTATTAAATGTGATTATTCCTATAACTTGGAAATTTTGAATTCCCTTTCAATTGCTCTAAATTTTTCTTTAGTGGAAATATTTCTTTGAGTCTCTAACCTATTCAAGTTCTCTATAAAGCCATCAACTTGTGTGTAATTGAGTTTTATTTCCTTTTGATAAGAGTTTTATTCGTTTCTCTTCTTGTTGTCAGTTAGGGTTTGTGATGATTTTGGCTTAGTTATTGATTTGATTAGATACTTTTATGTTACAATTTTGATCACTGTGAATGTTTTTTATTCAATGATCTAGTCAATTTAATTTTTTGATTACATTGAAAATTGAAAAAGAAAAGAAAAAGAAAATATCATTTTCATTTGCATTAGGGCTTTGAATATTTGCATTGGAAAAGTGAAAGTTGAAGATCTTGTTTGGGAGTTCTTGTTTTCTGCATTATTGTTTGAAACTGCATCCCTTCTTTAGATAGGTCTTCATTGAATGGAAAAGTGTTATTTATCATGTTAGTTTCATTATAGGAGTTCAAGTGAATTTGTTTCGAGCTGTGGAACTAAAACTTTAATGAAGATCAACTTTAAAATTTATCTATTAACCTAAGGAGAATTTAGAACATTAATGAAGAATTTAGTGGTATAGACTAGAAGACATGTTTTGTTGTCGTTAAACATAGGATTTTTCGTTACTTGTCAGTGTTACATTCCAAGAATGGTCCTTTTCTTTCCACTTACATCAAAGTATATCAAAATGTTCTTCCATGTACCTTTTGGTATATATGACGGCGCTCCGAGTACAATGATTATATCAGAATTCCCCCATCGTACAGTTATGAATTTGACATCACTAATACACACTGTGCTTCCATGTACCTTCAAGTATATTTTGGAATTCCCCTCTAAGTTGGAAACCCACTATACTTAACCAAGTCATCTTCCTTGTTATTTGTGATACACCGAACATAACATTCAAGGAGATTGTTGGCATGTACTTAACTGTATATTGGAGTTCGTAATGACTTAGTAAACCATTTTTTCTAGATACCCATCTATTTGTTTATTCATGTTTTTAATTTTAAAAATCAATTAATTAACTGTAGTAGACCTTAGGTTGGATCTCATGGCAACAATTCTAGAGTTAGCCAATCAATGAAAGCCCTCTAATAGGAATTGTCATCCTTTCCCTCCATTTGGAAATATTGGTGCTCCTTATATGGCTACGTTGTCCCTTCCCAAATTTACCATAGGTTTACCATAGGTCAACCTATTTGGCTCCAAATGTCCAAAATACACCACAACCAAGTCCTCCACCTGAATAACATCAACCTCAAATTGATCCTTGAGTTGACCCTTTTCCTTCTTCGCCTATTATTCCTTTATCCCTTTATTCTTCCTTTCCTGATGAAAGTATTTATTCTAATGACTAGGAAGCTAAGAATAATAAAAAAAGGACGAAGAAGAAGAAGCAAAATAAGTAGGGTGGTGTTGATGCCTCGAAAATCGTTGCATCAACATTGGGGAAAACGACCTAGTCCGGACCTTAAAGGAAGCTCCTTTTTCGTTTGATGTGGTGGCTCCGACTGGATATAATGGGACCAGTTTCCCAATGATTTGTAACTAGGACGGATAAGTGGTTGATTTTCTATTATCTAATGATAATGGATGGATGTTTTATTCTAAAAGTGCAAAATAATAAACAACTAATCTATCCCGGGAAATTTCTACTTTTAGTGTAACTTTTGATGATCTGTATCTACTAATAGGCATATAGTTGACTCTATTCATAAACAAAGACATTCATTCATATGATAATTACTTTGTTCAAATAGTTGAACAAAGTAATCATTAAAACATTATTACATTATTCTTCATATATCATTGATATAAACATTATTGAAAGAATAACATTCCTTAAAAATTCAATAGTGATAAGTATAAGAACTGCTATTAAAACACATACATATATCCAATGATAGCAAAATTGAATAAACATTGATTCATATAAAAGAATGGAGCAAAGACACAGATAATAGTACCATATGTGATTTAGATCCCTCCCGATATCAATCGCATTCAGATTCTGTCTTCTAACTTAGAAATACTCTCACAAAAAGCAGTAGTGCATATCTCATCAAAGCATTCTTCATTAAAATTCAGAATATAGGCCCAGTCTTCATAAAAAAATATATCAGAAGCACAATAGTGTGACTTCCCGATACATGTTTATACAAAAATTGAGGACCCTTTCTAAAGACATGAAAGGGTCTTTAAATACTATCTAAGCTAACTAACTATGAAATAAAAATGCTATTAGGTGGTATAACCAAATCATAAAGATCTCCCTAGAATAGGCCTGCTTGCAGTCGGTAGATTGATTCACTGTTTCGGCCGATCATCCTTTGGCTTGAGCTGGCAGATAGCAAGCATTGGTTGCAATTCTAGAGGGTGACTCAGACAAGAATGCAGTTGATCTGAATACGTAGCATCGTGAATTTCGGGAATCATGTAACCGATTACGTCGGTTAAACATTTTAGTGCTACCCTTTGACTGTATGGTTTAACGAGGAAGAACCAAAAGGTGTCCCAAGTTAAAATTTGGATGCTTGCGATTAATCGCTCCTTCTTTTCCAATTCTTGTTTGCAAGTCTGTTCCAATGTTTTAGCTAATGGTAGTTTACCTGGAGTGCATTGTGAAATCAGATTAGACAAATAAAGAGTATCATTAATTAACTCAATCAAATTACCAGTTGCTAATCTACATCTTGAAGTTTCCCTTTCTGCTTTCATTAATTGTGACTGCCATTCTAGGAAAAGAATCTCCTTGTGTGATTCTAGAATTTTAGGCAGATTTGCAGCTTGTCCTTCACTGGTTTCTTGCCAGGCCAAAAAGTTTGTTAAAGTCTCATTTGCCTATTCCAAATTCTGCCTGGCGTCAACTGATTTGTCAATCATTGATGAAGAAATCTCACAAAGGGGCTCAGCGAGGGAAATATTATGACATAGTAAATTTAACTGCTTAATCAATGCTTTATTGGTTTGAAGAGGTTCAAATCTGAACTCTGCTAGTTGAGGAAAACTATTGAACTTTTCTACCTGTTGTGATAGTTGAGCGATTTTCTCATCTTTTGTTTTACTCATTTGTTCATTCATTTTCTTCAGCTTGGCCAATGCTGTGGATAATTCCTTTTGTTTTTGCACTGCGCTTTGGTCTATCCTCTGCTTCTCCTTGAGCAATTTCTCATTTAGTTGGTTGTTTACTTGTTGTTGCGCTGCTAACTGTTGTTCCAATTGATCTATTCTCTGTTGTTTTTCGGATACCTATGCCTCTAATGAAACAATTGTCTGGTATTTTTCCTTGAGTAAATTGCTCACTTCTGATGCTTTATCCATAGTGGTTGCCAAATAAGCCATGGCATATTGAGATAGTTTTGTGAGGTCTTCGGAAGGATTGAATTCTTCTTTCCATACCACATTAGCCATCTTTGTTTGTGAAGGTAAAAGGGAAGATTGATCAAGCCTTCTCTTTTTCCTTTGTCTTTTTACTACAGCTCTATGCTTAGGGCTGTAAAAGACATCTAAAGGTGGTATGTCTTCTATATGCAAAACAATTTCATCTGATGGATCCTTAGGAATTATCTCTACATCTTTACTTATGGGCAGGTTGCTGGTTCCTTCAATTGGAACTATACTTGTTGCTGTCTTGTGACCAATTGTCACTTCAGGTGTACTAAAACCTTGTGAATTCTCAGGATTTCTTATAATGGAATCGAACTGTTGCCATTCTTTAAGGAGCTTGGGATCAATCTGAGTATCTGTATCCATGTGTTCACTGCCTTTTTCCTATTCTTTCTCCTGTTCTGTCTCTTTTCCTTTCTCCTGTTCTGGCTCTTTTCCTTTCTCAGGAATTTTTTTCACAGCAGGAGGTTTGTCAACAGTTTGTTGTTCAAGCTCGCTTGACTGGATTGTTGGGGTAGTGGCTAATAAGTCCAGAGGCAGAGTTTGCAACCTCTTTTCTCTAAGCCTATTAAACACTTCCAGCCCTTCATCTTTATACCTGATCCTGGCCAATGTTTTTACCTGAAATAATGATTCTGCTGAAGAAAATAGGTCATCAAATTCATCCTTTTCATGATCAAACCTTGTAAGTTTGGCTTGTTCAAGAACATTATAGGCAACTTTTCTTGGATCATATTGTCGATTGGGAATTGTTGCAAGATTGAGCATTTGTATTTTTTCTGTTTCCTTTTCTGCATGTTTGTAATCATGGAGAGTGTAAACACCACATCTCAAAGGAAATGAAGGCCATACCTGCTTCTTAGAATTTCTAAGGGTTTTGGATGTCCCTTCTGTTGTTATCTGATAGGCCAATTCCCGAGCTAACAACTTATCGGGCACATATAAGGGAAGAACATGGGGTTTTGTAAGGCTACCAAAAAGCCTTATATAGGTGAATTTGTCTTCTCTGAACCAATTTGCTACAACAGTCAAGTCGATCCCTGCTTCCTCGGAAATCCTAGGGGCAGGTTTATCAAAAATAGCATAGTAGATAGGCAACATAAAACCATTACAGATTTTGTACAAATGATCTTTGTAGTGAGCTTTCCATAACATCTGATGATAAATGTGGATTGGCTTAGGGTCCTGGGGAGTCCATCTCCATCCGAGTACCAGATATTCAGAGTTAAAACAGAGAGTATCCATAATATAAGCACTATAATAAAAAGGGGGAATGGTCCTGGTAGTTTTGCGTGAATTTGATCTAAATTCAAAAATTGTTGTGGCTAATTTGTCGGACAATATGTTTGCCCAATCCATCACATAACTATTGATTGTTGCTTCCATAAGAGGGACCATTTCAATAGTAAATTTGGCAGAGTCATGAATTCCCCACATTCTACACATCATTGCTCCAGCATAACAGTAAGGAGAAGCTAATGAGTCCACGGAGTACTTACCTGATGATTCATGCTTGTGCTTCTCGGGATTATGTCTCCACTCCTTAATCGGGGCCGATTCTGTCTCGTTTTCATTTGCAAATTTTTCAAGGAAGGCTTTGTTGTACCGCTTTTCAAGCTTAGGCAAGTGATACATTTTCCTTATATCATCGGGCTGAAAGGAGCCAAATATCCTCCCGTCAATTGTGCAAAATGTTCTGTTTGAGACTGGAATTTCCTCTACCACCCATCTCACCACATCAGTATATGGGAGGATTTTTTCTCATGCTACTATTCTGCGCAAATATGAACAAGCTAAATCTTTGAGGGACGCTTCAGATTTGTTACTTGAGTCAGTTGTAGCTTCTTGTGATATCTCCTCAGGCTCTTCTGCTTCTATTAGATTGTAGATGCTTTCCCAGCTCGTATTTCCAAGACCGAGGCACGTAGTGTCTGAGATTAGCCCTTTTTTGCTTGGTCCAGGATCCTTGGATGGCTTCATTGCTGCTGTAGGAGCCATTGCTGCAGATTTCTTTGATTTCTTTCCCATTTGTTTCAAATTCCTAATTTCAGCAGAATTCTGCACAAGCAATTTGAAAAATAGTGATACAGAGAAAGGATGCTATAAATCAATATGACAATGAAAAAGAGTTACGTCGATCAGTAGTTGATAATGGATTATGGTAGGATCGCTGCAGATAAAATCTAAAGAAAAGATCTACCCTTAACTACTTCATTGATTAGTTGTTTAACCTGTCAATCATGGTAAAGGAGGTTTTAAATGCCCATCATGTCATTTACCTACCAATTGATTCATTGAAGCGTGGCTTAGATTTATTTGATGGATAATCAGAGATGAATCGCAAATTGGCGATCGATAACGTGAAGGGAAAGGCTTTAAACATCCTCCGATCATCAAAAGGTGATACAATGCATGTAAACCTTTTAAATATGCTCTCGAGATATGTGCTTCATTAATGCAACGCAATCGGGGAATGGATTCGGGCTTTATTGATGTGTCAATGCGTTTTTGTTGATAGCCGACTGTGATATGCTTTATCGCATCAGAGGATTTGAGTTTGCCTTCGATCATGTGTTGACTTGTTATTGCCAATTGCCGATGGTGATATGCTTTATCGCATCGGAGAAATCTAAGAGGCTCTATTATATTGCTACTTTGGCATTTACCTTTTCCGATACCCGATTGCGATATGCTTTTCGGATCGGGTGAATGGATGTATCCTTGTGCATGCTTCCTTTGTTATTGCGATATGCGATCTTGCGATCGCTTTATCACAATAACGAAGAATTTTATAGTATTTTAAAGTCACACTTTATTTCTATTCGAAAAGGCTTTTATTTTAAAATAATTCATTTTCGTTAAGCCTTTTTGATAAGGGTTTTTCTTATGATGGGTTGATACCAATTTATTCACAAATCTAAGTTTATTTTAAAAGGGACCCATTTCATATTATGGTTTTATATAAAAATTTTATGAAATGGGGGGTTGTTGTACAACACAACAGGTGGTAACCAAGAAAAAAATGCTATGAATGCAACTAATGTCGAGAAAACTTCCAACAAGCCCCACAAAGTTAAATTCCCTAGAAAGTTATGTAAGGGTGACCACCTTTGTAGAGACTGTCTTAGTATTCCATATGTATTAGATGTGTGTTCCACAGGCTCACATTAGCCTTTGTTGTAAACCTCTAGAGATCATGTTGGGGATGAACCAACAACTAGTGATAACAAGGTTCGTGGGAAAAAGAATAAAGTCAAGTTTCCATGTAGGCTGTGTGAAGAATAATCTAATTCACCTTTTCCCTTACATGGATAAAGCATTTAAATTTTTGGAAAATTTTACTATTTCTCAACAACTTCCAATTGGCTACCGAAATATTTCTCCTAATCCTCCATTACTTGATGGAATGATTGATCCAACTCCATCTGAAATTAATCCCACTCTCCCTGAGCATGAATCCCATGAATCCTCTAACCAACCATTGGTTGAGAAAGTAGTGGACCCGATTCCATCTTCATTTGAGATTAAATTTCATACCCCTCAAGCTATTTTTATTACTTCAAATAATGTTGAACATAAGGGTATTTATCCTATTCCTATGGAAACCCCTTCAACTAATCATGTGAGTGCCTTTGTTTGGAATCAACTTACAGAGACTCATCTTCCTTCTTGCTTGTCATTCCATGTCATGTTGAAGCCTGCAATAAGAATTTATATCACAGTGTTATAGATGAGGATGCTTCTGTTAGCATTCTATCCTTGAGTTCTTGGAAAGCTATAGGTTCTCCTCATCTTGTGTCTGTTACTCAGAATCTGTTGGCTTTCAACATAACAACTAGTGAACCTGTAGGTATCCTTCCTCAACTTCCTATTAATTTGGAAGGGAAAACTATCTATATTAATCTTATGATAGTTTAATTCCCCTTGGATTTCAATTTTCTCTTTGGGCGTGACTATGTTTATGTTATGAATATCATCGTGTCCACACTCTTTCGAGTGATTTATTTTCTGCATGATGGAAAATTTTTTACTGTTGATTATTTTTCATTTGTTGGTCCTAATTTGTCTACCAACCATCCAACTTCTTTAAATGTTCCTAGTTATGTGGCAACTTTTTCCATGCCTACACCTGCCAACGAAGAAGAGTCTCTCACTATTTTCTTGACTTCTTCTAACCTAGATCATGTAGGTAATGTAGAAAATTATTTACGATGAGAATTGGAGCCTAATATTTATACCCCCAATGGATCCCTCGATATGCATTCCTTCTAGAGTATTGTTCTTCCATCCGATGAAAGCCTCTTGGAATCCATGATCAAGCCCTCAATATGTATTCCTTCTAGAGCCTCGGCCTATGGGGAGCCATGATCAATATAACAAGGTTCCATGAGTAGAGTTCCTTTTCTTGTGTCAAGCTTGTTAAAAAATGAAACAAGGTGTTATGAGCATAGTTTTTTTATTGTTTCAAGCTCATTAAAAAATGAAATCGGTCATCATGGGCATATTTTCTTCAATGTTTCAAACTCACATAAAATAAAACAAACCTATGAGCATAATTATTTTTTGCGTCACCTTCATGTCATCCACACATATCACATGATCCTCTTCCTTCCTTCCTAGTGAACATATTTCTATCATTAAGAAATACTATATAATTCCATGAAAAGAGTTCATCGACGTAACAAAGTTAGGAGGGCATGCCTCTACCATTATGTTGGGGGGAATGTACTTATCTCAAGCATATTTTCCCTCTGTTTCAAGTTTATGTAAAATCAAACCACACTCAAGCATAGTTTTTCTTTGTTTCAAGCTTGTGTAAAAAATGAAACCCATTCTGAACTTAGTATTTGTTCTTTCTCATGCTTATAAATACATGAGAATACATTAGTTCCATCATTCTGCCTTAGGTATAACCCCATCAAATTATGACATTATCACTCTCTCTTATGCATGTCATAGCTTGATGGTAGAACCTGGCTAATCATGGATACCCTAGTATAGCATCTTTTTGTTGTCTTGGTATCCATGTGGTCATTTTTATTATATTTATGGAACCCATCCTTCTAACCTGCCATGACCTAGAATTTGAGTCCCTTGTCCTCTTCTTTTTTACATTTCTAGCTTTACTCTAGAAGGATTCCACACTTTATCTCTTGTGATTACCTCTTTTTATCAGCTTTTTTCTACAAGATGAGCCTTGGTTTTCTTATTCCATCATCACCATCTGCTTGTTTGGTCATTTTCTTTCACTTGGTATTTTACCCTTTCAATTTATCCATAAAACAAGGATGAAAATTATTCACTCAAGAAATATGTTTCCAAGTCTGAAGCATGTTGATTTCGATTTCTGTGATAATTGTGTTTATGGAAAACAAAGGAGAGTCAAATTTCTTAGAGATGGGAAAAAAAAGAGGAGAAAAAAAATAGATATTTTGCATACAAATGTATGGGGACCTGCTCAGGTATCATCTCTTGGTTGCTCTCGCTATTATGTTACTTTTAATGATGATGGAACTAGGAAAACTTGGATTTATTGTATTCATAATAAATATGATGTCTTTGATACTTTTAAGAAATATAAAGATTTGGTTGATAATGAGACAAGAAATAAGTTAAAGTGTCTTATATTTGATAATGGAGATGAATACTACAACAAATATTTTGATAATTATTGTTCAAAGCATGGAATTCATAGAGAAAAGACAATGCCAAGAACACCAGAAGAAAATGGTGTGTCAAAAAGGATGAACATGACAATCATGGAGAGTTCAAGGTGCATGAGATTGCATGTAGGATTTCCTTTACGATTTTGGAAGATGTTGTAGATACTATTATTTATCTAATAAATAGGGGGCCTTCAATTTCCTTGGATGGCGGTATTCCAAGGTAGGCGTGGACAAGTAAAAAGGTAAACTAATCATCTCTAAATTCTTTCGGTTCTGAATCTTTTTCCACATTATTAACGAAAAGGGAACAAAGCTTGAGGAAAAATCAAAGAAGTGTACCTTCATTGAATATGGTGTTAATAATTTGGTTATCGTTTATATGATTATGAAAACCATAAAATCATAAGGAGTGGAGATGTTGTATTCAATGAAAGGGTTTTGTACAAAGATTAGTTGTAGAGAAAGAAATAGGAAAAATAAAATGCAAAATACACAGTGCTCAATGAGATCATAGGAAAAGTAAATTCAAAGGTGCAAGGAAATCATAATGATCGATAGTAACAACAAGACGAAGAATAATAATAGCAACAAGCACCTCAAAATTCTACTAGTGTTGTTGAAGATCTACAAGGTCATGTAGACCCCCTAAATGATATTCTCCTTCATTATTTTATGAATTGTTGACTGACCTTGGTGAACCACAAGAATATGAAGAAGAAATGTAGGTAGAAACCAGGAATAAGAGGAAGAAAGACATGAAAGAAGATATGAAATCCTTGGTGCATAGCTGAACTTAGGGATTAGTGAAGTTGCCTATAGGTAAAACAACACTGTAGAATAAATGGGTTTATAGGTTGAAGGAAGAATATGGAGGAAAACGTAGGTATACGGCTAGACTTGTGGTGAAGGTGTTTGCACAAAAGAAAGATATATACTTTGATGAAATATTTTCTCTTGTTGTTAAAATGACTTCAATCATAATGTTTTTAAGTCTAGTGGTAGCAGAAGATTTTCATCTTGATAAGTTAGATGTAAAGACAACCTTTCTTCATGGGGAGGAAGAAATCTATATGTAGCAACCACAAGGGTATGAGGTCAAGTGGAAGGAGAAATTAGTGTGCAAATAAAATATGAGTTTGCATGGTTTAAAATAGGCTCCAAGGCAATGGTATCTAAAATTTGGCAGGTTTGTGTCTAAACAAGGTTATAACAGATGTCACTCTAACTATTATGTTTATCTTAAAAAGAAAAAGATGGTAGCTATATTATATTGCTATTTTATTTAGATGACATTCTTGTTGCAGGGGCTAACATGCAGGAAATAAATATGCTCAAAGGAAATTGGAAAATTAATTTGTAATGAAGGATTTTGGTGTTGCAAAACAAATCCTTGGTATGAGAATAACTAGAGATAGGAAAAAACACAAATTAAGGTTGTCTCAGAGTGAGTACATAGAAAAGGACTTGGAAAGATTTAATATGCAGAATGAAAAACCAAATAGTACACCTTTGGATAGCCATTTCAAACTAAGTAAGGATATGTGTCCCAATACCTAACAAGAGATGGATTATATATCTGAAGTTCCATATGCACCAGTATTTGGAAGTTTAATGTGTGCGATGGTGTGCACGAGGCCCAATACTGCACATGCAGTGGGAATTGTGAGGAGGTATATGAACAATCAAGTAAAAGAGAATTGTATGGTAGTGAAGTTGATTCTCAGGCATTTCAAAGGTACCACTAATTAAGCATTATGTTTTGGAGGTTTAAACATTGTTCTACATGGGTATGTTGATGCATATATGGCAAGTGATAAAGATATTAAGAGGAGCACCACAAGGTATGTGTTTACTATAGGTGGAACAAAATTAAGTTGGGTTTCAAAAATGTAAAGCATTGTTTCAGTTTCAACAGCAAAAGCAGAGTATTTTGTTGCTATAGAGGCTAGCAAGGAAATGATTTCGTTATAAAGGTTTATGGATATATTGGGAAAGAAGAAAGAGATGGTCAGATTATACATTGATAGCTAGACTTCCATTCATCTTGAAAATAACTCATCATTTCATTCTAAGACTAAACATATATATCTCAAGTACCATTTCATGCGGTCATTTTTGGAAGATGGGCAGTTGAAGCCGGAAAAGATACACACTAACCAGAATCTTGAAAATATGTTAACAAAGGTTGTAACCAAGGAGAAATTGAGTTTTTTCTCAGTTTCAATTGGTATTTAAGTATGATAGTGAATATGAGAAGTAACTAGTTCCAATTGGAGGCATTTTCCAACAAGTGAAGCAGTGATGGAGTTGATATAATCAGACTCCAAGAGGGAGATTGTTGGGTGTGGAGCCTGATTATCTTACTGATTATTTATATTTTTTTCTATTTCATCCATGGTAATATCCCATGTTGGCAATTCATGATCTAGTTGTTGGTGCAATTGCTGGTTGCAGTGATTGATGGTTGGCATTGATATCAACCTACGCATGTATTGCAAGTGATTGTGTTCTAGGTGGTTTGAGATTTGATCTATGGTTTGTGGCTTGTTACAAATGGATTTATTGGTTTGTGCCACTGGTTGCAAATGCTTTATTGTTGCAAGTGATTTGTCTTGGTCTATATCATATGTTTTGGAGTTTAGTTATTTTGAGTTATGTTTGAGCATTTTCTTTGGTTTTGTTGTGAATCTTTCATATTTCATGAGTAGAGTATTACCATGGTACAATTATTATTGGTATTATCATTACCATGGTATTGGTACGTGTGTAGACTATGTTGGCATGTGATATTACCTTGTTGTAGATAGTGTTGGTATTGACATAACCATGGTATATTTTGGAGATTACCATGGTATAGGAGTCTATGGTATTTCCATAACCATGGCATTTACCCATGGAATTGACTTGGAGATTACCATGGTATAGGTGTCTGTGGTATTGGCATAACCATGGTATTTACCTATGGTACTGACTTGGAGATTACCATGGTATATGGGTCAGTGGTACTGGCATAAAAATGGTATTCACCTATGGTATTGACTTAGATATTACCATGGTAGAAGGGGATGTGGTATTGGCATAACCATGGTATTTACCTATGGTATTGACTTGGAGATTTACATGGTACAGGTGTCCTAGGTATTGACATAACCGTGGTGTTTTTCTGTTGTATTTGTTTGGAGATTACCATGGTACAGGCGTACTAGGTATAGGCATAATTATGGTATTTTCCCATGGTATTGGCTTGGAGATAATTGAGGATGATTTGGCATATACTAAAAAAAGGTATTGAGTTGTTTTTTTTGTGATGTTTAAGTGAGTAAGGAAGAGTGTATGAGATAATAATATTGTGTGTAAGTTGTATAGGAAATTTTGTAGGAAATATGCAATAGTTTACAGTAGTAGTAAATGGAAGTAGAAGCGTGATTCAGCCATAATTTTATGCAACAGTATGGTGATGGAGTAAGGAATGATTGTAGATCATTTCCTATATGATTTCTCATTATATTTTCATCATATTATATTTTGTGTATGCAACATGTATTATTGATGGGGTTTTTGCAGTGACTAAGTGACGTGCTGCAAAATTTTTCAGGGTGATTGTTGTATTTGTTTTGAGCCTATTTTGCTAGAGGTTGTTGTGTTGTTCTAGTTGAGCAGTTCAACTTGAATCCAGTCTAAAAATGAATGAAATCAGGGTCACATAGAAGAGTGGAGTGGGGGCTCCAAAAAATTCAGTACGAATAACATATTTGTTGTTTAGATATCTTCGGCAAAATCACATAACCAATATTTTGTCGACGCGTTTCGAACCAACCAGTGTGGTTCATCGTCAGGACAAGATGAAGAACTGATCTGGCTTAGCGAGAATAAATAGAGTGTGCAGAGATTCCAACAGCTAAATCCTAACGGCTAAATTTGACCAGGTCAAACCACTAAATTAGTTAGTTAATATTTCTCGAAGAAAGTAAAAATAAGGTAAATTAAGGAAATTCAATTGTTAATTTAAAGATAAGAATAATATTAATATTATCCCAAATATTAAGAAAAATTAATATTATAATAATAATGGTCATACTATATAATAATTAATCTATAATCCATTATTATTCCAATATAAATTACAAGTAAAGATAACCCATTACTAATATTATTAGAATTTTATTTTTCCTAGGTAATTTATTCATAATTATCTAATGGTAAGATAGATCATGTTTTTTAGAATAAATCATATATAATGTTTAAATTAATTGGTCAATAATTATAAACAATATATGTTTATTAAATCATCTATATCTACTAATAATTAATATTTCTAGAAATTAGTTATATTAGGTAAATCCATAATCTAGGGTCGTTAAAGCTAGGACTATTAATATTAATATTATTAATAATAATAATAATATTAATATTAATATTAATATTAATATTAATAATATTAATATTATCTCAAATATTAAGAAAAATTAATATTATAATAATAATGGTCATACTATATAATAATTAATCTATAATCCATTATTATTCCAATATAAATTATAAGTAAAGATAACCCATTACTAATATTATTAGAATTTTATTTATCCTAGGTAATTTATTCATAATTATCTAATGATAAGATAGATCATGTTTTTTAGAATAAATCATATAATAATCTAGTTTACGGGGATGATTTTGTATTTGTTCAGCGTATGAATTTAAGATTTTCATATCGTAATCCACCCATATCCTCATCTTATTCTTATCTTACCAACTCTGGAATATGGAGTCATAATCCATAGTTCCTTTAGCATGGTTCTCTGAAGCGTGTTAAAATACTCTACTAAAAATTTAGGATATTGTTTACATCAAATAATTTATAAAATTTAAGAATTTTTGTCTTCACCAAATAATTTATAAGCAGGCTACAACTGTAATAGGATATTGTTTGCATAATGTTTTAAATAAAATTATGGATTTTGTTTTTGCTTTGTCAAGCTGACAAGTAGTCACACTGGAATTTTTGTTTTGCATTACCAAGTTGGCAGGTAGTCATGTTGGTAGGAGTAACTAATTCCATTAAAAACCAGCGATTACTCCTTTGCTTTCCTAGATGGGTCGAATCACCCTAATTGATACAATGTCATTAATGCAAAGTTGTTCAACAAATCCATCCAATATCTTCATATCACATTCTAAATGGTTTGAATCCACATAACTCTTTAAATATATTTATCTCTTTTAGATCATAAATTCTACCCTAAGGCCCTTGTTTGAATGGCCAAGTCAAATTTGGAATTATTTGCTTGGTTTTTCGTCCAAGTCTAATTTGGAGTTATTTTCTTGGCTTTATTGTTCGAACAGAAATAATGGCGTACATTTAAGCTACATTTGGAGTAAATTCAACATTTCCTATATGTATTTTCCATTTGTATAATTTTTTTCAGACCTTTCTATTCAATCCTGCCATTGTTTTCTTCCTGGAAAACTATTAATATTAATTTCACCTCCATTAATTTGAAATATGGCCTCCAAAATATGCACATGAAGAGTATATTGTATGACCAAAGAAAAATGGAGGAAGAATAATTTAGAAAAAAGGAGGAAGAAGAATTTCAAAGAAAGGAGTTTCTATAACACACCTCTTGGAACTCGGGAAATGACTAATACGGGAACTCGACTCTCTAGGTGAGAATGGGTTCTACGACTCACATTCTTTAAGTTTAGTTTTTGGTTGGATTGACTTATAGAGATTTGAACAATGAAACTTTTTGTTTTAGATCAAAAAACATGTCTTACATCATATCCTAAATCTGCATGGTCAACCATTATGTCTCAAACTGTTTTAAGGGAAGCAAAAACCATAGCCCTGGAAACCACTCGAAAATAATCATCTAGGTAGTAATAGAGGGGTTGCAGTTCATATACATGTTAAACTGCGAGCTATAATGGACATTCTGGAGAGTTAAATTCATGTTTGGTTATTAATGTACCTAGTTCTTAGATGTATAAAACTAATTTATCTTTACCACTTAATAGAATTAGATAGATATGGAATACTAATTTATCTTTATCACTTACCAAAATTAGATTTCAAATTTATATTACATGTAGATGTTTTTGGCGTTCTAGCTTTGTAAAAGGACTAGAAACTTGATTGTTTTCTTTGACACCCTTGTTTCTAATAGTGTGGTGCACATTTGTTTACTCTATTCACCTATCCACTTAATGGCCAAAACATATAATTCTTGCTAATTGATTCAAGTATAGGCTTGTGACTATAAGCATTGTTTCTCCCCTTTTTGTTGAAGCTATCAATGCATCTAAGCAAGCTCCTCAAATTCTTCCTATTCTTTGCAAGTGATGAATGGTGCAGTATAAGTTATTACATGTAGGATATATCTATATATATCTATATATATATATATATATATATATATATATATATATATATATATATATATATATATATATATATATATATATAGCACAACCAATGACCCTAACATTGTTCATAGTATTTATTTTATTTGACATAAAAATGAAATTCTGTGATTGAGGTTATTTACAACTATGCGTATGTAAACATATCTAGCCTAGGAAAACACTACACATGTGCAAAATTCACTTGATTATCATACAAAACCCTTTTAACCTATTGTCATAATCCATACACTATGAGATTACATATGTTAACCCCAAATTTTATCATGGACATAACCCCTTGTGGCCTCTCGGTGTGGAGTTCTTGGAAAAGCAACAACAATAACCCTACCCAATTAATCCATATGCCATTTGTAATGTAGAGGAGATTTAAACTTGGTGATCCTTATACTAATTATATTAATTAGTTTTAACCAGTGAATAGTCTTATGTATATACACATATTTATGGTGTGGTGCTTATATATGATACCACTAATTGTCATGTTCTAACGGGTAGCATGTTTCAGAGTAAATTTTGTAGCATCTAGATATATGAAAATCAACAGTGGTGCATTGAAACTTATGCAATGAAAACATGTGATTTATTTGCATATAAAATAAACCATTAGAGGTACATTCAATAACAAAAGTTATCTCCTTTAAAACATTCCAATGTTTCTCATACTAGCACACAATGCAACCAGGGAATAATCATGAGTTAATAAACTAAAGTGCTATGTAGGTGCTATGCATAAAGCCCTTAAAGCACCAGACCATCTTTGTAGCCTTATGCTCCAAGTGTAAAATGGGATATAGTTAGTTCACATTTACATACAGAGGATTTGTATTAAGTCTAGTTGTACTATTAGGCCTATGAAAAGATAGACAATGTCTATTCATATAATATTTTATGTCACTACCCATGTGCAGTATTGAAATTGAACCACACTCCACCTTGCCATCATATACAATCACACACTGTGCATCATTCTATTAGGAAAAGGTAACATTCAATATTGATGTTAGTATTCATACAAATAGTTCCGGAAAACTTAAGAATCTCAGTTAATGTGATACCTGACACTGTAGTGATTAGGATGGGCATTGGGTCTCAGTCCACTAGTTTGGCAGTGATTTTCCCATTTTAGTCATGGTTTATTGACAACACATTCTAGACCTACTAAATTAAGTATAGCATACATTGCATGAGAAACCATTAAAGACGGGATGTACATGAAAATGACAGTCAAGTATATCCAAGGAGATGTTAGAGATAGGGTCATTGTAAACCATTATTAAATTATATGTCAACAAATTGGAGCATGTCCAAGACTGGAACAAAATTCTAATAAGCCTTGAATTCCCAATCCGCACATAAAAAATATATTTTCAAGTGTACTCGGTCATGGGGCATGTAAATAAAAAAGTAAAACCAAGGTCATGGGACATGTATTCCAAGTTTAATGTTGGGAAAAACATAGTGATGGGGATCACTTGTGATTAATTAATGGCTATGGAAATTGGCAAAGAAATTGATAAACGCAAAGTGGCAATAATTGCCATTTTAGTTATGAAAACAAAGTAAAATAGGAGAAAAGGAAGATGAAGGGTCACATATTTGCATGAAAGGGAAACTGAAGGAAAAATGAAGAAAATAGAGGCCTCAATGATAAAAAGTCTTCTGAGGATTAATCCACAACTTTTTTTCAACTCGATTTTGGAGCTCTCTTCTATTATCTCATTCACTCATACTCTTGCACATTGAGAGCATTCTTGGAGCATGTAAGAGCCCTATCCTAGGGTATGCTAACAGATCTATTTCTGAAGAATTTAAGTGCAATAAGAGGCAATAGTTTACTTACTTACAAGACCTTTAAACAAATAAAATATTACCATTTACATTCTAAACCTTATAACTTATGGTGAATATTTCATTCTAATAAAATTTACATGAGTAACCTATGGAGGAATACCTGTACTGGTGGCTAGTGGAGATGCCTTTGTCCTGCTTCTCTTGCTAAACACTCCTGTTGATGGACCCAACTGGATTTACCTCCCATCCAACTAGGAAATAATCCCTAGCCCAGGAAACCTCCACAGGTTCCCTAGCCCTCCGAGCCCAAGTCCAACCAGATGTAGTGTGTGTGTCCAAGATGAATGATCTAGACCAAGATGAACAATATTTCCCTCCTCTCAACAACCCAAGAAACCTCCACAGGTTCCTAAGGTCTCCAAAATCACAACAAATCCTAAAATCACAACCAACCCCACAATCATAAGCAAGACCCAACATCCCCTTTTCTCCCTTCCCCCTTCCCTTTTTATACCCTCCCTCTCTTCTCCATCTCAACCACCCCTCATTAATGTCATTAACTTCTCATCCATCCTTACAGTTGACTTCTCTTCTCCCAAGTAAAGCTGGGAGTACATTTGGAAATGTGACATGAATATAAAATTGGGAAATTAATGGGAGAGGACCATGTCTTCTCCCAAGTAAATTTGAAAGTACATTTGGGAATGTGAGATGAATATATATATATATATATATATATATATATATTGATAATTAAATGGAGAGGACTATGTCTTCTCCCAAGTAAATGTGAGGGTACATTGGGGAATGTGAGATGAATATATATATTGATAATGAGTTAGAGAGGACCATGTCTTCTCCCTAGTAAATGTGAGGGTACATTGGGGAATGTGAGATGAATATATATATTATTTGAAATAATGGAAGGAGACCATATCCTACCTAAGATTCAATTTGATAAGGTAAGTTGGGAATTTGAATGATAGAAATCATGAATTTTATATTAGACAAATATTTCTAAATATTTTCAGATAATGTAAACATTAAAAAATTTGCAAGATAAGATTTAAATGGGGCATTACATACACCCCTCCTTCAGAAAACTTCGTCCCAAAGTTAGAATGAAAAGATACAAGGAGTTTGAAAGCATAGCAAATCAGAGAGAGTTATAGCATTAAAATTTGATAAGTCAGACAATGAAATTACTTCCCATCAAGAGTCTCCAACTGATCTATATCCCCCTATCCATCCTGACCTACTTTTGTTCCCTGATCCCTCCCTATCCGTTCTTTGTTGGTTTATCAGTGGCAACGACCATACTAACCACTGATAAAACTGACATGGTGGAAGCATTGACTATGTTGACCTAACTTCCCCAGTAGGCAACTGGAAATCGTCATCACACATCTAGGGGAGATGTCCACCACTACCCTCCCACGATTCCAGGTTTCAGAGCATACATAGTAGGAAATGCCTCCACCCCTCCTTCAGAACTAGGGTCAGCACCCTAATACGGACCACACTACAGAGCTGGTTGGACTTGTCATCGAATAATCCAGTCAGGTCATCTTGCCACCTGTCATTTTCATTTTACTCGTGTCATAAGAATGCATATCAAGTAGATACCAAATGTAGTAGAATAATGTACATTATACCTTTCTCATGAGATGTCTCATCCTTCCATCAATGGAAGAGTAGATCTCAACTATCATATAGCTCTTTTTCCCCTACGGGTTAGCTCTCATTCATGCATTTATATAACAACAAGACATATAATCATCACATTATTAAGTCTAGTCTCCATGTTTTTGATTTAGTCATCGGAGATTCCACAGTAAGAAAATTTTCCTGCCAACGTTTCAAATCCCAACCGGGATCCATCATCAGGGCAACTTGAAGCTTGATAGAAGAAGAGCAGATTATTAGGGTATAAATAGAGATGAGGAAAGAAGAGGGGAAGGTCGGCTCTCAATTTTTTTGAGAAGTCGGCTGCCTCTTGATTTAATGGAATTATTTAATTAATTTTTATTTTAATTAATTTTTTTTTTATTTTTTTTTTAATTGCAATGAACAAAATAGATTATTACTTTAATAATTATTATTATTAATATAAAACTAGGAGGTTATTAATGCTTATAATAGCAACATACTACTATATATTTTTATTAAAATTAATGAACTAATAATTTATTATAATGATTAATATAATAATTAGTTATATTAATTATTATAAAAATTAATATAATAATTAAGTATTAAAATAATAAATAAATAATATAGTATTTAATAAAATAATTAGTAATACATGTCAAATCAAATTAATAATAATTAAAAGATTATAGTTATTTTAATAATTATTATAAATGTAATAACTTATTATATTAATTAATATTACTATAATAGTTATAAATTGCTATAATAAATATTATAATAATGAATAATATTAATATAAAGAATTAATTCTTATAATTATTATTAATTAGAAATTAATTATTATTATTAATACGAATTAATTATTAATAATAATTATTTATTAGTTAATTGGATATTAATCAATTACTTATTAATTTTAATTATTATTAATTAAAATCAATTATTATTAATTGTTATTAATGAAAATGTTATTATTAAAAATTGATAGAAATGAAATATAATTCTATTAATTATTATTATTAATCTAATAATTAGTAATATTTATAATATCAACTCAATAATATAATAATATATAATTTTAAAATAAATGAGAAGACTAAAATTATTATAATAACTATTATTAATCTAATACTAATAATAAATTATTATATTAATTAAATAAATTATTATTAATATGCTAATTAATATAATAATTAATATTTAATATGATAATTAATATAATCTTTAATTGATCATATTAATATAAAAACATAATTAATAATTTTAATTAATACTGTTTATTATTTATTATAAAATCCTTATAAATATTTGAAAGAATAAATTTTAAGTCTCCATGTGTTAATCTAGGAATTCTCACTGGAAGTAAATCATAAATTCACTAAGTCATTCATTTAAATAAATCACATCCACTTGAGCTATATATGAACCAAAATAATTATGATAAGTTACGCACTAAATAATCCATCACTAAGTGAGTCATACATGTAGGCCATACATCAACCATTTCCATCATCAATATCAAATCTATCAATTGATTCATATAAGTAGTTTTATGTGTCAAAAAAAATGCATCAATATTACGTAATGTTCATAAATAAATAACATGGAACTGCAAAATAGAACCTTAACATAGGTAGCTTCCTAAGCCAAAAATAGGCATCACATATGCTCAAAAAGTGAGGGGTAGCCACGACGCATAGTCTCTGCATCCTCCCAGGTAGCAGATCTTGGGCTATACTTGTCCCACTGGACCTTAAGTTGGTCCATTGTGCGACGTCTGAGTTGTCGATCCGTACAGTCCAATATGTGTAATGGTTCTACCATTACGGTCCCCATGTCCGAGACTTGCAAGTCCTGCCAATCCAGTTTGTGAGATTCATCAGAAACATAATGTCGTAAAATAGATACATGAAAAACATCATGAGTTTTATGCAAATGGGGTAGTAGTACAAGACGATAGGCAACTAGTCCAATATTCTCTTTGATCCTAAAAGGTCCTACGAACCGAGGTGACAATTTCGTCCCCTTCCCAAACCGAATGGTGCTTTTTTTGGGCTGGATACAAATAAAAACTTGGTCCCCTACTTCATAACTGAGATCAATCCTATGTGAATCACCATAACTCTTATGTCTATCTTGTGCTTCCTTTAACCTTTGCCGAACCTACTTTACCTGTTCCTCCATTTCTTGAACTAATTCCAGGCCAAATATCATTCGGTCCTCCAACTTTTCTCAACTCAACAGTGTCCTACAAGGCCTTCCATATAGAGCTTGATAAGGAGGCATCCTAATTGAACTGTGATAACTGTTATTATAGGAAAATTCTACCAATGGTAAGTACCTTTCCCACTAAGTCTGATTATCCATCCTAAGCATGTCCTCCAGAACCTGATTTCCTCTTTCAGTCTACCCATGTGTTTCTAGATGATATGCAGTGCTCAGGTTCAACTGAGTCTCTAATGCTAACTAAAAACTTGTCCAAAACCTAGATGTAAATCGAGAGTCTCTATCAGAAATGACCTTTGTGGGAAATTTGTGTAGTCGATTAACTTCATTGACAAACACTCGCGCCACATCCATAACATCATAAGCGTCCCTTACTGGGATGAAATGGGCACTTTTGGTCAATTTATCAACTATAACCAATATAGCATTGTGCCTCAGGGAAGTGAGTGGAAAACCCACCACAAAATCCATGGAAATTACTTCCCATTTAGATGTATGGATGTCATGAGGTTGTAGGAGTCCTGCTAGATGGCGATGATCAGCCTTCACTCACTGACATTCAAGACATTTGGCAACAAACTGGATAGTGTCATGCTTCATGCTTGCCCAAAAGAAGAGTTTCCTTGTGTCTGCGTACATCTTCTTTACCCTAGGATGTGCACAATAGAGTTCTCTATGAGACTCTTTGAGGATGGTTTCTCTTATACCCCCTTCCTTAGGTACGTACATTCTCCCTTGGAATCTCAATAGCCCATCTAATTCAAGGACATATCCTTAAAACTTTGGTTCTATGTGTTTCCTATTTTGGATGGCCGAGATGACTTTTAGATACCAACTATCTTCAAATATTTTCTCCAATATCTGCTCCCTTAAATTTACCTTTAAGGCTACTAGGGAGAAGGTTTGTGGCCTCCTGCTTAGTGCAACCACCACTACATTCTCCTTTCTCATGATGTATGAGATTTCAAAATCATACTCACTCATGAATTTTCTCCATCGCCTTCATCTGGCGTTCAAATCCCTTTGAGTGAAGAGATGCTTCAGGCTTTGATGATCTGTTCTTAACTCAAATCTTCTCCCAATGAGGTAGTGTCTCCATAACTTCAAGGCTAACATCACTGCTGCCAATTCTAAGTCATGGGTAGCATACAACTCTTCATGCTTCTTCAATTTTCTAGAAGCGTAAGCTGTTACTCCACCTTCTTGCATCAATATTGCACCCAATCCTTGCACCGAAGCATCGGTGCAGACAGTGAAGTCTTTTCTTATGTCTAGTACTTGAAGGATTGGTGCACTAGTTAGTAACCTCTTCAGCTCTGTGAAAGTAGTGTCACATTCATTTGTCCATTCATACCTAACCCCCTTTCGTTGTAATGTGGTGATGGGTTTTACAATCCTTGAAAACCCTTCCACAAACCTGCAATAATACCCAGCTAGCCCCATAAAACTACATACCTCATGGGCATTTTTTGGTACTAGCCAATCCATTATGGCCTTCGCCTTTCTCGGGTCAACTGAAATTCCTTCTCCTGAAATTATGTGCCCAAGGAAATGGACTTTCTTCTAAAAGAAGGAACATTTTGACAATTTCCCATACAATCGATTGTCCCTTAAACAAGTCAATACCACCTTATGTGCTTTGCATGCTCCTTTCCATTCTTGGAATATATAAGAATGTCATCAAGGAAGACTTGCATGAATTGGTCCAATTACTTCTTGAACACCCCATTCATGAGGCTCATGAATACTTCTAGTGCATTGGTTAAACCAAATGGAACAACTATGAACTCACAGTGCCCAAACCGAGTTCAAAATGCAGTTTTTGAGATGTCCTCCTCCTTTATCCTCAATTGGTGGTACCTAGATTGTAGATCAATTTTTGAGAAGACCATTGCTCCCTTCATTTGATCAAATAAGTCATCTATTTGAGGTAATGGATACCTATTCTTTATCATGGCTCTGTTTAAGTCTGTATAATATTGCATAGCCGCAAGGAACCATCCTTCTTGACAAAAATTACTAGTGCACCCCAAGGTGAAATAATAGGTCTGATCAATCCCAATTCTAAGAGCTCCTTCAACTGCATCTGCAACTCACAAAGCTCTATATTTGTCATCCTATAGGGTGTCTTAGATATTGTTTATGTCCTTGGTTTCAAATCAATGATGAAATAAATCTCTCTTACAGGAGGTAATCCAGGCAATTCCTTCAGAAAAACATCCTTGAATTCTGTCAAAACTGGATGTTGATCTAGGGAAGGTCCTTTCTGGTCATTTACAGCCTTGACCAAATATAGTTTGAAACCTTGTCTGAGACAACGTTTTACCTTCATCATGGATATGAATCGTAGGGACACTCCCCCTCTGGATTCCAAAAATCTCAATTTGCCTACCTTCATCATCTAAACATATCACCTTCTTCTTGAAATAGTCTACCAAAGCTCGATGAGCTTCTAGCTAGTCCATTCCAATAATTACATCATACGTCCCCAATGTTGTGACGTATGCCTTCAACTTAGTCATACACACCTCGAGGTTTACCTGAAATTGGTCAACACTAGGCCCTACTGCTTGTTTTATTATAGAGGCCATCTCAACTTGTTTAAAGTCATCGTGCTCATAAGCTGCCAACCCACATTTTTCTAATGCAACTGGTGAAACGAAACTATCTATAGCACTGAAGTAAAACAAAATTTTAACTTTTACTTTGTTTATCATACCTAAGGTTTCTACCACGGTAGATTGGCGTTCAACTTGCTGGTTGTCAACTGCTGCATAGATTCGGTGGTGGCTACCTGCTCTCCCCATTGGTTCTTTCCCTCTCTTCTGTTGTTATCGGTTTGAAACTCAGGGCAGTCCCGCTGGTAATGAGTTCCTCTGCATCCCCAACAAGTCATGCATGATGTAACTTGAACTGAATGTTGTGGAGTTCTTTGGAAAGAGTTTCTTCCCCTGGAACCCCTGCCCCACTTGTTGCTCCTCATGTATGACTTTGATTTGTACGCGCCCTTGAAGTTGTGGGTGAAGCTACACTATAAACCATTGAAATCCCTATTGTTGGTGTTCTAGGAGTAACCCTGTTTCCATATGCTGGTGGCCCCAGACTTCCTCCCCTTTGGAAGGTATGAGGGGCCTTCCTATAAACCCTATTTGACATGGAAATATGGCCCTACCTTCACCCTTTAAGTCTAAGTGTTCTTCGACATAACGAACCTGTTCTATAGCTTCTGCAAATAAGGATGGTTTCCACATCCGCACCATTTCCCTAATCTTAGGTCTCAATCCATACATAAAATGATCCTCTTGGTGCTGGTCAGTATCCATTTAGGAGACATACTTAACCAATTCCATAAATCGAATTTCATATTCTTCTACAGTACGAAATCCCTGTATCAGGGCATGGAAGGCTCCTACCTGTTGTTCTTCATAATACTCTAGCAGGTACTTCTTCCTGAACCTCTCCTCAAATAATTCCCAAGTGACTGTGTTTGGAGTGAAGTGTAGTTGATGCTCCAAGTTACCCCACCAATTCAGAGCACTATCTCTGAGTTGGAATATTTCTATTTTGGCTTTGGAGTTGGAATTGTAATCCCTTAGTGAAAAACAACTTCCCATCCCTCCTAACTAGGCTTTTGCAAGCTCGCTAGCACGACATCCTGCAAACTCTGGGAGCTTAATCTTCTGAAGCTCCCTAGTAATGTCCTCGACTGGAGGTCTCCTATCATAGTCTCTATATCCCTCGGGGTTCCCTAAACCTGATGGAGGGTGTTCCCCTTCCATTTCATTTGTTTTGGCCCTCTTAAGGTTTCATTAATTGCTTCCAGGGAACGCAGGATGAGAGCCAATTTTGGTGAAGGTAATGGTTTATTTGAAGGAGGTCCTCTTGAAGACTCTCCAGGTCCTTGGTTCCTTTGCATCCTCACCATTTTGATTTGTTCAAAATCTGCACAATATCTCAGACTTATTAGCACTATTCATAGCATTTTCTACCACACTCTAGATAGTCCATAGAGAACCCTAAGCAATAGATCAATTCAAGTTATGCCAAGTTGCCACAAATTTAAACTTTAGAACATGTTATCATAGGCTAGATCACTGGTTAACAACACTGTTGGTGCTCTGTTTAAGTGTTGTGTGCATTTTCACCTGCCTACCAACACCTAATTTCTGTTTGTTGGGCTAGTGTTTTCTATGCAAACGGCTATAACTAAATTTCTCCCTGAACACACAGCTAGTCAACCTACAGCAGTGATTATTCATTTATGGCTTGCAAGTCCACTATATGGGTTTGAATGCAGTGCAATAGAATGGTACAAGCTACAGCGATAGATTCCCCACCCAGATGCATCTTTAAAAAAAGAAGTCCACAATTTAGAAGGTTGATCTAGATAAATTATGTTTTAAGCTTATGCTTCTTGTCATATTACTATTTGCTATAAAGTTAATTTTTGTTGTGGATTAATTTGAGAAGTTAGAACTAATAGTTTTTAACTTTTTGTGCAATACGCTATTTTGCTTTACACTTCTAGATTTCAGTAGGATCAAGGATGGAGAAGCTTTAACTTTCTTTTAACTTATCATATTGCAGTCTGAATCAATTAATGCAACGAATGAGTCTGTACTGAATATTGCATTAGATCATGGCAAAACAGTAGGGTTAATTAAGCCTCATGATCGAATTGTTGTATGCCAAAAGATAGGGGACGCAGCGGTTGTTAAGATACAAAAGGTCAGTTGGTAGACTTTTAGACTCATGTACAATATTTCCCTAGGTATATTTCCAAATGTGCATAGTTATGTCTGAACAATGAATTTTGAAGAGGTTTCAAGTTGCATTTAAAATTCATCAACAAACTTTATCCTTATGGGATCAACCAATAATAAGCCAAATTCAGCATGATACACAACTTCGCAATTTTAATAAAACAAGTGTTGTCTTAGATCTTTTCTAATACACATGAATTGATTTCATATGGATTTTATTCAGGAGCCTATAATAGTGAAATCCTGAAATAATATTTACCTAGACTAATTTGCTTTTAGATGAAGACAGATGAAATCCTGGACCAAAATACATGAATAAATGGTATAATTTTGTGAAAAATGAACAATTATGATGTAATCCGAGAAATTGAAATTGTAAGAAGCTAATCACCAAGCCTTTGTGAAACCAGTGTTTAAGCCTACTTGAAATCCATGCAGTAACAACCGAGTGTGAAAATTGAGCAATTGTGTTGGACTCTATGACAAAAAGTTTTGTTGACCTAAGAACTTTGCAGTTTCATGGTGGACAATTGTGTGAAGCAAGGTACAGGTTGTTGTGTTTACAGCTGTGTAGAGGTGGCCTAAAAGGAACAAAACCGCACAGAAAAGGGGCAGTGGAAGGTGTGCACTGATTTGTCAGGAAGTTTCCATGTTCAGGCCAGGTGATGCAATGAGAGTGGAAATCTGCTTATTGCATGGCAAAGTGACTATCATCGAAGGGAGAAGTAATTGATGACAAATCCAAAGTACAACCTAAAGCTGAGTCGGGGCTTAACTGAATTTTGGAGAATCCTATGGGTTGGTGTTTTCCACTAACCTCATGCTCGATTCCTTGAGAATTCAATATTTGGCCTTGTGATTGGCACAGTATATTTTACCGAACTCTCTTTGTCCACGTTACACCTGAAGATGCAGGCTGAACCAAATTTCATAATAGAGTAGTTATTAATATAGTAGGTTATTGCCAACATTCTATGGAATGAGTATCCCAGGATCTGAAAACTGCTATACTTTCAAAACCTGATTTTCAAGAGAAGGAAATTTGTTTTCCTTGAGGTTTGCCAGGTTCATATCTGGACTCTATTTACGTAATGTTATGTTTTAACTTTTTCTTCTACATACAGAATCATGAGTAATTGGTAACTCTGAAATGAGAATTTAGTCATTGTAGCTTAGGCTGTATTTCAGCAGATAATTAGTTTATAATAATACAGTTTAGTTACCACTTACAATGCAAAATATTGTTAATGAAATTGACCTTAGGATAACCAGCTCTGAAGAAAATTTTATGCTCTCTCTCTACAATTTTAAATTGGCTTAGCACTGATACAAACCAGATTGGTTGGTGTTTTATCGAATTTCTGAATTTGTAATAAAGACATGGATCGTCTTTTCCATGATACATGTATTTAAATTGCTTTGGCAATCTAGATAATTCTCAGCTTGTGAATAGTTTAACAATAAAAGTTAGGTAAGTATGAGTGGATAGTTGACTATGATTCTTGAAAACCAGGTCTAGAACAATTCACTTCATGGAAAGGAACTGTCTTTTATGGTTGACTTGTATTCCATTCTCCAACAACATTTAGTCTAATTAAGAAAGGAAGGGCCAATATAAGCCAATATAACAAGGATGGAAAATCGATTGATGTCATGGAGGTGCAGATCATATTTCTCATTACTAAGAATAGGGTGCCTAATAAATTAATGATGATCCTCCTCTCTTATTTACTTACACTTCAATGCCAATTTGTCCTGGATATTGTTCTCCTCTCGAGTGCAAACATTAATTGGATGGCTGATAATCAAATACCCCTTGAACATTCAGGTTTTAGGTGCTAGTTGTAAACTTCCATAGGGTCTTTTGAATTTTTCCCATCTACAAATACATGTTATGAAATCTTCTTGCTTGTGACATGTAAATTAAATTTCTGGCAGCAGAGTTGATAGGGTGAAGTAGCGAGGTATATTATATCAAGAGATGACACGAGTGAGCAGCAAATCTGCTTTATAGAAAAATGCATGCCATGAAATCTTCTTGCTTGTAACAGGTATATTGAATTTCTAGCAACAAATTTGACAGGATGAATTATTGAGGTATATGATATCAAGAGATGACACTAGTCAGCAAAGAATCTGCTTCATAACAAAATACATGCCATGAAATCTTCTTGCTTGTGACATATAAATTGAATTTCAGGCAACAGAGTTGACAGGGTGAAGTATTGAGGTATATTATATCAAGCGATAACACTAGTCAGAAGAGAATCTGTTGCATACAAATATAATTTCCTAGAGAAGAGTCTATTTCTTTTCATGTCAAAGAAACAAACACAGATTTGCAAATGATACATGGAGCAATACTTAAGAACACTCTCAGCCGAGGCATCATCATTACATGCCATAATCCTGAAGCTTCAGATGTTGTTTTACTATTTATTGTTTTTCCACTGCTCAGTGGGAAAGCTTGAAATGTAATTTGTTTTCCAATGTTGTCAATTGATGTATATAAGATGTATTTAACATTCATCTTAACCCTGGTTCAAGAAAGATCAAAAATCGATACTGTATATCTCATTGTTTTTATCATTAAACAATATTAAGGCGGATCCATAAAACAGAGCTAAGGTTAAGATTGTTGTTGTTTAATAAAATAGGACTTTTCATGTTTTTGCTTTCGAACATTATGACAATTATTAGGAGGATCAATAAGTTGGCCCTTTATTTCATTTCTTTAATATTACATGCACCAGAATTAAGATGCCCTAATGGGGTTGCTGAGCACCAAAATTAAGATGCTCTGATGGGTAAAGGTTGTTAACCACAATAGCTTAACAGCTACAAGGTCGGAGGTTCAAGCCCTCCTTCTAGCGGTATTTGGGGTTTAGTGGGCTTTGGGTCCAGATTTTGAACCAAAGCTCTGATACCATGTGTAAGAGCCCTATCCTAGGGTCTGCTAATAGATCTATTTCTGAAGAATTTAAATGCAATAAGAGGCAATAGTTTACTTACTTACAAGACTTTTAAACAAATAAAATTTTACCATTTACATTCTAATCCTTATAACTTATGGTGAATATTTCATTCTAATAAAATTTACATGAGTAATCTATGGAGGAATACCTGTACCGGTGGCTGGTGGAGATGCCATTGTCTTGCTGCTCCCGCTAAACTCTCTTCTTGACGGACCAAATTGGATTTACCTCCCAGCCAACTAGGAAATAATCCCTTGCCCAGGAAACCTCCATAGGTTCCCTAGCCCTCTGAGCCCAAGTCCAACCAGATGTAGTGTGTGTGTCCAAGATGAATGATCCAGACCAATATGAACAATATTTCCCTCCTCTCAACAACCCAAGAAACCTCCATGGGTTCCTAAGGTCTCCAAATCACAACAAAACCTAAAATCACAACCAACCCCACAATCATAAGCAAGACCCAACATCCCCTTTTCTCCCTTCCCCCTTCCCTTTTTATACCCTCCCCCTCTTCTCCATCTCAACCACCCCTCATTGATGTCATTAAATTCTCATCCACCCTTACAGTTGACTTCTCTTCTCCCAAGTAAAGTTGGGAGTACATTTGGAAATGTGACATGAATATAAAATTGGGAAAATAATGGGAGAGGACCAAGTCTTCTCCCAAGTAAATCTGAAATTACATTTGGGAATGTGAGATATATATATATATATATATATATATATATATATATATATATATATATATATATATATATATAAAATTAAATGTAGAGGACTATGTCTTCTCCCAAGTAAATGTGAGGGTACATTGGGGAATGTGAGATGTAATTAAATGGAGAGGACCATGCCTTCTCCGTAGTAAATGTGAGGGTACATTAGGGAATGTGAGATGAATATATATATTGATAATGAGTTGGGGAGGACCATGTCTTCTCCCTAGTAAATGTGAGGATACATTGGGGAATGTGAGATGAACATATCTATTATTTGAAATAATGGAAGTAGACCATATCCTACCTAAGCTTCAATTTGAGAAGGTAAGTTGGGAATTTGAATAATAGAAATCATGAATTTTATATTAGACCAATATTTCTCAATATTTTCAGATAATGTAAACATTAACAAAATTTGTTGGATAAGATTTAAGTGGGGCATTACAGAGAATTCTTGGAGAATTCTAGTATTGACTTGGATTTGGAGAAAGAAGGAAAAAGGAAAGAAAGAAAGTGAATGGGAAAAGTTGGATCAACAACTACAGTTGCATTGATTTGCAGGTAACAGGTTGCATGTGTGTTTTCCTTGGTGATTTATAGATGTATGGTATATGCATGTGATTATTTGGTTATGTGTTGTCATTGGCAAGAAGTGTTTCCCAAATTGACAGTGGTTTTAGCCTTCCCTTTCCATTTCCTGAATAACCATGGTGTTATCATTTTTTCCATTTGATGGTTTTCTAATTGGTTCTCATTATTCCTTATGGTTGTGGGTTGGAACAAACTCTCTAGAAGCCCTGGAAATCCTTGGGTTGAGTTACTAGTCTTGGAGCCTAGGTTGGGACAAACACTCTAGAGCCATTGGTGGGTTGATTTACTATTCTCTATAGCCAGGTTAGACAAATACTCTGGAGTCCTGGAAGGTTGTGGGTTGAGTAACTAATTCCTAGAGCCCTGGACAACATGGGTATAGACTGTTCTAGTTGGTGTTAGTGATGTTCAAGCATGAGGTGGAATCATTGGTTGAGGTTTGAGGTGGTTTGGCCTCTATAAGCCCTATTTTGGTTTTTTCTTAGTTTATTCCAAGGGATCCCACATTCACTCTTGGAATACGGTACGTGGGTGATTGGCTGAAAGAGACATTTGGTTCAACCTAGTTTATGGTCGGGCGGTACATGGAAGTCCCTGACTTTGTTGGAATTATGATATGTGAATAAGAGATATTATTTATGATGATTGATGTATAATTGTTGGCATTATGTTGGTGATATTATGGTTGGGTTGCCATGTCTTATATGGTAGTTATTTTCTAGTTATATGTTGTTCATATGATGTGTATCTTCTATGGTTCTTGTCATGAACTATTTAGCTATTAATCGGTTAATGAACGTATGGAATAATAAGTGGTGTTGCAGCTATGTGGAGAGAAAACAAGGCCTTCTCGGTGATTTTCAGGTGAGCTTATTGAATTAATGAGAAAATATGTATCTATAACCTATAGGGATTATGTACACAAAGTGTTTGTATAAATGAGTAATTTGGACCTCCAACTTCCCGGGGTCATAAATTTGGCATACAATCTCCATTTGATTATCATAATACCTTGTTTTGAATATCTCCACAAGGAGATTGAAAACAATTTGTAAAAGTTTGCTTACACTTTTCTAATTTCTCTATTTTCCATGAAAATGTCATTTAGGCCCTCTAAATGGTCTTGGAAGCTTAGAACCTGAAAAACTGCCAAAAATAGAAAATTTATGTTAAATTTTAAGGAGACGAAACTTCAAATAAATAGTGTTGTGTCAAGTTGGCTTGATAAAAATGATCATGTGTCGCTAGGTGGTTGCAGCAAGTTCTGGACATATGGACCCAATTTTTCATAAGTGCATATTTGAAATTGGGTCTCACATAGTAACTCACATCTTCGTGTTTACCCTATTGAGTAGGTTAAAGTGGGTAAATATGGGGTGTGGTGGTTACAGGGTTGTATCAAATCTTCCAGGTTAACACTTGGGCTAGATGGGCTAGGTGTGATTGTTATGCATGCATGTTAGTTTTCGATATGTTAGTTATGCATGCATTTTAATTGTCCCTATTGTGGTCTTGTGTTGCTATGATGTTGATGTTGAGACAATTGATTATGTGTGTGTGTGTGTGTGTGTGTGTGTGCTAATCTTAATTGATTATGCAGATGAGATAGCATCCCCTGAAATTCACTAAGGTATGTTTGATAACATGGTATGTTTGCAGGAATAATATCATAGATGACAAGCAAGATGGTCGATTACAATTCACATGAATCTCCTTATAAATCGGATGAACAAAAAAGAGATGAGTACTCTCTTGACATAGTAGATACCTTGAGAAGTTTAAAGGCAGAAATCAGAAGTTGCAAAGCAAATAATGACAAGATCATTCTGGCACATGAAAGGCTTACTAGTACTCAGGAAAAGAAAGAAGAAATTAATGCAGTGATCTTTCAAAGTTTATCAAAATTGCAGATACATGGATAACCATGGATCAGTTATGAACAGGAGGAAAGGACAAATTGGGCATATGGTAGCAATTCTCATGGATGGCACAAGTCAGACAAGGATGACACAGTTAGAGGTCGTATATGGATGGATACATATAACATGAGAGGTAGTGGTTATGGTTTCTATTCTAGTTTTGGATCAGAAAGAAAAGATGGTCTCCACTATTATCATCCTGATAGGAAAATTTAGAAGTAGTACTTGTCAGATGAGTTCAAGAAATCCAAGCATCCTACCTTTGATGGGGATTTGAAGAAACCAAAACATGAAAAAGTGTGGCCACTTGGGATGAAGAAGTTCTTTGAGTTTCATGATTATACAGAGAACATGAAGGCTGAGATATTTTTTTTAAGTCTCAAAGCGAAATCCGATATTTATTGGGAAGATGTGAAGCTTGTCAAAGGTATCAAGATAGAGGAGTTGAGTTGGCATTAATTCAAGAGAATTTTCATGAATAAGTACTTGTTAGAGAGATACTATGATGGTAAGGATAAATAGTTCTATTAGTTTAAGATGGGATCTATGACAAATGGAGAATATATGACTAAGTTTCATGAGTTTTTGAGATATGTTCCATATCTTAAGGATGAAAAGATGAAGGTTCAAAGATTCATTAGTGGATTTCCATTTGCATTTATAGATCAGGTTGATTATGATGAACATCGGTCATTGTAGGAAGTAATTGGGAAGTTAATGCATTGTTATGAGTATTATAAGCATAAGTTGGAACCTAAGCAGGGCTGGAATGGTAATTACCAGACTAATGGAAAGTGTGATAAGAAGAGAGGAAGATCTCATGATGTAGGTAACAAGGAGAACACAATGCCATAAAGTAAGTTCAATGTAGTTGACAAAGGACAAAGATTTCAGTTTGAGGAGTAGAACAAGGGTGATGGAAGGAACCCTTTGTGGTGTTGGACTTGTGGCAAGGATCATCGTAGGAGAGATTTTCCACAACATCAGGGTGGCAGACCTCAGATTTACAGTGCTCAAGAGGCATAGACAGTTGGGGATGTTGGACAAAATATTCCTTGGATTTATGTAGCATTGGATAATAAGTAGGTTGATCATCATGAATCTATTATCAAGATGGAAGGTAAGCTTTATGCTTAAGTTTTTTCTATTTGATTGATCGTGGATCTAATTATAGTTATGTTAGTCCTAACCTATTGGGTAAATGTGGCTTGAATAAAGAAGTGCATGAAAAATCTTGGTTGGTGCAATTGGCAACATGAACCAAGAAGAGAGATCAACATTGGGTGAGATCTTGTGTATTTGAATTGAATGGTATGCCTACATAAACACGTATGAATGTGTTTCCATTGGGATCATACAACATGATTTTGGGCATGGATTGATTGTACCTTCATAGGATGATTTCTATGATAAGGCTATTAAGTGCTTGGATGATGATGGAGGGAAGACAATCTTGTAGGCTAAGAAGAAGCCTACATCAATGAGAATGGTTACAACTATGCAGGGAAAGTACAGTAGTAGGAAAGGGTGTGTATTGTTTGCAATTCACATTTCTAGTGACAAAGGGAAGGATGTTGAAGACTCATAATTCTTGAAGAGGTGTTTGGTTCTGCAGTAGTTTCAGGATGTATTTCCAGCAGAGATCTCAGAGTTATCGCCTCATAGTGAACTGGAATTTTCTATTAAGTTGATTTTAGTGTCCAACCCTAACTTCCTTATTCATGTAATAAGCCTAGTCAGAGTCATAGTTAGTTCTTTGAGTCAATAAAGCCTGTAATTGGTTATCCGCATTAATAATAATTGTAAGTGGTTGACCCACATTGTAGAAAAGGGACCACAATTAGTTATAAACAAGCCTTAGTTAATAAATAAAGTGGTTAGCCTGTGTTATGCAAGGGACCACTAGTAGTTAGGGTTTTAGATGTCATAAATCTATAAATAGCCTTAGATATCAAGGGAAGAGGTATCAAGTCTTATTATGACTGAGCTATGCTCTGTTGGAGGTCTCCCCCTCAAAGAGGCAAGTGAAGATTATATCCTGCTTCTCAATAATAAAATATATTTGTTTTTTATCTCATTTCATGTGATATTTCTATGTTTTGGGCTATATCGTTTCATATTTATGGTATTATGGTTTTCTCACAGTTCAAGTGCATAACAATTCATATCAGAGCACTTTCTAGGGCCAGTTGTACCTCTAATTTTATTAGAATTTTTAGGCAAGAGACGTGTTTCGACATCTTTAAACCATGAGATCTATTGTTGAGCACATAAAATTTCGTATTTGGGGAGGCATGAATGTAGGAACTACAAGATTTGGTCACATTGGTTGGAATCCATTATAACCTTTGCAGGTACCGCTTTAAGTAGTAGTGCATTAGACAGAACCACGCACGTACTACATTTCCACGTACCCTTGGGTATATCAAAAGCCACCCTAGGGTAACCTGAAAATTAACCTTAGATAATTTGTTGGCCATCTTTCTATTACAATACCACTCAAGGATATTAATCGTGCATACAATATGACAGTCGGGTAGTACGGTTAAGGGTACATTCGATCCTCCTTAGTTAGCGCCCTGAAAGATTGGGTCAAGTACTATTATTGGACACCTGCGTATATTACAATTTGTAGCACCTAGCACTCCTTTGAGACCATAGTTCCCTCAACTATCTAAAGATCTCCCCTTACCTTTTCTTTTAGATTAGATTCAATTGTTTAGTTTTTACTGTCGTTGTCTAGTTCAGATCCAACAGTTTGGGTTTTGTCATTGTTGTATATATCAGATTCAGTAGTTGGGGTTTCACAACGCAAATCAAACTCTTTGCGCATTTAGGGTTTTAGCCTCCATAGTCTAAATCATATTTTCACAACACATTCTGTAGTACCAAGACCTTTGGGTTTCTATTACTACAGTCCAAGCTTGATTTTCATAGGATATTTCGTATCAAGATTTCTGGAATTCGAGCATTGTAGTATTGATCAACTGGGAGTAAGTCTCGTTTCGAAGTAAAAAAAATAGCTTGGGTCATCTCAGGACACTTGCAAGAGACCTAACCCATAATATTCAAGATGATGAGCTAGTCATCATAGTACCATTCACTTGTAAGCCCCAATTTGTAGGTGGTCCCAAATTTTTCCTAACATAGGTTCAAGTGACCCATGTCACTTGACTCTTGAGCTTGCCCTCTTTCCAATCATATTATTCTTAATTAAGCTCAAAATTTGACCAAGGCTAGTGTATGCTTGGTACGAGATCTCAATTTATGGAAGTTATACAGATGCCTCGCAAACCCATGCGAAAAGAACATAGTGTTGATGCACACATAGAAGGAGAATCTAGTCATCACATTCATTTCCATGAGGATCACAAATCTTTGAACCACCGGAAACCCAAGCTGGACATGTACGAATTTGAGGGCTCTAACCCCACAGTATGGGTGGCATAAACGAAAAAATATCTCCTCCTTAACAATATCTAGGAGGATGGAACTAAAATACATGTGGGAGCCCTTTACTTGGACCAAGAGAGATGGAGGTGGTGGAAGTGGCATCGGAAATTTTATCCATAAAGGCCAACTTGGAACACGTTTTAAAAATCCATTTGTGACTACTGTGATTAGGAATCTCACTTTTTGGATCTTCTCACTAAGTTTAGGAAAACAAGTACAGTAAGGGACTACATTGCATATTTTTAACAATTGGCCATCAAAACTAAAGGATTAGGAGAAGGAGATTCCTTTTACTTGGAATGTCTCATCAATGGTCTAAAGTAAGCCATCCAAGCCAATTTTTGAATGCATCACCTATCTACTTGGTTGGACACATGTCGCAAGGCCTCAGATGTAGAAGTCACCATAAATGCCCAATCCACTCATCCAAGATTTGTCACAAAGGCATGTCCCACCCAGGCTATGGTCCCCACCCAAACACTTAAGGTTCAAAAGATGTCGTATGTAGAAATGTCCAAGAGAAGGAAACAAGGAACCAAAAGAAGGAAACAACAAACATAAACGCAAGGAACCAAAATTATTTCAAATTGATGCTACTGAAAACAACTCAATTTATGAAGCTCCATCCACTAAAGTGCCTGAGGAAGAAGCAGGTGAACCCCAAACTAACTTAGACAATGATCTCACACCTATGCCAGATGATCCAATTATATCACTACATGCCTTGGATGGAATTTCTTTGCCCCAAAATCTCAAAATCTGAGGTTTTAATAAACATCGACCAGTAGTGGTGTTGATTAATAGTGATAGCATGAATATATTTGTCCATAAGAGAGTAGCAGAAGTTGTTCATTGTTTTCTACGAGTGGTATATAATTTCCAAGTCCTTATCGCTAATGGGGGGACCATGAAATGTGAAAAACGTTTTGAAAATAATAAGCTATATGGGGGATTATCACCTAAAAATCCACATGTTTTCCATTGAAATGGGTGGTTGCGACATTTTCCTTGGTGTTGAATGGCTATGCACACTGGGACTTATCACAATGGATTTCTAAGGGTTATATATGAGCTTTAAGTAGAACAACCACACTCATTCATTCAGGGGACTCCATGTAGGTGCTCCTACTATCATCAGCTTGCACTAAATGGAGAATATTTTTAAAAGGTACCATCATGGGGTAGTAGCCCAATTTAATTCCATCCAAGCCATTGAACCCACCCTCCTCATATTCATCCTGATATACAACAGGTATTAGATCACCACTAGTGGGTCTTTGACAAACTTAAGGGGCTCCCACCCTTTACGGGTTAACATGATCATAACATTCCTTTTCTCTCAGGTGCCCAGCTGCCAAATGTCTCTCCATATCAATATCCTTTTGCACAAATGAATGAAATTTAAAAAATCATTAAGGAAACCCTCAAAGCCGGCGTTATTCGTCCCAATACCAACCCTTATTCATCTCCAGTGGTCATGGTTCTAAAGAAACATGGAGAATGGCACATGTGTCCCAACTTTAGGGCCCTTAACAAGATCACTATCAAGGAAAATTTTCCTATTCCACTATTTGATGATATGCTTAATGAATTGCATGGTGCTAAATATTTTACCAAGATAGACCTTTGCTCGGGCTATCACCAAATACACATGGAGGAAGTTGACATTCCCAAGACAACCTTCCGCACTCATGAAGGCAATTATGAATTCTTAGTCATGCCATTTGGTCTTTGTAATGCTCCATCCACTTTTCATAGCCTCATGAACCATCTTCTGAAACCATACCTTAGAAACTTTGTCCTGGTCGTTTTTTATGACATTCTCATCTACATCAAAACATGGGACAAACACCTTCAGCATGTTGACTAGATATTGCAATTTCTCCAAGATCAAAAATTCTTTGTCAAATTATCCAAGTGCTCCTTTGGCATCGAAGAATTAGAGTATTTGGGACACATTATGGGTCGTGATGGAGTGAGGGTTGATCCGAAAAATATTTAGGTAATGCAAGATTGGCCCCAAACAAAAATATTGAAGAGTTTGTGGGGTTTATTGGGTCTCACGAGCTACAATAGAAAAATTTTCCACAATTATGGATGCATTATCAAACACGTCACCTATCTTCTCATGAAGAATTCATTTCTCTAGAGTGATGCATCTCAACAGTCCTTCTTAGCTCTCAAACAGGACATGTGCTCCACTCTAGTATTGGCCTTATCAGACTTTACCGAATCTTTTGTGATTGAATGTGATGCTTCAAGTACAGGAATTGGCTCAATATTAGTGTAGGAAGGTAGACCACTAGCTTTGACCAGTTAATAACTCAATGGAAAACATCTAGGTCAATCTACATATGAGAAAGAAATGATAGCTATATTACATGAAGTAGACACTTAGCAACCATACTTATTGGGGTGTTGTTTCCAAATCCGCACTAACCATCATAGCCTAAAATATTTTCTAGAGCAACATTTATCATCACCATAACAAAATAAATTTCTTGCAAAAATGTTGGGATATGATTATGAGATTATTTTCAAGAAGGGGCATGGCAATGTAGTGGTTGATGCCTTATCGCGCTAGTTTGAGGATGAGGCACCATGTTATCCCTCTCTCTACCCATACCAGATTGGATTGGAGAATCCTATCACAAATGGTTCTCCCATCCTTATATGTCCCATCTCATTAACAAATTACGAGTATATCCTAATTCCTCAGAGGATTACTCTTGGAAGGATGAGGTTCTCCACTATAAGGATATGGTGGTGTTGGCCCCGAACTCCACCCTCAAACCCCACACCTTAGAAGATTTGTGATCCTCTCCCATTTTTGGATATTTAGGAATTCAAAAGACTTATGCACGAACACAACGCTCTTTCTTTTGGACCTGCATGAAGCGTGACATTCTTACTTTTGTACCTAAATGTGAAGTATGTTAGCACAACAAAGGGGAAACGATCAAGCTACCGTGCACCTTGTAACCATTTCCACTCCCTGCTTCTTTCTGGATAGATGTTTCTGTGGATTTCATTATCCATCTCCCAAAGTCAGGAAAGAAATACGTCATCATGGTGGTTGTTGACAAATTTTCAGAATATGCTCATAAGCTCTCTCGCACCCATTTACCCAAACATTGGTGGCTCAGGTTTTCATGGACCAAATATTCAAAATCCATGGCATGCCAACTTCAATTGTGTCTAATCAACACCCCACATTCACCAGTGATTTTTGGTAGGAAATTTTCAAGAGATAGGGCACACATCTCCAAATGAGCATAGCCTATTATCCCCAAACTGATGGTCTAACAAAAGTTGTCAACAAATGTTTGGAGACCTATTTTTGGTGCTTAACCTTATACAAATAACATCAATGGGTACAATGGTTTCCTTTAGCTAAATGGTGGTATAATTCTAACTATCATGAAGCCACCAAGATGACACCCTATGATGCAATGTATGGCCAACTCCCACCTTCACTAACTTCTTATATACATAGATCTTCCAAAGTATAGTCATTTGATCAGATCCTCCAGACCTGTGCCACCATGATCGTTCATCTCAAAGATAATCTACATCAAGATCATAATCGAATGAAGAAACGGGCTGAACAACACCATTCAAAGAGGTAATTTCAAGTAGGCAACCATTTGTTCCTAAAACACCAACCTTATAAGAAAACCTATCTCAAAGAAAAGGGCTGCCAGAAATTAGCCCCAAAATTCTATGGGCCTTAACAAGTAGTTAAGTGTATAGGAGTAGTCGCTTACAAAATGGCCCTACCAACTACTTAAAAAACACACCCAGTCTTCCATGTATCCTGCCTCAAGAAAGTTGTGGGGAAAAATTGTAGGGTTCAAACTAGGACCTACCAGAATTAGATGAGGAAGGTTCATTATGGCTCCAACCTGAACAGGCCCTCGATACTAGTGAAGTACATATCTGTAGCCACACACTCAAGGAAGTCCTCATCAAGTGAAAAGACACCTCCCTAGAATATGCGACATGGGAACTAACCAATATTCTTCAGTAGTTTCCGAAACTTCAGTGTTGAGGACAAGGTTATTTTTTATGGGGGAGAGCATGTTAGGGTCCATCCCTAACTCCCTTATTCATGTAATAAGTCATGTTAGAGTCATATTTCATTAGTTGAGTCAATATATCCTGTAAGAGGTTATCCGCATTAATAATAATTGTAAGTGGTTGACCTGCATTATGGAAAAGGGACCACAATTAGTTATAAACAGGCCATAGTTAATAAATAAAGTGGTCAACCCGTGTTACACAGGGGACCACTAGTATTTAAGGTTTTGGATGTCATAAATCTATAAATAGTCTTAGATAGAAAGGGAAGGGGTATCGACTCTTATTATAATTGAGCTATGCTCTGTTGGAGGTTTCCCCCTTGAAGATGCAAGTGAACATTGTATTCTGCTTCTAAATAATAAAATATCATTGGAGCTTGTCTCATTTCATGTGATATTTCTATGTTTCGAGCTATATTGTTTTGTATTTTTGGTATTTTGGTTTCCTCACAAGTCAAGTGCACAATAGTGAACACTGGGAGCAACACCAGCATCAAAGGCATCGTACCAGATGAGCACTCTAGAGTTGGTAGTATTAAAGTTGCAACTTAGGGAAATGCATGATATGGGATACATTAGGCCAAGTTTGTCACCTTGGGGTGTACTAGTATTGTTCGTGAAAATGAAGGATGGTACTATCTGATTGTGTATTGATTACATGCAGTTGAAAAAGGTGTCAATTAAGGGAAGGTATCTTTTGTCATAGATTGATGACATGTTTGATCAGTTGAATAGAGCAGTAATGTTCTTGAAGATTGATTTGAGATCAAGATATCATCATGTAGACATCAAAGAAGGGGACATCTATAAGACTACTTTCTGAACCAAGTATGGGCATTATGAGTTTCTTGTGGTTCCTTTTGGTTTGACTTGTTAGAAAGTGTAGAAAGAAAGGCTCAATTTAACTTTTACCTTAGTCAAATTGAGTAAATCGAATTTCCACATCAACATGACAACTTCGTGGAAATTAACTTGTGTGACATGGCCCTTGTTTACTAGTTATCTTAGTAAATTTGAGTTAGAGGCTTGGAGTTCAATGATGTATGTGTTGATTGCTATATTTTAGCAAAATAGTTTAGTTATTTTCAGTTGTACTCAATTAGCTGACTTCTAACTATTGATAGAGTTAATTGAAGGTTAATTGTGTAGTGAGACAATTATAGGCTAACTTAGAGATATGTCAGTTAACTGATCAATCGGCCAAAAATAGCTCATGCATGCATGGAATTTGAAATTCACAGCTGGAGTGGAGGAATTAAGGCTAATGTAAAATTATTTGTATACTAGTGGACTATACATAATTTTTCATACAGGAATTTGATCAATCCTTGGGAATTTTGCAAGGAAATAGAGACCTTTGATGTTGTTTAGGATATGGAATTTGCTCAGAATTGCATAAGGAAATAGGAAGTTGGAGGAGTCATAATGTGGCTAAGTGTTGGCTAGAAGGTATCATTCGGTAGAGAGAATTATTATTCTTTTTGGGTTGTTCTCAGATATGGAGCAAGCAATTGTAATAGATTATCTATTCAACTGAATAATTCAAAGAGGCTTGAGGTGTTTTTCCTAGTTGGGATCCCCTAGAAATCACTCTTTTCTTGTGGTTTTACTTGTTGCATATCTTTGCATGTTTTTCTAGATTGTGATTTACATTCCGTGGAATATTAGATTAAAATAGTGTCTCTTTTTTTCAGTTTGAAATCTTGAGCAATTGCAATTTCTATCAAATTTATACATGGTATTAGAGCCCTGAAATCACATTAGAACTATTATTTTGAACTTATCCCTCAGGAATTTTAAATTTTCTACTTCAATGTAGAATCTTTTCTTCAAATTCAGGAGAATGTCTTTCAACGAACTAATGAGTTGTTAGGAGGTAGAGTTATGGAGCCCTAGTTTATGGAAGATCGGGAAGACCATATGTGCAGACTTCTTAATGGGGTTAGAAGGTTGCTAGTGGGCAGATCTATGATCCAATGTTTAATGACACAAAAATGAGATGTGATCATTAATAATGGTAGATAGAGGAGTATATATATTTCCCATAGGGATATCAAAACTCAAAGGGAGTCTAATTTCAGAGGCAACATCCCTATGGAATCTAGTACTTCAAGATCTGGTAAGATAAAACTCATTATTGCATTAGTTGCAGTAGCAATGTGGAAGAAACAACAGAGAATTGGTAGAAGTAGTATGAGTACATCATATTTTCCCGTGCATGCAACTATACCTCTAGGAGTGAGGTGGGGTGATGTCAAGCCTTAACCCCAAAGTTGTTAAGAATTTGGCAGGATCCATATGAGAGCAGTTGTAGTATACTTTCCTCATGGATCATTACCTTGTATAGGGGCCCACAATGTTCAGTAGTAGAAGGATTAGTGTGGATTCATACACCAAAGAGCATAGATGAGTGTTGATACCAGTGCAGGAGGCATAGTACAGATTCAACATTAGTGCAATCTTCCCAGTAGACCACTGCAAAGACATCGTTGATTGAATTTTTTTTTATGCTTCTATTTGTAGTTATTGTAGTAGAAATGAGAACAATGAGAGGTAGTGCTATAGTGCATTCCATAGTTTTTGGATAGGTGTGGTGAAAAATCCCTTTCTTTATAAGAGGGAGTGTTAGAAATTGTAGCAAGAAAGGATCAATTTGACTTTAGCCTTAATCAAATTGAGTAAATTGAATTTCCACTTCAACAAGACAACTTGGTGGCAGTTAACTTGTGTTACATGGCCCTTATCTACTAGTTAGCTTAGTAAACTTGAGTTAGAGGCTTGGATTTTAGTGATTCGTGTGTTGATTGCTAAATTTTAGCAATCTAGTTCAGTTATTTTTAGTTGTACTCAATTAAATTACCTCTAACTATTGATAGATTCAGTTGAAGGTCAATTGTGTAGTGAGACAATTGTCTAACTTAAAGATTTATCAGTTAACTAATCAATCAACCATAAATATCTCATGCATGCAAGGAATTCTAAATTCACAGTTGGAGTGGAGGAATTAATGCTAATGTAAAAATATTTGTATACTAGTGGATTGTACAGAATTTTGCATGTAGGCAGTGGATCAATCCTTGCGAATTGTGCAAAGAAATAGGGACCTTTCCTAGTGTTTAGGAGATGGAATTTTCTCTAAATTGCGCAAGGAAATAAGAGGCTGAAGGAGGCATAAGGTGGCTAAGTGTTGTCTAGAGGGTCTCATTCAGTGGAGAGAACAATTATTCTTTTGCAAGTTGTGCTTAGAGCCAAAGCAAGAAATTGTAATATTTTCTCTATTCAATTGATTAATGCAAAGAGGATTGAGGGGTATTTCCCAGTTGGTTTACCCTACAAATCATTGTGTACTTGTGGTTTTTCTTGTTTCATGTCTTTGCATGTTGTTCTAAATTGTGATTTATATTCTGCAGAATAGTAGAGTAAAATTGTGTCTCTTGTTTTTCAGTTTGAAATATTAAGTAACTGCAATTTATTTTAAATTTATACATGAATAATGCTCCAGCTATTTTCATTTGTTTGATGAATAGTGTGTTGCGTCCTTACCTGGACAGTTTCGCGATAATATTAATTGATGACAAATAGATATATTCTAAGAATGAGGAAGAGCATGCATAACATCTGGCAATGGTGTTAAGAGTGTTGAGAAAGCATCAATTATATGCCAAACTTAGTAAGTGAAATTTATTTAAGAAAGAAATTCATTTCTTGGGGAATGTGTTATTTACAGGGAAGGTATAGAAGTGGACCCAGAAAATATTAGATGTATCATGAAGTGGGAAACACCTAAGAATGTGGATGAGGTCAAATCATTTATGGGATTAGTAGGTTACTACAAGAGGTTCATCAGGAACTTCTCACGGATTGCCTACCCTATTAGATATTTGCAAAGAAAAAGAAAAAAAATTGAATGGACATGGCAATGTGCAGATAGTTTTTAGCAGTTGAAGTAGTTTCTTACAAATGATCCAATTCTAAATATTTTAGATCCAGATAAAGATTTTGTGGTACATACAAATGCTTGCAAGAAAGGACTTGGTGGAGTCTTGATGCAAGAGGGGAAAGTGGTATGCTACGAGTCAAGAAAACTGGATGAGAAAGAACAAAATTATGTAACTCATTATCTTGAGTTGGCAGTGATCATTCATCCATTGAATATGTGGAGGCAATATATTTTGGGCAGATGGTTTATTATAATGAGCTATCACAATGGGTTGATGTACTTGTTTGAACAACCTAATCTGAACGTTGTGCAATCTAGGTGGTTGGCTATTCTTGGTGAGTTTAACTTCGAGATTAGGTACATTAAGGGTAAACAGAATAGGGTTGCAGATGATTTTAGCAGGAGAGTGCATGTAAATCACATTCTATCAGTAAGTTCATATGGGGAAAACTTGCAGTAGTGGATCTTGCAGGCAAGGAAGCATGATGACAGGTATCAACAATTGAACCACGGGCTACAACAACATGGTGAAGGTAATAGGGATCAAGAGTATCATCTCATGGCATATGGCTTGGTCAAATTTAGGAACAAGATTTATGTAGCAGATGAAAGTGAACTCAAGAAGATTTTGTTAAAAAGAGTTTCATGTCAATCCATAATCAGGTCACCCAGGATATGAGAAGCCTATGACAACAATTAAGAAGTTCGATAATTAATCGAACTTGAAGAAATAGGTGGTTGAGTTTGTTGTGAAATGTTTGGACTATCAGCAGGTAAAGGCAAAGTGTAAGCATCCAGGTAGTTTATTGTATCTGATTCCAAATCCAGAGTGGAAATGGGAGGCCATATCCTTGGACTTCATTACAGGTTTCCTAAGGACATGAAGACAACATGGTTCCATCATGGTTATGGTTAACAGGTTAAGTAAGGTATCTCATTTCATTGTAATTAAGTCTACGAACTCAACTAGTGAGGTATCTTAGATTTTCATCAGGGAGATAGTGAGATTACATGGTGTTCCTAAGAAGATTATATCAAACAGTGATTCCAAGTTCACTTCCAGGTTTTGGAAGGAGTTGTTTCCAGTTTTGGGGACAGAGTTGGATTTTAGTACAACTTATCATCCACAAACAGATGGAAATATAGAGAGGGTTGATAGGATTCTTGACGAAATTTTGACGATGTACATCATGCATCAGCAGTGGATGTGGGAAGAGTATCTTCCACTTGTAGAGTTTGCATACAATAATGGGTATCATGAGTCCTTGAGAATGAGTCCATTTGAGGCACTTTAAGGGTGGAGTTGTAATACTCCCAATAGTTGGAGTGATCCAATGAATAGGGTATTGATTGGACCATATATGTTGGAAGAGATGGAACGTAAATGTGGGTTATTAAAATGAATTTGAAGGCAACACATAACAGTTAGAAGAGTTATGCAAATCAACATAGATCATTTAAGGAGTTTTAGGTTGGGGAGCATGTGTACTTGTACATCAAGCCCAAGAGGATATCCTTGAGGATTGGATCATGTGCTAAGCTGACACCTCGTTATTTTGGGCCTTTCGAGATCCTTGAGAGGATTGGACTAGTGGCCTACCGACTTGCATTGCCTCTGACGCTGAAATTCCATGACGTTTTCAATGTTTCATTACTTAAGAATTATATGGAGGATGTTGATCATGTGATTAACTGGTCTGTATTACAGGTGGAACCAGAGAGAGAATTCTAGCCATATCCACAATGCATATTGCAGCGGAAACATTTCATGCTCTGGAGCAAATCAATAGAGTAGGTTAATGTGCACTGGAAGAAATTTGGGCCCGATGAGTCTACATGGAAGATGGTTGATCAAATGTGGGCTTTATATCCTTCATTATTTGTTGGTTCAAGAAAATGAGATTTACATATATGTGTATGTATATACGGATGTTTTTGTAAATTTTGCAATGAGTTATGTTATAAAGCTCCAATAAGTTGTATGATTGTCATGTTTGTCATGTTGGTCATGGCTTGTGGTTGTTGTTCATTTTAAATGCTTCATCGAGCTATGTTATAAATCTCCATGGGAAGTATGTTTTTTTTTAGCGCTTTGCTATAAATAAGTGCCATTGAACGCCGAGAATTGTGTTCCCTTAAGGGGGAGGGGTTTGTAATAGCCCCGGGTTGATTTCCTATGTAAATAAAAAAATAAAACCAAGGTCATGGGACATGTATTCCAAGATGAATGTTGAGAAAAACATAGTGATGGGAATCACTTGGGATTAATTAATGGCTATGGAAATTGGCAAAGGCATAGTGGCAATAATTGGCATTTTATTTATGAAAACAAAGGAAAGTAGGAGAAAATGGAGATGAAGGGTCGCATATTTTCATGAGAGGGAAATTGAAGGAAAATTGAAGAAAATAGAGGCCTCAATGATAAAAAGGCTTATGCGGATCGATTTACAACATTTTGTTAGTTTAGTTTTCGATCTCTCTTCTATTATCTCATTCTCTCATACTCTTGCACACTTAGATCATTCTTGGAGCATGCTTGGAGCACTATAGTATAAACTTGGATTTGCAGAAAGAATGAAAGAGCAATAGAATAGTTGCATCAGTAGTTACAGTTGGATTTCTTTGCAGGTAACAAGTTGCGTGTGTGTTTTCCTTGGTGATTTATGGATTCATGGTGTATACATGTGATTATCTCATTATGTGTTGTCATTAGCATGGAGGATTTCCTGGATTGACAATAATTTTATCCTTGCCTTGCCATCTCCTAGATAGCCATGGTATTGTGGGTTTTCCCATTTGATGGTTTCCTAGTTGGTGCTTATAACTCCTTATGGCTTTGGGTTGGAAAAAACACTCTGGAAGCCTTGGAACAACTTGGGTTGAGTTACTAGTCCTAGAGCCTAGGTTAGGACAAACCCTTTGGAGCCCTTGGTGGGTTGAGTTACTAGTCCTTAGAGCCAGGTTGGACAAATTCTCTGGAGCCCTAGAAGGATGTGGGTTGAGTAAATAGTTCTTGAGCCCTAGACAACTTGGGTAGAGACTAATCTAGTTGGTTTTAGTGATGCCTGGTCGTGAGGTGGAATCGTTGGTTGAGGATTGAGGTGGTTTGGCCTCTGGAAGCCCTGGTTTGGTTTTGTTTGGTTTATTCCATGACATCCCACATTCACACTTCGAATATGGTGCCACGTTTATTGACTAAAAGAGAGATTCACTTCACACACTCTATGGTCGGGTGGTACATGGAAGTCCCTGACATGGTTGGCATTCTCGTATGTTAATAAGAGTTATTCTTCTATGATGATTCATGTATAATTGTTGGCATTATGTTGGTGATATTATGGTTAGGTTTCCATGGTTTATATGCTAGTTATTTTTTGGTTATATGTTGTTCATATGATGTGTATCTTCTATGACCCTTATCATGAATTTTTTAGCTATTGGTCAGTTAATGAATGTATTGACTAAAAAGTGTTGTTGTAGCTATGTGGAGAGCGTACAGGGACTTTTCGGTGATTCTCTAGTGAAATTATTGAATTAATGAACATATATGTATTTATAACCTATAGGTACTATGTACACAAAGTGTTTGTATAAATGAGTAATTTGGACCTCCACTTCCCACAGTGATAACTTTGCCATGTGATCTCCATTTGACTATCATAATACCTCATTTTGTATATCTTTGTGAGGAGGCCGAAAATAGATCAAAAGTTATATTTAGAACCATTTTAAACTCTTCAATTTCCCTAAAAATGTCGTTTAGGTCCTTAAAATGGCCTCTGAAGTTTAGAACCAAAAAAACTACCAAAAATAGAAATTTATGTTAAAATTTAAGTAGATGAAACTAAATGAAATAGTGTTGGGTCAAGTTGGGCAGATAACATTTTGATTATGTGTCATTGTGTGGTCGCATCTAGTTCTTGACATATGGACCCTATTTTCCATAAGTGCAACTTAGAAATTGGGTCTCACATAGTAACTCTCATCTTCGTGTTTACCCTAGTGAGCAAGTTAAAGTGGGTAAATATGGGGTGAGGTGGTCATAGGGTGGTATCGGAGCTTCCAGGTTCAAATAGTTGGACTAAATGAGCTAGGTGTGATTGTTATGCATGCATGTTAGTTGTCTATATATTAGTTTTGCATGAATTGTGATGGCCACTGTTATGGTCTTGTGTCGCTATGATGTTGATGTTGAGACAATTTATACGTTGATTTCATTATATATATATATATATATATATATATATATATATATATATATATATATATATATATATATATATATATATATATATATATCTATATATATATATATATATATATATATATATATATATATATATATATATATATATATTGTACTAATCTGGATTGATTATGCAGATGAGATAGCCTCCCTTGAACGTCACTAAGGTATGTTTGATCATGTTTACATTTGGTTTATTTGACATGGTATGTTTGCAGGAAGAAGATCAGCGATGACAAGAAAGATGCTAGATTACAGTTCACATGACTCTCCTTAGAGAACAAATGAGCAATAAAGAGATGAGTACTCTCCTGACATAACAAATAGCTTGAGAAGTTTAAGGGAGGAAATCAGAAGTTGAAAAACAAATAATGACAGGATCATTCAGTGATAGAAAAAACTTGCCAAAGCTTAAGAAAAGAAAGCAGAAGTTAATGCAGTGATCCTTTAGAGTTTATCATATTTGTACAGACATGGAAAATCATGAGTCAGTGATGAATAGGAGGAAAGGACAAATGGGGCATATGGTAGCAGGTTTCATGGAGGGCATAGGTCAGATACGGATGGCATAGTTAAAGGTGGTAGATGGATGGATACACCTCACGAGAGAGGTAGTGGTTATGGATTCTATTCTATTTCTGGATCAGAAAGACAACATGGTCATCATCATCATCATCCTTACAGGAAGAGTGAGAAGCAGTACTTGTTGGATAAGTTCAAGAAATCCAAGCCTCCTACCTTTGATGGAGAGTTGAAAAAACTAGAAGATGCAGAAGCATGGCTGCTTGGGATGAAGAATTTCTTCGAGTTGCATGATTATACAGAGAACATGAAGGCCAAGATAATTATTTTCAGTCTCAAAGGGAAAGCAGACATCTGGTAGGAAGATGTGAAGCGTGTTAGGGGTATCAAGATAGAGGCGTTGATTTGGCATGAATTCAAGAGAATTTTCAGAAAGAATTACTTTTTGGAGGAGTATTATGATGGTAAGGCTAAGGAGTTCTATGAGTTGAAGATGGGATCTATGATAGATGAAGAATATATGACTAAGTTTGTGGAGTTTTTGAGGTATTTTCCATATCTTAAGGATGAAAAGATGAAGGTTCAAAAATTTGTTAGTGGATTTCCATTAGGATTTAAACATCAGATCAAGTATGATGAGCATTGGTCATTGGACGAATTCATTAGGAAGTTGAAGTATTGTTATGATCATTCTAAGACCGTATGGTGCCATAAAGGTAGAGGGAGATTTTGGAGTCTCACCCAAACCAACATAGTTGTAACTACCATATTTGTATCATCAAATTATGGAAACCATGGAATAATGAAGAGCCCTTCTCTAACCCAAAATTGAAGTGGTTCATTAAGGACATACTCCAGGTCTTTCTATGTATCAAATTGTACAATAAAGCAACCTTTTGAACACAAATATATGTCACAAGTGGTTGTCCAAGTGGAAAAAAAATCACTGGTGTAAAATGTCAAATTTTGGCCAAAAGCCATTAAACCTACAAATAATAGCCTTTGTTCGGAGAGCATAAAGGAGAGAGTTTACCTTTGGAACATTATATTCCATGATTGCAGCATGTTCCATTTGCTCAACAATATAGGTGCCATGAATATTTTAAATCAAATCAGCTAGGTTGGAGACCTTTCCTTCACCGCATCCTTGTAGGGACTTGGAGTGTTTTGGCCCTAATCTGCACAAAAGTGAGCCTTTCCTTATGTCACATATTTATAGGAGACTAGTCCATTTGATTTCCTAGACTCCAAAGCTCCACCTCGCAGCCTCAATTGCAGGACTATGGTTGATTTCCTTACGATGCTATATTCCTTAATCTATAGAGAGTCCTGAAGCAACTTTCCTTCATATAGCAAACACTGATTTTTTGAAGGGATGCATCACCTGTTCTGTATACATTGCTTCAAGTTGCAGATTGTGTTTGAACTCCCTCTCCAGAAAAAGGAGGTCCTCCTACTTACATCTTTTATGAAAATATGTTAAAATAAATTCTTCCCTGACACGTCCTGTGGTACTTCATTCTCAAATTCCTGTGGTACTTCCTTCTCAAATTTAATGGGTAAATTGAGCATATTTTGAAGAAATTTCTCCCTTTTTAAAATAGAAAACAAGGCCCTCACAAGCAGCAACCCCCATAGGACATGTGCTCAAGATACCTGAATATGGGTGATGTGGTGACCAAAAGACAACCTTGGAGGGCTTGGTCATTGTTTCCCTCGCATAAGCTCTAAAAACTAATTGTTTTCATTCGACTCTTGTTGATCTCAAGCGAAAGGGGATATTGTTGGGCTTTGAAAACTTGCACCCTCAAAAACCACGAGTAATAAACCACAGGAAAACAACCTTTCCACCATGACAAAACGCAGGTTGATATGTCTGTTTTCACCCAGATGATAGTTAATGTTTGTAGCTCTTGTCCATGGCGTCCACACAAAGCAAATCTCCATCGCAAATATCCATCCCATCCCATGGCTAGCAGTGGCTGATGGGGGAGAACATGCAAAAAAAGAAAAAAAACGTGAACTCCATTCTCCAGATTCTCGCATAAGAGTCATCATATTTTAGTTTTTTTTTTTAATTTAAATATTTTAGTTTTCTAAAAGAATTATAAAAAAATAGTTTACTAGGTAACTTAATTCTCAATCATCATAATGAGGTATTATATAAATTATGAATTTTAAGGTAACAACAACAACAGTAGCATGCAAAAAAAAAAGTGAACTCCATTCTCCAATAAGAGTCATCATATAATAATAATAACAACAACAACAACGACAATGACAACAACAACAACAATAACAATAACAATAACACTCTACAACAACATGCAAAAGAAAACGTGAACTCCATTCTCCAGATTCTCCAATAAGAGTCGTCATATTTTAGTTTTTTTTTTTTTTTTTACAAGAATTATAAAAAATTAGTTTACAAGGAAACTTAATTCTCAATCATCATAATGAGATATTATATAAACTATGAATTTCAAGGTAATAATAATAATAATAATACACTTTACAACATAATTATTTCTCTTTACAATATAACTGCTTGAAATACATAAATACACAAATAGTAAAAATGATTGGTTTTCATATATGAATATACTTCAAGAGTTTATAATCATATATTAATATAATTTTTGAAATAGATAGATATTTATTATAGAGTGGTTAAAGGTGCTACACATTATTATATTTGAAATTTAAGAATAATATCACTTAAAAAGTAAGAAAATATTCAGTAAAAATCGCATCATCATCATCATCGTGAGGACAAGATGAAGAACCAGATCTTGGCATCAAGTTAACTAGATGAAGAGAAAAAAAAATTAGGATGTTATAATATAACAGTTAGATTTGACTAAATAAATATTTTTTATTAATAAATAATAATATCTTAATAAGAGGAAACCATTCTTAGAATATAGTTGTTAATATTTAATCTAAATGAAATTTTTAATGAAATGAATATCTAAAATAAAAATAATATTTAGATCAAACCTAAATAATCTAAACAATATAACAATCAATAAAATAAAAATAATATTTGGTCGAACCTAAATAATCAAAACACTAAAACAATTAATAAAAATAATATTTAGATCAAAACAATTAATTCTAAAAACTTAAACATAAATAAAAATAATAAATAGCCAAAGCTTAAAAAGATATAAATAAATTAAATTAAATACATAACTAAATAAATCAATCAATAATAAAGAAAATGAAGAAAATAATCATTTTCCAACCATCTTTTTTTCATATTATTTGGCCTTTTTTCAATTTTTATAGCCTCCCTAAATTTACTTATCAATTAATTTTATTATTAATTTTAAATATATATATATATAAAATAAACAATTTTTTATTAAGAAATTATATAAACCATTTATCCATTACATTCTTTTTTATCATAATTATATTAATTTAACCTAGCTACCTAAACAAATATTTGGATCATGTTGAGCTCATAATTTTATCACTTTTTGTAATGGATCATGTTAATTTTATCCCTTTTGGTAATGGAACATCTCATAATTGCATTACAGGGATCATGTAATTGCATTATTTTCACTATGTTTGGAAGCAAAAAATTACTTACAATGGAGCTTGTTTTCCCCTTTTTGGTTATGGGCTTTGAATTCTTACATCTAGCAGAGTTGAAAATTAAAATTATGATTCACTATCATAGCATTTACATTTTTTTCCAATTCTACAATAATGTATATTTCAATAGATTTTTATTTTTGGAATGTTTTAAAAGAAATGGTTACAGTGACGATTTTGAGTTATGTAATTTAAATTTTTTTTAAAAGTAGGATTTATTTATTTAATATTTTGAAAAACTGAGTTCTTTGTGGTGGATGGGTCTGCGGTGGACAGATGGCGGAGCATTCGTATAGGTGGTTGGGAAAAGGGTTAGGGTAATTTCCCTTGGTTTTTACTGTAGCATGGCCATTTACACCGCAGTTTCCTGGATGACCGACTGTGTCCATTTACCTCTCGTAGCTGTCTCTTTCCACTGCCAATTACGTTTTCGTTCTCATGTTCCAAGCATGGACGAGGTCATGGACATCGAGGAGCTCGACTATTCACCAGACTCATTTTCTGATCAAGTCATTTTCGGAAACCCTAACCCTAATCTGTCGGTTTCTGGTCCCCCTCTGCCTTCTGCAATAGCTACATCTTGCTCCATCCCGGTGGTCACACTCCCTAGCCTCAACGCTTCATCACTCCATTTTGGTTCCCTTTCTATCGATTCACCTGCACTTGATTGCCCGCCACTATCCCCTGGTACCCTACACTTGCTCACTGCGATCTCGCCACCCTCGCCTTATTTCGAAAGCCAAATCCTCCAGTTGGTCATCTCCACCCGACGAGCTCGACGCCGCATTCAGTTCAGCCTGTGGGAGACCCTTCAATCCCTGGCAATAATCCACCCTCCTCTGCAAATTCACCATCTGGGTGTTTCGAAACGCCCACGATTAGGGTAAAATCAGTGGCACAAATTCAACAGGAAGGGAACGCCTCCTCGGACCCGTTACAGGATCATCCATCAGCTCCCCGGACCGGAAAGCGAAAAATCAAGTGTGTGAAGGTTTCGACAAAGGACTTCACCATTTGCTTTGGAGAGGGTATAGCAATGGGGGAAGTCGCTAATAAGGTCAGCTCTGTCCTGGTTGGACATGTCCATGGTAGGGCATATACAGCGGATAGATTGACTCTCTAGGTGCGCAAAATTTGGGGCAATACCCTCAAAGAACTGTCGGAGGTACAGGTCCTTCCTCGGGGCTGGTTTTCACTGCACTTCGCAAAGGAGGAATACACTGATCTGGTTCTTGCCCGGTACTGGCATATTGAGATGGCCCCAGTTCTCCTCAAGCATTGGAGCCCTCTTTTTGATCCGGAAAGGGAGCAGATTGGGGCAGGGCCACTTTGGGTTCGGCTACCTGGACTCCCACTGCAGTATTGGTCTGAAGAGGTCTTCATCAGGATTGGAAACATGCTCGGCACCTACCTGGACCACGACAAGTCATATGTTCAGACCAAGAATCGAACCCTAGCACAAATTCTGGTTCATCTGGATACGTGCGAGGGTCTGGAGGAAAAAATCACTCTCCAATGGAGGCATTTCTCTCGGGTACAGATTCTGGACTACGAAGGAGTCTTGTTCCACTGCAGAAGATGCCACAAAGTGGGGCACATTTTCAAGGAATGTCCATTGATCAAGAAATCACCTGATCCTCCGAGCGCCCCAAGTACTTCAAAGGGACAAGCAGTCTCCCTTCCGGATCGCACTCCTGTATCGGCTCCCTGGGCCTCTGTTCGGATTGGTACTCCCTTGGCTGCAGAAGGTGCTCACATGACACCATCTCCTCCTTTGACGCAATCACGAGCTACTGCCAAGGCTACGAAAAAAGCGGGTACTCCTCTCTCCTCACTTCCTGTTTCACTTTCATGCAGTTCATTTCTTGTATCTTCATCCATTTTGAACACTTCTGCTATACCCTGTAATCTCGGCCTGTCTTCGCCCACCATAGCTACCACCGCTCCTTCTTTACCACCTCCACCCTCCAACCCTTCCCCTCCCTCTTCTGATGGGACTGAACTACCTCATAAATATAATTTGTGCTCTCGTTCGCATCTCGATGGTCCTTCCACTCACTATATAGGGCTAGGACTCACCCTCCCTGGTTCTATTGTTCATTCATCTCAAGGCCGAAAATCCTATCTCTCTAAAGCCATTCAAAAGGCTGGGGCAGAAGTTGTCTCTGGTAAACAATCTACCTTGGAAGGGGTTCTTAGAGAACTGAACACCCCGGGGAAGTTTCCCCCATGAAGTGCCTCTCATTTAACTGCAGAGGTATGGCTAGTGCCTCCAAAAAATTAGCCCTGCGTAGGTTATTCGAAGCTGAGCCCGTAGACATCATTATGCTACAAGAAACCCTGGGAGATGCTGAACTCATAACCAGAACATTGACTTCCTTAAAATATGGCTGGAACTTTTACTCCCTTGATGCAATGGGACGTTCTAGGGGATTAGCCATTGGTTACAACCCTCGTTCCATTAAGGTATTATCATCTTGGGGTGGATTGGGGTTTATCGAAATGGACATTTTCTCAGCCGATCTTGGCATGAATCTTCGGGTCATTAACATATATGGACCCTGTCATCAGCGAGAGGATTTTTGGCAGCACTTTCTCAACCTTTCAATCACTTCCCCCGATCATCTGGTCCTCGAGGGTGACCTCAATTTCTCCCTAGGTTTTGGGGAATCATGGGGATCCCAAGCTCAAGTGGATCCTCTCTCAGGGTACATGACGAATCTATTGGAGCAGCATAATCTTGCAGATGTCCCCATGAACAAGCCCCTTCCTACTTGGAGGAATAGAAGGGTGGGGGAAGCAGCTCTAGCTAGAAGGCTAGATCGTTTCCTGATTAAGGTGCCTCTTTTTCATCTGCTACATCGATATAGGCAATGGGTGGGTTCTGGGGGTATATCTGATCACTCTCCCATATACTTGGAGATCCTCGGCCCCCATCCAAAGCCCAGGCCTCCCTTTAAATTCAATCATGTATGGCTACAAGACCCTGGATACACCAAATTGGTCACTGACTTCTGGAAGGCAAATCCCATATCGAGACACAGATCCCTAGCTGAGGGGTTCTGTCACAATCTATCTCAGCTCAAGCACCTATCCATCTCCTGGGCCAAAGAGAAAAATAAGAGGGATGACCACACTTTATCTCAGATTGAGACAGAGCTGAGTGAGCTTATGGATGACCGTAACATGGGATTTACATCTGCAAGTGAAAAATCCCACCTAATTGAGCTTGAGAAATAGAAGGAAAGGATATTGAAGGAAAGAGAGGAAACCTGGAGACTAAAGAGCAGGGCCATCTAGCTACAAGCAAGAGATGATAATACAAAATTCTTTCAGAACTATGCCAAGGGAAGAAAGGTATCTAACACTATTTGGAACCTGCCCTTACCTGATGGAGGTGTGGCAGATACCTACAATAAGCTTTCCCTTCTGGGCACCTCTCACTTCCAGAATCTATATAAATCCCCCCAAGGGTCAAACCTCGCAGATATCATTCAAGTTGCTGGTCAATTTCCTCGGTTTGTGGAGGAAGATGTGGCAGAAGAGCTCAACTCACCAGTGACATCTGGTCAAGGAAAATTTTAAGGATACAAATTTATTTTAAATTTAGGAACCTTGGTGAATATTACTAGTGACTAGCATGCAAAGTATAAAATGTTTGAAGATATTTTTCTAAAGATATTCAAATTTATTATGATTTTATATAGTTTTTGTAAAATTTTGGAAACTTTTAAGGTAAAATAATTGTATACTATAAATTTTGCGCAAATCATTTTTAGAAAAAAATGGAAATTGGCGATTTTTTTTTTGGAAAAAACATTGAAAATTAGCCCACTTGCAAATATTAGCGCCTAAAATTTTCCTTGCATCTGGTTAACTTGAAGGGACTTTGAAATGGTTTTAAAAAGATAAAAGTTCAGGGCTAGACGGATGGACGATCGAATTTTATCTTGCCTTTTATGAACTCTTGGGACAAGACCTGCTAAATGTTGTGGAGGAATGCAGGACCTCGGGTAAACTATATGATGCCATTAATTCCACCTTCATTGCCCTTATTCCCAAGTCTGACTCTCCATCATCTTTCAATGACTTTCGCCCCATCTCCCTCTGCAATTGTCTCTACAAGATCATTGCAAAGGTCATTGCCAACAGGATCAGACCCATTCTCTCTCATCATATATCTTCCGAACAGTTTGCCTTCCTTGAGCATAGACAAATTCATGAAGCCATTGGCATGGCCCATGAGGCCATTCACGATCAGGTCCAAAAAGCTTAAGGGTATCATTCTAAAAATTGACCTGGCAAAAGCTTTCGATCGAGTTAGCTGGCTTTACATCAAAATGCTTCTCATTCACCTTGGCTTCCCGCATGCTTTCACCACCTGGATCATGTCTTGCATCACTACTCCAACATTCAGTGTCCTCATAAATGGATCAACCTCTCATTTTTTTCATGCAGAAAGGGGACTCAGGCAGGGTTGTCCCCTCTCCCCCTTACTTTTCCTGATTGTCATGGAAGGACTCAGCAGGCTCCTTGCACAGGCAAAGAGGAATGGTAGACTATGTGGACTCAAAATAAATGATCTTTGTTACCTCACTCACCTCCTATTTGTTGATGATGTCCTCATTTTCCTTGATGGTAGTATCAGAGACTCTGCTTCCTTCTCCAATGTTCTTTCCCTATTCTCCCGGGCTACTGGTATGTTGGCTAACCATGGGAAATCCACTATTACATTAGCCCACACATCCATCCAAGAGTCTCGTTTTGCTCAACAACACTTCCCATACTGTATTCTCCCTCTAGATCAGGGTTTTAAATACCTGGGATTCTGGATCAAACCCCTCAGCCAAAAAATTGCAGACTGGATCTGGCTGGTCATCAAGTTGGAAAAAATGCTCACAAATTGGTGCCATAGATTCTTATCCAGAGCAGGTAGACTAGTGCTCATCAAATCAATACTGGAGGCTACACCTGTCTTCTAGATGGCATTGGCATGGATCCCCAGGAACATCCTTGCCCATCTTCAACAGATTTGTAGCAGATATCTTTGGAATGGTCAACAAGATAAGAAGATTTTTGCTTAGGTCAGGTGGAACAAGATAAGAAGATTTAGTTGAAAATGGGGAGGCTGGGGATTAAAAGACTTAAATCTTTTTGCTCAAGCACTTGCAACTAAAATGGGTTGGACTCTCCTAACTGGACAGAATCTCTGGACCTCTGTCACTTATCATAAATATATCTGGCCTCTTCAGATCATGGATTGGGTGTGACTACCTCGATGGCCGAGGACAGGTATATCATCTGTCTGGAAAGCCCTGCTTCACTCCCTTCCTATCATTCACAATAATTTGGCCTGGAGGATAAACGATGGATCAAAAACGCACATCGGTCTGGATCCCTGGACTGGGGGGGAGGCAGGTACCACCTGCCGAGAGAATTAATTCAACATCTAAATCAGCAAGATATCAGAGTTATTGCTCACATTGCAGATCAAGGGAATACCACCATTTTTGCACAAGGTTGGAAATCTGCTCATCAGCTCAATATCCCTCCCCATTGGCACCAATTGTGGCAAATCTACATATCAGCACTGAGTGAATCTCACATCAGAATCAAGGAGGGACCTGACGAACTCATATGGAGCCTTGCGGAGAATGGAATATACACTCCAAAAGCTGGTTACCTCGGGCTGATTACTAACAGACAGCCGGAGCAGATTCACGATTGGTGGCAGAGCATATGGAAGTTAAACTCCCCTCCGCGAACCAAGCTATTCTTCTGGTGCGTGCTCAGCAACAAAGTCCCCACTGGGGAATCCTTAACTCACCGCACCCTTCATGGACCACACTGGTGTGTCCTCTGTAAAAAATCATCTGAATCGACAGAACATCTTTTTTTAAATTGTGAATCATCGATTAACCTCTGGCAGTCTATCTCCTCATCGATTCAATTGTCTGGTAGATGGGAGGGGGAGAACATCAACCATGCCTGGAAAAATTGGTGTAGTGCGCACCGCAGATCAAAGTTGATCTGTCTCCCTCTTCTCATATGCTGGAATATTTGGCTGACACGGAACTGAATAATTTTTTATGAAGATGTAGCTAGATGGCAGAATATTACAGCCAAGATCATCTCAGCTTACCATGAACTGCCTGATCTCATTAGGCCCCGCCCTAGGAGATCACTTGCACCTAATCCCATAGACAAATCTACACCCTGGGCATATTTTGACGGTGTTGCACAGAACCAAGGGTGTGGGGGAGGATTCCTATTATTCACTTCAAGGTCAAGATAGGACTCGGAGAAGGGACAAACAATTTTGCAGAATTAATCACTCTTCGCCATTTACTGCACTTTTCACTTGGCCATGACTACAACAATCTTCAAATTTTTGGAGACTCAAAAATCATTATTAATTGGTTCAATAACATCACTTCCTGCCATGCACACACTCTCAGAAATATTTTGGATGAAGTGAACATTTTCAAAGCACAGTTTAACTCCATCTCTTGTCATCATATTTACAGGGAATATAACTGCAGTGCTGACAGGGTTTCCAAGGAGGCCACGCTACTACCCAGAGGCCAGTGGATGATACAGGAGCAGAGGGGTACTGACGAGTACCAATACTATCACAGGCCGTATATCGATCAGACATATCATAGGGCTGAGAGACCCTAATCTTATTTTTGGGACTTGCACAGTTTTTACATTGTACATATTTTAGTATATATTTCATTTTCAGACTATATATTATGGACATCGCCCTGCGTGGTGAATGTATTTTGTAGATAACAGTTATGATACTTTATTTACCAGACTCTCTTATGCTATCACCCTGCGTGGTGATTTATGATTGATACACCAACACCATTTTTGGACAGACAAAGATCTATTTTTGACTGATACACACTGAGATGGCCAAGGGCCAATGATGCATATGCTGCCAAGCATCTACTATATGTAATTTTTCAAAAATAATGAAAGATTATGATTTTTCCTGGGGAAAAAACAAATTTTTGAAAAACTAAAAATTACAATTTCACAAAAAGTACTATTTTTAAATTTATTGAAAAACCAAAATATCTTATTGTTAGATTACATTATTTTATCATAGTTCTAGAGGTGAAAAATAAAAGTAAGACTCTGATTCTGGTGTGTAGAGTAGATTATAACTATGAGGTGTAGAGGAGACAGTGGCAAGGTATTCTATTAAGGCACTTTGTGGTGTAAAGGTCAGTGAGTCAAAACTTCATAGGGAAAAATCCACTTATGCTAAGTGATTTTAAAAATATAGATGCCCTTGGATCTTAACTAATTATCTCAAAACTCACCTAACTTACCAAAAAAACAAATTATCTCAAAAAAAAAAAACAATCACATTAACTTTATACATCAAATATCAATATTTATATATTTATATTTATTAAACTCCATATCAATATCAATATTTATATATTTATATTTATTAAATTCCATATCAAATATCAATATTTATATTTATTAAATTCAATAATTTATTAAAATAATATTTTTATTAAAAATTTATCATAAAAATAAAAATAAAAATGTGATATTTCATTATGTATATTATATTTTAAATCTTAAACAACATTTAACAATACAAAATCAACCCAAAAAATACAAACAAGAAAAAAAAAAATTATGTTATTAACTTAATTCCTCAAAAAACTACATCCCAACAAGGAAAATATCCCCCCTTAACTTAATTCTTGAAAAAGCTACCTATTGTTGATGACATTGTAATGTTTCCTGGTTGAATTGCAAAAATGAAGTCAATGTACTGACTTCTCCAAAATAAAGCATATACACTATTAAATAGGTATTTAATAGTAAATCATACACTTTTCGATATGGATTGACATAAGTTTTAAAAGGTGTTATTTAGAGAGGTTATAAATTAGTTTGGAAAGATTTTTTTAATTGAAATTTGGATAAGTTTTTCTAAAAATATTTGATTATAAAAATGTTTATAATTTTTTTAAATAAATTTATTACAAATTTTAATACTCAAACTTTTTTGACAACTATAATTTAAATTTCTATCAAATTTTAAAAAATCATATCAAAATTTCCATTATTTTCTAAATAAATATATACCCACATATAAATTTTTTGACAACTATAATTTAAATTTCTACCAAATTTTTAAAACATCACACCAAATTTTTTTATTATTTTCTGAACAAATATATACCCTCATATACTACTCTATTTCAAAGTACATATATTCAATACAACCATATTTCAAAGTGCATATATTCGTACAATACCACAGTCGATGAGTCATACGTCAATGCGTAATGCTGGTCGTTGAATAGGCATGTCCAATTCCATTTATTTCACATATTGTTATTATTCATTGAAATTTCGTCAATTCCATTTATTTATAATTTTTTTAAAAATTCAAGATTTAAATGGTTAATAATACATTCTTTTATAAAAAAAATTGAAATAGCTTAAAATTATAATTTTCCAACTACTATCCTAAAAAGACTTAACCTTTAGGACATATACACTCTTAAATATGGATTTACATAAATGTTAAAAGGTGTTTTCTTGTGAGGGAGTTCACTTTTTCGTAAAAAATAGCCTCTTAAAAAAATAATAAAATAATAACTAAACCAATAAAATAATATTTATGAATTTGCAATTCATTTTTTGCACAACAATCCATTTAACCATAGTTAAATTCAATTGAAAAATTGTGTCAAAATAAAATTAATAAAAAATTGTATTTATATGACTATAAACAAAAACGAGTTTTTAAAAAAAAATCATTATCATTGAACAACTAATTCATTTGTCCTTTCTACTTAAGTAACTTAAAATAAATTATAAATATAAATTCTTAATGGTATATAATATACTATTAACTAAAATTTATATTATTTAAATTATATAATAACATGTAATTAAGATACTATATAAAAATCAAATAATGTAATATATTAGTTTATGTATTAATTTTATATTACATATTGAATTGATTTGACTTATGACATAAGAAGAAATAATATATAATATAAAAAGGAATATATTATATATTCTATAACATTTAGATTATTTTTCATAGTATTAAATATAATAATATATAATATTAATATAAACATAATGAAATGAATTGAGCTGTATTTAACATTAAAGAAAAAAAAGTATTGAAACAGTTTAATTTATATTTATGAGTAGGTATTTTACAATATTTATATACATTGAAATTTTCGACTTTTTTTCCCATGCTATGTTGAACGTAAGCCGGGAAAAACTTCATTGTTGAATAGAAGGATGATTTTTTCAAAAGAGGAATGCTACTTAGGAATGTGCGAGAGGCGATTGATTTTTTATGGCTCATGGCACAATTTAGTCCCTCCACAATTCTCTCCCATCCTCAACCTCGCCCCTCGAGATTTGAAAAATCCTATGTGAAATCTTAGAATCCTTACTACGTGGTTTCTTCTATGTAATGGTGGAAATTAAATACCTAAGGTTAGTTTAAAAAAATATTAAAGCCCATGCCCCCAACAATAAAAATGTCGAAGGGGCCAATGGTGTTGTTTCTCCTTATGAACTCATACAATTGAACCTCTAAAAAAAACCAACAACCATTATTACACAATTGAAGGCACTAACCGCTCTACTACTACTATCTATTTATCTTGAAACCAATAGTTGTCCATTAGGATCACTCACTTTCTATAGTAAACCTAAGTTTCATTCTTCCATGCAATTGAAAATACTACAAATTTTATTTCTATTATGTATTCAATTTGAAACCAATATCTATCCATTAAACCCACTCACCTTTTTTAGTAAATTAAATTTTATTTTTCTAATATCACATTAAATAAATAATTAACTTGTAAATATACTTATTTACCGAAAAAAGGATTGGTATTTGTTAGTGAGTGAGAATGGTTGCAATAACTTGTGAATATTGTTCTAGTAGAAGTAAAAAATCAGCGAAAAGGGCATTCTAATGCATTGTATATCCTTACTCACTTATCATTTCATGATGATCTCCAGCTCTTCCACTATTGGGTAATTTTAGACATGTTTCCTTTGCAGCAGATACCTAAATGCCTAGTATGACTCAAATAATCTAGTTTACGGGGATGATTTTGTATTTGTTCAGGGTGTGAATTTCAGATTTTGATATAGTAGCGCACCCATATCCTAATCTTATTTTCATCTTACCAACTCTGAAAGTTATGGAATCATATTTCATATTTCCTTTAGCATGGTTCTCTCAAGCGTGCTAGAATACTCTACTAAAAATTTAGGATATTGTTTACATCAAACAATTTATAAAAATTAATAACTTTTTCTTCACCAAATAATTTATAAGCAGGTTACAATTGTCATAGGATATTGTTGCATGTTTTTTTTTATAAAATTACAGATTATGTTTTTGCTTTGTCAAGCTCACAAGTAGTCACACTGGATTTTTTTTTTGCATGGACAAGTTGGCAAATAGTCATGTTGGTAGGAGTAATTAATTCCATTAAAAATCAGCGATCAATCCTTTGCTTTCCTAGATGGGTCGAATCACCCTGATTGATACAATGACATTGATGCAAAGTTGTTCAACAAATCCATCCAATATCTTCATATCGTATTCTAAATAGTTTGAATCTATATAACTCTTTAAACATATTTATCTCTTTTAGATCACAAATGCTACCCTGGGTCCCTTGTTTCAATGGCCAAGTTGAATTTGGAATTATTTGCTTGGTTTTCCTTCCAAGTCAAATTTGGAGGTATTTTCTTTGTTTTCTTGTTAGAACAGAAATAATGGCATACATTTAAGTACATTTAAGCTACATTTGGAGTAAATGAAATGTTTCCCGTCTGTATTTTCCATTTGTGTAATTTTTTTCAGGACTTTCTTTTCAATCCATCATTGTTTTCTTCTTGGCCAACTATCAATATTAATTTCACCTCCATTAATTTGAAATATGGCCTCCAAAATCTGCACATGAAGAGCATATTGTATGACCAAAGAAAAAAGGAGGAAGAATAATTTCGAAAAAAGGAGGAAGAAGAATTTCAAAGAAAGGAGTTTCTCTAACACACCTCCTGGAACTGGAGAAGTGACTGATAGGGGAACTCGACTCTCTAGGTGAGAATGGGTTCTATGAATCACATTATTTAAGTTTAGCTTTTGGTTGGATTGACTTATAGGGATTTGAACAATGAAACTTTTTGTTCTGGAAAAAAACACATCTTACATCATATCCTAAATCTGCATGGAAACCACTGGATAACAATCGTATAGGTATTAATAGAGGGGTTGCAATTCATATACAGGTTAAACTACGAGTTGTAATGGAGATTCTGGAGAGTTAAATTCATTCTTGGTTATCAATGTACCTAGTTCTTAGATCTAGAAAACTAATTTATCTTTACCACTTAATAGAATTAGATATATCCGGAGTACTAATTTATCTTTATCACTTAACAAAATTAGATGTCAAATGTACATTACATGTAGATATTTTGGCGTTCTAGCTCTGTTAAAGGACTAGAACTTTGATAGTTTTCTTTGACACCCTTGTTTCTAATAGTGTGGTGCATATTTGTTTAATTTATTCACCTATCCACTTAGTGTCCAAAACATATAATTGTTGTTAATTGAGTCATGTATAGGCTTGTGACAATAAGCATTGTTTCTCCCCATTTTGTTGAAGCTATAATGCATCTAAGGAAGCTCCTTGGATTCTTCCTATTATTTGCAAGCAGTGAATGGTGCAGTGTAAGTTATTACATGTAGGATATATAGATATATATTTTTCACAACCAATGACCCTAACATTGTTCATAGTATTTATCTTACTTTACATAAAATGAAATTCTACAATTGAGGTTATTTACAATGATTCGTAGGTAAACATATCTAGCCTAGGAAAATAATGTGCAAAATTCACTTGATTAGCATACGAAACCCTCTTAACCTGTTGTCGTAATCCATACACTATGATATTACATATGTTAACCCCAAATTTTATCATAGACATAACCCCTTGTGGCCTCTCGGTGTGGATTTCTTGGAAAAGGGGCAACAATAACCCTGCCTAATTAATCCATATACTAGTTGTAATGTAGAGGAGATTTAAACTTGTTGATCCCTATACTAATTATATTAATTAGTTTTAACCAATGAATAGTCTTGAGTATATACACATATTTATGGTATGGTCCTTATATATGATACTGCTGATTTTCATGTTCTAACAGGTTGCATGTTTCAGAGTAAATTTCGTAGCATATAGATATATGAAAATCAACAATGATGCATTAGAACTTATTCAATGAAAATATGGGATTTATGTTCATATAAAATAAACCATTACAGTTAATTTCAATAACAAAAGTTATCTCCTTTAAAACATTCCAATGTTTCTCACACTAGCACACAATGCAACCAGGGAATAAGCATGAGGTAATAAACTAAAGTGCTATGTAGGTGTTATGCACAAAGCCCTTAAAGAACCAGACCATATTTGTAACCTTATGCTCCAAGAGTAAAATGGGATATAGTTAGTTCACATTTATATACAGAGGATTTATATTAAGTCTAGTTGTATTATTAAGCCTATGAAAAGACAGACAATGTCTATTCATATAATATTTTATGTTACAACCCATGTGCAGTATTGAAATTGAACCACACTCCACCATGCCATCATATAAAATCACACACAGTGCATCATTCTATTAGGAAAAGGTTACATTTAGTATTGATGTTAGTATTCATACAAATAGTTCTGATAGACTTAAGCATCCCAATTAATGTGATACCCGACACTGTAGTGATTAGGATGGGCATTGGGTCTCAGTCCACTAGTCTAGCATTGATTTTCCCATTTTAGTCATGGTTTATTGACAACACATTCTAGACATACTACATTACATATAGCATACATTGCATGAGAAACCATTAAAGATGGGATGTAGATGAAAATGGCAGTCAAGTTTATCCAAGGAGATGTTAGGGATAGGGTCATTATAAACCATTAATAAATTATATGTCAACAAATTGGAGCATGTCCAAGACTAGAAAAAAATTCTAATAAGCCTTGAATGTATTCCCAATCCTCACATAAAAAATATCTTTTCAGATGTACTGGGTTATGGGACATGTAAATAAAAAAATAAAACCAAGATCACGGGACATGTATTCCAAGTTGAAATGTTGGGAAAAACATAGTGATGGGGATTATTTGTGATTAAGTAATGGCTATGGAAATTGGCGAAGGAATTAATAAAGGCAAAGTGGCAATAATTGTCATTTTAGTTATGAAAACAAAGGAAAATATGAGAAAAGGGATTTGAAGGGTCACATATTTGCATGAGAGGGAAATTCAAAGAAAAATGAAGAAAATAGAGGCCTCAATGATAAAAAGGCTTCTGAGGATCAATGCACAACCTTTTGTCAGTTCAGTTTTGGAGCTCTCTTCCATTATCTCATTCACTCATAGTCTTGCACACTTAGAGCATTCTTGGAGCATGCTTGGACAATTCTAGTATTCACTTGGATTTGGAGAAAGAAGGAAAAAAGAAAGAAAGAAAGTGAAAGGGATTAGTTGGATCAACAACTACAGCTGCATATATTTTCAAGTAACAAGTTGTCTATGTGTTTTCCTTGTTGATTTATGGATGCATGGTGTATGCATGTGATTATTTGGTTATATGTTGTCATTGGTAAGGAGGGTTTCCCATATTGACAGTGGTTTTAGCCTTCCCTTTCCATTTCCTGGATAGCCATGGTGTTATGGTTTTTTCCATTTGATGGTTTTCTGGTTAGTTCTCATAATTCCGTATGGTCGTGGGTTGGAACAAACTCTCTGGAATCACTGGAAATCCTTGGGTTGAGTTACCAGTCTTAGAGCCTAGGTTGGGAAAAACACTCTGGAGCCCTTGGTGGGTTGAGTTACTATTACCTAGAGCCAGGTTGGGAAACACTCTGGAGCCCTGGAAGGTTGTGGGTTGAATAACTATTTCCTAGATCCCTAGACAACTTGGGTAGAGACTGATCTAGTTGGTGTTAGTGATGTTCGAGCATGAGTTGGAATCACTAGTTGAGGTTTGAGGTGGTTTGGCCTCTAGAATCCCTATTTTGGGTTTTTTTACTTTATTCCAAGGGATCCCACATTCACTCTTGGAATATGGCATAGGGGTGATTAGTTGAAAGAGATATTTGGTTCAACCTAATCTATGGTCGGGTCACACGTGGAATTCCCTGACTTGGTTGGCATTCTCATATGTTAATAAGAGATATTTTTCTATGATGATTCATGTATAATTGTTGGCATTATGTTGGTGATATTATGGTTAGGTTTCCATGTCTTATATGGTAGTTATTTTCCGGTTATATGTTGTTCATATGATGTGTATCTTCTATGGCTCTTATCATGAATTATTTAGCTATTAATCGATTAATGAACGTATGGAATAATAAGTGGTGTTGCAACTATGTGGAGAGGGAATAGGGCCTTCTCAGTGATTCTCAAGTGAGATTATTGAATTAATTAACAAATATGTATTTATAACCTATAGGCACTATGTACACAAAATGTTTGTAAAAATGAGTAATTTGGACCTCCAACTTCCCGGGTTCATAACTTTGGCATACGATCTCCATTTGATTATCATAATACCTTGTTTTGAATATCTCCACAAGGAGATCGAAAACAAATTAAAAAAATTTGCTGACCCTTTTCCAATTTCTCTATTTTCCCTTAAAATGTCATTGAGGCCCTCTAATTGGTCTCGGAAGTTTAGAACCTGAAAAATTGCCCAAAAAAATAGAAATTTATGTTAAATTTTAAGGAGATGAAACTAAAAATAAATAGTGTTGGGTCAAGTTGGGTTGATAACAATGTGATCATGTGTCACTATGTGGTTGCAGTGAGTTATGGATATATGGACCTAATTTTCCATAAGTGTGTATTTGAAATTGGGTCTCGCATAGTAACTCACATCTTCGTGTTTACCCTAGTGAGTAGGTTAAAGTGGGTAAATATGGGGTGTGTTGGTTACAAGGTTGTATCAAAGCTTCCATGTTAACACTTGGGCTAGATAGGCTACGTGTGATTGTTATGCATGCGTGTTATTTATCGATATGTTAGTTATGCATGCATTGTAATTGTCACTGTTGTGGTCTTGTGTCGCTATGATGTTGATGTTGAGATAATTGAGATAATTGTGCTAATATGAATTGATAGCGCAGACGAGATAACATCCCCTAATCTTCACTAAGGTATGTTTGGTCATGTTTATATTTGGCTTATCTGACATGATATGTTTACAAGAGTATATCATAGATGACAAGAAATATGGTGGATTACAGTTCACATGAATCTCCTTATATATTAGATGAACAAAAAATAGATGAGTACTCTCTTGACATAGAAGATACCTTGAGAAGTTTAAAGGTAGAAATTAGAAGTTGCAAAGAAGATAATGACAAGATCATTATGGCATAGGAAAGGCTTACCAGTGCTCAGGAAAATAAAGCAGAGGTCAATGTAGTGATCCTTCAAAGCTTATAAGAATTTCAGATACATGGATAACCATGGATCAATTATGAAGAGGAGGAAAGGAAACATTGGGCATATGGTAGCAAGTCTCATGGATGGCACAGGTCAAATAAGGATGACACAGTTAGAGGTGGTAGATGGATGGATACATCTGACATGAGAGGTAGTGGTTATGGGTTCTATTATAGTTTTGGATCAGATAGAAAAGATGGTCGTCATAGTTATCATCCTTATAGGAAAATTTAGAATAAGTACTTGTCGGATGAGTTCAAGAAATCCAAGCCTCCTACCTTTGATGGAGATTTGAAGAAACCAAAAGATGCAAAATCATGGCTTCTTGGGATGAAGAAGTTATTCGAGTTGCATGATTATATAGAGAACATGAATTTCAATATATTTATTTAAAGTCTCAAAGGGAAATTAGATATATGTTGGGAAGATGTGAAGCGTGTCAGGGGTATCAAGATAGAGGAGTTGAGTTGGCATCAATTCAAGAGAGTTTTCACGAATAAGTACTTGCTAGAGAGATACTATGATGGTAAGGCTAAAGAGTTCTATTAGTTTAAGATGGGATCTATGACAAACGAATAATATATGACTAAGTTTCATGAGTTTTTGAGGAATTTTCCATATCTTAAGGATGAAAAGATGAAGGTTAAAAGATTCATTAGTGGATTTCCATTTTCATTTGTAGATCAGATTGATTATGATTAACATCAGTAATTGGAGGAAGTCATTGGGAAATTGATGCATTTTTATGAGCAGTATAAGAATAAGTTGGAACCTAAGCAAGGTTGGAAAGGTAATTACAAGACTAAGGTAAAGTGTGATAAGAAGCGAGGAGGACCTCAAGATGTAGGTAATAAGGAGTACACAGCTTCATAAAGGAAGTTCAGTGCAATTGACAAAGGACAAGGATTTCAATCTGAGGAGTAGAACAAGGGTGATGGAAGGAAGCCTTTTCAGTGTTGGACTTGTGGCAAGGGTCATCATAAGAGAAATTTTCCACAACATCAGTGTGGCAGACCTCAGATTTATAGTGCTCAGTAGGTACAGACAGTTGGGGATGTTGGACAAAGAATTCCTTGGATTTATACAACATTGGATAATAAATAGGTTGATCATTAGGTATCTATTATCAATATGGAAGGTAATAATTATGCTTAAGTTGTTTCTATTTTATTTATCCTGGATCTAGTTATATTTATGTTAGTCCTAACCTGGTGGATAAGTGTGGATTGAATAAAAAAGTGCATGAAAAGTCTTGGTTGGTGCAATTGGCTATAGGGACCAAGAAGAGAGTTAAACATTGGGTGAGATCTTGTGCATTTGAGTTTAATGGTATTCCTACATCAACACTTGTGAATGTGTTTCCATTGGGATCATAAAACATGATTTTGGGAATGAACTGATTGTACCTTCATAGGACAATTTCTATGATAATGCTATTCAGTTCTTCAATGATAATCGAGGCCAGAGAATCTTGCGAGGTAAGAATAAGCCTGCATCAATGAGAATGGTTACAACTATGTAGGAAAAGTGCAGTAGCAAGAAAGGATGTTTATCATTTTCAATTCAAATTTCTAGTGACAAAGGGAAGGATGTTGAGGGTACATAATTCTTGAAGAGGTATATGGTTTTGTAGTAGTTTCAGAATGTTTTTCTAGTAGAGATCTCAAAGTTATCGCCTCATAGTGAAGTGGACTTTTTTATTAAGGTGATGTTAGTGTCCAACCCTAACTCCCTTATTCATGTATTAAGCCTCGTCAGAGTCATAGGTAGTTATTTGAGTCAATAAAGCCCGTAATAGGTAGTTCGCATTAATAATAATTGTAAGTGGTTGACCCTCATTTTAGAAAAGGGACCACAATTAGTTATAAATGGGCCATAGTTAATAAATAAAGTGGTTAACCTATGTTATGCAAGGGACCACTAGTATTTATGGCTTTAGATATTATAAATCTATAAATAGCCTTAGATAGCAAGGGAAGAGGTATCAAATCTTATTATAATTGAGCTATGCTCTGTTGAAGGTTTCCCCCTCGAAGAGGCAAGTGAACATTGTATCTTGCTTCTGAATAATAAAATATCTTTGTAGTTTATCTCATTTCATGTGATATTTCTATGTTTCTATCTATATTGTTTCATATTTCTGGTATTATGGTTTTCTCACAGTTCAAGTGCATAACAAGTTGTATCAGATCACTTTCGAGGGCCAGTTGTACCTCCAATTTTTGCAGAATTATTTTTAGGCTAAAGATGTGTTCCAACGTCTTTAAACCACGAGATCTGTTGATCACATAAAATTTCGTATTTTGGGAGGCATGAACATAGGAACTACAAGATGTGGTCACACTTGTTAGAATCAATTGTAACCCCTATGGGTAACCCTTCAAGTAGTAGTGCATTAGACAGAACCGCACACAGACTACATTTCCATGTACCCTCGGGTATATCAGAATCAACCCTAGGGTAACCTTAGATAATTTGTCATCCATCTTGCTACTACAGTACATTGATAACAACACTCCGGGAGATTAATTGTGCATACAATATGATAGTCGGGTAGTACAGCTAAGGGTACAGTCAATCCTCCTTAGTTAGCACCCTGAAATATTGGGTTGAGTACTATCATTGGAAACCTGCATATATTGTGATTTGTAGCACTTGGCACTCCTTTGAGACCATAGTTCCCTCAGCTATTTGAAGATCGTCCCCTGCTTTTTCTTCTAGATCAGATTCAATTGTTAGGGTTTGACTGTCGTTGTCTAGATCAGATCCAACAGTTGGGGTTATGTCATTGTCATACATAACAGATTCAGTAGTTGGGGTTTCACAATGCAAATCAAACTCTTTGTGCATTAAGGTTTTTAGTCGCTATAGTCTAGATTATATTGTCGCAACACATTCTGTAGTACCAAGATCTTGGGGTTTCTGTTAATACAGTCCTAGCCCGATTTTCATAGGATACTTGGTAGTATCAAGCTATCTGGAATTCAGTTACTGTAGTATTGATTAGCTGGGAGTAAGACTCCATTCAAAATAAAAATAAAAAATAAAAAAATCCAAGGCCATCTCGGGACACTTGCAAGATACCCATCCCATAAGATTCAGGATGATGAGTTGGTCGTCATGGTACTATTCACTTGTAAGCCCCAATTTGCAGGCGATCCCAAATTTTTCCTGACACAGCTTCAGGTGACCCACGTCACTAGACTCCTGAGCTTTCCCTCCTTCCAAGCATACTACTCTTAATTATGCTCAAAATTTGACCAGGGCTAGTGTATGCTTGGTACGAGATCTCAAGTTATGGAAGTTATATAGATGCCTCACGAACCCATGCAGGAAGAACATAGTGTTGATCCACATATAAAAGGAGAATCTAGCCATCACATTCATTTCCATGGGGATCACCAATATACGAACCACCGGAAACCGAAGCTAGACATGTGTGAATTTGAGGGCTCTAACCCCGTAGTATGGGTGGCACAAATGGAACAATATTTCCTCCTTAATAATATCTAGGAGGATGGAACTAAAATAAATGTGGGATCCATTTACTTGGACTAAGAGAGATCGCAAGGGTGGAAGTGGCATCAAAAATGTTATCCAAGGAGGCCAACTTGGAACATGTTCTCAAAATCCATTTATTACTGCTTTGATTAGGAATCTCAGTTTTTGGGTCTTCACACTAAGTTTAGGAAAACAAGTACAGTAAGGCACTACATTGCAACTTTTTAAAAATTGGCCATCAGAAATAAAGGACTAGGAGATGCCTTTTACTTGAAATGTTTCATCAATGGTTTAAAGGAAGCCATCCAAGCCCATATCTGAATGCATCACCCAACTACTTCATTGGACACATGTCATGAGGACTTAGATGTGGAAGTCACCATAAATGCCCAGTCCAGTCATCCAAATTTTGTCACAAAGGCACATCCCACCCAAGCTATGACCCCCACCCAAACACTAAAGGTTCAAAAGATGTCGTCAGTAGAAATGGCCAAAATAAGGAAACATGGACTCTTCTACTATTGTGATGACAAGTACTCCATAGGACATAAATGCAAGGAACCAAAATTCTTTCAAATTGATGCTACTGAAAACAACTCAATTGATGAAGCTCCATCCACTGAAGTGCCTGAGGAAGAAGCAGGTGAACCCCAAATCGATTCAGAAAATGATCTCACACCTCCGCCAAATGATCCAGTTATATCACTACATGCCTTGGATAGAATTTATTTGCCCCAAACTCTTAAAATCTGAGGTTTTATTAATCATCGACCAATACTAGTGTTGATTAATAGTGATATCATGCATATGTTTATCCATAAGAGAGTAGCAGAAGTTGTTCATTGTTTTGTATGGGCGGTATATATTTTCCAAGTCCTTATCGCTAATGGGGGGACCATGAAATGTGAAGGATGTTGTGAAAATATTAAGCTTCAGATGGGGGATTATCACCTAAAAACCCACATGTTTTCCATTGAAATGGGTGGTTGTGACAGTTTCCTTATTGTTGAATGGCTCTGCACACTAGGCCTTATCAAAATGGATTTCCAAGAGTTATATATGAGCTTTAAGCAGAACGACCACACTCATACATTGAGGGGAATCCATGCAAGTGCTCATACTATCATCAACTCGCATTGAATGGAGAAGCTTTTAAAAAAGGACCATCATGGGGTAGTAGCCCAATTTAAATCCATCCAGGCCATTAAATCCACACCTCCTCATATTCATCCTGATATGCAACAGGTATCAGATTTCCATCAGCAGGTCTTTGAAAAACCTAAGGAGCTCCCACCCTTTAGGGGTGAACATCATCATAACAACCCTTTGCTCTCAAGTGCCCAGCTGCCAAATGTCTCCCCATATCGATATCCTTTTGCACAAAAGAATGAAATTGAAAAAAAAACATTAATGAACTCCTCAATGTTGGTGTTATTCATCCCAACACTAACCCTTATTCATCTCCAGTGGTCATGGTTCTAAAGAAACATGGAGAATGGCACATGTGTCCCAGCTTGAGGGCCCTTAACAAGCTCACTCTCAAGGAAAATTTTCCTATTTCACTATTTGATGATATGCTTAATTAATTGCATCGTGGTAAATTTTTTACCAAGCTAAACCTTTGCTCGGGCTATCACCAAATACGCATGAAGGAAGTTGACATTCCCAAGACAACCTTCCACACTCATGAAGGCCATTATGAATTCTTAGTCGTTCGATTTGGTATCTATAATACTCCATCCACTTTTCAGAGCCTCATGAACCACCTTCTGAAACCATATCTTAGAAACTCCATCCTGGTCTTTTTCGATGACATTCTCATCTACATCATAGCAAGGGACAAACACCTTCAGCATGTTGACAAGATTGCAATTTCTTCAAGATAAAAAATTATTTGCCAAATTATCCAAGTGCTCCTTTGGCATCGAAGAAGTAGAGTATTTGGGACACATTGTGGGTCGTGATGGAGTGAGGGCTGATCCAAAAAATATTTAGGTAATGCAATATTGGCCCCAACCAAAAATATTTAAGAGTTTGCAAGGATTCTTGGATCTCATGAGCTACAATAGAAATTTTTTCCAAAATTATGGATGCATTGTCAAACCCGTCACCAATATTCTCAAGAATAATTCATTCCTCTAGACTGACGTAGCTCAACATTCCTTCTTAGCTCTCAAACAGGACATGTGCTCCACTCCAATATTGGCCTTACCAGACTTCACCAAATCCTTTGTGATTAAATGTGATGCTTTAGGTACGGCCATTGGCGCAATATTAATGTAGGAAGGTAGACCACTAGATTTCACCAGTTAACAACTCAATGGAAAACATCTGGGTCAATCTACATATGAGAAAGAAATGATGGCTATCTTACATGTAGTAGACACTTAGCAACCATACTTATTGGGGCGTTGTTTCCAAATCTGCACTAACTGTCATAGCCTAAAATATTTGTTAGAGAATCATCTATCATCACCACAACAAAATAAATTTCTTGCAAAAGTGTTGGGATATGATTATGAGATAATTTAAAAGAAGGGGCATGAAAATGCAGTGGTTGATGCCTTATCGCTCCAGTTTTAGGATGAGGGTACCCTATTATCCCTCTCTCTACCCATAGCAAATTGGATTGAAGAATTTTGTCATAAATGGTTCTCCCATTCTTATATGTCCCATCTCATTAACAAATTACGAGTATATCCTAATTCCTCGAAGTATTACTATTGGAAGCATAAGGTTCTCCACTATAAGGATAGGGCGGTGTTGGCCCCGACCTCCAACCTCAAACCCCGCATCTTAGAAGAGTTTCGCTCCTCTCCCATTGTTGGACATTCATGCATTCAGAAGACTTATGCACGTGCATGTCACTCCTTCTTTTGGACCTGCATGAAGCATGACATTCTTACTTTTGTAGCTAAATGCGAAGTATGTTAGCACAAAAAAGGGGAGCGATCAATCTACCGGGCACCTTGCAACCATTTCCACTCCCTACTTCTTTCTAGACAGATGTTTCTATGGATTTCATTATCCATCTCCCAAAGTCAGGAAACAAATCCATCATCATGGTGGTTGTTGACAAATTTTCCAAATATGCTCATATTCTCTCCCGCACCCATTTACCCCAACATTGGTGGCTCAGGTTTTCATGGACCAAATATTCAAACTCCATGGCATGCCAACTTCAATTGTGTCTAATCAAGACCCCACATTCATCACTGGTTTTTGGTAGGAATTTTTCAAGCAACAAGGAACACACTTCCAAATGAGCATAGCCTATTATCCCCAAACTGATGGTCGAACATAAGTTGTCAACAATTTTTTGGAGATCTATTTGTGGTGCTTCACCTCAGACAGAAAGTAGCAATGGGTACAATGGTTGCCTTTAGTTGAATGGTGGTATAATTCTAACTATAATGAAGCCACCAAGATGATGCCCTATGACGTAGTGTATGGCCAACTCCCACCTTCACTAACTTCTTATATACACAAATCTTCCAAAGTATAACCATTTGATCAGCTCCTACAGACCCGTGCCACCATGATTGTTCATCTCAAAGATATTCTACATCAAGATCATAATCAAATGAAGCAATAGGCTGACCAACACCTTTCAAAGAGGTCATTTCAAGCAGGTGACCAAGTGTTCCTACAAAACCAACTTTATAAGAAGACATATCTCAAAGAAAAGAGCTGCCAAAAGCTAGCCCTGAAATTATATCGGCCTTATCAAGTAGTCCAGCGTATAGGAGAAGTGGCTTACAAATTGGCCCTACCGACTACTTCAAAAACACACCCAGTCTTCCATGTATCTTGCCTCAAGAAAGTTGTGGGGAAAAATTGTAAGGTTCAAACTAGTCTACTAGAAGTGGATGAGGAAGGTTCATTGTGGCTCTGACCCGAACAGGTCCTCGATACACATGAAATACATCTCTGTAGCCACACACTCAAGGAAGTTCTCATCAAGTGAAAAGAAACCTCTCTAGAAAATGCGGCATGGGAATTAACCAATATTCTTCAGTAGTTTCCGAAACTTTAGCCTTTAGGACAAGGTTAGTTTTGATGGGGGAGGGCATGTTAGGGTCCAGACCTAACTCCCTTATTCATTTAATAGGTTGTGTTAGAGTCATATTTCATTAGTTGAGTCAATAAATCCCTTAAGCAGTTATCCGCATTAATAATAATTGTAAGTGGTTGATCCACATTATAGAAAATGGACCACAATTAGTTATAAATAGGCCATAGTTAATAAATAAAGTGGTCAACCTGTGTTGTGCAAGGGACCACTAATATTTAGAAATTTGGATGTCATAAATCTATAAATAGTCTTAGATAGAAAGAGAAGAGGTATCGACTCTTATTGTAATTGAGCTATGCTCTGTTGTAGGTTTCCCCCTTGAAGATGCAATTGAAAATTGTATTCTACTTCTGAATAATAAAATATCATTGTAGCTTGTCTCATTTTATGTGATATTTCTATGTTTCGAGCTATATCGTTTTATATTTTTGGTATTCTGGTTTTCTCACATGTCAAGTGCATAATAGTGAATGTTGGGAGCAACACCATCATGAAAGGCATCGTACCGAATGAGCACTCCAGAGTTGGTAGTATTAAAGTTGCAGCTTAAGGAAATGCATGATAAGGGATAAATTAGGCCAAGTGTGTCGCCTTGGGGTGTACTAGTATTTTTTGTGTAAATGAAGGATGGTACTCTCAGGTTTTGTATTGATTACATGTAGTTGAAAAAGGTGTCGATTAAGAGTAGATATATTTTGTCGCAAATTAATGAATTTTTTGATCAGTTGAATGGAGCATTAATGTTCTCGAAGATTGATTTGAGATCAAGATATCATCATGTATGCATCAAAGAAGAGGACATCTACAAGACTACTTTCCGAACCGAGTATGGTCATTATGAGTTTTTTGTGGTTCCTTTTGGTTTGACTTGTTAGAAAGTGTAGAAAGAAAGGCTCAATTTAAATTTAGCTTTAGTCAAATGGAGTTAATGCAATTTCCACATCAACATGAAAGCTTGGTGGCAATTAACTTGTGTGACATGGTCCTTGTCCACTAGTTATCTAAGTAAATTTGAGATAGACACTTGGAGTTCAATGATGTATGTGTTTATTGCTAAATTTTAGCAATATAGTTTAGTTATTTTTAGTTGTACTCAGTTAACTAACCTCTAACTATTGGTAAATTCAGTTGAAGGTTAATTGTGTCGTGAGACAATAGTCTAACTTAGAGATCTGTCATTTAATTGATCAATCAGCCAAAAATAGCTCATGCATACATGGAATTCTAAATTCACAGCTCGAGCGGAAGAATTAAGGCTAATGTAAAATTATTTCCATACTAGTGGAGTGTACATAATTTTTCGTAAAGGCAGTTGATCAATCCTTGGGAATTGTGTAAGGAAATAGGGATCTTTCTATTATTTAGGAGTTGGAATTTTCTCAGAATTTTATAAGGAAATAGGAGGTTGGAGGAGTCATAGTGTGGCTACATGTTGGCTAGATGGTATCATTCAGTAGAGAGAACTATTATTCTTTTTGGGTTGTGCTCAGAGATGGAGCAAGCAATTGTAATAGTTTATATATTCAACTAAATAATTCAAAGAGGATTGAGGTTTTTTTCTTAGTTGGGATCCCCTAGAAATCACAGTTTTCTTTTTGTTTTGCTTGTTGCATATCTTTGCATGTTTTTCTAAATTGGGATTTACATTTCGTGAAATAGTAGAGTAGAATAGAGTCTCTTATTTTTTAGTTTGAAATCTTGAGAAGTTGCAATTTCTATCAAAGTTCTACATGGTATTAGAGCCCTGAAATCACATTAGAACTAGTATTTCAAACTTATCCCTCAGGAATTTCAAATTTTATGCTTCAATGTAGCATCTTTTCTTCAAATTCGGTACAATGTATTTCAGCGAACTAATGAGTTGTTAGGAGGTATAGTTATGGAGCCCTAGTTCAGGGCAGATCGAGAAGACCATATGTGGGGACTTCTTAATGGAGCTAGAAGGCTGCTAGTGGGTAGATCTATGAACCAATGTTTAGTGACACAAAAAGGAGATGTGATCATTGATATTGGTAGATTTAGGAGTAGATAGATTTCCCACAGGGAGATCGAGACTCAGAGGGGAGTCTAATTTCAGAGGCAACATCCCTATGGAAGCTATTACCTCAAGATCTGGGGTGATCAAACTCATTATTGCATTAGTTACAGTAGCAGTGTTGAAGAAACAACAGAGTAGTGGTAGAAGTAGTATGAGTACATCATATTTTTCCATACATGCAGCTATACCTCCAGGAGTGAGGTGGGGTGAAGTCGAGCTTTAACCCCAAAGTTGCTAACAATTTGGCAGGATCCATATGAGAGAAGTTGTAGTATACTTTCCTCATGGATAATTACCTTGATACAAGGGCCCAAAATGTTCAGTAGCAGAAGGGTTAGTGTGGATTTAGATGCTAAAGAGCATAGATGAGTGTTGATACCAGTGCAGGAGGAACATTGCAAATTCAACATTAGTGCAGTCTTCCCAGCAGATGCGAAGACATAGTTGATTCAATGTTTTTTTTATGTTTCTCAGTTGCAGTTATTGTAGTAGCAACAACAACAGTGAGAGGTAGTGATATAGTACATTCCATAGGTGTTGGATAGGGGTGGTTAAAAATCCATTTCTTTCTAAGAGGGAGTGTTATAAAGTGTAGCAAGAAAGGATCAATTTGATTTTAGCCATAGTCAAATTGAGTAAATCGAATTTCCACATCAACAAGACAACTTTGTGGCAGTTAACTTGTGTTACATAGCCCTTGTCTACTAGTTAACTCAGTAAATTTGTGTTAGAGGCTTGGAGTTTAGTGATTCATGTGTTGATTTCTAATTTTAGCAATCTATTTCAATTATTTTCAGTTATACTCAATTAAATTACCTCTAACTGTTGATAAAGTCAGTAGAAGGTTAGTTGTGTAGTGAGACAATAGTCTAACTCAGAGATTTATCAGTTAACTAATCAATCAACCATACATATCTCATGCGTGCATGGAATTCAAAATTCATAGCTGGAGTGGAGGAATCAATGCTAATGCAAAAATATTTGTATATTGGAGTTACAGAATTTTGCATGCAGACAATTGATCAATCCTTGCGAATTGTGCAAAGAAATAGGGACCTTTCCTAGTGTTTAAGAGCTGGAATTTGCTCTAAATTGCTCAAGGAAATAAGAGGCTGGAGCATGCATAAAGTGGCTAAGTGTTGTCTAGAGGGTCTCATTCAGTAGAGACTACATTTACTCTATTGTAAGTTGTGCTCAGAGTCAGAGCAAGCAATTGTAATATTTTCTCTATTCAATTGATTAATGCAAAGAGGCTTGAGGGGTATTTCCCAATTGGTTTACGCTAGAAATCACTGTGTACTTGTGGTTTTTCTTGTTTCATGTCTTTGCATGTTGTTCTAAATTGCGATTTATATTCTGCAGAATAGTAGAGTAAAATTCAATCTCTTGTTTTTCAATTTTAAATCTTGAGTAGTTGCAATTTATATCAAATTTCTACATGAATAACGCTCCAACTATTTTCATTTGTTTGATGAATAGTGTGTTGCGTCCTGACCTGGACAGTTTTGTGATAGTATTAACTGATGACATATTGATATATTTTAATAATGAGGAAGAGCATGCAGAAAATCTAGCAGTGGTGTTAAGAGTGTTGAGAGAGCTTCAGCTGTATACCAAACTTAGTAAGTGAAATTTATTTAAGATAGAAGTTCATTGCTTGGGGAATGTTATCTACAGGGAAGGTATAGAAGTGGACCTAGAAAATATTAGAGATATCATGAAGTGGGAAACACCTAATAATGTGGATGAGGTCAAATAATTTATGGGATTATCAGGTTACTATAGGAAGTTCATAAAGAAATTCTCACAAATTTCTTACCCTATTACATCTTTGCAAAGAAAAAAAATGAATGGACATGGGAATGTGTAGATAGATTTTAACAGTTGAAGTAGTTGTTTACAAACACTCCAATTCTAAAGATTGTAGATCCAGATAAATATTTTGTGGTATCTACAAATGCTTGCAAGAAAGGACTTGGTGGAGTCCTGATGCAAGAGGAGAAAGTGGTATGCTACAAGTCAATAAAACTAGATGAGCAAGAAAAAATTTATGTAACTCATGATCTTGATTCGGTAGCGATCATTAATCCATTGAAGATGTGGAGGAAATATATTTTGGGTAGGTGGTTTATTCTAATGATTGATCTCAGTGGGTTGAGGTACTTGTTTGAACAACCTAATCTAAACGCTATGCAATCTAAGTGGTTGACTATGGTTAGTGAGTTTGACTCCGAGATCAGGTACATTAAGGGTAAAGAAAATAGGGTTACAGATGATTTTAGTAGGAGAGCACATGTAAATCACATTGTATCAGTGAGTTCATATGGGACAAACTTGCAGGAGTGGATCTTGTAGGCAAGGAAGCATGATGACAGGTATCAGCAGTTGAAGCACATGCTACAACAACAAGGTGAAAGTAATAGGGATCAGGAGTACCATCACATGGCATATGTCTTGGTCAATTTTAGGAACAAGATTTATGTACCAGATGACGGTGAGCTCAAGAAGATTTTGTTAAAAAGAGTTTCATGTGAAGCCATATTCAGGTCACCTGAGATATCAGAATACCATGACAGCAGTTAAGAAGTTCTATCATTGGCCTAACTTGAAGAAAGAGGTGGTTGAGTTTGTTGTGAAATGTTTGGATTGTCAACATGTAAAGGCAGAGTGTAAGCATCCAGCCAGTTTATTGTAGTCGACTCCAATTCCAGAGTGGAAATGGGAGGTCATATCCATGGACTTCATTAAAAGTTTTCCGAGGACATCAAGATAACATGGTTCCATCATGGTTATGTTTGACAGGTTATGTAAGGTAGCCCATTTCATTGCAGTAAGTCTACGAACTCAGCTAGTGAGGTATCTTAGATTTTTATCAAGGAGATAGTGAGATTACATGGCGTTCCTAAGAAGACTACATCAAATAGAGATGCCAAGTTCACTTATAGGTTTTGGAAGGAGTTGTTTGTAGGTTTGGGAACAGAGTTGGTGTTGGGTACATTATAGGGTCTATAAATGTACCAACATTTAATTTATAAATCTGGAGAGTTTGTGAACTTCGAGATGTAGCACTGGAAATGCCAGAGAGAGTCCCTAGTAATCTGCAAAACAAATTCTAGTCTATCTTGTGATTAATCTTGAAAATAAATGTAATCTTGCACTAGTGTGCGAAACAACAATCCTGCACTGTTCGAGAAACACCAACCCAAACAATTAAAAAAATGCGGGAAAGTAAAAGAACTCAATGCAAAAGGAAATTCTAATTGCAAGTAAACAAAAGGGAAATTAGAACTAGAAATCAAGCGGTGCCGACACAATAAGGAAAAGACTGTAAACACTGAAATAAATTCAAAAGCAATTCAAACTATTCTGCTTTCACTAATTTTGCCTGTACTAATTCTGCTTTCACTAATTCTGTGTAACAATCTGCTTGCACTAATTCTATGTAACATTCTTCTTGCACTAATTCTGTGTAACATTCTGCTTGCACTAGTGCAAGAACAATCCAGAAGTTAAAGGAAACCATCATATTAATTAAACATTTATTGATTCAAACATAGTGTAGTTTCCTCATTTATAAATATCGGCTCAACAAATGTAAAAATCGTAGCTTTAGATATAAATCAATAGATCTGGATTAATTTACAGAATTCAAGTTAGAGCTCATAAAGGCAAAGCCGATCTTGTGGATTCTGGAAGGACACGATGTTTGTTTAAAATATTTCAGGTGCAAGTATAATTAATAATGCAGCAAATGAAATAGAAACAAATTGCAACAACTCAAATTAACCTTAAAACTTGGAATAATGGATTGCAGCAAATCGAATTAATTTTAGAACTAGAAATTAAAGGCAAAAAGAAACTGCAAAATTCACACAACAATTAATAATCTAAATGCTATTGGATCTAAAAGATGAGAGCGGTGTCGAGCTGGTCTGGCAACCAACCCAACCAACTCACACCCTCTATTAACCTGGTTCACACAAAAATTAGATTCATTAAGATGCAATGGATGAATAAACAAAGCATGAATTAAAATTTCTTCAATTAATTAAAAAAACACAGTCTTTGACATAATGCAGACATCACTTAATCCCAGCAAGTAGGAGAAGCATTCCACACTAAAATCCACGTGCTACTACATTGGAACAAATCCTCCTCCCTTCTGTGTTGTTCTTTCCTATGCGTGCTTCTCCCCTCTGCTTAATGGATTGACTAAATTGATTAGCTAGGCTTGGAGCCATAGCTCTTCTATTATAATCTTTTTGCATTCCAAACTTGGCATAAAACAAGCCAATCCTTTGCAAACATCATGGGGATAGAATCCCAACTAATTATCATTAATAGAATATCAGTACAACCATTCCCCTACTGAAATAATGGAGATTTACCACGAATTTCCCAAATTTGGAAATTTTCTAGAATTCTGGAAAAGTTGGTATTTTTAACAAAATGTCTCCAAAGAATTTTATGTATCTCCTTAACCATTATGAATTTCAGCAAACGGTTTGGAGGCAATCTAGCTTGTTATATTTTCAACAATAACCTCTCTCGGAATTTTCTAGTTCAGATCCATTGCCTCGGAAATCATGCCCGAAAATGACTGTTTGAAATCTGAGATGATAAGATTCTGGAAAAATAGCGTATTTTTAGAAAACTACCTCAAAGACCGTTATGTAACTTTTATACCATTAAGAATTTTAGAAATCGGTTTGATTCTTTGTCAATGTGCTATACTAGCACCAAAACCCATGTTCTAGAATTTTTTCATTCACCTTCATGTGCACGAAAAATGAGGCAGAAGTTGGTAGTTTGGAAACTGCTGCGAATTTGGGGTTGTAGCATTAATTATTCTCTAAATATAAATTTGTATGACTTGGCTGTGTCTTGGCTTATGTGGAAGTATTCAAATGATATTTTGATCATAAACCTCTTTCAGATTCTCCCAGAAATGTGTCAATGTATCAAAGCCCCAAATTGGTGGAGGCACGCTGTAAAACTTGCACTGGTCCAGGAACACTGTAAAACTTGCACTGGTGCAAGAACACTGTCAGAACGGAATTGGTACAGGAATATATTGCACTGTGTAGGCAGGTAAGTGTAGGTTCAAAACATGATCAAATCAACTTTAACCTGCAACACAAACCTTTATTAAACTTCCATTAATGGTATTTTAATCCCGTCAAAACAAAAGTAGTAAAAAATGATTGCAACGATAATCATTTAATCAAATAGTAGCATGAGAGATTTTGAGTAAAAATGAGACAAAATAGAGGCCCAACATCCCCCCATGCTGACCATCTTGCATGTCCTCATGCAAGAAAATCTAGTATTGTTATTCCTTTGCAAAAAACAAAATTAGAAACATGTATAAACATTCATAATGATGTTCTTGCAATTCTACATGATTACATTTCCTGCACTTGATAAAGCTTGCTCTTAAAAATAGAGTGTTTGCTAGACTCTTTATTTACTTAAACTGATTTCAGGAAAACCTAAAATGAAAACTACCATGGAAAAACTAAATTGCAAGGTTGGTGTTATTGCTTGAGAAAAATAGACAACTTTTAAAATTTTCAAAAATAATATCTCGGAGGCATCCATGATCAAAATTTTCACTTTAACATCCTCATTATAAGCATGAGTAACATGATTTAAAAGATATGATGTTACATGTAGACATAGTAATACCTTCTCATAATGATTATTTTACCATTATCCATGTATAGTTAAAGCTCCTCTTACCTGAGCACAGTGAATTACTTGCACTAAGGGTCCCCATGTCCATAAAAATCATTCCATAAAGATAGAACTCCAAGATATAACAACAAAAGGATTTTAAAGCCATTCTCAAAGAGATTGATACTGAATTCACAGAAAGCAAAATTAACCAAGTAAATTATAGTGTAGAGTTAACTTTAATACCACAGGCATGGCCCTGCTGCCAACAGGCATCCATAGCCTCGACAGGGATACCTTTTAACCTTATGAAATGCTTTTTCCCCACCTATTATATATAGATTCAGAGTCATTTAAGAATATTTTATTTTTTCTCTTTTCTAGAAGTTAATTGAAGGTCGTTGTCCTGGCTTGGTAACCAACTATCGACAGTTCCATTCACAAGAACTAACAAGAATGAACAAACCGACTCGCAATGAGACCTCTTGTCTTTGTTAGGTCCCTATAATACTAGTGATTACCCCATTACTATTGTAGTTTTATCCCTTATTAATATTGTTGTGCCCCTATTGTCCCGATATTGTTATTACTGTGCCCCATAGAATCCCTCTATTGTTATTTTTGTGCCTTTATATTATTATTGTTAGGTCGGCTGGGTTATATTGTGACTCCTTAGACTCCTATATATAGAAAGGAGGTTTTGTCAATTGAATCATCCAAGAATTTTTCATTTGTGTAATGTATTGGAGGTTGCCCCCTCGAAGAGGCTGAATTCTAAGGCGTTGATCTATATTTTCTATCTTTTTGTGAGTTGGTTTCATAACATTTGGTATCAGAGCTTTGGATTCTAGGGTTTCGCTGCTCCAAATAGGTCATCATGGCATTTTTGCTCTAACTTTTTCTGCGATGTTTCAGAAGTGAAAAAAAACCCATTTGAGATGAAATTGCACTGAACCTCGGCCTAATTTCAAAGCTTTTCATGCTATAGTTGCAGAGATATGACCTGAGGAAGTTGGTCATTTTGCAGACTCCTGAATTACATTCCAAATAGGTGACCTGGGGAAAATCATCATAACTTTCTCTCTGAGCATCAGATTGAAATTTCGTAAGAAGGTACAAAAAGAGGAAGGACTAATGTTTCTTGTATATATTTTTCAGAGCCAAAGGATGAAACAATGATACATGGCACGTCGTACAAGTTCTCTCTACTGAACTAGTCCATAATCAGGTCATTGTGGGATATTTGGCATAACTCTTCCCTGGAGAATCCAATTTGGATCAAACTAGTGGCATTGGAAAGAGGACGTAGAGGGCTACTGCAGATCACAATTTTAGAACTAGATGATCCGAAATTACAGAGATACATCAGATTCAATATCAAGCTCCTACAAAGTGAAAAAAGGTGTGTAGTTTTTTTTTTAATTTTTGCATAAGCTTGGTTTGAAAAATTAGTTTGAAGGAATTCAAAGGGAATAGTAAAGCATTATTATCGGTAATTGATGCCCCGAGGAAATAAAATGCAAACACCTTGTAAGCAACCTGAAAGCTCTAGCATGACCCATGAAGAATAGGAAGAAATGCAACATGATATATCAAAATTACGGGACCAAGTGCAACAAGTGTCACTTGCACAAAAAGTAACAGAATCTAAGATGGATGGTTTAAAGAAACATGTAGAAGCTAAGATGGATGGTTTAAAGAAAGGTGTAGAAGCTAAGATAGATTTTTTAAAGAAAGGCGTAGAAGATAAGATGAATGAAGTGGAAGCTAAGATGGACGATTTGAAGATAGATTTGAAGACAGATTTGACAAAGTTTCTACAAGAAATTCTTACTAATGGTGAAAGGGCAGTAAAGGAAACTCATGATGAGAACAAAATAAATGTTAATCATGATTTCATAGACTCTAATGTTGGATTGAAGACCCCCCATATTCCAAAAATCGATATGAGGAAGTTTGATGGAAAGGATCCCGCAACATGGATATTACAGATGGAGTAATATTTCGATCTCAATAATGTACAAAACACACAAAAGGTATGTATTGCAACTTTATATTTCGAACCAAATTAGTTTGTATGGTATCAACGACTTTGCTCTCATAAACAAATTATCACTTGGGCAATTTTTACGGAAAAATTGACAACACATTATGAGGATACAAAAAGCAACACTTTTTTTAGCCAATTGATAAGTCTCAAACAAAAGGGTTCAATAATGGAGCACATTGAGGAGTTCCAAAAATTGAACATAAGGGTAAAAAATATTCCAGAGGATCATAGGATTGATGTATTCATAGGGACTTTAAAGGATAATATCCAACATGATGTTTGCCTTTGGGAACGTGATTCATTAGAGAAGGCATTTAAGTTAGCAAGAAAAATGGAAAGAAAAATTATGGCAACCCAGAAGCATACCACTCACAACTATAAACATGGAAGTGTTGTTGCCCCTAGTCTTCCACAACCTATAAGGTTGAAACCACAACAATTGGAAGAAAAAAGAGCAAAATGGCTTTGTTACAGTTGTGATAGCAAATACACTAAAGGTCATAAGTGTGCTGAGAAGAAATTATTCTACATAGATTGTCAAGAGGAAGAAGACAGGGAGCAAGAAAGGTCAAAAGAAGAGGATATACTCCAGGAACAAAGCCTAGATAAAGAAGAAATGAATCCGACCATATCTTGTAATGCATTGGCTAGAATTACCACTCCTCAAACCATCAAAATAGAAGGACAAATCAAGAAGAAAAAGGTAATAGTGTTGATTGATTTTGGAAGTACCCACAATTTTATTCATTGTAAGATAGCAAAAGAATTGAATTGCTTCCTATATCTAGCACCAAAGTGTCAAGTGATGGTTGCAAATGGAGGAATGATAAATTGTTCTGGAAAGTGCCATAATATCAAGCTATCCATGGGAGAATATGTATTGACTAGCCCAATGCTTTCCATTCCAATGGGAGGTGTTGGTGTTGTACTAGGAGTCCAATGGCTACAATCCTTGGGTACAATAGCTTTTAATTTTCAAGAACTTTTCATGAAATTTTATGTGGAAGGAAAGGAAGTCGAATTAAGGGGTATTGCAGGGAAACCGGGAAAGATAATCAGCGCTAACAGTATGACAAAGCTTCTAGAAAAGGAACAAAGAGGTGTAATTGCACAATTATGTTCGCTAGGTGTTTCCACATCGAAATCATCTATTTCTCCAGATCTCCAAAAAGTCTTGGACGATCATTCCAAGGTATTTGAGACTCCCAAAGGTCTCCCACCTATTCGTGATCATGATCATGCTATTCATCTGATTCCAAGAAGTGTTCCTCCAAACTTCAGGCTGAACAGATATCCCTGTGCCCAAAAGAGTGAAATTGAACGTATGGTTGTAGAAATGCTAGAGGCTAGTATAATTCAACCTAGTCAAAGTTCTTTCTCTACTCCCATAGTATTGGTGCACAAGAAGGATGGATCATGGTGCATGTGTCCAGATTATAGGGATCTCAACAAGCTCACTATTAAAGATAAGTTTCCCATTCGTGTCATTAATGAATTACTGGATGAATCGCATCAATCAATTTACTTCACCAAGTTGGATCTTCGTTCAGGATATCGTCAAATCAAAATGAAGGCTAAAGACGTTCTGAAAACAGCATTTAGGACTCATGAGGGTCATTATGAATTTTTGGTCATGCCTTTTGGCCATACCAATGCACCTTCTACATTTCAAGGTTTAATGAATTCCATTTTCAAACCCTTCCTTAGAAAATTTGTGTTAGTATTTTTTGATGATAAACTAATCTACAGCAAGTCTTGGAAGGATCATGTTGAACATGTTGACAGGGTGTTACAACTATTGGAGGAGAAACAATTATATGAAAAAAGATCCAAATGTTTCTTTGGAGTACAAGAGCTGGAATATTTGGGTCATATCGTATCTCATGAAGGAGTTAAGGTATACCCTAGCAAAATTGAAGCCATTAAGGAATGGCAAATCCCCACATCCATAAAGCATCTGCAAGGATTTCTCAGGTTGACGAGGTATTATCGCAAGTTTGTTAAGAATTATGGGAGAATAGCATCACCTCTAACAACATTATTGAAGAAAGATGCATTTTCATGGACTCCAGAAGGGAGCATGTACTAGGGTTACGGTATGGATTAGGGTTAAGATAAGGTTGCACATGCAACTGGGAACATGGAGGAGGATAACATAATGGTGTATTGGAAAGAAATTGTGATTTTTGTTGGTGCTCATATGATTGAATTTTCATGGGAGATTTCCCTAGAGAGAAAGATCCAAACGATTCTTGAGGCCATGGAGATATTTGGCTTGAGGATGAGGGCCAAGGAGAGGGCCATTGCGGCCATAAGGTGGGGTATTGAATCAAAGGAGGATTATAAGTTTGACATGGAACTATGGGGTTGTATATGTGTTGAGGAACCTGCTAGGGACAATAAATATTACTCCAAGTATTAAATGATGATGAGTTTGGAGTTATACCTGACGGTCGATTTATTTCATTACATGATTCCTTAAATACTTGTTGAAACCCCAACAGCGATGGAAAATAATTTGAATGATCCTCCTTGCACTGCTTCCATTCTTCCTGTAAATCATCCAATTTTAAATTTAGAAAAGATTTTGTAGGTCCTATTTTTGTATTAGATTCCAAAAATTGAGAAGAAAGTTCTCTAGAATTCTTACCAATCTTGGATATTCCTCTTGAATAACTAATGCACAATTTACAAACGTCATCATATGGTAAGTGAGAAACATCACCTTCTCCTATAATATTTAAAGGTTCTAAAAATTCATCTTTGATTCCTTTTTGTAGGAGTGTTTTCAATGTATCTTTTACCAAATTCCTATGTTTTGATTTTTGGAGGTTGTATCTAAATCGCTCCACATAATCCTCCAAGCTTTCATTTTCCCTTTGTGTTATTCCAAAAATATCTTCACTGGCTTGGCAATAGTTTTGATATTTCTCCAAGAATACATTCTTCATGTCTTCCCATGTTTGAATGCAGTTCCCACCAAGGCTCATGAACCATCGTAGAACTGCTCCTTTAAGACTAAGAGGAAACACTTGCAACCTTTGAGAATTAGTACAATAACCATATCCTCTACAAAATACTTCAAACTCAAATAAGAATGTATCTGGGTATTCATTTACCAAACCATGAAATTTTGGTAGTGCAGATGGGGAAATATTATGCATTTGAGCCACTCCTAGATCCTTGACAGGAAATTCAAAAGTAACAATGTTTTCCATTTCTTACCAAACTAAAAGAGGTTCTCCATGTACTACTTCAAGACTTATTCTTTGAATGTTTCTTCCAACTAATCATTAAAATAGGTGCATTGAATGATTGATGTTAGCCTCAAACTCTTCATTGAAAAATGCCTCAAAATACCATTTTTCTATCTTCAACAAGACCATTGGTACATTTGTTAGCACATGAATAGTGTATATATATATATATATATATATATATGTGTGTGTGTGTAGGGTGGGTGGGGGGTTCTTACAACATTAAATAAAATGAGAAACCTTAAAGCAAAAATGCAGGAAAGAAATAAATTCAAAGAACATAAAATTGCAAGAGAAACTAGGTGAAGGAATAGAAACCAAATGCAACAGGTCACCAAGGTCAATCCCCTAAGCGCCTCCCTAGCAATGGCGCCAAAATGTTGGGTGCAGTATAGGGTCTATAAATGTACCAACATTTAATTTGTCAATCCGGAGAGTTCGTGAACTTCGAGACACAGCACTGGAAATGCCAGAGAGAGTCCCTGGTAACCTGCAAAACAAATTCTAGTCTATCTTGTGATTAATCTCGAAAATAAATGTAATCCTGCACTAGTGCGAGAGACGCCAATGCTGCACTAGTTCGAGAAACATCAACCCAAACAATTAAAAGCATGCGGGAAAGTAAAAAGCAATCAATGCAAAAGGAAATTCTAATTGCAAGTAAACAGAAGGGAAATCAGAACTGGAAATCAAGTGGTGCTGGCACAATAAGGAAAACACTGTAAATGCTGGAATAAATTCAAAAGCAATTCAAACTATTCTACCTATACTAATTCTGCTTGCACTAATTATGTGTAACAATCTACTTGCACTAATTCTGTGTAACATTCTGCTTGCACTAATTCCGTGTAACATTTTTCTTGCACTAGTGCAAGAACAATCTAGAAGTTAAAGGAAACCATCATATTAATTAAGCATTTACCAATTCAAACATAGTGTAGTTTCCTCATTTATAGATGTCGGCTCAGCAAATGTAAAAATTGTAGCTTTAGATATAAATCAATAGATCTGGATTAATTTACAGAATTCGAGTTAGAGCTCATAAAGGTAGAGCTGATCTTGTGGATTCTGGAAGGACATGATGTTTGTTTAAAATATTTCAGGTGCAAGTATAATTAATAGTGCATCAGATGAAATAGAAACAAATTGCAGCAACTCAAATTAACCTTAAAACTTGGAATAATGGATTGCAGCAAATCGAATTAATTTTAGAACTAGAAATTAAAGGTAGAAAGAAACTACAAAATTCACACAGTACTTAATAATCTAAATGCTATTGGATCTAAAAGATGAGAGTAGTGTCAAGCTATTCTAGCGGCCAACGCAGCCAGCTCACACCCTCGATTAACCTGGTTCACACAACAATTAGATTCATTAATATGCAATGGATGAATAAACAAAGCATGAATTAAAATTTCTTCAATTAATTTGAAAAAACACAGTCTTTGACATAATGCAGACATCACTTAATCCCAGCAAGTAGGAGAAGCATTCCACACTAAAATCCATGTGCTGCTACATTGGAACAAATCCTCCTCCCTTCTGTGTTGTTCTTTCCTGTGCGTGCTTCTCCCCTCTGCTTAATGGATTGACTAAATTGATTAGCTAGGCTTGGAGCCATAGCTCTTCTATTATAATCTTTTTGCATTCCAAACTTGGCATAAAACAAGCCAATCCTTTGCAAACATCATGGGGATAGAATCCCAACTAATTATCATTAATAGAATATCAGTACAACCATTCCCATACTGAAATAACGGAGATTTACCACGAATTTCCCAAATTTGGAAATTTTCTAGAATTCTGGAAAAGTTGGTATTTTTAACAAAATGTCTCCAAAGAATTCTATGTATCTCCTTAACCATTATGAATTTCAGCAAATGGTTTGGAGGCAATCTAGCTTGTTATATTTTCAACAATAACCTCTCTCAGAATTTTCTAGTTCAGATCCATTGCCTCGGAAATCATGCCCGAAAATGACTGTTTGAAATCTGAGATGCTAAGATTCTGGAAAAATAGTGTATTTTTAGAAAACTACCTCAAAGACCGTTATCTAACTTTTATACCATTAAGAATTTTAGAAATCGGTTTGATTCTTTGTCAATGTGCTATACTAGCACCAAAACCCATGTTCTAGAATATTTTCATTCACCTTCATGTGCACGAAAAATGAGGCAGAAGTTGGCAGTTTGGAAACTGCTACGAATTTGGGGTTGTAGCATTAATTATTCTCTAAATATAAATTTGTATGACTTGGCTGTGTCTTGGCTTATGTGGAAGTGTTCAAATGATATTTTGATCATAAACCTCTTTCAGATTCTCCTAGAAATGTGTCAATGTATCAAAGCCCCAAATTGGTGGAGGCACGCTGTAAAACTTGCACTGGTCTAGGAACACTGTAAAACTTGCACTGGTGCAAGAACACTGTCAGAACTGAATTGGTATAGGAATATGTTGCACTGTGTAGGCAGGTAAGTGTAGGTTCAAAACATGATCAAATCAACTTTAACCTGCAACATACAAACCTTTATTAAACTTCCATTAATGGTATTTTTAATCCTGTTAAAACAAAAGAAGTAACAAATGATTGCAACGATAATCATTTAATGAAACAGTAGCATGAGAGATTTTGAGTAAAAAATGAGACAAAATGGAGGCCCAACAGTTGGATTTTAGTACAACTTATCATCCACAAACAGATGGAAACATAGAGAGAATTAATAGGATTCTTGAGGACATGTTGAGGATGTATGTCATGCATCAACAACAAATGTTGGAAGAGTATCTTTCTCTTGTAGATTTTGCATACAATAATGGGTATCATGAGTCCTTGAGAATGAGTCCATTTGAGGAACTTTATGGGTGGAGTTGTAATACTCCCAACAGCTGGGGTGATCCAGTGAGTAGGGTATTGATTGGACCAGATATGTTGGCATAGATGGAATAGGAAATGTGGGTTATTAAAAGGAATTTGAAGGCAGCACATGACAGTTAGAAGAGTTATGTGGATCAACATAGATCATTTAGGGAGTTTTAGGTTGGGGAGCATGTGTACTTGCACATCAAGCCCAAGAGGAGCTCCTTGAGGATTGGATCATGTGCCAAGTTGACACCTTGGTATTTTGGGCCTTTTAAGATCCTTGAAAGGATTGGATTAGTGGCCTATCGACTTGTACTGCCTCTGACATTGAAATTCCATGATGTTTTCCATGTTTCATTGCTTATGAAGTATATGCACAATGTTGATCATGTGATTGATTGTTCTGTATTACAGGTAGAACTAGAGGGAGAATTCCAGCCATAACCACAATGCATATTGATCCAAGTGGATATTGGTGGCCACCTGCCAAGTCCACTTTGACCCCCACCATTGTTTCTTTCATCTTTTCAGTTTCCTTAAGTGTAGCACAATTTACTATTTTTACTAGTTTGTGGGTCCTGAACTTCTGGAGCCGTTTTGAGGCCCTAAACGACGTTTTTTGGGAAAACTAGGAGCAACATTGGTCCATGGATCGATGTTTCTCTTACCAATGTCATATTTTTTGGAAATATATTTCTAACAAGATATTGTGTGCGTCAAACAAAAATTGTATGCCAAAGTTACGACCCTAGGAAGTTGACGTACCAATTTACCCAAACGGAGCCCACAGTTTGTCGTTTCATCTTCTAGAGTTAGGTTTTTGGATGTTTAGGGTTTTCCATTCTTTCTCAACAATAAATAGGCCTTCGAGCCTCATTGTAACATAGTTCAGAGGCATGTAGCTGCCACATCTCTTCTAAGAGATAAGTTACCATCACTCTGGCTGGTTTATTTCCATTTCTGTTTGTAAGAATATTTCAGTATTTTACAGTAATGAAATGAAGTATTATTTCTACTGCATCTCTGTATTTTTGGTTATCTCTATAATTTGTTGTGTTCCTATTTAAATCTGGATCACATATCGCAGTGGAAACAGTTCATGCTTTGGAGCAAAGCAATCGAGCAAGTTAAAGTGCAATGGAAGAAATTTGGGCCCAATGAAGCTACATGGAAGATGCTTGATCCGAATTTAAACAGGAACACAAAAAATTATAGATATAACCATAAATACAGAGATGCATAAAAAATAACAGTTCCTTTCATCAATATCAAATAATGAAATATGCTTACAAACAGAATGGAGATGAGACTAGCTAGGGCGATGGTAGCTTATCTCTAAGAAGAGATGTGGCGGCTAAATGTCTCTAAATAGAGTTACAATGAGGCTCAAGGACCCTTTTATTATTGAACAATAAGAGAAAACCATAAACAACCAAAACCCTAACCTGAGGAGATGTGACAACAAGAGTTTATGGTCCCTGTTGGGGTTAGTTGGGTAGCCAACTTCCTGGGGTTGTAACTTTGTCATATTCTCTATGTTTGATGCACATGATACCTCGTTGGAAATATATCTCAGAGGACTAAAAAAATAAATTACACAACTGAATATTACCAAAAAAATGTCGTTTAGGGCCTCAAAACGGCTCTGGAAGTTCAGGACCCAAAAAACTGCCAAAAATATTAAACTGTGCTACAACTATGGAAACTGGAAAATAAAAGAAAAAATGGTGGGGGTACAAGAGGAATAGGACGGTGGCCACCAATATCCACCTAGATCATTCCTCCCCCCTTAGGAAGCAATTGTCTCCTTTGCATTGAGTTCCTCCATGAGATGAGGAAACTTCTACTAAACTTGGTCTCTAGTGGGCCATTTTCCTTGGTGCAGGAGTTGGCCGACTTTGACAAATCGATACAATTGGATCTTCTCCTAGTGATTTTTCTTGATCTACGTGTCCATGATGCAATCAGTTGCAGCTTATTCCATGCATTCTAGATTGAACTCTATTGGTGTGAGTTGTTCTGCAATGTTGGATGTGTCCAGTAATGGTGGAAAGCATGGCCAAAGGTGATCCACATTGAAAAGTGGGTGGAGGGCAAGGAATGGGGGAATGCTAAGCTCAAACACATTATCTCCCATAGCCTTGGTGATTTTGTATGGCCATATCGAAGCTAGCAAATACTACAGTGGGGCCCAGTGAAGTGCTCCTTCTGCAAGTGTAGCCAAACTTTGTCACCCACCTGGAACTTGTGTGGCACCTGATTTTGATCATGTCGTTGCTTGTACTTAGCATTAGCTTTGTCCAATATGTCATGGAACTATTGGTGGATGTGTTGAATGTGCTCAATGAATCTATTTTCCTTGTTGGCTTCGGACTAGACATGAACCGAATTTTCTTGAGTCGCTACAAATGGAATGGCCACATCAATGGGACATAGTGGATGGAATCCTAAGCCCACCTAAAAAGTGTTGTGGCTAGTTGAGCTGTGGAGAGCCCAGTTGTAGCTGTGCTGGAGATAGGGGAGGCTCTCATCCCATGTGTGTGGATGCTTTGAGTTGTACATGCACAAAATGTGTATGATCATCCTGTTGACGACCTCTATCTGGCCATCAGTTTGGGAATGGAAATTTGTGGACTTAGTGAGCTTGGTGTCCAACATCGACCAAATACTAGACCAAACTGTACTGAGGAAAATGTTTCCCAATTTAAGATAATAGACTGTGGGATCTGAAAGTGTACGTACACTCGTTCAAAGAAGAGTTTAGCAGTGGCTTCTACTGTGATACTCTTCTTGCAGGATGCCATAATGGACATCTTCAAGAATCTCTCAATGACCATAAAAACACAGTCGTTTCCATGCTTAGTAGAAGTAAGGTCTGACATGTAATCCATGGAGATGGATTTCCAAGGTCGACTAGGGGTAAGCAACGAAGTATAGATACCATGCTTCTTGATGGTCGGTTTGGCAATGGCACAAGCAGTGCAGGATCTGATGTACTTCCCAACATCCTATTGAAATTTAGCCAATAGAAATACTTTTGTAGTACTGCCACCATTTTCTCGACCTCGAAATTCATAGCGGCCTGACTCTAGAGCGCTTCCCAAATAATCTTTGCACGCTCGCTTGACAGAACACAAAGGTTTCCCAAGTTGCATAAGAGAGCATCCTAGAGGTGAAAATATGGAACTTGTTGACCCCCCAAGAGTGTACGGTATGTGTGGCCGAATTCTGGGTCACTTTTGTAGAGAATTGACCAATCAGAAGTCTTGTGCCCTCAAGAGTTGGGCATAGGTTAACCCCATGATGGGTGGTTGGTTGAGGTAGTTTGCAACATTATTTGTGTTACCCTTCTTGTACTTGATATTCAAATGGACTTGTTGCAGGTATGTGTACCACTTCTGATGTCAATCATTCTACAACTTCCCTTGTGTCTGTATGAACTGCAAGGGTCGGTGGTCTATGTGGATGACCATTTCCTTCCCCAAAATATAATGCTTCCATTGCCGGGAGGCCTCCACAATGGAATACATCTCTTTGTCATAAGTGGGATACTTTCAAACTGTGTCTGAAAGTGTCTCACTGTGATATGCCATTGGATGCCCCTGTTGAGTAGGGACTGCCCCAATAGTATAGTCAGAGATATTTGTCTCAATCTCAAATGGTTGTTGCAAGTCTGGTAATGTGATCACTGGTGCAGAGCAGAGGTGATGTCTTAACTCTATGAATGATTTCTGTTGAGATTTAGACCAAAATAATTTTGCTTTCACTCCTCCTTTGGTGACTTGACTCAAGGGCCAAGTGATATAAGAGAACCCCAACATGAACCTATGGTAGAAATTGGCAAGACCTAGAAAGTTGCGAAGCTCTGTCAGAGTGGTTGGGGTTGGCCAATCCTGAATGACTTTGATCTTGGCTGGATCCACACACACCCCTCGTTCATCAATAATGTATCCCAGATACTGAACCTGGGTCATGCCAAAAGTGCATTTCTGTAAATTGGCACATAGCTTGTCTTGTCGCAATGTTTGGAGAACCTATCTGATGTGGTGGAGGTGCTCTTCCCAAATCTAGCTGAAGATCAGGATGTCATCCAAGTATACCACTAGAAATGAGTTGGTGAATGGAAGCAAGATGTTATCAATCAGCCTCATGAAGGTTGGAGGATCATTCGTCAACCTGAAAGGGATAACCAACCATTTGAAAAGGCTCCCCTTGGCTTTAAAGGTAGTCTTCCACACATCATAGAGTTCGATTAGTACCTGGTGATATCCGGACTTCAAGTCGATCTTTGTGGTTGTGATGGTGGTGTTGGACTCCGCATCAATAACCTGCTTCCCTTTTTCATTCTCCTTTTCGGGTTATGTCTTAGAGTCAGAACATGCATCTAATTATGAAGCCTTCATCTCGGCCACCAGTAACTACTTGGCCTGACACTCACTTGTGTTGTGGGTGGAGCTCTTATGGAACTCACACCACTTTCCTGTGTCCTTCTTCGGCTTCGCAGTGTTGTCTTTTCCTTGTGGCCTTGGCAAGTTGTCCTGGGTCGTTGCACCTTGTCTTGTCCTTTGATCTGCGATTTGGGGGAACCTTTCCCTTGCTTTAGATTCGTAGATCCAAAGTGTCTCTTCTTCTATTTAAACTTCTGCTCGAACTTGACGGCGTATTGATACGTCGTACTGAGCGAGGAGATGTCTAGGAACTCCATCTCGTCCTAGATGTATCTATGTGGGAAACCACAGTACTTGAGTACCAAATGTTCCTCAGAATCCTTGATACCCAACTTCGTGCAAAGGGTATGAAAAGCATTGGTAAACTCTGCACATCTTGGTCCCTTCCCTGTCGCGGGTGGTCCACTTTATGTATTTGTCCTCATAGCTCTCGACAGGATAGTACTACTCCTTGATGGCATCCTGGAATGAATTCCAAGGGGGAGCGGCTTAAAATAGTGAGGTTTTACTTTCATCCTTCTACTCACAATAGGTTTCCCACTAGTTCTTGACATGGGGGGTAGCTTTGAGAAGAGAAAAAGTAACCTTTTCTTGGCTGGAAAAATCATGAACAAAAAACTGTCCTTGTAGCAGATTCAACCATTTATCTATGATTCCTACATCTATTTGGCCCTCAAATATGGGAATGTCAAAGTTTACTTTTACCTTAAAAGGTGTGGAGCCTCCAAAGTGGTTGTTGGATGTGGATGCACCATTGGTGGGCAACCATTGAAGGATCTGGGAAAATTTATCCATCATCGCGCTCCTTTGTTTCTAGAGGACCTCCTCGAGAAATATTTTGATAGGATCTCCTACTCCCTCATCTTTCTTTTCTTCCCCCATGGGAGGCTATCGAGATTTACGAGGGTGTTCTTGCAAAGCTTTGACCAGTTCAAGGCCTAACTCCTTATATCCTGACCTCATTAGGGACATGCAAAGAAAAACAGAGAAAAAGTGGACCGCTCTAATACCACTGATTCGAATTTAAATAGGAACACAACAAATTACATATATAACCATAAATACAGAGATGCAACAGAAATAACACTTCCTTTCATTAATATCAAATAATGAAATATGCTTACAAACAGAATGGAAATGAGACTAGATCGGGCGATAGTGGCTTATCTTTGAGAATAGATGTGGTGGCTACATGCCTCTGAGCTGAGTTACAATGAGGCTCGAGGGAATTTTTATTATTTAACAATAAGAGAAAACCCTAAAAAACCAAAAACCTAACTCGAGGAGACGCAACACCAAGAGTTTATGGGCCCTGTTGGGGTTAGTTAGGCAGCCAACTTCCTGGGGTTGTAACTTGGTCATATTATCTCTGTTTGACGCGCATGATACCTCGTTGGAAAGATATCTCTAAGGACTACAAATGAAAACATGATTTCATTGAAATCTCCAAGAGTAATATTGCCAATAAAAATTTCATTTAGGGCCTCAAAACGACTTCAGAAGTTCAGGACCCGAATAATTGCCAAAAATAGTAAAATGTGCTACAATTAAGGAAGCTGAAAAACTAAAAGAAACAATGGTGTGGGTCCAAGTGGAATAGGTGGGTGGCCACCAATATCCACCTAGATCAATGGTTGATCAGATGTGGGCTTTATATCCTTCATTATTTTGCTGGTTCAAGAAAATGAGATTTACGTATATGTATATGTATATGTATATGTATATATGGATGTTTTTGTAAATGTTGCAATGACTTGTGTTATAAAGCTCCAATAAGTTGTATGATTGTCATGTTTTTCATGTTGGTCATGGTTTGTGGTTGTTGTTCATTTTAAATGCTGCATCGAGCTATGTTATAAAGCTCCATGGGAAGTATGTGCTTTTTTCAATGGTTTGCTAGAAATAAGTGTCATTGAACACCGAGGACTGTGTTCCCCCTAAGGGGGAGGGGTTTGTAAAAGCCTCAGGTTGATTTTCTATGTAAATAAAAAAATAAAACCAAGGTCATGGGACACTTATTCCAAGATGAATGTTGGGAAAAACATAGTGATGGGGATCACTTGTGATTAATTGATGGTCATGGAAATTGGCAAAGACATAGTGGCAATAATTGGCATTTTATTTATGAAAACAAAGGAAAATAGGAGAAAATGGAGATGAAGGGTCACATATTTGCATGAGAGGGAAATTGAAGGAAAAATGAAGAAAATAGAGGCCTCAATGATAAAAAGGCTTATGAGGATCAATTCACAACGTTTTGTTAGCTTAGTTTTCGATCTCTCTTCTATTATCTCATTCTATCATACTCTTGCAAACTTAGATCATTCTTGGAGCATGATTGGAGCACTATAGTATTAACTTGGATTTGGATCAAGAAGGCAAAAGGAAAGAAGTATAGTGTAACATAATAGTTGGATCAGTAGTTACGGTTGGATTTATTTGCAGGTAACATGTTGCATGTGTTTTTTCCTTGGTGATTTGTGGATGCATGGTGTATGCATGTGATTATGTCGTTATGTGTTGTCATTGGCATGGAGCATTTCCTGGATTGAAAATGATTTTAGCTTTGCCTTTCCATTTCCTAAATAGCCACGATGTTGTGGGTTTTCCCATTTGATGGTTTTCTAGTTGGTGCTTATAACTCATTATGGCTTTGGGTTGGAAGAAATGCTATAGAAGCCTTGGAACAACTTGGATTGAGTTACTAGTCCTAGAGCCTAGGTTACGACAAACCCTTTGGAGCCATTGGTGGGTTGAGTTACTAGTCCTTGGAGCTAGGTTGGACAAATGATTTGGAGCCCTAGAACAATGTGGGTTGAGTAACTACTTCCTGAGCCCTAAACAACTTGGGTAGAGACTAATCTCGTTGGTGCTAGTGATGCCCAACAATGAGGTGGAATCGTTGGTTGAGGATTGAGGTGGTTTCACTTCTAGAAGCCATGGTTTTGTTTTGTTTGATTTATTCCATGAGATCCCACATTCACACTTCGAATATGGTGTGAGGTTGATTGACTGAAAGAGAGATTCGGTTCACACACTCTATGGTTGGGTGGTACATGGAAGTCCTTGACTTGGTTGGCATTCTCATATGTTAATAAGAGTTATTCTTCTATGATGATTCATGTATAATTGTTGGCATTATGTTGGTGATATTATGGTAGGGTTTCCATGGTTTATATGCTAGTTATTTTCTAGTTATATGTGGTTCATATGATGTGTATCTTCTATGAGTCTTCTCGTGAATTTTTTAGCTATTGGTCGGTTAATGAATGTATTGACTAATAAGTGATGTTGCAGCTATGTGGAGAGCGTACATGGCCTTCTCGGTGATTCTCTAGTGAAATTATTGAATTAATGAGCATCTATGTATTTATAACCTACAGGTACTATGTACACAAAGTCTTTGTATAAATGAGTAATTTAGATCTCCAACTTCCCAGGGTTATAACTTTGGCATACGATATCTAATTGACTATTATAATACCTCGTTCATAGATATTTGTGAGGAGGCTAAAAATATATTATAATTTAAAGATATAACCTTTTTGGTGTCTTAAATTCCCCTGAATGTCATTTAGGTCCTTAAAATGGCCTTTGAAGTTTAGAACCCAAAAAACTGCCAAAAATAGAATTTTCCATTAAATTTTAAGTAGACAAAACTAAACGAAATAGTGTTGGGTCAAGTGGGGTAGATGATAGTGTGATTATGTGTCGTTGGGTGGTTGCATCTAGTTCTGGACATATGGACCCTATTTTCCATAAGTGCATATTAAAAATTGGGTCTCGCATAGTAACTCTCATCTTCGTATTTACCCTAGTGAGCAAGTTAAAGTGGGTAAATATGGGGTGAGGTGGCTACAGGGTGGTATCAGAGCTTCCAAGTTCAAACATTTGGACTAGATGAGCTAGGTGTGATTGTTATGCATGCATGTTAGTTGTCGATATTTTAGTTATGCATGCATTGCGATGGTCACTGTTATGGTCTTATGTCGCTATGATGTTGATGTTAAGACAATTTACATGTTGATTTCAGTATATATATATCTTTATATCTTTATATATATATATACACACACACTTTATATATATACACACACACACACACACATATATATATAGATAGATAGATAGATAGATAGTATATTTGCAGGAAGAAGATCAAAGATGACAAGAAAGATGGTGGATTACAATTCACATGACTCTCCTTATAGAACAAATGAGCAACAAAGAGATGAGTACTCTCTTGACATAAAAAATAGCTTGAGAAGTTTAAGGGAAGAAATTAGAATTTGTAAAACAGATAATGACAAGATCATTGAGTCATAGGAAAAGCTTGCCAAAGCTCAAGAAAATAAAACAGAATTTAATGTAGTGATCCTTCAGAGTTTATCAGATTTGTAGAGGCATCGACAACCATGAATCAGTGATGAACAGGAGGAAAGGAAAAATGGGGCATATGGTAGCAAGTTTCACGTAGGGCACAGATCAGATAGTGATGGCATAGTTAAAGGTGGTAAATGGATGGATACACCTGACAGGAGAGGTAGTGGTTATGGATTATATTCTAGTTTTGGATCAGAGAGACAACATGGTCATCACCGTTATCATCCTTACAAGAAGAGTGAGAAGCAGTACTTGTTGGATGATTTCAAGAAATCAAAGCCTCCTTCCTTTGATGGAGAGTTGAAAAAACCAAAAGATGCAGAAGCATGGCTTCTTGGGATGAAGAAGTTCTTTGAGTTGCATGATTATACAGAGAACATGAAGGCCAAAATAATTATTCTCAAGTCTCAAAGGGAAAGAGGACATCTGGTGGGAATATGTGAAGCGTGCTAGGGGTATCAAGATAGAGGCGTTGAGTTGGCATGAATTCAAGATAATTTTCAGGAAGAAGTACTTGTTGGAGAAATATTATGATGGTAAGGTTAAGGAGTTCTATGAGTTGAAGAAGGGACCTATGATAGATGAAGAATATATGAATAAGTTTGTGGAGTTGTTGAGATATGTTCCATATATTAAGGATGAAAAGATGAAGGTCCAAAAATTCGTTAGTGGATTTCCATTAGGATTTAAACAACAGATTGAGTATGATGAGCATTGGTCATTGGAGGAACTCATTAGGAAGTTGAATTATTGTTATGAGCAGTCTAAGACCTTATGGTGCCATAAAGGTAGAGGGAGATTTTGGAGTTTCAGCCAAACCAGCATAGTTATAACTACCATACTTGTATCATCAAATTATGGAAACCATGGAATAATGAAGAGCCCTTCTCTACCCCAAAATAGAAATCCTTCATTAAGGACATATTCCAGGTCTTTCTATGTATCAAATTGTATAATAAAGCAACCTTTTGAACACAAATATATGTCACAAGTGGTTGTCCAAGTGGAAAAAAAAACACTGGTGTAAAATTTCATATTTTGGACAAAAGCCATTAAGCCTACAAATAATAGCCTTTGATCGGAGAGCATAAAGAAGAGAGTTTACCTTTGAACATTAAATTCCATGATTGCAGCATGTTCCATTTGATCAACAATATAGGTTCCAAGAATATTTTAAATCAAATCAGCTAGGTTGGAGACCTTTCCCTTCACTGCATCCTTATAGGGACTTGGAGTGTTTTGTGTCTGATTTGCACAAGAGCGAGCCTTTCCTTGTGTCACATATTTATAGGAGACTAGTCCATTTGATTTCCTAGACTCCAAAGCTCCATCTCATAGCCTCAATTGTAGGACTATGGTTGATTTCCTTACAATTTCATAGTCCTTAGTCTATAGAGAGTCCTGAAGCAACATTCCTTCATATAACATACAATGATTTTTTGCAGGGAGGCCTCACCTGTTATGTATACATTAATTCAAGTTTTAGATTGTGTTTGAACTTCCTCTCCAGAAAAGGTAGGTCCTCCCAATTACATCTTTTATGAAAATATGTTCAAATAAATTCTTCCCCAACACTTCGTGTGGTACTTTTTTCTCAAGTTTAATTTGTAGATTAAGCATGTTTTGAAGAAACTTCTCACTTTTTAAAACAGAAAAAAAAGGCCCTCATAAGCTGCAACACCCATAGGACAACATGCGCTCAAGATACCTAAGTATGGGTGATGTGGTGACCAAAAGACAACCCTGAAGGGCTTGGTCGTTGTTTCCCTCGCATAAGCTCTAAAAAATAACCAAAGAAGTTGATTTCATTCGACTTGTGTTGATCTCAAGCTTAAGGGGATATTGTTGGGCTTTGAAAACTCGCACCCTCAAAAACCATGAGTAAAAAACCACAGGAAAAAAACCTTTCCACCATGAAAAACACATGTTGATATGTCTGTTTTCACCCAGATGATAGTTAATGTTTGCAATTCTTTTCCATGGCATCCCCACTAGTGAGCACCAGTATTGCAGCAATAATGCTGCAACTCCTGGGGCTTCCTACTTTACTTTTATCAACCTGGTAATTCGTAACAAACTTGGAAGGAATGGTGTTGTATGCAGAAGTACTAGTTCTTACTGCAGGCTGTCACTTGGTCAGCTGTCGCAAGATCACTAGGAGCTCAAGACAACTTCTAAGAATTCCAGAAGAAGCATTATATGTGATGACAGAAAGGAGAGCTAACTCTACAGAGGCTATTCTACTTGCAGAAAGAGAAAGAAGACTGGAATGTAAAGCAAAACCTGGCAAACCCTAATTTACCAACTAACCCTACTTTTGCAGAAAGAGAGATACAAACCTATGAAATGAATGCCATTACCTACTGAGGAAGTAAACTACATCTATTGAAGCTATTTTTAGAAGGAAATGATAAAAAAACATCTTTTTGGATTTTTAGGTATTTTATGTCAAATTGTTATGCATGTAATTTATTCGTTTGTGGATGTGGCAGCGATTAGGTGGCGATGGAGGGCGAATTTTGGATTTGCAGAGGTGTAGGAAGGTGTGGAGGGGTCCTAGGAGGCCTCTGGTAACCTTCCGGAGGCTTTCCCTACAATCAGACTTCAAAACTTCACTTACAGGAAATTCTACAGGAGGCTGCAGGGGATCTACAAGAGGATGCCAAGGGCTATTTTAGAGGTTTTAAAGGTGGAAATATGGTGGGAAAGGGTAGCTAAAGACTAGAGGGATGTGTTCAGTTGTCTGAGGTTCATCAAGGAGAATTAGGAAAGAAAATGATGGTTGGATTTGTTTAAGAGACGAGAGGAAAGCTTATGAGAAAAGTTCAGAAATTAGGGCAGATTTGTGAAGGGTTGTGAATGACCTGTGAAACCTATAAAAAAAAAGATGGAGATGGCTGCTTTATTGGTTTATTATGAACAGAGGTGTATTGTAAGAGAGCTGCACATCAAAATACTGAAACTAAGCAAGAAAAGGAACTAGCTGCACCAAAAAACAGAACTATCTCTCACGTTAACCTAAATTCTGATCTAGGGAAACAAAATGTTGAACATTGTTGTATGGAAAGGAGAGCATGGAAAGATATTTAGTGGAGAAACAGAAATGAACATGGCAAAATGGATCTAAAGCAAAGCATTCTAAATCAAACTACAACACTAGAAATTGCATGGAGGAAGCAAAACTATGTTTTTGTGCCATCAAGGGTGTCTTGACATCAGCTCATAGTCCCAAAGGGAGGAAAGGAGGTCAAGGCCCTGTTGGCCTTTTTGTATCTTTCTCCTATCACTATTTAACCTACTTTAGCAACTGAAATGGAAACAACTATGTAAATTACCAACAATAACCTATTCTAACCAAGGGGAAAAAAATCTATCTAACAGCAACTAATTTATGCACTAAAACAAGAAAACATATAAATACAAAACAAGAGGTGTTGGGAAGCTTGGGTTGGGCCCTAATCCAAGAGCTTTAGCCCTCTGAAAGAACTCGGTGTTGGCTCAGAAAATATTTCAGCCCCATTATCAAAATAATAGTCACATTACATAAATTGTTCACAAAATCAAGCTCGAAATGAGCTGAGCAAGAGCTGCAACAAAAGTGAAAAAATTTGAATAACATCAAACTAAACTACTGAGGCCCTAAGCCCCCCTATTTATACAACTGGAGCACCAGCAGCTCTCCTAAAATCAAGGAGGCTTGGCTCCCAAGGCTAGATATAGACAACAATTCTTCTTCACTTGCTCGGTTGCCTCTTTGATGCATTGATGTGGCTACTTGTGCTCCGAACTTTCTGAAGGAGGATTCGAAGTAGGGGATCATAAATGAGGGGGACACCCTCCTAAAAATCCTCTCCCTTGTTTTCCTCAAATATTGGCTACCAAATGCTCATTAAACCTTTGACTTTGTCTCAAAATTGACCAAAAATATGCATAAAGCACACATTAGACTTCATGGCATAATGACTAACCCAATTCACTCTATTAGCATAAATATAATAAAAAAACATGTAATAAACTAATGAGAATGGTGGATTAAGTTGAGTTAGGAGGCAAAATGAGCCCATATAATTACCCATTTGTGGGGCTCATCATCACCCCCCCCCCCCACTGAATGTGTTGCTCATCCTATGAGCAACTAGTCCATCTCCTCATCCTTGATGGCCCTGATAGTCTCCCTGACATCCCATGCCTCTGATGTGAGATCCCCTTCTCTATCATGGAATCTAGCCTTTCTGTCCACCTCTTCCCACTGTTGTCTTTCTTCTTCCTCCTCTGTGCCCTCTAGCAGTCCTAGCAACAATGGGGGACTCAACTTGGGGCCAATCCAATTGACCTTCAAACTCTGCATAGAGTGCTTGTACAGTGGCACTCTCCTCAATGCTTCTTTCATCCTGGTTGGGGAGTGATACTCCCTAATCTACAGGCTATGTGGCAGTGTATTCCACCTTCTCATACAAGCATGAATACATTCATCCCCAAGTAACCTTTCCATGTCATCAAAATGTGCAATGGCTTCAGCCTGATCATCGATATACTTAGGGGCAATTTGAGGATTATTTGCAGGTAGCTGATGTGCTGGGTTGGGGATCAGGTTCTTATGGCTCTGTGTCTTCCTCCTTCCCCTTTGGTTGCTTTTCCATTGTTTTCTCAAGCTGTTGGGTCTCCTGTAGTCTTCAGAGTGTCTCCTGTAGAACTGTTTGTGCCTCCTATAGGACTATTTTTGGGTCTTGTAGTTGCACTTTTTCGTTCCAGGTGGAAGATCTAGGAGTCCCTCTTTCATATGTGATAGGGGCTTTAGAGGGAGGTTCTTCCCCTTTGACAGTGGGTGAATCTTCAATTGTAATGGGCACTGTTGAGGATGGCTGGGGTTTTCCTGTTTTTTATCCTTGTGCCTTTCCTGGCCTTGAAATACATGGAGACCTACCTTTTTCTCTTTTCTTTTGGTTTGATTGGTGTGCTCAGGGCAGTGAGGGCAGCAGCTACCTCTCTTTCTAGAGTCTCAGGAGACCTTTCTCTTTGTTTTTGCCTTTGCTACCTCTTTTTCTCCTCCTTCTATCTCCTTTTTTTAATCTCTGTTGGCTCTGTTTCTTCCTTTTCTATCTCTTCATCCTCCTCCTCTTCTATCTTAGTTTCTTCCTTCTCCTTTTCTTGTCCTGCTGAGTCATCAGTTGCTTCACCTTCTCTGCCTTTCTGCTCTTGTTCCTCACTGTCAAAAGGACTGATATCATAGGTGAGGGCTCCTTCCTCATGAATCCTCCTGTCATTGTGCTTATACCCCTTTTGAACACCAAATGTAGAGATGGAGACAATAATTTTGAAGAAAACAGGAAAACAGAGAAAAATTGTGTGTGTGTGTGTGTTTTCTTTTTTTTTTGAAAAAAAATAGGTAGAATTTTTTATGTAATTCCTCTTCTTCTATGGACTCAATTCCTCTTTAAAATGATATCAATCCTTGCACATATTGATAATCAAGGTGGGATGCATGGAACCTACTTCCTCAAGCCAAAAATTGAGCAAAAATCCATTGTTTTCTTCTTAAAAACAACTCACTGCCCCTCCTGTAAAACTGCGTGTAGGTGCTCCTGTAGAACCTGTAAGTGCTCCTGTAGAATGCCGATAGTAGGAGGATGGATGAAAGCAATGGAGAACTATGGTTTGAAGGTTGTGGGGTGACAAGGAGCTTGCTACAGCTAAGTGGATGAGGATGGAATGAAAGACAAGGTGGTGAGAGTGTTTTGAGGAGGAGTACTTATGGTTGTTTATGGATATTTCCGGTGATGGAGGGTGAGCTAGCCAAGTGTACGTTGGCCCAATTCGGACTGTTGGTCCCCACTACTGTGTCATCATGACTTCTCATGGCTTCTACCCACAATCAATTCCCATCATTTTCATCGGAGTTTATACACCCGCCACTACCTGTCCTTTGGATTTTTTGTGAGTTGACTAGGCACACGTTTGGTGCTATCTTCAGATGAGCGCAGTTGACTGGATGAGGGTGGCCAATTAATTGGCCACCTTTCTTGTCCAAACCTAACCATCTCATTCATTTATGCAGTTTTTTAATTACACAGATGCAATATAGGAGAGGGTTAGACACTTACTTGCAAGTTGAATGCTTGTGCTATGGTGTTGCTTGGTTCTTTTGTTGTTTCATGCTCATATTCAGTTGTTGCATGCTTGTATACCTTCTACTGTATGTTTTTTGTTGTCTGATGTGTGGCTGTTTTTCTTGTACAGGTATCCTCTGGCTAGATCTAAGCTGCAAGAGTCTGCTTCAACCTTCAGATTTGCACCCTCATGATGTTGATGCTAGATTTTAATGGGACGATGACTTGGTTTGTCCATATCTCCCAAACGGTAGACTAGATTGACCTCAAATTTTCTAAGCATGTTTCCATAATCATTATGCACCTCCCAAAGAAAAAATTTGGTCAATGGATACACGGATTTCGAGAAAAATTGAAAATGGCTGAAGGTGATGGAGGTCGATTTATTGGAAACCGTGCACTAGAATTGGCTGAAATTGCTTGGGTATGTTACCATCATCCATATGCATCTCCCCATGAAAAAAAAATTAAATGGATGCACGGATATGGAGAAAATGAAAAAATGGTTGAAGGTGATGGAGGCCAATTTCTTGGTAACCGTGCAATAGAATTTGCTTAAATTGCTTGAGCATGTTACCATCATCCATATGCAACTCCCCATGAAATAGTTTTTTAAATGGATGCACGGTTTTCAATTTATAGAAAAAACAAATTTCTGCTCTATGTATTTTTGTATCAGAGCATCCTACAGTTTTTAGACAGTAAAAAAAAATGAGCTTGGGCTATAATGCAGACTTGGAAATGATGGAAGAGAGGTTTGAAGACTGTAGGAGGATTTATAAACCCTTTATGAAGCTTCTGTGTTCCTCAAACTGCTTTTAAAATCCATTTCTAGCTCTCTGTAATTTCTATAGAAGCCTCCTGTAGAAAACACAGTTTTTAGAAAAGAAGCATAGTGAGGTGCAAAGAATGTCAAGAATGATGGAGAAAGATGAGGGAAGGTAGGATAGGTGCTGTTATTGGTTTCAAAGCTTCCTTGGCACCTGTTGTTGCTTCCTGTAGTCCTCCTGCACCTACAATACAACTGGAAATTCATTTTTCTTTTTCCTTTTCTCTATTTTTTTTTTTTGAAAACAACTATGGCGCCTCACAGAGGTTTTCACCCTAAATTGTCTGCCTTGGGCGCCTCCAAGGGAGTTTTTCACCCAAGGATCTTATTATTTTTCCTTTTTACTCTTCTTTCCAATCCATTGGCCGCCTCATGGAGGTTTTTAATCAATGAGCCAATCTGAGGCGCCTCCAAGGAGGTTTTCACCTTAGATTTTTATTTTTATCTTATTTTTCATTTTTTTTCTTGTTTTCTTTTTTTTTTTCTACCCTGCCCTACTTGAAAAACAAAATAATTTCAAGTATAAAAAGACTTCCAATGGAGCCATGTGCACATCGAGATGATAAACAAAATCATGTGGAGGCTCAAAATGTATTCTTTGACATGTATCCGTTTTTCAAAGACCAAATTATTTGACTTTGAAGGGATCAAGCATTGTTGAGGAAGAGAGTACTGTTGCAACTTAATGACTTTCTGGAACCATATTTGAATATAGTTGTCATGTCCTTGGTCCTTTTGCTGATCTGGATCATTCTTCATGTCTTCTTCTATCATGACCTTCACATCTTCCTCTTTTTGTTGATTTTTATCTTGAATACATGGAGGATTTGATGGTAACCATGAGGGAGCTCTCTCGATCTCTGATTCTGTTGTATTCTCTTCATCAAGTGCAGCCCATGGTTCTTTGATATTCTCTTTTGCATCTTCTTCTGTTGGATATGGTCCTTCAATGATATCAATATAATCTCTTTTTTGCAATACTCTTCCTGAGCTATGGTGAATATCATTGAGCTCAAGAGAATTTGTTTGGAAGTGTTGTACCTCAGCATTGTAATTGGGTTGAGCTACTCCAATGAATTAGTTTGGAAATGGTGGTTCCCCACTATATACTTGTTGGGCTTATCTGTTGTTTAGGTTCGGGTTCAACTGGGCAGGCATTTGGGGTTTCCTTGGTGGAGTAGGAGGCAATGGTTGTGGTTGAACACATGGTGGAGGCAAAAGAGCGGAAGGAGAGTTGTACTGGGGCCTCCACCCCTGATGAGATGCATTCCACAGAGGTTGCGGCTGAGCATAGGGTAGAAATGAATGGGTGGCTGGTTGGACATGATATGGAGATGTGAAGGACCAAGGAGGAGGTGTGGACGAGGAAGGATGAGCAGGAGAGCCCCAAGAAGGTATGGAGGTGACTTGGTTGGGGTTGTAGTATGCCTGAGATGTCCCTTGCATCCCCTGCTGATATGGTCTAGGTCCATGCAGCCTCCTTTGGTTTATGTATTAGAACTGTTCAGTGGCTCCATTGGCCCCTTGGTATACAGCTTTAAGTCCGGGCAAGGACGGGCACTTGTTTGTAGAATGATTTTCTTCACAGATTGAACAAACCCTTATAGAGTTTAATGGGAATTCATTCCTAAGGTGCCTCCTGGTGCATCTAGGGAAAAAAATGGCCAAATTCCTCTCTGTCTCCTCTTGTTTCCTTTTGATATGTTAGGAATCCATTTTCATGGCAAGAATCTGCAGCATCTCACTCTTGAGGTCTTCCAGCATGTTTCCAATTTCACCTTTAATGGATGAGTTGGAAGAAAAGGTATTGCTCCCAACATTTCTGTTTTCAACCATTGGCTCTAGAGGAATGTTTTCTTCTTCTTCTTCCCCTATAGGTTCTTCAAATAAGTCTGGTTGTTACCTAAGGGTTTTTCTTGATTGTAGCCACCGAAGAAGAGAGAAGGTTGACTGTGCGAAGCAGTGGGGGTGTTGGGCAAAAATTTTCCTAAATTATCTATGTTCCCACGAGGCATGAAAGGAAATCTCTTTTTCGGTGGCTTTTGTTTTTTTCTGCTTGTACCTGCAAAACTAAAATTGAATGAACAAACAAATTGCAACTAACTGAAATGAACTTACTGAAATGAAATTGCATAAATGAAAAGGAAAGCAAAAGCAAGGAAATGACTAATCTACTTTCGCTGAAATGGAAATTGTAGAATTGAAAGGACTAATCTACTTTTGCTGAAATGGAAATTGCAGAATTGAAAGGAAAGAAAGGAAATGCAGAAATTGAAAGGAATAACTACTCTACTTTTGTTGAAATAAACTACTTAACATAATGTTGCAATAGAAAATAGAAGAAAACAGTAATCACAAAATACTCTGATGCTTCCCCGGCAACGGCGCCAAAAAGTGGTGAGCACCAGTATTGCAGCAATAATGCTGCAACTCCTAGGGCTTTCTACTTTACTTTTATCAACCCGGTAGTTCGTAGCAAACTTGGAAGCGACGGTTTTGTATGCACGGGTACTAGTTCTTACTACAGCCTATCACTTGGTCAGCTGATGCAAGATCACTAGGAACTCAAGCCAACTTCTATGAATTCCAGAAGAAGCTTTATATGTGATGAAAGAAAGGAAAGCTAACTCTACAGAGGTTATTCTACTTGCAGAAAGAGAAAGAAGACTGGAATGTAAAGCAAAACCTAGCAAACCTTAATTTACCAACTAACCCTACTTTTGCAGAAAGAGAGATACAAACCTATGAAATGAATGCCATTACCTACTGAGGAAGTAAACTACATCTATTCGAGCTATTTCTAGAAGGAAATGAGAAAAAAACATCTTTTTGGATTTTTATGTATTTTATGTGAAATTGTTATGCATGTAATTTATTCGTTTGTGGATGTGGCAGCGATTAGGTGGCGATGGAGGGAAAATTTGGGATTTGCAGAGGTGTAGGAAGGTGTGGAGGGGTCCTAGGAGGCCTCTGGTAACCTTCTGGAGGCTTTCCCTGCAATCGGACTTCAAAAAGTCACTTACAAGAAATTCTACAAGAGGTTGCAGGGGATCTACAGGAGGATGTCGAGGGTTGTTTTAGAGGTTTTAAAGGTGGAAAAATGGTGGGAAAGGGTACTTGAAGACTAGAGGGATGTGTTAAGGTGTCTAAGATTCATCAAGGAGAATTAGGAAAGAAAATGATGGTTGGATTTGTTCAAGAGACGAGAGGAAAGCTTATGAGAAAAGTTCAAAAATTAGGGCAGATTTGTGAAGGGTTGTGAATGACCTGCGAAACCTATAACAAAAGAGATGGTGATGGCTGCTTTATTGATTTATTATGAGCAGAGGTGTACTGTAAGAGAGTTGCACATCAAAATATTGAAACTGAGCAAGAAAAGGAACTAGTTGCACCAAAAAATAGTACTATATCTCATGTTAACCTAAATTCTGATCTAGGGAAATAAAATGTTGAACACTGTTGTATGGAAAGGAAAGCATGGAAATATATTTAGTGTAGAAACAGAAATGAACATGGCAAAATGGATTTGAAGCAAAGCATTCTAAATCAAACTACAACACTAGAAATTGCACGGAGGAAGCAAAACTGTGTTTTTGTGGCATGAAGAGTTCCTTGACCTCAGCTCATAGTCCCAAAGGGAGAAAAGGAGGTCAAGGCCCTGTTGGCATTTTTGTATCTTTCTCCTATCACTATGTAACCTACTTTAGCAACTGAAATGGAAACAACGATGTAAATTACCAACAATAACCTATTCTAACCAAGGGGAAAAAAATCTATCTAACAACAACTAATTTATGCACTAAAACAAGAAAACATATAAATACAAAACAAGAGGTGTTGGGAAGCTTGGGTTGGGCCCTAACCCAAGAGCTTCAGCCCTCTGAAAGAACTCAGTGTTGGGTCAGAAAATATTTCATCCCCATTATCGAAATAATAGTCACATTACATAAATTGTTCACAAAATCAAGCTCGAAATGAGTTGAGCAAGAGCTGCAACAAAAGTGCAAAAATTTGAATAACATCAAACTAAACTACTGAGACCCTAAGACCCCCTATTTATACAACTGGAGCACCAACATCTCTCCTAAAATCAAGGAGGCTTGGCTCCCAAGACTAGAGATAGACAACAATTCTTCTTCACTTGCTCGGCTGCCTCTTTGATGCATTGATGTGGCTGCTTGTGCTCCAAGCTTTCCGAAGGAGGATTCGAAGTAGGGGATCATAAATGAGGGGGACACCATCCTACAAATCCTCTCCCTTGTTTTCCTCGAATATTGGCTACCAAATGCTCATTAAACCTTTGACTTTGTCTCAAAATTGACCAAAAATATGCATAAAGCACACATTAGACTTCATGGCATAATGACTAACCCAATTCACTCTATTAGCATAAATATAATAAAAAACATGTAATAAACTAATGAGAATGGCAGATTAAGCTGAGTTAGGAGGCAAAATGAGCCCATATAATTACCCATTTATGGGGCTCATCATCACCCCCCCTACTAAATGTGTTGCTCATCCTCTGAGCAACTAGTCCATCTCCTCATCCTTGATGGCCCTGATAGTCTCCCTGACATCCCATGCCTCTGATGTGAGATCCCCTTCTCTATCATGGAATCCAGCCTTTCTATCCACCTCTTCCCACTATTGTCTTTCTTCTTCCTCCTCTATGCCCTCTAGCAGTCCTAGCAACAATGGGTGACTCAACTTGAGGCCAATCCAATTGACCTTCAAACTCTGCATAGAGTGCTTGTATAGTGGCACTCTCCTCAATTCTTCTTTTATCTTGGTTGGGGAGTGATACTCCCTAATCTACAGGCTATGTGGCAGTGTATTCCACCTTCTCATACAATAATGAATACATTCATCCCCAAGTAACCTTTCCATGTCATCAAAATGCAATGGCTTCAGCCTGATCATCGATATACTTAGGGGAAATTTGAGGATTATTTGCAAGTAGCTGATGTGCTGGGTTGGGGATCAGGTTCTTATGGCTCTGTAGCTTCCTCCTTCCCCTTTGGTTGCTTTTCCATTGTTTTCTCAAGTTGTTGGGTCTCCTGTAGTCTTCAGAGTGTCTCCTGTAGAACTGTTTGTGCCTCCTATAGGACTGTTTTTGGGTCCTGTAGTTGCAATTTTTCGTTCTAGGTGGAAGATCTAGGAGTCCCTCTTTCATATGTGATAGGGGCTTTAGAGGGAGGTTCTTCCCCTTTGACAGTGGGTGAATCTTCAATTGTAATGGGCACTGTTGAGGATGGCTGGGGTTTTCCTGTTTTTTATCCTTGTGCTTTTCCTGGCCTTGAAATACATGGAGGCCTACCTTTTTCTCTTTTCTTTTGGTTTAATTGGTGTGCTCAGGGCAGTGAGGGCAGCTGCTACCTCTCTTTCTAGAGTCTCAGGTGACCTTTCTCAATGTTTTTGCCTTTGCTACCTCTTTTTCTCCTCCTTCTATCTCTTTTTTTTAATCTCTGTTGGCTCTGTTTCTTCCTTTTCTATCTCTTCATCCTCCTCCTCTTCTATCTTAGTTTCTTCCTTCTCCTTTTCTTGTCCTGCTGAGTCATCAGTTGCTTCACCTTCTCCCCCTTTCTGCTCTTCTTCCTCACTGTCAGAAGGACTGATATCATAGGTGAGGGCTCCTTCCTCATGAATCCTCCTGTCATTGTGCTTATACCCCTTTTGAACACCAAATGTAGAGATGGAGACAATAATTTTGAAGAAAACAGGAAAACAGAGAAAAATTGTGTGTGTGTGTGTGTTTTCTTTTTTTTTTGAAAAAAAATAGGTAGAATTTTTTTTATGTAATTCCTCTTCTTCTATGGACTCAATTCCTCTTTAAAATGATATCAATCCTTGCACATATTGATAATCAAGGTGGGTATGCATGGAACCTACCTCCTCAAGCCAAAAATTGAGCAAAAATCCCTTGTTTTCTTCTTAAAAGCAACTCACTGCCCCTCCTGTAAAACTGCGTGTAGGTGCTCCTGTAGAACCTGTAAGTGCTCCTGTAGACTGCCGATAGCAGGAGGATGGATGAAAGCAATGAGGGCGGCTAGTTAATTGGCCACCTTTCTTTTCCAAACCTAACCATCTCATTCATTTATGCAGTTTTTTAATTACACAGATTTACTATAGGAGAGGGTTAGACACTTACTTGCAAGTTGAATGCTTGTGTTATGGTGCTGCTTGGTTCTTTTGTTGTTGCATGCTCATATTCAGTTGCTGCATGCTTGTATCCCTTCTACTGTATGCTTTTTGTTGTCTGATGTGTGGTTGTTTTTCTTGTACAGGTATCCTCTGGCTAGATCTAAGCTGCAAGAGTCTGCTTCAACCTTTAGATTTGCACCCTCATGATGTTGATGCTAGATTTTAATGGGACGATGACTTGGTTTTCCCATATCTCCCAAATGGTAGACTGGATTGACCTCAAATTTTCTAAGCATGTTTCCATCATCATTATGCACCTCCCATAGAAAAATTTGGTCAATGGATACATGGATTTCGAGAAAAATTGAAAATGGTTGAAGGTGATGGAGGTTCATTTCTTGGAAACCGTGCACTGGAATTGGCTGAAGTTGCTTGGGTATGTTACCATCATCCATATGCATCTCCCCATGAAACATTTTTTTAAATGGATGCACGGATATGGAGAAAATGCAAAAATGGTTGAAGGTGATGGAGGCCAATTTCTTGGTAACCGTGCACTAGAATTTGCTGAAATTGCTTGAGCATGTTACCATCATCCATATGCAACTCCCCATGAAATAGTTTTTTAAATGGATGCACGGTTTTCAATTTAGAGAAAAAACAAATTCCTGCTCTATGTATTTTTGTATCAGAGCATCCTATAGTTTTTAGACAGTAAAAAAAAATGAGCTTGGGTTGTAATCCAAACTTGGAAATGATGGAAGAGAGGTTTGAAGACTGTAGGAGGATTTATAAACCCTTTATGAAGCTTCCGTGTTCCTCAAACTTCTTTTAAAATCCATTTCTAACTCTCTGTAATTTCTATAGAAGCCTCCTGTAGAAAACACAGTTTTTAGAAAAGAAGCATAGTGAGGTGCAAAGAATGTCAAGAATGATGGAGAAAGGTGAGGGAAGGTAGGATAGGTGTTGTTATTGGTTTCAAAGCTTCCTTGGCACTTGTTGTTGCTTCCTGTAGTCCTCCTGCACCTGCAATACAACTGGAAATTCATTTTTCTTTTTCCTTTTCTCTACTTTTTTTTTTGAAAACAACTAGGGCGCCTCACAGAGGTTTTCACCCTAAATTGTCTGCCCTGAGTACCTCCAAGGGAGGTTTTCACCCAAGGATCTTATTCTTTTTCATTTTTTCTCTTCTTTCCAACCCATTGACTGCCTCATGGAGGTTTTTAATCAATGAGCCAATCTAAGGCGCCTCCAAGGAGGTTTTCACCTTAGATTTTTATTTTTCTCTTATTTTTCATTTTTTTTCTTGTTTTCTTTTTTTTCTACCCTGCCCTACTTGAAAAACAAAATCATTTTCAAGTATAAAAATACATCCAATGGATCCATGTGCACATCGAGATGATAAACAAAATCATGTGGAAGCTTGAAATGTATTCTTTGACATGTATCCGTTTTTCAGAGACCAAATTATTTGACTTTGAAGGGATCAAGCATTGTTGAGGAAGAGAGTATTGTTGCAACTTAATGACTGTCTGGAACCATATTTGAATATAGTTGTGATGTCCTTGGTCCTTTTGCTGATCTGGATCATTCTTCATGTCTTCTTCTATCATGACCTTCACATCTTCCTCTTTTTGTTGATTTTTCTCTTGAATACACGGAGGATTTGATGGTAACCATGAGGGAGCTCTCTCGATCTCTAATTCTATTGTATTCTCTTCATCAAGTGAAGCCCATGGTTCTTTGATATTCTCTTTTGCATCTTCTTCTGTTGGATGTGGTCCTTCAATGATATCAATATAATCTCTTTTTTGCAATACTCTTCCTGAGCTATGGTGAATATCATTGAGCTCAAGAGGAGTTGTTTGGAAGTGTTGTACCTCAGCATTGTAATTGGGTTGAGCTACTCCAATGTATGAGTTTGGAAATGGTGGTTCCCCACTATATACTTGCTGGGCTTATCTGTTTTTTAGGTTCGGGTTCGACTGGGTAGGCATTTGGGGTTTCCTTGGTGGAGTAGGAGGCAATGGTTGTGGTTGAACACATGGTGGAGGCAAACGAGCGGAAGGAGAGCTGTACTGGGGCCTCCACCCCTGATAAGATGCATTCCACTGAGGTTGCGGCTGAGCATAGGGTTGAAATGAATGGGTGGCTGGTTGGACATGATATGGAGATGTGAAGGACCAAGGAGGAGGTGTGGACTAGGAAGGATGAGCAAGAGAGCCCCAAGAAGGTACAGAGGTGACTTGGTTGGGGTTGTAGTATGCCTGAGATGTCCCTTGCATCCCCTGCTGATATGGTCTAGGTCCATGCGGCCTCCTTTGGTTTATGTAATAGATCTGTTCAGTGGCTCCATTGGCCCCTTTGTATACAGCTTTAAGTCCGGGCAAGGATGGTCACTTGTCTATAGAATGATTTTCTTCGTAGATTGAACAAACCCTTATAGAGTTTAATGGGAATTCATTCCTAAGGTGCCTCCTGGTGCATCTAGGGAAAAAAAATGGCCAAATTCCTCTATGTTTCCTCTTGTTTCCTTTTGATATGTAAGGCATCCATTTTCATGGCAAGAATCTGCAGCATCTCACTCTTGAGGTCTTCCAGCATGTTTCCAATTTCACCTTTAATGGATGAGTTGGAAGAAAAGGTATTGCTCCCAACATTTCTGTTTTCAGCCATTGGCTCTAGAGGAATGTTTTCTTCTTCTTCTTCCCCTATAAGTTCTTCAAATATGTCTCGTTGTTACCTAAGGGTTTTTCTTGATTGTAGACACCGAAGAAGAGAGAAGGTTGGCTATGTGAAGCAGTGGGGGTGTTGAGCAAAAATTTTCCTAAATTATCTATGTTCCTACGAGGCATGAAAGGAAATCTCTTTTTGGGTGGTTTTTGTTTTTTTCTGCTTGTACCTGCAAAACTAAAATTGAATGAATAAAAAAATTGCAACTAACTGAAATGAACTTACTAAAATGAAATTGCATAAATGAAAAGGAAAACAAATGAAATGCAGAAAGGAAAGCAAGGAAATGACTAATCTACTTTTGCTGAAATGGAAGTTGTAGAATTGAAAAGAAAGCAAGGAAATGACTAATCTGCTTTTGCAGAAATGGAAATTGCAGAATTGAAATGAAAGCAAGGAAATGACTAATCTACTTTTGCTGAAATGGAAATTGTAGAATTGAAAGGACTAATCTACTTTTGCTGAAATGGAAATTGCAGAATTGAAAGGAAAGAAAGGAAATGCAGAAATTGAAAGGAATAACTACTCTAATTTTGTTGAAATAAACTACTTAGCATAATGTTGCAATATAAAATAGAAGAAAACAGTAATCACAAAATACTCTGACGCTTCCCCGGCAACGGCAACAAAAAGTGGTGAGCACCAGTATTGCAGCAATAATGCTGCAACTCCTCAGGCTTTCTACTTTACTTTTATCAACCCGGTAGTTTGTAACAAACTTGGAAGCGACGGTGTTGTATGCACAGGTACTAGTTCTTACTACAGCCTATCACTTGGTTAGCTGATACAAGATCACTAGGAACTCAAGCCAACTTCTATGAATTCCAGAAGAAGCTTTATATGTGATGAAAGAAAGGAAAGCTAACTCTACAGAGGTTATTCTACTTGCAAAAAGAGAAAGAAGACTGGAATGTAAAGCAAAACCTAGCAAACCCTAATTTACCAACTAACCCTACTTTTGCAGAAAGAGAGATGAAAACCTATGAAATGAATGCCATTACCTACTGAGGAAGTAAACTACATCTATTCAAGCTATTTCTAGAAGGAAATGAGAAAAAAACATCTTTTTGGATTTTTATGTATTTTATGTGAAATTGTTATGCATGTAATTTATTTGTTTGTGGATGTGGCAGCGATTAGGTGGATATGGAGGGCGAATTTGGGATTTGAAGAGGTGTAGGAAGGTGTGGAGGGGTCCTAGGAGGCCTCTGGTAACCTTCTGGAGGCTTTCCCTGCAATCGGACTTCAAAAAGTCACTTACAAGAAATTCTACAAGAGGTTACAGGGGATCTACAGGAGGATGTCGAGGGTTGTTTTAGAGGTTTTAAAGGTGGAAAAATGGTGGGAAAGGGTACCTGAAGACTAGAGGGATGTGTTAAGGTGTCTGAGGTTCATCAAGGAGAATTAGGAAAGAAAATGATGGCTGGATTTGTTCAAGAGACGACAAGAAAGCTTATGAGAAAAGTTCAGAAATTAGGGCAGATTTGTGAAGCGTTGTGAATGACCTGCGAAACCTATAAAAAAAGAGATGGTGATGGCTGCTTTATTGATTCATTATGAGCAGAGGTGTACTATAAGAGAGTTGCACATCAAAATATTGAAACTGAGCAAGAAAAGGAACTAGTTGCACCAAAAAATAGAACTATATCTCATGTTAACCTAAATTCTAATCTAAGGAAATAAAATGTTGAACACTGCTGTATGGAAAGGAAAGCATGGAAAGATATTTAGTGCAGAAACATAAATGAACATGGCAAAATGGATTTGAAGAAAAGCATTCTAAATGAAACTACAACACTAGAAATTGCATGGAGGAAGCAAAACTGTGTTTTTGTGGCATGAAGAGTGTCTTGACCTCAACTCATAGTCCCAAAGGGAGGAAAGGAGGTCAAGGCCCTGTTGGCCTTTTTGTATCTTTCTCCTATCACTATTTAACTTACTTCAGCAACTGAAATGGAAACAGCTATGTAAATTACCAACAACAACCTATTCTAACCAAGGGGAAAAAATCTATCTAACAGCAACTAATTCATACACTGAAACAAGAAAACATATAAATACAAAACAAGAGGTGCTGGGCAGCTTGGGTTGGGCCCTAACCCAAGAGCTTTAGCCCTCTGAAAGAACTCAGTGCTGGCTCAGAAAACATTTCATCTCCATTATCAAAATAATAGTCACATTACATAAATTGTTCACAAAGGTAAGCTCGAAATGAGCTGAGCAAGAGCTGCAACAAAAGTGCGAGAATTTGACTAGCATCCAACTAAACTTCTGAGGCCCTAAGCCCCCTTATTTATACAACTGGAGCCCCAATAGCTCTCCTAAAATCAAGGAGGCTTGGCTTCCAAGACTAGAGATAGACAATAGTTCTTCTTCACTTGCTTGGTTGCCTCTTTGATGCATTGATGTGGCTGCTTGTTCTCCAAGCATTCTGAAGGAGGATTCGAAGTAGGGGGTCATAAATGAGGGGGACACCCTCCTACCAATCCTCTCCCTTGTTTTCCTCGAATATTGGCTACCAAATGCTTATTAAACCTTTGACTTTGTCTCAAAATTAACCATAAATCTGCATGAAGCACACATTAGACTTCATGGCATAATGACTAACCCAATTCACTCTATTAGCATAAATATAATAAAAAACATGCAATAAACTAATGAGAATGGTGGATTAATCTGAGTTAGGAGGCAAAATGAGCCCATATAATTATCCATTTATGGGGCTCATCACTGACGAAGCAAATCTCCATCGCAAATATCCATCCCATGGCTTGAAGTGGATGATGGGGAGAACATGAAAAAAAATAACCCTAGAAATCAACGTGAACTCCATTCTCCATATTCTCCAATAAGAGTCATCATATTTTAGTTTCTTTTTAATTTAAATATTTTAGTTTTTTAAAAGAATTATAAAAAATAGTTTACGAGGTAACTTAATTCATAATCATGGTTATAAGGTATTATATAAATTATGAATTTCAAGGTTTAAATATCTCATAGAACAAAATAATAATAATAATAATAAAACACACTTTACAACATAATTCTCTCCCTTTACAATATAATTACTTGCACATAAATACACAAATAGTAAGAATGATTGGTTTTGATAAATCCATATACTTCAAGAGTTTATAATCATATATTAATATAATTTTTGGAATAGATAGATATTTATTATTGAGAAGGTGCTACACATTATTATATTTGAAATTAAGAATAATATCACTTAAAAGTAAGAAAAATTTTGATAAAAACCACATCATCATCATCATGAGAACAAGATGAAGAACCATATCTTGGCATCAAGTTAACTAGATGAAGGAAAAAAATTAGGCATTATCATATAATAGTTAAATTTGACTAAATAAATATTATTTATTAATAAATAATAATATTTTAATAAAAGGAAATCATTCTTAGAATATAGTTGCTACTATTGAATTAGGAAAATAATTAATCATTTATTATTAAATAATCATTTTTAAGCCATTTTTTATTAATATTATTTAACATTTTTCAATCTTTATTGCCTTCTTAAATTTACTTATCAATTAAATTTATTATTAATTTTAATATATATATAATTTTTTATTCACAAAAAAAATTATATTAACCATTTATCCATTCCATTTTTATTTCTCATAATTATATTAATTAAACCTACTTTTCAGAAGGAAAAATCTATATATTTTATATTGAGATCATATAAAGTTGTTACATAAATATGAGAAACCGAAAGAAGCAATAATCCCGACAGACGAAATGAGCAAAATAGCTGTCGCCATATAAGGAGGATTGTTCTGCATGCATCGATGGATCTGTAAGAATAGAAACAGAATGGCAGGAAGTCGATCATTACATATGATAAGAAGAAGGAATCGATGAAGCAGCTGAAGAAATAGATAGCATAATCATGAAAGGTCGCCAAATATCAGAGATATATGGCAAGGACAGGCTGCCTGTACTATGAAAAGAAAAGAGAAAAGTTCTTAGGCAGGAGGCAAGAAGCCTGAGATTAGGGAGATAATGGATCCCAATGGAAGGTGGGAGTCCTGAAAGATTCTGCTGCATCGCCATTTCCATATGTGCCAAACGGTGAGGAGGAACAGCGACTGCCAGGAGGGTCGTTGAGAGGACCACCAAAGGAATGCATCCTGGACCGAGCCAAAAGATTGAATGGGGAAGCCATGGGAGGTAGACAACTCATTCCAGACAGCAGAAGAAGCCGCACAGTGAAAGAACATGTGGATGTTCGTTTCCAGATCAGAGAGACAAAGACTGCAACGACCCGGCCCCAGCCAGCCTTTCTTTTGTAAAATATCCCAAACAAGGTTTCTGTTGGAGCAGAGGAGCCACCCAAAAAGAACGGCTTTGAGAGGGCAGGAAGCTTTCCAAAAAGAGAGAGGGAAGAGAGAGGGGATGGGGGGGGGAGGAGGAGTAAGGGCGGAGTATAGCCGACGAACAGTGATGGGGTGGATGGAGGAGTTTAGGGAGCAGATTATTTCATCCTTTGACCCAATTTGTAGAATGTTCCGGCGAGAGAAGGAAAGGGTGGCAGAGGACCAGAGAGGGCGGAGGGGGGGAGGGATATGAAGTTGAAGGTCCGATTTCCAAATGGGTTCATTATTGGACCATGAGTCGATTAATTAAACCTACTTACCTAAACAGATCTTCCATTAACTAATTGGATTTGGATCATGTTGAGCTCATAATTGCGTTACTGAAGTCATGTAATTAATTGAATTATTTTCACTATGTTTGGGAGAAAAAATTACTTACCATGGAGTTTGTTTTCCCTTTTACGCTAGGGCTACTTTGAATTCTTACATCTAAGAGAGTTTGAAAATTAAAATTATGATTCACTGTCATATTATTTATATTCTTTTCCATTCTACAATAATTTATATTGCAAATAGATTTTTATTTTTAGGACGCTGAAAAAAAATGGTTAGTTATAATTTTGAGTCATGTAATTTAAAAAATTTTAAAAAATTAAATTTATTTATTTATTTAATATTTTGAAAAAACTAAAAATTACAATTTCACAAAAATTTGTATTAATAAAATTTAATGAAAAATCAAAATATCTAATTGTTAAACTACATTATTTTATCATAGTTCCAGTTGTGAAAACTAAAAGTAAGATTTTGACTCTTGTGTGTAGAGTAGACTGTGACTATTGGATGTAGAGGAGATGGTAACAAGGTATTCTATACTAAGTGATTTTGAAAATATAAATGCTTTTGGATTTTGACTACTCAAACTATATACTAAACATGCTAATTATCTCAAAACTCACCTAACTTACCAAATTTTAATATTTATATATCAAATATCGATATTTATATATTTATATTTATTAAATTCCATATAAATATAAATATTTACATATATTAAATTCCATAATTTACTAAAATAAATTTTTTTATTAAAAATTTATTATATAATTTTTAGAAAATTTAAACTATATTTTAAATTTTAAATTTTAAAAAACATTTAACACTATAAAATCAACCCAAAAAATACAAACAAAGAAAAGTTCCATGCCAACAAAGAAAATATCCGCATATTAACCTAATACCCGAAAAAGAAATCTATTGTTGATGACATTGTAATGTTTCCTTCTTAAATTGCAAAAAAGAATTCAACGTGGTGACTTGGCCCGGCTACGAAAAGTTCATTACTTTTAAATCAAAAATAATAAATGATCTTTCCTATTTAGAATATTTAGAATTTTTATATAGTTAATATACATGGTTTTATAAAAAAAATCAAATACTTTAAAGGTTTTTTCAAAATAAATCATATACATTATTAGTCCCTGCCATCTGGCAATGGCCAGGGACTATAGTAATCGAAATGCGATGCTATAGCATTAGTCTAAGGTGCTATGTTATTAATTTGAGCTGAGTATTGCGGGGGTAACCAAAGTTTTTAAATACAATGTTGTTTGTCATTGCTGGAGTAACCAAAGTTCTTAAATGCATCCTTGTTTGCCATCTTATTTGGCCTCTTCCCGAGGCGGAAGAGGCTGGACCATAGGTTTGTTTTGTTTTACCCGGTTCATTATTAATCGTTGTGAAACAGTGGATATTAATGCTAACATTAGTTTGTAGTTTGAGCGTTTATTTGCATGTTGGCATTTTAGTTTGAGCATAGTTTGAGCATTTATTTGCAGGTTGGCAGGTGTAGATGTGCATGCAGGTGGTGTAGGTGCCACCCGTGCTTGCCGCTGTTGCCACCCGTTTGCCCCTGTTGCCACCCGTTACTGCATGGTGCTTCGGTGTTACTGCAGCATGTCCAATATGAACAATAGCTATAGGATCCTTCTCATCCCATTACTAATCCTAAATCGGTGGTCGTTCCTTCCTGGGGCATGATGCGGCAGTAGCGGCTTTCAGATCAAGCAATTTGGGCTTCTGAACTTTCCTCAGCTACATCCTGCACGAATGCCAGAGATAATATTAACTTACTGTACATATGAATATACGTTATGAAACATCTCATATTTGTTTTTATAGTATGAAACATCTCATATTTGTTTTGACATTAAAACTTAGGCCGAAAGGAAACCAGCCATGAGTTCGACAACAACTTCTGGGCCTTCATTGAAAAGGAAGGAGTCGATGGTTTCGAGGGAGGGAGACCAGTTGATCATCACCCCTCTTGGTGCGGCGAACAAGACCGTTCTGGTAACCCCAATTCACTTGTTTTCTTTTTGCTATTTTTTTCTCCATATTTCAATTGGGTCTCCCCCAGTGCGTGGATGGAAGAGGCATAACACATTAAACACATTAAGCTACTGCAGGGCTTTATTTTTTCCTGCGCCTTTCTATTCACTATACTACTTTTTTCTACGCCTCACTGCTACTTCTTCGTCAAGTACTGAAGAGCATGGAGTTACCTAAAAATGGAAAGGGATTGCATGTAGGGCAAGGTGTGTTACAACTATAAAATTTCCAGAAGACGCCCACTCTACAAGACTATGTTATATGGGGTTTAAGTTGTTTTGCTGGAAATGACTGCAACAATAGCAACAAACTCCTTGAAGTATCTGTCATATTAAAGGGTTTATAGCTTGATGTGGAGTGTGGATATGAGAATACATTTTCAAGCCTACCAGATTCGTAGACTACTAAAATCTGAACAATATATTAAAAAGTACAAACACTACATTCTATAAAATCATTGAAACAACCAGTCTAGGATAGTACCTTTCACCTTGTCAAACGACTCGAAATGAAAAATGAGTGAGTGAGCCAATTTTTAGGAGAAAAGGCTGTTAGAAGCAGTTGCCTAATATTTTAGACTGCCCACGGACTGTGTGAGGAATTCCACTCCCATCTGGAATATTATGTATACTCGAGCCACTTCATTTGCCTCTTCTCCTTCGCCTTAATTTCCTAATTTAGCTTCTTTGGCTGGATTTGTTTTGCCAAGCAAAAATTCACAGGTTCAAACCCCAGGCACCCCTGGAAAGACCATTTATTGTTCTTCTTCGCAGAACACTGACTACAGAGCTGACTACTGATTGAAAGGGTAGGGCGTTTTCACAAGCCACTGAATCTCAAGGAACTAAAACAACCCTGGTACGTCATGGGCATAAAACCGCATTCAAGGCCATTTGCATTCGTTGTATCGGCGCCCCTGGAAAGACCATACTGCCTACGGACTGTCCGAGGAATTCCACTCCCATCTGGAATATTATGTATACTCGAGCCACTTCATTTGCCTCTTCTCCTTCGCCTTAATTCCCTAATTTAGCTTCTTTGGCTGGATTTGTTTTGCCAAGCAAAAATTCACAGGTTCAAACCCCAGGCGCCCCTGGAAAGACCATTTATTGTTCTTCTTCGCAGAAGGCATGCATGCGCTCTCCCACAAATCGGCGCCCCTGGAAAGACCATTTATTGTTCTTCTTCGTAGAAGGCGTGCATGCACTCTCCCACAAATCATCCAGGTTCGTTCCGTTGCCAGGTACATAGAAAATCAGAATAAAGGCAATTCGTTCCCAAATTGTAACTGATTAATACCCGTCTTAAATAAATTTATGCCCGGAGTTATTTTTATGGTCTAACATCAGAATCAATGACTCAAACTGCGACTGTTTTTCTATTTAAGTCTGTCTATTTATCGCTAGCGCACACAAACCAGGCAGAATGAAATAACCAGACATATAATAACTACGGATGATTGATGCTCTCATCCGCGGATAAGTATAGGGTTTAATTTGCTTGCTCTCCTTCGGGCTTAGCGAGAAATCTTTCTGCCAGGCCGGATCTGCGGCCTGAGTTTCCAATGCGATTTCATTCTCATTGCTCATTTGGTGACATTTGAAAGACAAAATCTGGATCACGAGGTCATCTTCATGGAGATCTGTAATCGTAACCGAAGACAGATGTTTTGGGTTGTTACAATAAAGTTGGTGACATGAAAGCGAGCATGCAAGCCACGTGCTATGGCTCTACCTCTTGCCTAACATCCTTTCCAATGGAGAGTCGACCATAAAATATTTGCATGCAAAATATACGAAACGTGGCTACATTCCCATTCAACCTATAAATGTCGTTGCAGTGTTACTTGGGTACTTGCATTTTTGGGAAATATAAAAAACGTGGTTGCGTTCCCATTCAACATATAAATGTCATTGCAAGTGCTACTTTAAAGCATTAAATTGCATTGTACTGTTCCTTGTAGAGCTATCCAGACGAAATATTCCTCTAAAGCATTAAATTGCATTGTACTGTTCCTTGTAGAGCTATCCAGCTCAACGCAGGGACTTGCTGCCATGCAGCGTCTCTTGTTAAATATGCATTTAATAGTAAAACATATACACTCTTCAATATGGATTTACATAAATTTTAAAAGGTGTTATTTAGGGAGGTTATAAATTAGTTTGGAAATAAAGCATATACACTATTAAATATGTATTTAATAGTAAAACATATACACTCTTCAATATGGATTTACATAAATTTTAAAAAGTGTTATTTAGGGAGGTTATAAATTAGTTTGGAAATATTTTTTAATTGAAATTTGGTAAGTTTTTTTGAAAATAATTTAATTATAAAAATGTTTGAATTATTTTTTATGGAAATAAATTTAACATTATTATAAATCTTAAGATTATAAATCTTGAAATTAACTACTATAATTTAAATTTCTACCAAATTTTTAAAACATCACCAAATTTTTTATTATTTTCTGAACAAATATATACCCTCATATACTACTCTATTTCAAAGTACATATATTCCATACAACCATATTTCAAAGTGCATATATTCGTACAATACCACAGACGATGAGTCATACGTCAATCCATAATGCTGGTCGTTGAACCGGCCTGCCAATTCCATTTATTTCACATATGGTTATTATTCATCGAAATTTCGTCAATTCCATTTATTTATAATTTTCAAAAAAATGACGATTTTAAACGATTAATAATACATCCTTCTATAAAAAAAATTCAAATGGCTTAAAATTATAATTTTCGAACTAGTATCCTAAAAAGACTTATCCACATTAAATATACATTCTAGGACATATACATTCTTAAATATAGATTTACATAAATGTTAAAAGGTGTTTTCTTGTCAGGAGGTTATAAATTGATTTAGAAAGTTATTTTTTCTAAAATTTAGTGATTTTTTTAAAATCTAGTCACATGTGTGTTTGAATTATTTTTATTTAGGGTAAAAATAGATTCAGTATTACGAAAAAATCTTAACTATTTTAAAATTTAATAACTATAATTTAAATTTCCCAAAATTTTACTTAAATTTTTAACAAAATTTCTAATATTTTCTAAACAAATTTGTGTCCTTGATCGATTTCAAAGTGTACAATACCACAGTCGATGATTCATACGTCGATGCATAATGCTGGTCGTTGAACAGGCCAGTCACTTCCATTTATTTGGCATACTGTTATTATTCATCGAAATTTCGTCCTTGCCCGTGGTGTCTGACTAAGTTTTTGAAAGGCTACCAATACTCTGTGGAGATACTTTTTCAACCTTGAATACCGTCGTGAACAAAATTCAAAGATTAGGAAATGCGTATAGGCTGTCGTTTAAATCAGGATTCTGTCTCATCATTTCCCTCGTGCCCTTTGACGAAATTGTAGTTATAACTTGTGGCTATAAATATGGTCATCGCAGAAGGATACTCGCACTGAGCTGGCTCTTAAGTTGGGAGATCATTTCAGTAGCAATCTCTTGAGTGCTGTGTCTTTTGTGCAGTTTCTCTTTCCTTTCCGAATCACAGTCATGTCGGCGCAACATGTAGGCGAGAGGACTCCGAACCAGCATTCAACGGTGCGAGATAACGTACCACATAGCAAAAGCAACGAAAATCCCATAGTGTAGACCAATACTGTTTCTGAATGTAACGAGGATGGCCATTCTGTGATGCCCAATATCGTTTCAGAGGTTATTGAGAATGGGCATGGGCATGTGCGGGAGCCGGTCATTATTTCAGAAAGCAATGAGAATGGACACACATCCTTTAGAAGGTAAGATTCAAGATTCAAGCTCTGCTGATCACTCTTTTTGAACTCTTTAAAAAATAGTTGTGCTTTTGTAATCCCACAAGCTGTCGAATTAGTCTGGATCATATTTTGCTACACTGTATTTGCGTTGTGTCTCTTTTACTTTTTTTCTGCTGGTGATAAATTGCTTAATTTCAATCACATATCTGTATTTCAATTTTCATTTACAGAACTGTGTGCTGAAGGTTAATGAGACCTTCTAAAGGTTTATGACGGGTTTCAAACATAGTTACCAAGTCGATCGGCAGCATTGGCCAAAAATATCCGAAAATTCTTGAATACTATTCGATTCATTTAATAATTCGTTAAGTTTAATACAGTACGCATTTTTTTTAAGAGTAAAAATTAAGATGTATATTATCTATTTATTTTGTTGCAACATTGAATTTTACAGTGTCGAATTTGATAACTATGGTTTCAAATACATGTCCATATAAATTTGGTAACTAGGTTTCAGATACGTATCCATGTATTAACTAGCTTTGTCGTTGGAGAATTAATAGAATACATGAGATTTTACCGCATGTTGCCTAACGTAAAATTGCTTTGCCTGATATATAGGTTGGAAGGCAAAGTAGCAATTATTACGGGAGGTGCGCGAGGGATCGGCGAAGGTGCTGTTCGGCTTTTTGTAAAACACGGTGAAAAAGTTACAATAGCCGACATCGATGACACTGCAGGCGGAAAGCTCTGCAAATCTTTAGCTCCTGCTGCAATTACATACGTGCATTGCGATGTGAGCAGAGAGGAGGATGTGGCCCACCTTGTGAACATAACAGTTGCCAGGTACGGAAAACTTGATATCATGTACAATAACGCAGGAATCCTTGGAGAGCAGAAGAAACGCAAGAGCATAATGGAGTTTGATGCAGAGGAGTTCGATAGAATAATGAGTGTTAATGTGAAAGGAGTGGGGCTTGGAATGAAACATGCAGCACGAGTCATGGTTCCCAGAAGAAAGGGGTGCATTATTTCTACTTCAAGTGTTGCAGGTGTTCTGGGAGGACTTGGACCTCATGCATACACGGCATCTAAGCATGCCATCATCGGGTTAACAAAGAATGGTGCATGTGAACTAGGAAAATATGGGATTCGGGTGAACTCAATTTCTCCCTTTGGAGTTGCAACGTCTATGATGATAAATGCTTGGAGCGAATACGATGCAGAAAATGTAGAAGAGATGTTAAAGGATGATCTCGAACATTGCAAGCAGAAAATAGAAGAGCTGGTTGGAAGCTTGGCAAATTTAAAGGGCCCAACTCTTCGAGCCAAGGATATAGCAGAAGCAGCCCTGTATCTTGCCAGCGATGATTCGCAGTATGTAAGCGGCCATAATTTAGTAGTGGATGGAGGTGTTACAAACGTAAATAACTGTATTCGTCTGTGACCTACTTCCAAACAATTTGTCTCTCGTTTCACGCACACTGTTTTCACCAATCTTGATTAATGTAAGGAGTTTGGACTCCACAAGGGTTCGTACTGAAAGTTGACTTGCAAGAGCTAATACTTGTGATGGAAGTTGACTGGAAAGAGCCTTATCTGACATTCGTTTAATGATTTATTTTTGTGAAACTGCTTGTAGTTTAACTAGTTTACTGAAAGTTGACGTTGACTGGGAAGGGCTAATACTTGCCATGGAAGTGGATTGGAAAGAGCCTTATCTTACATTCGTTTACTGATTTATTTTTATGAAACTGCTTGTAGTTTAACTAATTTTAAAATGCAAGGTTTTATGGCATCTATTTAATTATTGTAGATTTCTTTTGTTTTTAAAAGGAAATTTAATATTATTAGTTTAGTGTTATCTTAATTTTAGATTTATGAGGGATCTTTCGAGGTGCAGAGATTTGAATTTCAGAGATTTATCCTTCTCACAAGTTGATAGATCTGAAATTAAAATAGATCTAGGTTGGTTTAATAATTAATTTTAATTTTTCTTTTAATTTTTACTTTTATATAATTTTACTAAGTCAAAATGTTTTAACTAATAATTTTCTTTTTTATTTTTATTTTTATGCAATTTGATTTGGTCAAAATGTTTAGATAAGATAATATAACATGACATTACAACATCTATTCCATACTAGGAAATAAGAGATGGTTTTGGGCATGTGGTATTGATGAGTCATCATATTGGACCATGGTATGGTATGGTTAATAATATCTATGGTAAAGTGAGAGTCAATATCCATGGTTAAAAATCTTGTTATATTTTAAGTATTAATTTTTTATGTGGTTATTAATGAAATTTAAATATGGTCACAAAATTATTATTTCAATTCATATAATAAAATGGATGATATTTTTTAATGTGGTAAAGGTGTCCATAGATCTCAAAAGTAATTATAATTTATTGTTTTTAAGATTTAATCAAAAAATTATTATAAAATTAAATTCATATAAAATATTTTGATTGTGAAATGATAGATGGTTTATGGGCATATTGTATTGATGAACCATGGTATTCACACATCGTATTGTAACAAAGTCTATTTACAAATTAATAATATATATGGAAAACATATTGTTATATTGTAAGTATTAAAGTTTCCATATGCTTACTAATTAAAATTAAATATGGTTCTACAATCATTATTTTATTTTATAAGATTAAATGGATCTTAACTTATTATTGTTACTTATAGGCTATATATTTTAATATAATATATATGTTACTATTTTCTTTTATCTAAAAAAGTATTCATAATTTTATTAATAAAAACAAAATTACAATATAACAAATTAAATTTTATTAATGTTATTATTTTTAACATTTTAAGAACACCATAACATCTCTCTTATACTAGGATCCCTATTATTTTTAACCTACATGCAAATATTTACTAAATTTTTTTATGTATTATAAATTAAACACATTAATATAAATTCAAACTATTAAATTAAAATTAAAAATATTTATAAATTATCTTCTATTATAATTAGAAATCACTCTTATATTATAGGTACACCTAACTGCTATACTAAATTGTAAAATACCTCTTTACTAATAACACTTTATTTATATATATATATATGCACTTACTTTATCAATAACGCTTTATGTATATATATATATATATATATAAAGTGAAACCACCATCAAAATCAAAAAGCTTTCGTTTTGGGGGAGGAATCTTATCACCTCTTAATCCGCAAACACGGAGCCACTTTCAAAATGGGACAAAAATTACAAATAGGCCAGTTGGAAATATAAAGTACAAACATTGGGAGTCGGTGAGAGATCCATGTAACATTAGATTTTGACCAAATGAGAGTCCCAGCAGTTTCGTGCACTGGATTATGAGTATTAGTGGTACATTGTAAATAGGTAAATCGAGTGTGTTGAACAATATGATGGCATCACAAATATTTTTAAAAGTAATGAGCGGAAAGAGGTCACGGACAGATGAAAATTTAAAATAATAAAATTTGTTTTTGAGTTTAATTGCAGAATAAATCGATGACTACATCACTTTTAGTGTACGTATAAATTGATGAAAAACGAAGTGAAAAGGGTAATTTACCCACCAAAAGTTAAAAATAACAAATATTTGCTTTTGAGTTTTAGAGCAAGATAAATAGACAACAAGACCCTGTGATACGTAGCAAACAAATTCAATGGATTTTTTTTTTCTACAATGTGTTTGAATAAAATAAATTTTTAAAAAATATTAACTACTTATAATATATTTATTTAAAATATATTATTGAATAAAATAAATTATTGTAAATTTTAATTATACTAATAAACAATTTCATTTAAATAAAATAAATTGATTATCTATTTTAATAATACTAATCAGAATTATGAAAATAGAGTTGGATGAGAAGAAAAAAACGTTTGCGCTGGAATTTCAACGTACTTTTTGAGCAGTAAATAACTAAATCTTCAATATAACTTATTTTTAGATGTAAATATTAAAAAATTGAACTATAAAGTGAGCAAGTTGATAATATATTTGGTTAAATAATAATATTTAAAAAATATTTTTAATTTATTTATATATATGTTAAAAAAAATTAAATATTTAAATTCAAAATTTATTTGTGTATATAGATATGGTAAATATAGATATGATGATTTCATATATATATACAAATATTATTTTCATGTCAATATCATATTTATAATGTTACATGCAAAGTACTTACTATTCAACTCAATAAAATAACTCTTATATAAGTTATGAAAAATGAATGTAGCATGATTAACACATTCATACGTTTAATAATATTATTGTAAATTCATGATATCATAGATTTACTAACTATAAATAAATGGTACAAATTCATGATATCATAGGTTTACTAAGCATAAATAATAGTACCATTTAACTTGTTAGAGATAAGTCCTCAGTAGCTCTATTAATGTGCAACTAAATTTATACAAGGAGCTGACCCTTGGTTTCAATGTCTAAAGGTCCCTTCATATTCTCCTACTTTATTTATTTATAAATTTTATTACAAAAATACCAAATGATTATGTTCAACATTCCCTCTTTTAAGTCAAAGGGGTGTTTGTGATCCAATTGCATATAGATGGCCACCCACTTCTTCTACTGACTCAATGGTTCTCTATATTTTTGGAAGTTTTCTTATGACATTTTAGGTCCCAAACTTGTAGTCTAAGGACCTCCGGTTGCGGGTGCGACAGGCGCCGGGGAAGTCTCGTGCACGACGGGCATAAGTGCGGGCGACGACAGGTTGAGCTGCACAAGGGCGCACGGGCAGACATGGGCGCGCGGGCAAACTCGGGTGCGCGGGCGGACTCGGGCGCGCGGGCGGGCGCAGGCGCACGGGCGCACCGGCGGGCGCCCCTGAACGACAATGCGACGTTTACACGAGTTCTAAGCGACGAAAGCAGAAACGATATGCGACACTTGGGAAATGTGACTAAGTGTTGGACGATACATATACGATGGCTAAGGGAGCTTGCAAGCCGACTTGTAAAGGAGTCTTGTGGGCGTATTATGGTGGCTTTGGGGGTCGGCCAAGGGGCTGCCAACCCCATGTAAACCCACGCAGAGATGGCTATATATATGTGAGCATGAGAGCTCATTAAGGCATCGAATTCTTCCATCACTTCTATGCATAGCTTGAGAGGTAAAACAAGAAGTGCGCAGATTTAAGTAGAGCTGCGCATAGCTCATGCACACTACTTGGAGGTGCACTTGGAGGTTGTCTTGAGCCGGTCGAAGTGTGGGCAAGGTGTGCCCGGGGTTCGGTGGATGTGCAGAATTGTGTAGGACTTGGCAAGGGTATCTAGGTGGCTCGGGTGAGCACCGCCCTTCGTGCAAGAGGTGCACACGGTTGTAAAAGGCAGGGTTGCCTCTCTTTGTAATATTTGGCTAAGTGTGAGACTTGGTTTGGCAAGACACACTTGTATGTTGTAAACTGATATTCTTAATATATTGTCGGGCAGACTCACATTACGAGGAGTTGCCCCTCCCCTTTATACTTGTTTCCCTTTAGACTACTTTACTGCAATTTGCTCATTTGTGGAAAACTTTCTTAAAATAGATAATATTGGTCTCTACATGCTATCAAATCAAATGATACTTTGTGATGATATGTTTAGTTCAATCATAGAATCTAGGATTCTTGGCCAACTTCATTACAAGAGTGGTGTCAACTAGAGGAGGAGAGGAGTAGAATTCACTTGTTTCACCAACAAATATTCATGTGTTTCCTTAATCCACACAATCTTCTTTGTTTCTTCAATAACTATCACATATTCTGTTTTTGTTGTGAAATTTACTAAAATTGATAATTTGCGTTACGTCCGAGAAACAGCTATGGATCTCGATCCGAAACTAACTCATTAATCGGCTTGAAGTCTAACAAATTTTAAATTTAAATATTCAAACAAACAAATTCATATTTAAATATTATGCAAGGAATGCCTTTAAGTATTAAAGAAAAAGCTTTCGTTTTGGGGAGGAATGAACTGGGAGCCATCTTCAAAATGAGATAAAAATTTCAAATGGGTTGTCTTTAACTATTACAGAAAAAGCTTTTGTTCGGTGGAGGAATCTCAACGCCTCCTACTCTGGCGAACACGGAGCCGCCTTCAAAATCAAATAAAACTTACAAATAGGCTGGTTGGATATATAAAGTACAAGCCTGGGGAGTCGGCGAATTTTACAAGCATTGGGAGTCGGTGAAAAACCCACGTAACATATATCAATAATAGACATTAGTATTTTGAACAAACGAGAGTTCGAGCAGTTTCCTATGCTGAATTAGGATTACTAGTATCATTGGTACATTGTAAATGTGTAAACCTCGTGTGCTGAACAATTATGGAATCAGAATAATTTTAGAAGTAACCAATTGATGAAACAGGTGAAAGAGGTCACTGAGATTAAATTTAACAGGGCGGAAAGAGGTTATTGACCAATTAAATTTTAAAATATAATATGTAGCTTTGTTGTTGAGTACTTGTTTCATGCATAAAGTAATAAGTAATTGATAGCATAAAGAAATTATTTTATCTAAAATAAAAAAAATTACAGGTTATTAATTAGTACTTATCTCATGCATAAATAATTGATAGCATAAAAATTCCAGTCATATTCATAGATAAAGATATTAACATTTTTTAATTATTAAATCTTGTGATTTGCAATGTTCTACTTTGTAGGTAACATTATAATAGTTTAGATCTTCTTCAAATTTTGAATTTAATTTTCTACTTCAGAATATTAAAACAAATAGAATTGTTAAAATTTTTAAGTAGGGAGATTTTTATAGCTGAATTCACAAAGTTAAGATTTTGGAAGTGTTTAGTTAAAACAATGAAATTTTGATTTTACATTAAAATCATCCATAACAAAAACTTTCACAATAAATGACATCAATTGACTTTTGTTTGTTGTCTATATTCTTAAATAACTAATACATCTACAAATGCTTATAAGTCTTTATCTTGCATTATTCAACAACTTGATATTTTAAAGCCTTATATGACTCTTACACAAGTTGCCCATAAAAACAAATAGAATTGTTAAAATTCTTAAGTAGGGAGATTTTTATAGTTGGATTCACAAAGTTAAGATTTAAGTGTTTAGTTAAAACAATGAAATTTCGATTTTACATTAAAATCATTCATAACAAAAACTTCCACAATAATTGGCATCAATTGACTTTTGTTTGTTGTCTATATTCTTAAATAACTAATACATCTACAAATGCTTATAAGTTTTTACCGTGCATTATTCAACAACTTGATATTTTAAGGCTTTATATGACTCTTATATAAGTTTCCCATAAAATCAAGATAGCTATTAAAGGTAGTAAAAATGTTTGACAGGAAAACATTATATAATATTAAAGGAACACATGATTAATTATTAAAAGACATGTTGACTTAGGGGCATGCCAAAAAGCTATAATTTTATTTTTTATTGCTAAAGCAAGAGTCGGGCCTTTTATTTCATTAATCAGTAAATAAAATATATAAGATACAACACTCCTTAGTAAGATATAGACCAAGGAGAAAACTCAACATTAACTACTGGCGGGCCCGAGGCATATGCCTTGAATCCTTCACCCAAACCTTAGAACGTACAAAAGAAATCCAAAATATAGTTGGACGCAAAGCGGAACAAATGTGTCATTCCAAAATATTTCGTGTCCGCAAACTCACAACCCTTATGTCTGTGAAACTTGGGAAAAAAATGCGCATCCCTCCAAGAACAATTGCTTCCCGCCTGGAGTACTAAACCCTCACATCTCTCACCAGTTCCCTGACCAAAATCTTTTATCTCGATTTTCAAACTGTCTTGCTTGCTCCTAAGGCTGTGGAAAATTTCATTGTGCTTAGACTCCTGACATTTACCCCTATGGACCCACCAACTTGCTTGATCCATACGAACCGTAGATCCTCCTCGCAAGATCCAACGATTGATGGTCATATCGCACCGATCAACATTGTTGAACAATAGCGTGCGATCAGGGCGGTATTTCATCCGACCCCACTGCCACGTGGGGCTCACAGAATGGAATCGCTCCTAAAATGGAAAAACCGCTTCCCGCTTGCAAGGCTTGCAATCACCCAAAAACTGCCTTGGTCGTGGTATTGTGATCAAAGACGAAAAACCCAGGTTTTCGGGGACACCAAGGGTTCCCAAATTCTGTTCTCTCGCCATATCTTCTCTACCTGTACCATTATGAGAAGAAACTTCCGCCATCCTGCTTGACACCCAAAAAATTAAAACTCCCGGGCTAACACCACTATTAGCCTTTTTTAGAGTATTGCCCTGGGCTGCAAAGGCCCGCCGGTGCACGTCACCCACTGAATACTCGAATGTGAACCCTCCGGTAATCATCACGCTTCTAAGTCATTTGTACTTCCCTCCATGGCCCTGTTCCAAAACACCATCATGTCTTCCTCAGCATGGTCGTGGCACCTCACCTTTAGTCTATTCTGAGGTAGCTCTTGCCATTTCATTGCAACACTATTTTCTGTGCAGTTCACTCCTTGATTGGCCAGAAGATTCGCCAATTTATTGGTCGTTCTTCGCACATGTTTAAAATTGACTGTTCGGAGGCACAGAAGGTGATTGTGGATCTTTTGAAAGACCTGGGTCAGCCTCCAGTTACTTGAGGCTTTTTCCAGCTCCGTACCCCAACTGATTCTCTTGACTGAGTTAAAGATTAACCCAGAATTTGCTTCAATAATCACATTGTGTCGATTATCCTGAATCAGGAATTCTAAACATTGTTCCATAGCCATAACTTCTATCATATTTTTGGTGGCTCTCCCTAAGTTTCCATAGAAGATGAACATAATATTTCCTCTTTCATCTCTTAAAACCCCACCATGACCCGCAGTACCCGGGTTGCCCTTTGAGGCACCATCAATATTGAATTTCAAAAAACCCTTGGGGGGGTGCCAAAAATCAAGCTCAGAGTCCTGAATGAGAATCTTCCTATCCAAGCCTTGAGGAATGAGTCCCTGCAACCCAAGCTGATAGAGAATCCACAATTCTAGTGCCGTAGGCGGATTCTTAGGGAGATTTCAGACAATGGTACCCACCATCTCCTTAAGCTGTTTTAAGATCTGTTCCAAAAAGTAAAGGGAAGGTTTTTTAACATTCTTGAAGATTCTGTTGTTCCTTTCTTTCCAGATATTCCAAATAATGAAGCTTGGCATTAGAGCCCAAGCTGAGCTAAGAATTTCATTATTCGAAAAGTTGCTTCTCCAATTGTTTAGGGTGTTGATGATACTCCCTTTGTCCCTATCTGACTGTTGGAAAATGGTGGCAAAAGAATCCCACAACCTGGAGGTAAAGGTGCAATTATTGAGAAGGTGCTCCATTGTTTCCTCTTGATCTTCACAGAGTTGGCATCTGGAAGGCCCCAGAACACCCCTCTTCCGAATGTTATCCCAAGTCAAAATCTTCCTACGCTGGACCAGCCACATGAAGAGTTTAATTTTCATCCAACCTTGATGCCTCCATAGTCTTTGCCAAGCTTTGTTCGGAGCCTGGGAGTCCAATCCAAAGGGAATGAATTTTTCTTCCTTAAGGTTGAAGGTACCCTCATTATTGTTACCCCATCTCAGCTGGTCATTCCCTTCTGACACTAAAATTTTCCTTCGATCTAACTCTTGCATTAGCACTTCAGCTTGAGCTTTTAAAGGGTTGTCGTCCTTGAAATCAAAGTTCCTCCATGTTCTCCATTTTCCTATACTGTTGGTTTGATCCAAAAAATCCTTTACTTTGGATAGTCCTTTAGTATCTGCCTCTGCCTTGAGGTCCTTTAATTCCTCTTTTAACAAAATAGGTTCTTTTTTCCATCTGTCCTCCCAGAATAGAGCTAAGTCTCCCTCTCTAATTTCCCAGAAGCTGTTATCTTGGACTAGGCCTCTGTTTTCCCAGGCCTTATTCCATATGTGTGATCCCTTAATATTTCCATCCATCTGTAAATGGTCATTACGTTGCCATGAGATGGCATATTTTTCTTTCCAAATTATAGCCCACTGAGCCTTTGGTTCTTTTACCCAACGCCAACATAATTTAGCCCCTAAAGCCTTGCTTAGAATGTCAGGATCATCCAAACCAAGACCCCCATGGTTTTTAGGTTTGCAATTTTTTTCCCAGGCTACCAAGGCCCATTTCTTCCTTTCTTCCCCCTTGCCCCAGAGAGAGTCTCTCTGTATGGTTCTAACTAGATGCAAGACTTCTTTAAGAGCAGGGAGAGCAGACAGCATGAAAACTGGGATTGATTGAAGAACAGCCTTAGTGAGCACCAACCTAAGGACCTCATAGTCCATTTCCTAATTTTATCTTGCAGTTTATTAATCACCGGCTCCCAGATGCTCTTGTGTAATGGCTTAGCAGTTAGAGGAACCCCCAAATATATTGAGGGGAGAGATTCCCTTTGAAAGCCCAGAATTTTAGCAATGTTCTTCTGAATAGCAATATTAGTATTGAAGAAAAAAATCTTAGATTTGGAGAGATTAACTTCCATACCTGATGCCCTGGCAAAGTCGTTTAGGATTTGTTTATACGCAAGAGATTCTTTGACTGTGGGGATTCCTGCAGCATTGTATCATCAACAAACTGTTGATGAGTCCAAGCCTATCCCCTATCAGAAAGTTGGAGACCTTTGATCTTACCAACTTCTTTTGCATGATTGATAGACCGACCCAGTCCTTGCATCATGAGGATGAAGAGAAAGGGAGAGAGTGGGTCCCCCTATCTGAGGCCTCCAGAAGGAATAAAAGTCTCAGAAGGAGAGACATTGACCAAAATTGAGAAGTTGGAGGAAGTAACCAGGGCCAAGACCCATCTCACCCAGTTGTGATCAAACCCAAAAGCAATAAGAATTTTCCTGATATAAGTCCAATTCAAATTATCATAGGCCTTGGCTATGTCCAATTGCATGATCATACCAACCTTTCTGTCGATAGTCAGAGAGTGTACCACCTCATGTGCTTGAATGTTATTATTGAGAATTTTCCTTCCTTCCACATACCCAGATTGTTCCACAGAAACAAGGGTAGGAAGGAGAAGTTTAAGTCTATCGGCCACCACTTTCGATATTATCTTGTAAACCACATTGCATAAAGCTATCGGTCTAAACTTGTCAGGAGTTTGGGCTACCACCTGTTTAGGGATCAAGGTGATGAAGGAGGTGTTCAGCACTTTCAAAATAGTACTATTCATTTGCGAATCTTCTACTACATTCAAAATATCCTGTTTTACAATATTCCAGCAAGCCTTAAAGAAATCTACATTGAAACCATCCAGGTCAGGCGCTTTACCGTTTTGCATTTCTTTGAGCACTTCACTAACCTCCTCTTCAGTCAGTGGCTTGTTTAGGTTGAAATTTTCCTCTCTGGACACCAGCCTAGGTATATGTCTAGTGAAGTCCCTGATGGAGTTTTCTCTGTCATAATAGGTTTCCTTAGCTATGCCTCGAAAGTGCTGAACAAGTACAACTTCTATCTCTTCATGAGAGTTGTGAAGATTACCTCCCTCATCCTTGATCAATGAAATTCTGTTGTGAGCTCTGTTCGCCATAGTGGATCTGTGGAAAAATCTAGTATTGCATTCTCCTTCTTTGAGCCATTGAACCCTAGATTTTTGCCTCCAAAATATTTCCTCTTGTTTGCATAAGTTCTCCTAGTCTTGATTATATTTGGTGGCTTGATCACTTCTAACCTCATCGAAGCCGTCTGTGATAAGGGCTTGGTTGAGTTCCTACATTTTACCTTCCATGGCTTCTTTTGCCTCAAAAATATTGCCATATTCGTTCTTATTCCAATCTTTGAGCCGAAGCTTGATGTGTTTTAGTCTTTTCTGAAGAAGGAACATTCTTGTTCCCTGAATGTTCAAATCTTCTAACCACCATTTGGCAATGTTGCTGATGAAATCTAGGTGGGAAAGCTAAATGTTTTCAAATCGAAAAGGTCTGTTCCGGGGGGTACCAATACCCTGCACCTCCAGATGAACTAGCGAGTGATCTGAGCCTCCAAAGGGGAGAATTCTTGCTGATATTTCCTTGTCACTAAACATAAGGTCCTCTGAGATCATGAATCTGTCTAATTTTGAGGCCACCTGAGACTCCCCTCCTCTTTTATTGTTCCAAGTAAAGATGCCATTACTCGTTACAATGTCCACTAACTTCATATTATCTATAAAAGTTTGAAGTTTCAGAGAGTCTTTACTTAGAACTCTGGTTCCCCTTTTTTTCTCTGAAAGTGATTTGATCATGTTGAAATCACCTCCCAAGATCCATGTAATGCCCAAATGTCTGTCTCTGAGATCCTTAAGAGAATCTAGAAACTTGAGTTTACCCTCCAGTCTTTGGGGGCCATAAACATTTGTGACCGGGTAGGTTTCCTTATCTTCCACAGGCTATATGACCACTAATAAATATTCCCTAGATGCCTCAACATCGAAAATGTCTATTTTTTTTGGATTCCAAAGAGTGAGTATACCTCTTGCTGTATTCTCTGCTTTGACTTCCAAAAACTCATATCGATTGAGCCATTTGCTATGAATCTCTTTTATTTTTTGAATGGAACATTTAGTTTCCTGGATGAAGATAACATCCGATGTTGTTTGTTTCATTCTATTACTAATTAGTCTCTGTTTTCTTTTACTGCCTAGATCTCTAATATTCCAAGAAGTGAACATCATTATTAAAGATTTGTAAAGGAGTAGCTTGTTAGGTCTTTCATCTTACCTGAGTCTATCATTAGCTTTCCACATTCCATCAATAGTTTGTTCTGCTTTTCCCTACCTCTTTTCTTTCCTGGGTTTTTGGATGCTAATCCTAGTGTGGATTTCACCGTTTTTACCCCTTCGTTATTGTAATGCCCCAGAAAAAAATGTAAATATTTGGTTTACAGTGGTAAATATAAACTGAACCTGATATTATTATCTGTTTGAAATTTAAATATATTTGTTTTCATTATGAGAGATAAAAATGTTTTCTTTAAAGGATGGTAACTTTTCAAGGAGGAAGTTGTCCTCTTGAAAAATAAAAAAAATAAAAGACAGTTGTTGTGAGAGCAACCCTAACTACCTCCCCTAAATAGAAGGGTTTCCAGAGAAAAGGAGGGGAGGAGAGGAAAACCTGCACTGTAGGGACAGGCAGAAAAGAGGAAAAAGAAGGAAGGCTAAGTCTGGTGATGATCAGATATCCTTGCACACTGTGCAAGAAACTTGTGGAAGATTGTGGTCTAACAAGTAAGCAAGGGGGGAGATTCTGGTCTCGAAAGACAAATTACATGGTCAGGCGCTTGATTGGCAGTAGACCCAGGTTTGGGTGACCTTCAAGAAAATCTTTACCAGCCATAAAACACCAGGTATGTAAAGGAACCTTTAGAAAAGAATAGTTGAGTGAACTTTGTATTGTATCATATTTCTATTAAAGAAGGGTGCGAAGGGTTTCCTTTACAGCAAACAATAGAGGTGAAATGGGTGTTCCCTTAAAAATTATCTTTACTATTGTAAGAGTTAGTGGTTTTCTGAAGAGTTTTTCTCATTCTAGAATTAGGAGATATCCGTGAGGGGAGTCTGGAGGAACTATTATTAATAATAAAAAAAATTAAAGCAGAAAATTCAAAGATTTACAACAGACTCAGAAATGCAAAAGACCGACCTTGTGGTAGACAGAATTCATACAATAGTTAGTAGTCTGACTGTTTAGGAGCTTTCTCCTTAAATACGCCTGTACGCAAAGAAATGTAGTAAAGTCTAAAGAGTAGATTCAGAGCCTCAGAGCACAGTTAGTGGAGTGACATTTATATAGATTTTGAAGAAAATGCTGAAGTGGCAAAAATAGTTCCCGCAAGGGTATCAAACTTCAAAAACCAAAACCCTTTATTTCCCTACTTGCATGAAACAAGATTATTAAATGATAGCAAGCAATCCACATAACCATATATATATTTAACAGAAGAATGAATCTTGCATTTGCGTAACCATACGAAGGTGAATATTCATGCTAAAGCTAGATAACAGTATAACCAGAGCTCTGAGGAGCGTATTTAAGTTACGCGAAAATACAAAAGCGTTTCACACAGAATGCTAGCCGTATCCTAGGGCTAGACTCGAAGGCGAATGCCGTCGTCCATTAAAAATCTGCTAAGTGGACAACATGCTCCCATGCGGGAGATTTCCTATACAAAATGATTAAAAACAAATGTGCACAACTAACACAATAGCATTCCGTGATTCAAACCTGTGAATAAAAACATTGTATCAACCATAGAAATGTCACTATAATCCATGAACCCTGAAGGAAATAGCACAAATACAATACAATAGGAGTCACACCACGCAGCGGGGTTGGCAAGTATGTAAAAATTTAACACATACTTAGGCCACAAGGACCTTAACAGAAATCTGGGAATTAATAATACAAAAATTTGTGCTCAGTAACAAATAAACTGTAACAAACCAAAGGAGTTTCCACCAGGGTTTATAACCTGTACAGTTTCTAGAAATAAATGTATATACATAGCAATTTAAGAGTAAGCCTGAAGGCATATCAAAATATAATAAGGAGCCGAGTTAACCAGGCCTACAGTTCGGAGCAATAATTCCGAGGGCAATATTTTCCTGAATCTTGGAAGGAGCAGGGCAACCTTGACTGGCGTATAGACTTCGCCATAACTCTGTGACAATAAACAAAGTAGTAGCCGTAAGGACTTGGGCCGTAGGGCCACTTCCAAAATTAAAAGGAAAAACCCCTTTTCTACCATCAGCATAACAAGTAAATTGCCAATAGTACCGAGAATCGACTAACACCAGGAGAAGAGCATCTAGGATCTTACCAGTTAGTCAAATGCTGAAGAGGTAGGACCTGGAAGCCTAGAAAAGCATCAACTAGAGCCCTCGAGTGATTGCTGGAGGTCAGCTCCATATCCCTCATCCACAGAATCCAGTCAAACAAGAAAACTATTAGAGCTCGAACAAAACTAACGAAAAACCTGTAAGGTGGAGAGGAAAAAAAAAAAAAAACGATAGACTCAAATATTGCATGATAAAACTTCTAACTAGAGAACGAACATTGTAATAACTAGGTCAAGAACAGTTCAGAGCACGACAGAGTGTAGGAACCATCTGTATCTACTCGGCGTGAAGGAGTTCTGGACGAATTCGTTGCTGGGAAGGTAAGACAGAGCTGCAGCATTGTCTGTTGCAAATGTTTTGGAAACTCCGTGCCTTCGAATAAATAATGGTGGAACACATCGGACCAGCACAACCCTCAGATGGGAATCCATACACCCACACCGTCGATGAAGGGAGAAGCCCGAGGGTTCGAAGTCAGAGTGTAATCTGACCATACCCCCTTCACGTGACAGAACTAGCGGCAATAAATTTCCAAGCCAAGTGTAAAGAGCTGGCAGTGCCAGCAATAAACCGTCATCACATCAGCTATCCACTGGAGATTTTTCTGATAACGCAAAAGGAAACAATACCCTTTTGATATTTCCAGGTTGAAGTAGGTGGTACCTGGAGAATTAATAAGTTAAAAAGTATTATTATGTAAGCACGTATGTAATAGTATAAGGATTAACCTTAATTTAAAAAAAAAATTATTATCCTGTAGGTGGGTATATTACAAGTGGTATCAGAGCTAAGTAACAAAAACTGTGGCCTCTGGGAATTGAAACTGATAGACAGATAAAGTACATACAATTTATTTTCGTCTCTATTGAGCAGTTAAAGAAAAATAGTTAATGCGTTGACCCTTCTTCTGTTACTTTTCTTATGTTAAGTACAGGAAAAACAGAAGACTGACAATATGAGAAGAGCAGACAGTGTGTCATGCAGGTTTGTGGTGGGTCAGGGACCTGCGATTGGTCCTGAGAATAACCCCGAATTATGGGTACAACTTGGAGAGGAGGCTCGCAATACAAATCTAGCAATTTTGGAGACAGTACAAGAGTTGAAAAATGAAATGGCCTGATTGCGGGAGGATAACGCAAGGTTAACTATGGAACAGGAGAGGATTATAAAAAGCCTATCTGACAAACAGAATCAACAGCCACCGAATCCCAGCGCTGAGCAGCAAAGAATGTCAGAAGAGCAGAATCACCACACAGAACCTGAAGAGTCAGAAGGAAGGGAGGAGGAACGCTTTGATAATGCTTCCGAACAATAGACATCCAAAAGGCAACGGATAGAGTTGCAAGGGGAATTCTGTAAAATCAAACCGCCACACTTTGACGGAGAACAGGAGGAAGTAGCTGAGGCCTGGTTGATTAATATGAACAAATACTTCCAGCTATATGAATATGATCACAACCTCAAGGCACAGTTGGCCATTTTCCAATTACAGGGAAAAGCCACCCTGTGGTGGGAAGAAGTTAAGATGGTAAGAGGAGTAAGTGAACAGAATATCACTTGGGAAAAATTTCAAAGATACTTTAAGGAAAGATACCTGACTGAGCGCTTCTATGACGAGAAGGCAAGGGAATTCCATGACCTGTGATTGGGACAACAAACTATGGATGAATTTATCACTCGTTTTACTTCATTGCTCCATTATGTGCCTTATATTCGAGAGGAAAAGGCTAAAGTACAGAGGTTCGTCAGTAGTCTACCTTTGAGCATGAGGGAAAGAATCGAATTTGACAACCCAAAGATGATGGACGAGGCTATACGTAAAGCTCGAATTTGCTACCAGCAAAGCAAGCAGAAGGGAGAAATCCTGGGTAAGAAATGGGTTGATAAGAAAAGCAGCAAGCTGGCTGGAAATACTAAAGGTAATCGAGGTGGTGGTAACAAAGGATTCGCCAAGGGGCAAAATAGCAGAAACATGCAGAAGAATCCGCTCCGATTAAAACCCCCCATTGAGTCCAGAACCAATGAACAACCTGGGAAAATAGACAACGAAGGGACAGCAAGGCCTCCAGTGCAATGTTGGGGCTGTGGTGGACCCCATTACGTGAAAAACTGTCCTCAACGAAAAGGAACCGAACAGGTTTCCCAAGTCTACGAAGCATCTACAGTTGGCGATGTAGGACGGAGTCTACCAAAGATTAATGCTACTCTGGAAGATCGTCAGGTGGAGTACCAGCTGACCATGGTGGAATTCGAAGGTAAACTGTTAGACCTTGCTGCAACTATTTTAATTGATCTGGGAGCTACGTTAAGTTATATTAGTCCTAAGGTTGTGGAGCATTGTAAATTGCAACCTGTTAAATTTAAGGACCCTTGGCTAGTATAGTTGGCAACAGGGGCAAAGAGACGAGTACTTGCTAAGGTAAAAAAACTGCCCCTTAAAGATAGCAGGACAACCAGTGACGGCAGATTTAAATGTGCTTCCCCTTGGTTCGTATGATGTGTTGATTGGTATGGACTGGTTAGAAAAACACTAGTCCATAATTAATTGTAAAACTAAGACTATCTGTTATAAAGACGAGTTTGGAATAAAACAAGAGATGCAGGGAATTAAGCAGCCAGTGTAGATTCGGCCCATAACTGCCTCACAGTTAGCAAAATGCATTAGGAAAGGATGTCAGATTTATGCCGTCCAAGTGGGTTATGCCAACTCGAAAGATAAAATAGCCACATTGGAGAACATTCCTGTGATACAAGAATTTGCTGATGTGTTTCCGGAAGAGATTCCCGGACTGCCACCCAAAAGAGACATAGATTTTACCATCGAATTGGTGCCAGGAGTAGCCCCGGTGTCCCGAGCACCCTACAGAATGAGCACACTAGAATTGACAGAGTTAAAAATGCAATTGCAGGAGCTGTTAGACAAAAACTACATTCGCCCCAGCTTGTTACTCTGGGGAGCCCCGGTGTTGTTCGTTAAGAAGAAAGATGGGACTCTTCGCATGTGTATGGATGATCGCCAATTGAACAAATTGACGATAAAAAATAAGTATCCTCTACTTCATATCGATGAACTGTTTGACCAAGTGAAAGGAGCAACAATTTTCTCAAAGATTGACTTGCGATTAGGGTATCACCAAATCAGGATTAAAGAGGAAGACATAGCTAAGACAACTTTTAGAACAAGATATGGCCATTATGAGTTTGTGGTGTTACCCTTTGGGTTGACCAACACCCCCGCAACCTTTATGTGTTTGATGAACAATGTATTTGGTCAATATTTGGATAAGTTTGTGCTGTTTTTTATTGACGATATACTGATTTATTCTTGGACTATGGAGGAGCATTAGGAGCACCTCAGATTAGTATTGCAAACTCTCCGAGAATACCAATTATATGCTAAGTTCAGCAAATGCGAATTCTTCAAAGAGAAAATACAATATTTGGGGCATATAATCACTAAAGAAGGAATCATAGTGGATCCCGAAAAGATAAGGACCATAATGGAATGTGCGGTACCCAAAGATGTGGCAGACGTCTGATCTTTCATGGGGCTAGCAAGCTATTACAAACGGTTTGTAGAAGGATTTTTGAGAGTAGCTTCTCCAATCACTTCCTTGCAAAAAAAGGGAAGAACCTTCAGGTGGACCCTGAATGTCAAATAAGTTTCGAACAACTTAAATATCTGCTCACCACGACACCCATTCTAAGCATAGCTGATCCTAGCAAAGATTATGTGGTGTGCACGGACGCAAGTACGGAAGGGGTAGGAGGTGTGTTAATGCAGGAAGGGAAAGTGATAGCATACAAATCAAGAAAATTAAAAGATCATGAGCAGAAATATTCTGCTTATGATCTAGAGTTGGCAGTCGTCATTCACGCCTTAAAAATGTGGTGACACTACCTTATGGGAAGAAAATTTCTATTATTGACGGATCACCACAGTCTGACCAATTATTTTAGCCAGCCCACCTTAAATGTAAGGCAAGCATGGTGGGTGGATTTCTTGAGTGGTTTTGATTTTGAGATCAAGCATTTAAAAGGGAAAGAGAATTGGGTGGCAGATGCTTTGAGTCGGAAATTGCAATGCCTATATGAGATTTCTTGCAGTGAAGGGAAAAGCCCCTTCGGAGAAATGATTAAAAGGGAAACAGAACAAGATACTGTTTATCAGCAAATAAAATAGCAAGTCCAGCAACCAACTAGCAAAGAAAAACACCCATATTATGCTTTGGATGCTGTATTACAAGAAAAGGCTGTACGTGCCCAATCAGAATAGCATTAAAAATCTAATATTGGATGAGTATCATAAGAGTCATTACGCTAGACACCCAGGATATCAAAAAATGATCATTTCACTCCGAAAAGAATATTATTGGTTGGGTATGAAAAAATATGTGGCTAGTTATTTGGCATGATGTCTGGAATGCCAACAAATTAAAGTAGAACACCAACACCCTATAGGGTTATTACAACCATTACCCATCCCGGAATGGAAGTGGGAAACCATCTCTATGGATTTTATAACGGGTTTGCCTAAGTCAAGGAAAAATAACGACTCCATCATGGTGGTGGTGGAAAAGCTAAGTAAGTCAGCACATTCTATACTAGTACAATCTACTTACAAAGCTGTGCAGATCACCCATATTTTCATGAAAAATATATTTAAGCTACATGGGTTACCAAAGATAATAGTCTTAGACCGTGATGTAAAATTTACATCGGTCTTTTGGAAAACATTGTTTGAAGAATTGGGGACTCAGCTGAACTTCAGTACAGCTTATCACCCTCAAACTGACGGGCAAACTGAACGGGTGAACCAGGTGGTGGAAGACATGTTAAGAGCATATGTGATGCAGCAACCAACCAAGTGGGAGGACTACCTGCACTTGGTTGAGTTCGCATACAATAATGGCTATCATACATCATTGCAAATGAGCCCATTTGAAGTATTGTATGGGCAGAAGTGTTGCACCCCCTCACGTTGGGGTGGACCGGAAGATAGATTGATGTTAGGTCCTGAAATGCTCAAGGAAATGGAGGAACTAGTTAAAAAGGTACGTTCTAATCTAAAGGCAGCCTAGGATAGGCAAAAGAACTTTGCTTATTGGAAAAGGAGGTTTAAGGAGTATCAAGTCAGTGATCATGTGTATGTGAGAATTCGAGCAAAAAAGAGCACATTACAATGGAGCGGGTGCACTAAGTTGGCACCCCGATTCTGTGGACCTTTTCAGGTCTTGGCCAGAATCGGGCCGGTAGCATACCAGCTCACCCTGCCAAGTCATATATGGGTCCACAACATTTTTCATGTTTCCGTATTAAAAAAATATGTTTATGATCCTAAGCATGTAATCAGCTGGCAGGATATACAAGTAAGGAATAGCCTCGGTAGATCAATCTAAATGAGTTCCGTAAAGAAAAAATTGATTTAAGATGTTTCTTGTTTCAGGTCGAAGCGGAAGGAGAAATCTTGGTCGAACCGCTAAACATCCTCGACCGGAGAGAAGTAATGCTACAGAAACGGGTTATTACCCAAGTTAAAGTGTAGTGGCAGCACTTTGGGCCTGATGAGGTCACTTGCGAAGATGAAGAACTTATGAAAAGAGCTTATCCAGGGTTTTTCATGGCCAAAATACATCGGGACGATGTCCAATCTCAGAGGGGGGAGATGTAATGCCTTGAAAAAAATTGTAGATATTTGATTTAATGTGGTAAATATAAATTGAACCTGATATTATTATCTGTTTGAAATTTAAATATATTTGTTTTCATTATGAGATATAAAAGTTTTTTCTTTAAAGGATGGTAACTTTTCAAGGAGGAAGTTGTCCTCTTGAAAAAAAAAAAGACAGTTGCTGTGAGAGCAACCCTAACTACCTCCCCTAACTGGAAGGGTTTCTAGAGAAAAGGAGGGGAGGAGAGGAAAATCTGCGCTGTAGGGACAGGCAGAAAAGAGGAAAAAGAAGGAAGGCTAAGTCTGGTGATGATCAGATAGGCCTGCACACTGTGCAAGCAACTTGCGGAACACCGTGGTCTAGCAAGTAAGCAAGGGGGGAGATTCTAGTCTCGAAAGATGAATCTCATGGTCGAGCAGTTGATTGGTAGCAGGCCCAGGTTTGGGTGACCTTCAAGAAGATCTTTATCCGCCAGAAAACACCAGATATGTAAAGGAACATTTGGAAAAGAATAGCTGAGTGAACTTTGTATTGTATCATATTTCTGTTAAAGAAGGGTGCGGAGGGTTTCCTTTATAGTAAACAATAGAGGTGAAATGGGTGTTCCCCTAAAAATTATCTTTACTATTGTAAGAGTTAGTGGTTTTGTGAAGATTTTTTCTCATTCTGGAATTAGGAGATATCCGTGAGGGGAGTCTGCAGGAACTATTATTCATAAAAAAAAAATTTAAAGCAGAAAATTCAAAGATTTACAATAGACTCAGAAATGCAAAATACCGCCCTTGTGGTAGACATAATTCATACAATAGTTAGCAGTCTGACTGTTTAGGAGCTTTTTCCTTAAATATGCCTGTACGCAAAAGAAATGTAGTAAAGTCTAAGGAGTAGATTCAGAGCCTCAGAGCACAGTTAGCGGAGCGACATTTATATAGATTCTGAAGAAAATGCTGAAGTGGTAAAAATAGTTCCCGCAAGGATATCAAACTTCAAAAACCAGAACCCTTTCTTTCCCTACTTGCATGCAACCAAGAATATTAAATGATAGCAAAGCAAACCACGTAACCATATATATATTTAACAGAAGAATGAATCTTACATTTACGTAACCATACGAAGGTGAATATTCATGCTAAAGCTAGATAACAGTATAACGAGAGCTTTGAGGAGCGTATTTAAGTTACAAGAAAATGCAAAAGCGTTTCACACAGAAGGCTAGCCGTATCCTAGGGATAGACCTGAAGGCGAATGTCATCGTGCATTAAAAATCTGCTAAGTGGACAACATGCTCCCATGCGGGAGATTGCCTATACAAAATACTTAAAAACAAACGTGTAGAACTAACACAATAGCATTCCGTGATTCAAACCTGTGCATAATAAAAGGAATTACATTGTATCAACCATAGAAATGTCACTATAATCCAATAAACCTGAAGGAAATAGCACAAATACAATACAATAGGAGTCGCACCACGCGGCGGGGTTGGCAAGTATGTAAAAATTTAACACATACTCAGGCCACAAGGACCTTAACAGAAATCTGGGAATTAATAATACGGAAATTCGTGCTCTGTAACAATTAAACTGTGACAAGCCAAAGGAGTTCCCACCAGGGTTTATAATCTGTACAGTTTCCTGAAATTAATGTAATACATAGCAATTTAAGAGTAAGCCCAAAGGCATATCAAAATATATTAAGGCGCCGAGTTAACCAGGCCTACAGTTCAGAGTAATAATTCTGAGGACAAGATTTTCCTGAATCCTGGAAGGAGCAGGGCAACCTTGACTGGTGTATAGACTTCGCCATAACTCTGTGACAATAAACAAAGTAGTAGCCATAAGGACTTGGGCTGTAGGGCCACTTCCAAAATTAAAAGGAAAAACCCCTTTTCTACCATCAGCATAACGAGTAAATTGCCAATAGTACCGAGAATCGACTAACACCAGGAGAAGTGCATCTAGGATCTTACATGTTAGTCAAATGATGAAGAGGTAGGACCTGGAAGCCGAGAAAAGCATCAACCAGAACCCTTGGGTGATTGCTGGAGGTCGGCTCCATAACCCTCGTCCACAGAATCAAGTCAACAAGAAAACTATTAGAGTTCGAACAAAACTAACGAAAAACCTGTAAGGTGGAGAGGAAAAAATAAGAAACAACAAACTCAAAAATTGCATGATAAAAATTCTTACCGGAGAACAAACACTGTAATAGCCAGGTCAAGAATAGTCCAGAGCGCGGCAGAGTGCAGGAACCATCTGTATCTACTCAGCGCGAAGGAGTTCTGGATGAATTCATCGTCGGGAAGGAAGACAGAGCTGCAACATTGTCTGTGGAAAATGTTTTGGAAACTCCGTGCCTCTGGATAAGCAATGGTGGAACACATTGGACCAGCACAGCCCTCAGATGGGCATCCATACACCCACACTGTCAATGAAGAGAGAAGCCCGAGGGCGCGAAGTCAGAGTGTACTCTGACCATACCCCCTTCACGTGACAGAACCGACGACAATAAATTTCTAAGCCAAGTGTAAAGAGCTGGTAGTGCCAGCAATAAACCATCATCATATCAGCTATCCACCAGAGATTTTTCCAATAACGCAAAAGGAAACAATACCCTGTTGATATTTCCAGGTTGAAGTAGGTGGTACCCGGATAATTAATAAGTTTACAACTATTATTATGTAAGCACGTATGTAATAGTATAAGGATTAACCTTGATTTAAAAAAAAAATTATTATCCTATAGGTGTGTATATTATAGTTACCCTACCTTTCCTTGTTTCTTTGCCTCTCTGGCCCTTTGTTTTGGGTTTTCCATATAAACAGCTGCTAGACTCTGTTGAACTCTTTTGGAGGTAACAAGTCTATCTCTTCCTTGGTTCCTTGATTCAAGAAATCTTCCGGATCTAGGTTCTCTTTCTCAAGAATCTTTTGAAGTTCTTGGTCCTCCATTTCCATCTCACTTTGGGTCATCTCATGATCCATCTCCATTTCTGCATCACTCAACATAGTTTCGTTCTGCTTATTTTTATCTGGTGTTTTTTCCCTATCCTCTTCTTTCCCCTCCTCCTTTAAACCTTCTCCCTTCGTCTGGTCTACATTTGTTATCCCTTCTTCCTCTTCAAGAACTTGGAACCTGTTTTGACTGGCTTGTTGCCCTGCTCATACTTGTTTCTTTGGTCCCCTCTTGCTTCCTTTTCCTTTGTTTGCCACTTTGTGAAAGCTTTCAGAATCTTTCATTGTGTTAGCTTTACTCTTATTCTCTATTTTAGTGAGAGGGCAGTCTCTGAATAGGTGCCCGTGCTCATGGAATTTGCGACATCTGAATGGAATATGTTCATAATCCGCAGTTTGCACCCATTCTTCATCATATACTTCCAAGATTACCTCATCTAGTAGAGCTCCAAAGAGATCCATCTCCACACATATTCTAGCAAAGGAAGTATACTTTCCCCTTCTAGTGGCTTCAGAAGCTCTGATAAAATGTCCTAACTTATTTCCTATGGAAAATAAGGACTCTGTTTGCCAGTAATCAAGAGGAAGAGAATAGAGTCTTACCCAAACCGGGACCGAAGTAAAGGTCTCACGTTCCGGAACAAAATTCATGATCCATGGTCTCATATAGAGACCAGTTGTAGCATAAAAGTAGGGCCCTCCTTCAAAAACTCTATCCTTATCTTCGATGTTTGCAAATACCACAGTGAAGAAACCCTTTGACCTAAGGTGTAGGTCAATGCCTCCTTTTGGTTTCCAGTGGTATTTTATCCACATTTGTAAAGCTTTCTCAGTGGGCCATAAACCCATGAATTTACAAATGATAGCATATGTCTGCATGTGGTCCCTGTACGCCTGCAGAGCCAGATCATTTAAAATGACTCTGGGTGTAACTGCAGCTTTGGGTTTACATGGACCCATGTGTGCTTTGACTTTTGTTCCCTGTTCCTTGTCTTCTTCCTCATTTGCCTTAGTGATGTTATTCCCCTTTGACTTCTGTCCATCGTGTTCCCCTTCACTATTCCTATTCCTTCCCATTGAAGGGCCTCTATCATATTCCATTGGTTTTTTACCCTTGTTGGTCACAGCATGTTTTTAGGAGGGAGTGGAGCTCCCTCCTTTGCGCCCTTCCATGGAGAATATCCTCTACAACAGACCTGAAACCCTAGCTATTCGCCCTGCGCCGATCTTTGTTCGTAAGGCATTCTCCTGAACCCTTAAAAAAAAAAAGGCTATAAAATTTTATAATGGGGGGACATTGTTTTTTTTCTTATCAATACATTACATTATTTTGAAATATATTGTTAGTAGAGAAATGAGTAATTAAGTTAAGTTTTAGGTATTTTATATTTTTATTGAAAAACAATAGTAAAATATTTATAAGTATTGGGATAGGTTAAGTTATTAATAAATTAGATAGACAATAAATGTAAAATTGATACTATAATATCGTTGCAATTTCTAAGATTTTTTTCACATATATATAATCCAACTCAAATGTTGATCATTTATCTAATGAAGTTGTATTAATGTAGGAATGGACTCAAATGCAGCAAAAGTTTAAAGAAAAAACTTAGATTGCATTTAAAAAAACTCTATATTGACATAGGAAGTGATAGAATATCACAAATGTACTTTTTTTTTTGTAGTTGTTGCACTGTTGCAATAGTATTAGAGTCTTAGTAGTAAAGCTTAAAAATATATTTTTATTAAAAATTTCCCATTTTAAGTAATAACATAATAATTTTAAATACTTTTCTCTCTATATATAACCACTAAAAACAATATCATAAAATAAAAAAGTGATTTTTTTTATTAATAGTGTTTAATTTTAACTATTGAAATAAAAAATATTTTTTCCCTTATTCAAATTCAATTCTTACAAAATATTATTAATTTTTTTAATCCTTACACAACATTATCAATTTTTTAATCCATATATTATTATAGCATTATTAAGTCTATTGTATCTAAATCAATAAGACAAAATATTTATATTTCAAATTTAATAATTTTGATTAGCATATATTTATTTTATATTTCATAATTTAAATATTAAAAAAAATATAATTATATATATAATATTAAAAAGATAAATTTTATTTTATTTTATTGTGATAGTTGACACACTTATTTAATAGCGTTGTTTATTGACGCCGTAAACTGGTTAAAATGACAAAGATTTTAATAAACCCCTTCCATGTCTTAATATATATGAAATATAATCATTGAAATGGTACCTGATGATTAAGATGGCACTCAAATTTAGAATATCATTTAGATAGCGTGATTTGGTTCTTTGCCTTTAAATAATATAATATGAGTTAAAATATTTGTTTTATTGTTTCGTAGATGTATTAATGTTATAAATAATGTATAGTCTTTTCATAATTTTAACATTATGAGATGTGTAATTTATTAAAGAATTTTTATTGAACAAATTATATGAGTTGACTGTAGGTGAGGTGAAAGTATTTTCATTAAAATCTCAGTCTTTTCAAAATAATAATACATTAAGATAAACGGTGGCCGATGTCGTCAACTATGGGCACCGGCAAAACTGGTGGTACTGACGTGGATATTTTAGGTTTTCCCGACTCCTCGTCTGGAAAACCGTTTGTGTCGGGTGTTTGAGTGGAGAAAAGAAAGGCGCTGTGTGCTTTATTTTTCCAAAAATTTGTTATAATCCAGATGTGTTTAGATGACAAATTTTTGTATCTTGAATCTGGTTCGATGAGATCGGAAATTCATATCCTTCACATTAATATTGTTGAATTCAGCGAGAACCCCGGGAAAAACTAGTTTGAACCGTTCTTTATCGGAGTACAAGACATTTTGAACACATTGTCATTATAATACCATTGTACAACATTACTACGCATTAGGACAGAGGTGACTGTGTACGTTGAGTAGCTTTTGTGTATTATTATAAATATAAATTAATTTTTTTTTGTTGGTTGATGTTATAAATTTGTTTGATTAGAATTTGGTAAAATAAAATTTAAAAAATCTGTTTAAATAGTTTTTTTGATATGGGAAAGATGTTGTTTTTTTGATGTTGAAAAGATGTTGGAAATAGATTCGGTACCATTATTTTGAAATTTCACAGTTATAAGTCAAATTTTCAAAAATTTCTTTGTCACAATCTTGTTTTAAATTTTTTTGTTGGATTTCAATTTTTTTTTAAATAATTTAAATTTTTGATAATTAGATTTAAAACCATATAATCATCCATTTTATTTAGAAATGAAATTTTAAATTTTTAGATTTGATGTGTGTACTATTTTTCACAAACATTAAGATTTATGTGTTTAGTATTATGACAGTGGCATAAAAAATTAAAAATTAAATCAATCTTAACAATGCTATTTATAACCTGCCATTTCATGTCAATAAGAAAATAGAATTTCGAATTTCAAAAATTATTTTTTATTTTCAAAATATTTAGTTTAATATTTTTTTTTTTCAAAACTTCAATGCTATTTATAACCCCGTCAAATTAGTCTTTTTTAATTTCCAAAATATTCTGTTTAATAATTAATTTTTCCAAAACTTTAATGTTTTTTATTTTTTATATTTTTAATTTTCAAAACTAATTTAAAGTCAAACATTTTTTTACTATAAATTATTACAATATAACTTGCCTATCAGTAAATAAAAAAATAATAAATATTTGTTTGAATTTCACAAAATAAATAGATAACTATGTCGTAGTGTAATTACAAATGGATGAAAAATAAAGTGAAAAAGGTAATTCACCAAACTAATAAATGGATAACAAAACCTGGGTACAGGTAGAAACAAAATTCAATTGTTTTTATTTTTTAATTATCCAAAATGTTTTTGAATAAGATAAATTTTGAAAAAATATAATTATCTATGATATATTTAAATAAAATATATTAATAAAAAAGATAAAATAATTCTAAATTTTAGTACTACGAAAATAAAATTTATATTAAAAATTTAATCTAAATAAGAAGTGAGAAGCATCGAAGCCTGAAAATTTAGCGAAACCTTTATGAGCTGCTCGGAATAACCTTCTCGGAGGGGGCTCCTCCCTCTCACCCACCTGATGAAGCCGTTGCGTTTCAGGCCTTCGTGGCGGCCCTATGAAAGAGGCCATAAAACAAGGATGCACAAACAAAGTTGATAAAGAAATCAGATTCAATCCCTTGGGTAGTCCTACTTGAGGGGGTTCGCTGGACAACGCTAAATCTCTCAGAACACGCTCTAGTTGGAAAATTTACGGGGAATGTGGTCGTCTCCCATGTGGTCGTCTCCCTATTCAATGGAAGAATGGACCGAGAAAACCTGGAGACAATGATGAAAGTTAACATCAGTCTTCATCCTTGTGGGAATGGCTTTTTTGTTTCTTGTTTGAACTTAAAAGAAGTTTTGGATGTAGTATTTAGAAATGGTCCATATTTTTTTGTGTTCAAGAGGGATGCATTTAAATAAGTGGTTTCTTCATTTTTAATTTAGATGAAGATATTCCAAATGCCATTTCAGTATGGGTGAAGCTCCCTTCGGTGCCATTTTCTTATCGGAGTGATGATTCTTTGAGAGCCATTTGAAATGGAGTTGGGAAATATTTGGATTGGGCTGAACCCAAAGTTTCTCAATTTGCAAGTGCTAAAATTTGTGTGTAGGTAGATCTCAAAAAAGGTTTTCCCTCTGTGATCAATTTCACACTAAGAGACTGACACTTTACCAATCTCTAGACTGCCAAAAACATCCCTTTCAAGTGTAGATTTTTCCATGGATACCATCACTTCTCAAAAGACTAAGAAATTCTAATGAGTAGAGGGCCAAAATCGCCCATTGATCATGTTAAACATGGCAAACTCACAGGAGAGGAGGAAATAAAGGAAAACCGTTGGAGGATAAGGCACAAAATGTCCAAAATAAAAGTGGTGCATTCACATCAACAAATCATTTTAGTATGTTGTAGCATCATAAAGGTGTCGAAGGGGCTTCCATAAACCCTAGCTCGTAGAAGCAAATTTCACGCATAGAAACTGTAGTGGTGAAGCAAGAAGTTGAGGAAATAAGTGAACATGAGAAAGAACAAGTATCGGAAAAAATTCCAAGAGCCTCACGCTTGAAGGTCAACTCCTAATAAGTCTCAGGCTGAATAATCACCTGATCATGTTGCAGACAAAAATGCAGGAGGTCCAGCCACCACTCAAAACATGCCCCAATCACTTATCCAAGCAGACGAGGGAAGTAACCACGAGAAAAAAGGTGGCAAGAAAGGCAAAGGGAGACCACCTAAGAAAATTGTACGGAAAGGAGTAGAATAAAAAAATTAGGAAATCAACTAATTATATTTGAAAGTTATGAAAACACAAATCCTCAAATAAGTGTTTTGATAACTATGTTTTCTATTTTAAATTAAGTTTCGCAGATACATAGAAATACTAGAAATATTTTCGAGGGTGTATAAGTTTAACATTTTTTGAATAGCAAAATGCAGATATGGGAGTTTAAGATACAATAATTTTTTGGATCATTTAGATGTATATGAAGAAATCAAAGATAAATATGTAAAATGTTTTATCGTGCAAATCAAATTATTTTAATATAAATCTCATAATTGTTTAAAAAAAATTATTAATCTATATAGAATAAATTGATGGGCTATTTTAATCACACTAATTATTAATATGAAAATAAAATTTATGCTAGAATTCCTACCCATTATTTTGAAGAGGCCAAAGGCAATTTATATATATATAAATACCAAAAACTTGAACTATAAAGTGAGAAACCTCATAATATAATATATTTTGGTAAATAGTAATTTGAGCACATTGTTAATTAAAAAAATATTCTTTAATTTATTTAATTAGATACAATTTTTACATATAGATATATTTATGTTAATTATTTATTAATCAAATGATGAAAAAAATTATAATTCTTTTTAATATTTAAGGCTAATTATATTTGTTCGTCAAGGAAAGTGCAAGGGAACAGTTGGATCAACAATCACAGCTGGATTACTTTGCAGGTAACATATTACATGTGTGTTTTCCTTGGTGATTTATGGATGCATGGTGTATGCATGTGATTATCTCGTTATCTGTTGTCATTGGCAAGGAGAATTTCCTTGATTGCCAATGGTTTTAACCTTGTCTTGTCATTTCCTAGATAGCCCTGGTATTGTGGGATTTTCCATTTCACGGTTTTCTAGTTGGTGCTCATAATTCCTTATGGATGTGGGTTGGACCAAACGCGTTGGAAGCCCTAGAACAACTTGGGTTGAGTTACTAGTCTTGGAGCCTAGGTTGGAACAAACACTTTGGAGCCCTTGGTGGGTTGTGTTACTAGTCCATAGAGTCAGGTTGGACAAATGCTTTAGAGCGCTGAAAGGTTGTGGGTTGAGTAACTAGTTCCTGGAGCCTTGGACAGCTTGGGTAGAGACCGATCTTGTTGGTGATAGTGATGTCCGGCCATGAGGTGGAATCATTGGTTGAGGTTTAAGTTGGTTTGGCCTATGGAAGCCCTAGTTTGGTTTTGTCTAGTTTATTCCGTGATATCCCACAATCACGCTAGGAATATGGCGCGGGGGTGATTGAATGAAAGAGAGATTTAGTCCAGCCCAATCTATGGTTGGGTAGTACATGGAAGTCCCTGACTTGGTTGGAATTAGCATATGTTAATAAGAGCTATTCTTCTAAGATGATTCATGTATAATTGTTGACATTATGTTAGTTATATTATGGTTGGGTTGTCATGGCTTATATGCTGATTATTTTCTTGTTATCTTTTGTTCATATGATGTGTATCTTTTATGCCTCTTGTCATGAATTATTTACCTATTGATCAATGAATGAACGTATGGACTAATAAGTGGTGTTGCAGTTATGTGGAGAATGCCTTCTCGGTGATTCTTTGGTGAGATTATTGAATTAATGAACAAGTATTTATAACCTACAAGTACTATGTACAAAAATTGTTTGTATAGATGAGTAATTTGGACCTCCAACTTCCTAGGGTCATAACTTCGGCATACAATTTCTGTTTGACTATCATAATACCTCGTTTTGAATATCTCCATGAGGAACCATGAGGAGGCAAAAAACAACCTATTGAATTGGTCTTGCACTTTTTTGGTCTCTCCATTTTCCTTGGAAATGTCATTTAGGCCCTCTAAATGGCCTCACAAGTTTAGAAACTTAAAATTGCCAAAAATAGAAATTTATGTTAAATTTTAAGGAGAAGAAACTGAAAAAAATAATGTTGGGTCAAGTTGGGCTGATAATAGTGCGATCATGTGTCACTGAGTGGTTGCAGCCAGTTCTGGACATACATACCCAATTTTCCATAAGTGCATCTTAGAAATCAGGTCTAGCATAGTAACTCTAATCTTCGTGTTTACCCTACTGAGCAGGTTAAAGTGGGTAAATATGGGCTGAGGTGGTTATAGGGTGACATCAAATCTTCTAGGTTGAAACACTTGGACTGGTTGGGGTAGGTGTGATTGTTATGCATGCATGTTAGTCATTGATATGTTAGCTATGCGTACATTGTGATAATCATTATTGTGGTCTTGCGTCGATATGATGTTGATGTTGAGACAATTGATATGTTGATTTCATTTTATATATATATATATATATATATATATATATATATATATATATATATATATATATATATATATATATATATATATATATATATATATATATATATATATATATATATATATATATATATATATATATATATATATATATATATAGTGTTAATTCAGATTGATTTTGCAGACGATATAACCTCCCCTGAACTTCACTAAGGTGTAACACCCCCTCCTCCCAGGTCCACCCAACCAACCAACCCGCCAAGGTAACATGTCATGAGAGAGGTTACTATAAGGGATTCAATATCCTTAATGACCTTAAGAAAATGGAATCGACGAAACACATCAAACAAACCCAGCCACATCAACAACAACACCCTCAGGAGACATGTCAGCCACTCAGACATCTTTTCCTAGAGTCCCACTAATGATTTAAGACTTTTAACTCAAAATTTCTCTCATGCTATAGGTAATACAACCACCATAATCCAATTTCTCTCTCACGGGCCTATGTGCCAGTGTCCCTGGACTCTTTTTAGCAGACCTGTGCCAGCAACTTGAGATTTGAGCCACTTTTCCAGCCCAGAATCCCGACCTCTGCACAAAACTTGTTACAACCTCCATAATCAATCAAAGACATGATGAATGATAAACAAATCAAAAATAAACCTCAGGACTAAGCCTAATCATCCCCAACCAGGACTGACATTATGTCAAACACTTGGCATCAATGCAACCTACAGGTCTAGGACATAAGACAGAGCATAAATGACTGAAAGAACTTATAAACATAACTAAAACGATCACTAAATTCTCCATTAAACTATTATATAATCAATTAGGTCTTGCATCCATCCATTTAATAGTTACAAGTAAATACATGAAATAACCATGACATAAGTAGACCATTTAACCATGCTTGTAACTGGCACAAAACCATGTAAATATCATAGATATGAAGGCCATCAAATCTACATATAAACAAGTGAAAAAGTAAGAGAACTTAGCTTCCATTAATCATAGGAAAATCTGACCAAGTTCGAGACTTCCATGTATCACCTGACCGTAGACATGGTTGAACCAAATCTCTCTTTCAGCCTATCACCCCCGTGCCATATTCCAAGCATGAATGTGGGATCTCATAGAACAACCAAGGGAATATAGAGGTTAAACCATCAAACCATGATCACACCAAAACCGATGCTCTGATCAAAACCAAACTGAAATTAGAATTCCATCTGGAATCCATCACTATCCTTGAGGAATTTTCTTTCTCCTTGTCTTTCAGGATTTATTGCAATCCCAACCCAGATCACTAGGCCATAAACTGAGACCACTCTCTCAGGATTTACTACAATCCAAACTTGGATCACTAGGCCCTAAACCGGGACTTATCCCTTAAGATTTTCTATGTATCCCACCAAAAATAGTTTAGGGATTCCTCGGCCTTTGGGAATGGAACTTGAGACAACCTACGCCCTGAATTCCAAAATTCATCGGAAAACCAAAGCTTAAAAATTGAAATAAAAATCCCAACACCATGGCATCCAGAAAAAGGCAACGCTAGGCTGAAAACCACTATCATAACCTGGAAAAACCATGCCACCGACAAAAAGAGAACCATACACCAACATGTAAATTCATGCATGTCCAAAACAACTAGGAAATCACACTTGCAAAAGGTTATGTGCAAGTATTCCTATTGAAGCTTCTTCATCTTTCTTTCCTTACTTTCGCTTTTCTTTCTTTTCCTTCGTTGATCCAAAGCTAGAGTGCTCCAAGAAAACTCTAAGTGACCAAAAGTGAGAGAGAGAGAGAGAGAGAGAGAATAATGAGAGATCTCCAAACTTGAACTGACAAATGGTTACCAACTGATCCTCGAAAGATTTTTTATGGATTAGGCCTCTATTTTCTTCATTTTTCCATTATTTTCATAAATAATTGTGCCAAAAATTCCCTTTTTCCTTTTAATGCCTTTGCCTTAGCCTTTTCCAATTTCGTTAGCAAAAACACACATCTGGTGATGCCCACTAGGATATCTTTGCCCAACATTCATCTTGTAATAAGTATTCCTTAACTGTGGTCTTATTTTTCCTTTATTAACTTTTATTACAAGAACTTTTCATGAGGGTTGTTACAGATCCTCCCCCCTTCGGGAACACCGTCCTTAGTGTTAAACCACACCAAGACCTCAGAAAAACCATTGAAAAGAAAACATACTGCCTATGGAACTTTATAACTTAGATCGTTGCAATACTTACATGAAAGACCTACTCAAAGCAAAACATCATGACAACATGATAATATAACAACCATACCGCTTATCAGAGCTGTCTAACTTAGGTCATGGTGGTATTTACAACCATATATACATATATACATATACCAGAACATCAAAAAAATGTACGCCAAACATATACCAACATCAAACCAAAACTACTTTTCCTCAACCAGAAAACAATGAAGGATGTAGGGCCCACATCTGATCCACCATCTCCCATTTAGCTTCTTCACACCCAAAGTTATTCTACTCCACTTTAACTTTCTCTATGGCTCTGTTCATGAGTATGACGTACTTCTGCTACAATATGCACTGAGGCTTCAATTGGAATGCTTCTTCTTGCTCCACCTGTAATACATACCAATCAATAACATGATCAAAATCCTTTATATACTTCCTAAGCAATGAAATATGGAAAAAATCATGGACTTTCACTATTGGAGGCAATGAAAGTTGATATGCCACTGGTCCAATCCTCTCAAGAATCTCAAAGGGCCCGCAATACTGTGGTGCCAACTTGGCACATAAACTAATCCTCAAAGAGCTTTTCTTCGGTTTGATGCACAAATACACAAGCTCCCCAACTTGAAACTCCTTGAATACCTTGTGTTGATATGCATAACTCTTATGTCTATCTTGTGCTGCCTTCAGGTTCTCCTTTATAACCTGCATTTCCTGCTCCATATCCACCAACATATCCTGTCCAATAAGTACCCTGTTCATTAGATCACTCTAGATGATGGGAGTGTTACAACTTCGTCCATACAATTCCTCGAAAGGAATCATTCTCAATGACTCCTGATAACCATTTTTGTATGCGAACTTAGCCAATGGAAGATAATCCTCTCATTTCCTCTACTGGCGCATCACATACATCCTCAACATATCCTCCAAGATTTTTGACCCTCTCTGTTTGTCCATCTGTTTGCGGATGATAAGTTGTACTGAAGACCAACTCTATACCCAAACTTTCAAATAACTCCTTCTAGAACTTTGAAGTGAAATTTTCATTCCTATCCAACACAATATTCTTTGGAACACCATGCAGTCTCACTACCTCTCTGATGAACACTTGTGCTACCTCATTGGCTGAATATTTAGTCTTCACTGGAATTAAGTGAGCTACCTTGCTAAACATGTCGACCATGACCATAATAGAATCATGTTGCAACACTTTCCTCAAAAGGCCTATGATGAAGTCCATGGAAATGACCTCCCATTTCCATTCCAGAATCACTATCGGTTGTAGTAAACCACATGTATGTTTACATTCTGCCTTAACTTGCTACAAATATAAACATCTAGCCATGAACTCTGCCACTTCCTTCTTCAGATTTGGCCAGTAGTATAACTTCTTAACCATCGTCAATGTCTTCTGATATCCTGGATGACCTGAGTATGGCTTCACATGAAATTCTCTCAAGATAAGCTTCTTGAGCTCGTTGCAATTTGGTACATAGATCATGTCTCTAAATCTCACCAACCCATCTGTCATGAGATGATAGTCTACATACTTATCAATTGAACCTATACCTACACATGTACCTATACCTGCACCTATACATATACTCTGTTGTAACCTATGCATGATCTCCATGTATTCTCGCCGTTCTGCCTACAAAATCATATCCTATAATTTTGTCCCATAAGAGCTCATGGTTTCTATATGATTTACTTGTACCTTCTTTCTAAGAGCATCTGCAACTCCATTCTCCTTCCCTTTGATGTATCTGATCTCGATGTCGAACTCACTGAGAGTAGTCAACCATTTACCTTGCTTAGCATTTAGATTCAGCTAATCAAATAGATACCTCAACGCATTGTGATCACTCATCAATGTGAACCTCCTAAAAAGAAGATAATGTCTCCACATCTTCAATGCATGTGTAATCTTTGCTAGCCCAAGATCATGTGTTGGATAGTTCTGCTTGTGCTCATTTAATTTCCGTGACAAATAACGCACTACCTGTCCTTCTTGCATGAGAACTCCACCAAGTCCTCTCTTGCAAGCATATGTACACACTACAAACTCCTTGACTGGGTCCACAATCTTTAGCACTAGTGCATGTGTCAACAACTGCTTAAGCTGCTCAAAACTAGTCTCGCATTCTTCTATCAATTCAAACTTCTTACCGTTCCTGTATAATGATGTGATAGGATATGTGATGCATGAGAAGTTCCTGATGAACCTCCTGTAGTAGCCTACCAATCCCATGAATGATCTCACCTCATCCACATTCTTAGGAGTTTCCCACTCCATGATAGCCATTATCTTTTCTAGATCCACTACTATGTCCTCCTTGCGAACAACATGCCCTAAGTAATGTACCTCATTTTGAAAGAAGTTTCACTTGCTAATTTCAGCATACAACTGGTGCTATCTTAGCAACCTCAACATTGTTGCTAAATGTTCGACATGTTCTTCCTCATTCTTAGAATATACCAGTATGTCATCAATGAACATAATAACAAACTTATCCAAATATGGACGCAACACACTATTCATAAAACACATGAATGTAGCTGGAGCATTAGTCAAACTGAATGGAACAACAACAAATTCATAATTACCATACCTGGTCCTGAACGTAGTCTTGAAGATATCCTCTTCCTTGATGTGTACCTGATGGTATCCCGATCTCAATTCGATCTTAAAGAACATTGTTGCTCCCTTTAACTGATGAAACAAATCATCAATCCTCAACAAAGGGTACCAGTTCTTGATTGTTACCTTCTTCAGCTGCCTATAGTCAATGTACAATCTAAGAATACCATATTTATTCTTTACGAATAACACTGGTGCACGCCAAGGTGATACACTGGGTCTGATGTATCATTTTTCCAACATCTCCTCCAGCTGCAACTTCAACTCTACCAACTCAGGTGTGTTCATGTTATAAGGTTCTCTTGATGTTGGAGCTGCCTCTGGCATCAACTCAATAGAAAATTCTACCTCTCTGTGACATGGAAACTTTGTAATATCCTCGAGAAATGCATCTTGAAACTATTACAAAATTGGATACCTGTTCCACACATCTGCGTCCTCAACCTCCTTACTCTTTTCACTAGAAATGTGTACTACAAACATTTCACAACCTTTTATGCAACCTTAAACTGCATAGTGGTAACCATCCTCACTGATGTAGGCTTCTTCTTTCCCTGCAAAGTCCTCTTTTCCCCACTACATCCACACACTCAATAGCCTTGTCAAAGAAATCCAGTTTGGTTATGTGAAGGTATAGCCAATCCATACCTAAAATCATACTATACGATCACAATGGAAATACATTCAAATGTGTTGTTGTAGGCATACCATTTAACTCAAATGCACAAGCTCTTACCTAGTGGTGAACTTGCTTTTTTGTACCTGTAGCCAACTATACCAACCAATATTCGACATGCACTTCTTTTCTCAAACTACACTTATCCACTAGTTCAGGATTTATATAACTATAGTTAGATCCAGGATAAATCAAAATAGAAGCAACTTGATCATAAAGCTTACCATCCATCTCCATGATCGATGCCTGATGATTTGCCTTCCTATTATCCACAACTGCATAAATCCGAAGAATTTTATTACCAACATCACCAACTATATATGCCTCCTCAACATTGTAGATCTGGGGTCTACCACCACTGTGACACTACGGACAATCCCTCTTACAATGATCCTTACCACATATCCAACACTACAATGGTTCCCTACCACCGCCTCTAACCTGCTGTTGTCCATGCTCCTTCTCAGCTGTCTGGAATCTCTTGTAAGGAACTACATTTTCTTTCTCACTTGCATCTTGAGGTCTTCCTCTCTTTGGTGGCCATTTCCTTTAGCTTTGTCATTTCTCTTCAAGTCACGTTTAGGCTAAACTTTGTGCTTCAACTAATCATAACAATGCTTCAAATTTCAGACGGCCTCCTCCAATGATCTAGCCTCATCAAACTCAACTCGGTATCTGTATGCAAATGACAATCCACTAATGAATCTCTGAACCTTGGCCTTATCCTCTGTGAGATAAGGCACATATCTCAACAACCCCAAAAATATGCTAGTATACTCCTCATCTGTCATAAAACCCATCCACAACTCATAAAAATCCTTAGCCCTTTCATCATAGTACCTCTCAGACAAGTACTTCTTATTGAAGAGTCCTTCATACTTATGCCAAGTCAAATCTCCCTCATCTATATCATTGACATTCTTCATGTCTTCCCACAAAATATATTATTTACGTTTGAGACTGGAAGTGGTTATCTTTGCTTTCATGTTTTTTGAATAATCATGCAATCGAAAGCATTTTTTCATGTCAATCAACCATGCCTTTGAATCTTGAGATTTCTTTATTTATCCATCAAAATTAGGTGCCTTTTCTTTCTTAAACTCATCCAGAAAGTATCCCCTATTTCTCCTCTTATAAGGATGACGACGATGATGATCATGATGTCTATGAGAGCCAAAACTAGAATAGTACCTGTGTCGATCACCTCTCCTATCCGGAGTGTCCAACATCCTGCCATCTTTGACCATGTCAGATCTATCTGACATGTGTCTACTAGGAGATCTATTTCCATATGCCCCATTAGTTCTATCCTCCTGTCCATGGCTGATCCGAAGTGGTCCTTGATGCTGCAAATCTAACAAACTCTAAAGTAGTATCGCATTCACCTCTGCTTAATTCTTTTCTGCCTACATTATTTTTTCATTATCTACTTTGCAACTCATTATTTCTTCCTTCGGGCTTCTTAATATGTCTACCAAGTCAAAAGAGTTCCCCACACCGTGCTGCTCATATAATGCATAGGGAGATTCTATGTAGTCTACTACCTTGCTAGCCATTTGATCTCTTTCCTACAAGTCATACTTTGTCAACTAAAACAGATCACCATAAATCAACGTACCTTAGCATAATTAAGGGAGGATACCTTGTTTGCAAGATAATCAAATCATCGTGATGCATGCATAACATAACCATAATAACATATAGACATATATCGAATAAGTGCATCAACGCATAAACATCATTCTAGCTAGGATCCATTTATCAATGCAAGGCCATATCAATAATGCATGCTATGACCTCCTGCATGACAATGAACATTACTCCATTGTACACATTGCCTCATGCAACTATTAACCTGCATAGGGAATCTCTAATCAAATACACATATGCATAACCACATGTAGTCGAGAATAAGCGATCAATTCTTATAATCAACCTACAAGACTGATACATGTAATCAAATAACCAAGAATGCAACCCAATATACAAGGATGTAATCAAGATGCATATAATCATATAACCAGTCATATACTCCTGATGATGCATTCCATAAAATCGACATCAAGTTCCTCATGATAACCTTACTACAACCATGATTAATATGATTCAGTGCAATAATCACATGGAACACAAGCATAAGAGAGACACATGCAATTGAAATGCATGCATGACCAACACATTCACCCACATATATAGTATCAGATATGACCCAAAGAGAGAGAAACCTGTTATGGTACCAATTTGTAACCATGTGTGGTTACAGATTCACCTAAGGAGAGCACAACCACGCTTTGAAACCAATATGTAACACCCCCTCCTTCAAGGTCCACCCAAGCAACCAACCTACGGGGGTAACATGTGATGAGAGAGTTTACTATAAGGGATTCAATCTCCTTGGTGACCTTAAGGAAATGGAATTGATGGAACACCTCAAACAAACCAACCACATTAGCAACAACACCCTCATGAGACATGTCAGCCACTCACACATCCTGCCCCTTACTCCCACTGATGATTTAAACCTTTTAATTCAAGTTTGCTCACATGCTATAGGAAATACAATGACTAGAAGCCAAAGTCACTCTCACAGGTCTATGTTCCAGTGTCCCTAGACTCTCTTTAGTAGACCTGTGCTAGCGACCCTGAGATTTGAGCCACTTTTCTACCCCATAATCCCGACCTCTGCCTAGAACTTGTTACAACCTCTAGAATAAATCAAAGGCATGGTGATAAGATAAAAAAATAAAACATCAACCTCAGGACTAATCCTGAGCACCCCCAACCGGGACTGACATTCTATCAAGCACTTGGCATCAATGCAAACTATAGATCTACGATACAAGACAAAGCATAAATGACTAAGAGAACTTATGAAACATAACTAGAAGGATCACCACCTCCTCCATTGAACTATTATATAATCAGTTAGGTCTTTCATCGATCCATTTAAGAGTTACACGTAAATACATGAAATAACCATGACATAAACTAGTCATTTAACCATGCTTATAACCAACATAAAACGATATAAATATTAGAGATATGACAGCCATCAAATCCACATATAAACAAGTGAAAATTTAAGAGAACTTAGTGTTCATTAGTCATAGGAAAATCTGACCAGGTTCGAGACTTCCATGTACCACCTAACTGTAGACATAGCTGAACCAAATCTCTCTTTCAGCCAGTCAACCACGTGCCATATTCCAAGCAAGAATGTGGGATCTCATAGAACAACCAATCCAAGAAAATCCAAGGGAATCCGAAGGTTAAACCACCTCCACCCTCATCAAACCATGATCACACAAAAACCAGTGCTCCAATCACAACTGAACAAAACTTGGAATGCCATCTGGAGTCCATCACTATCCTTGAGGAATTTTTTGTCTCCTTGTCTCTCAGGCTTTACCACAATCCCAACCTGGATCACTAGGCCCTAAATTGAGACTTGTCTCTCAGGATTTACACAATCTAAACTGGATCACTAGACCCTAAACCGAGACTTGTCCCTCAAGCTTTACTGTGTATCCCTCCAAAACCGGTCAAGGGATTCCTAGGCCTTTGGGAATGGAACTTGAGACCACCTTTGCCCTGGATTCTGAAATCCATCTGACAAACCGAAGCTCAAAAACTGAAATAATTATTTCCAACACAATGGCATATGGAAAAAGGCAAGGCTATGCTGAAAACCACTGTCATAACCTAGAAAAACCATGCCACTCACAACAAGAGAACAATACGCCAACATGCAAAGCCATGCATTTCCATACTAGTTAGGAAATCACACATACAAAAGGTTACCTGCAAGTATTCCTGTTGAAGTTTCCTGATCCTACTTTCCTTTCTTTCCCTTTGCTTTCTTTTCCTTCCTTGATCCAAAGCTATAGTGCTCGAACAAAACTCTAAGCGACCAAGAGTGAGAGAGAGAGAGAGAGATCCAAAATTGAACTGACAAAAGGTTACCAATTGATCATTGAAAGGATTTTTATGGATGAGGCCTCTATTTTCTTCATTTTCCATTATTTTCATAAATAATTGTGCCGAAAATGCCTTTTTTCCTTTTAATTCCTTTGCCTTAGCATTTGCGAATTTTCTTAGCCAAAACACACATCCAGTGATGCCCACTAGGATATCTTTGCCCAACATTCAGCTTGGAATAAGTGTCCCTTAACTTTGGTCTTATTTTTCCTTTATTATCTTTTATTATATGAACTTTTCACCAGGGCTATTACATAAGTTATGTTTGATCATGTTTATATTTGGCATGTTTAAGAACATGAAGGCCACAATATTTATTTGAGGTCTCAAAGGGAAAGAAAACATTTGGTTGGAATGTGTGAAGCATGTCATGGGTATCAAGACAGAGGCATTGAGTTGGCATGAATTCAAGCGATTTTTCAGGAAGAAGTACTTGTCATAAAGATACTATTATGGTAAGGCTAAGGATTTCTATGAGTTAAATATAGGGTCTATTACAGATGAAGAATATATGACTAAGTTTCTAGAGTTGTTGAGGTATGTGCCATATCTCAAGGATGAAATGGTGAAGGTTTAAAGATTCATTAGTGAATTTCCATTTTCATTTAAAGATCAGATTGAGTATGATTAGCCTTGGTCATTGGAGGAATTCATTGGGAATTTGAAGCATTGTTATTTGAAGTCTAAGCCTAAGTCGAAACCTAAGCAGGGTTGGAAAGGTACTAACAAGACTAAAGGAAAGTGGGATAAGAAGCAAGGGAGGCCTTAGGATGTAGGTAACAAGGAGAACACAACATCGTACAAGAAGTTCAATGTAGTTAAAAGAGGACAGAGATTTTGGTCTGAGGAGCAGAACAAGGGTGATGGTAGGAAGCCTTTGTAGTATTGGTTTTGTGGAAAGGATCATCATAGGATAGATTGTCCACAACATCAGGGTGGCTAATCTCAAATTTATAGTGCTCAGGAGGCACAAACAGTTGGATATTTTAGACAAAACATTCTTTGGATTTATGCAACATTAGATAACAGGTAAGCTAATCATCACATATCTATTATCGAGATTGAAGGTAAGATTTGTGATCAAGTTGTTTCTATTTTGATTGATCCTAGATATAATTATAGTTATGTTAGTCTTGGCCTGGTGGATAAATGTGGCTTAAATAAAGAAGTGCATTCAGAATCTTGGTTGGTGCAATTGGCTATAGGGACCAAGAAGAGAGTTCACCATTAGGTGAGATCTTATGCATTTGAGTTGAATGGTATGCCTACATCAACACATATGAATGTGCTCCCATTGGGATAATAAATCATGATTTTGGGTATGGATTGGTTGTACCTTCACAAGACTAAGGTAGATTTTTATGATAAGGCTATTGAGTTCTTGGATGACAATGATAAGAAGATAATATTGCAGGGTAAGAAGAAGCCTACATCAGTGAGAATCGCTACAACTATGTAGGAAAAATAGAGTAGCAGGAAAGGATGTGTATTGTTTGCAATTCAAATTTCTAGTGACGAAGGGAAGTGTTATAGGCCATTTTGTCGCATCTGGTCAATAGTCCTTTAAAGGATTCCAATTACATCCTTGAACATATTTTCATCATCCCTACACAAAGCCCTAAGAAAGACTCTGATAAATCCTTGAGTTTCTTCTCTTGACTCCTAATTTTCCAAGATTTTAAGGCCGATCACACCCTGACCCTTTAGGGACCAACGTTGACCACCATATTGACCCTCTCTGCACCTACACTAACCACTAATAGTTTGATCAGTCTTCAGCTAGAAATTTGGGAATAATAAAAAGAATCATGAAGCTTCCTCTTCTAGAAGCTTCCTGAGGTTGTTTCAATCATTTGCCTTAGATAAGATTCTTGAATCCTATTTGATCCTACCTTGGAGTTTTCACCTCTTATCCCTTGAGATCATCCTCCCATATCAACTAGATCTCAAGCCTAGATTGACAAAAGGATAAGAATTCATGAACTACCTCCCTCATCTATATATTTACAACCATTCAGGGGCAAGGGGTTGGCTTTTGGAGATAGATTCTACTCTTTTGCTGCTACTTTGAGAGTCATTATTACATGCATTAGGGTGACATAGAGGCATAATTTGTGGCAAAGAAAGCAAAATTCAACTTGGGGATCTCTTCTACAATATCAAATCCTATTTTTGGTTGAACAATCTCCATCAACTCTATCTACTCTTGAGGTGTTACAAAATTGACCTTCCCAGAAAAAGGATTTTCTTTCCACGATTGGATGCATCGATCCTTCAGATTCTAACCTAGTCATTTTTAATCATGATACATATACACCTCGACTTCCAGCTTAATTAGCATTTATGATCGAGGTTGTCATCCACGATAAGAACATTCATCGTTCTATTGTCAATGAGGGAGCCTGAACTTGCATCATTTCCTTGTCTTGCTGGGAGGCCATTGGTTCTCCTCAATTGAATCAGTCACCCACCACCTTGAAAGTTTTTGACTGAAGAACTTATAAACCTTTTGGGATTTTGAATTCCTTACAAGTAGATTCAGGAAGTAAATTTGTATCCACAAAGGTCAAAGTTATCAGTGAACCACTTGATTATAATCTTTTATTGGGTTGCACATGGGTTTACACCATGGCTACTATTGTTTTGACTTATTTCTGAATGATCTCCTTTCCTCATAAAGGTGACATAGTAGCCATCGATCAATTCATGGTTTTCTCCTCTAATTCTCCAATTACTGGAAGTGTCCCTCTTGTAGGGTAAACTGTACAGCCATACCAACATGTTCGGGTTGGAATTATTAAGGATTCCTCTCTCGTAGGAACATTTTCTCTTCTCCTCCTTCGCTACCTGATAGCTCTCCTTCGGTTGAATATATCAATATGATATCCTCTTCTACTATTGCAGCTGATCCTAGGGTAGTACCAGACGAAACTAACATCGATAGTTTTGGCGACCATATGCCTCTTAGCCCCATCGAGATTGATTATTAAGCCATTCATTTAGCTTGTGTGAGTCATTTTGATCTAGTCTCTTCGATCAATTGGTTCGATCACTCATTGGATTATGGAACTTCTTTTGATGCTTTCTCTCATGAATTCCCTACTGATGAGAGCATCATGGAGATCATGATGCCAGACAATGTGCTATGGGATGATCATCACCATCGTTCCTCCTTATCAAATTCCATCGAGGATAATCCTAATGACCTTTATCAACCCAATATCATTGAGCTCTCTACGAATTATGTTTCCATTCATGAAGTCGATTCAGAGAAAAATATATCGAATATTTAAGAGACTATCTCTCTCGATATCTTGATTAAACATGACATTGTTTAGAATTTACATATCAGTGCGTCTTTCTCTCCATATGATATTAAGACTTATAAATCTCTATTTCAGGAGTTTCGAGATGTCTTTGCCTAGTCTTATGAAGAAATTCCAGGGATCAATCCAAACATCATGGTTCGTGAAATAAAAATGTATCCTAATGCTAAACCAGTTCAACAGTGCCTTCGTCTAGTCCATTCCAAGAAAGTTGTCACAGTTAAATATGAAGTTGAAAAACTTCTACGCGCTGGTTTCATCTATCTAGTCCCTTTGAATAATTGGGTGTCAAATGTTGCTCCTGTGATGAAGAAATAGGGAACAATTCGTGTATGTATTGATTATCGAGACATAAATTGTGCTTGTCCAAAGGATAATTATCCCAGCCCGTTCATTGACCATATTGTTGTTGATTTTTTTGGTTGTGAGATCTATTCGTTCATGGATGGATTTTCCGGTTATAATCATATCAACATTCTCCTAGTGGATCAACCTAAAACTACATTTATTTATCCCTAGGGCACGTTTGCATACAAAAAACTCCCTTTCAGAATGAATAATGTTCAGGCTATGTTTCATAGGGTGTCGAATTACATCTTCCATGATATCAAACACATTGTGCAACCTTATCTGGATGATCTCCCTGCTCACTCAAAACATTGGGTTGATCACTCGATGCATCTTAGGGTCATTTTCTTACAATGTGGGAAATATAATATTCAACTCAACCATAAAAAATGTGTGTTCTGCATTAGCTCTAGCTGACTTCTCAGTTTTGTGGTCTCAAAACATGGAATTGGTATTGATCCTATGAAATTTTAGGCGATCATATATCTACCTCCACCTTCTTCATTCCTTCAGCTCCAATGAATCGAAGGGAAGGCTAAATTTCTACGAAGGTTTATCCCTAACTATGCTAAGTTGAAAAAATTATTCACTCACCTATTAAAGAAATGGGTTCCCCTTCATTGGGACGATGCTGCTCAAAATGTGTTTGATTCCTTGAAATATGTACTGATTCCAAAAACTCTATTATATCCCCTGGATTACCAGTGCGACTATTTTTGGTATCTTGTCACTGCAGTTACTACCATCACAATGGTATTGGTCCAAGAAGATGATGTAGGGATCGAGCATCCCATTTACTACATGAGTCAGAATCTCAATGATATCGAATTTAAGTACACTCACGTTGAAAGTTAAATTTGGCAGTTGTGCAAGCTATCTAGAGGTTCCACCACTATATACTGCTCTGAAAATCAATGGTCATTTCAGATTGCAACCCTATGCTATAAATTTTATCACGTCAATTTTTGGGGGGAAAGTACTTCAAATGGATCATCATCGTATAGGATTTTGACCTGGAATTCATCAAATCCATGTCAAATAAATCCTTATATTTTGTTGAGATGATATGCGACTTTCCCACTACTAGTTCTGAATCCACGTCTAAAAATTCAATCCCAGTCGAGTTGTAATTTCTGATATCATCATCTAACCCTTGCTATTGAGAAATCCTTATATATCTTGACATACAGACTTTCTGGTCTAATACCTTTCACTATGAACAATAAGGAAGTCAATATCAAGCCAAGGATTATGTATCATTAGCGACACCCTCTATCATTGTGATATCGATATGGTTTTCCAAAGGTGCCTCACCCATGAGGAGGCCGAGAAAGTCCTTAATGAATGCCACTCGGGGGCATGTAGTGGTCATTTATCTAGGTATGTCACCGCATAGAAGATCCTACATGCTGGTTACTTTTTCCCACCATTTTTCATGATTGTATTCTCATTTTCCAAAAGTGTCATTCGTGCCAGATTTTTTATCGTAAGACTGTGCTCCACCCACCCCTATGAATCTTGTTGTCATTGTAAGTCCTTTCTTCGGACAATGGAGAAACCAATGCTCCCCGTGTGTTTCGTAATATGGAATAGTCGACTTTCGTGGATCCTTATCTCTAGCGATGCAATCATTGACTAACACTTGTGGGTTTTGGTCTAACGAAAATCGTGATTCCCAACAAATGGTATCAAAGTGTAGGTCACAAGTTTGATAAGCACCTGCGTCACGTTTGGGAGGTATTGTTGGAATTGGATAGACCAACACTCCCTGTGTGTTTCATGACATGGAATAACCATCTCTCATGGCTCCTTACCTTTGGTGATGTGATCATTGACTAACAATTGTCAGTTTTGGTCTATTGAAATCATGATTCCCAACACCTTTTGCAAAATGGGGTATCAATTTCATGACATGTAACCCTCACGCGTCCGGGGGACATGGATATATAATTGTAGAGGTTGATTACTTTACCAAATTGGGTGAGGCAATGCCTACATTTAACAATACTAGCAAAATTTTAGGTCCCTATTGATGAGCCTAGGTATTGCAACAATAATGTTGCAACTCCCAGGGCTACCAGCATTACTTATCAACCCGGAGTTCGTACAAACTTGGAGGTGACAGTGATATATGCACAAGTAGAATTGAAGGTCCTACCTGTTGTCACTGTTTGTCTGGCAAGATACCCCAGGGGTCCCAAGCCAAACTTCTATAGGGTCAGAAGGAGCTTAATTCTTTGATGGAAGGAGAGCAAACCTTATTCTAAGAGAGAGCTACTCTACTACAGTAATGAAGAAAACAACATGAAATGATAAACTTACACCATAACCTAACTAACCAATTAAATAGCTATGCTAAGCAGAATTGCTAAATTAACACTAACCTAATGCTAATTATCTAAGTTGCAGAAGTAAAGAACATCAAAACTAGACTAAGGTGTAACAAAGAAACTTAGGCTAAATTGGGTTTCAAGTGGAAAAGGCAATCAGAGGTCAAAATCAGTGAAAGGAGGACGTGAGGGAGAAACAATGCATAAGAACCGTTGGATCAATCAGGTGAAAGGAAAATGAACAACGAAGATTAGATTGCAGGAGGTTATGTAGATAGATGGGTGAACAGGATGAATGGTGGAGATCTTATTGTGAAGTATTAAGTGAATGGATGGATGAACAATGGAACAAAGCAAATGAATGATAGAGATTGTGTCATGAGGGATTAGGTGAGTGGATGGATGAACGAGGTTAATAGGAGATGAATGGCCGAGATCTAATTGTGCGGGTGAAGTCAAGAGATGGATGGACGATGCTAACAGGAGTGATGAACGACTAAGATCTTATCACATGGGTGAAGTCAAGAGATGGATGACAGAGATTAGGTCGCGAGAAAAAGAAATGTGTGGAAATGGAGCAGGTTTAGAGGGTGGTAAGCTGTATTTCACGTGCCCTCAATGTTGTAAGCTGTTTTCTAAAATTTCATGCGATTAGCCTAACTCGGCGACACGTAACATGGAGAAACCACTTTTATCACGTTCTCTTGGGAAGACAACGGTCATATATAAATCCACACGATATTTCATGATAGCCATTGGATTAGGTGAGGTTGATCAACAATGGAGATCAACCAAGCTAGTTGGAAATCGGGTGAAGTGACAACCATCAGATTAGGCAAGGAAGATCGATGGTGGGGACTTAAAGCACCTAAAGTGATTGGGTGAAGCGACAACCATCGAATCAGGCAAGGTAGATCGACAGTGGGAACTTAAAGTTCATAAAGTAAGTGGTGGGATCCACGCGAGGCAACAGTTGGAGAAAATAGTGAATCGGATGGTGATTGTGAAGGTTTTTTGGTGATCGAACGGCGAGGAAGCGATGTAGGAGGAACGTGTTGGAGGCGGTTTCAAATTAAAATGACAGAGAAAACAAGTGTGGGTGAACGACTAACTGTATTAAACAACGAACTCCATAGCCCATGTGAGAACCAAAGACCTATGTTTTTTGGGCTGCTGAAGGGTCCCTTCCTCAAGTCATGGTCCCAGAGGGAGGAGATGAGGTAGAGACACCTGCACAAAACCTGATAGTGATATTTTTCCTCTAACTAACCTGTGAATTAAAAAACACAACTAGAAGTAACTTAAAGCCAATGTAGCTACTGAAGCAAATGAACAGAAACAGGAAGCTATTCAAACAAATGAACAAAACCAGAGAGCTGCTTAAACAATTGAATTAGAACCAGAAAACTACTTGAGCAAATGAACATAAAACCATAAAACTACTTAAGAAAATGAACATAAATCTATGCTAATAGACATGTACAGTAAAGAGGAACTTTGGCTGCTTGGGTCGGGCTCTAACCCAAGATCTTTAGCGCTCGAAGTTAACTCAGAGTTGGCTTAAACATAACTCATTCTTATTAGAAAAATCATGGATTACAGAGAAAACTGTCACAAGTCTTTGTAGCTCAGAAATAAAATAGAGTTTTACTATTGAAGTCCAAATTCTAATGAGGTCCTAAGCCTCTCTAATTATACATATGAAGTCTCCAACAACTTCCTTCCAAATTAGGGTGGTTTGGCTCCCAACTCAAAATAAACTGTTTTCTGTCCTTTTCACTTGCTTGGCTATCTTTTAGTTCTCATGATGTGGTTGTTTTCACTCTGAGATGATGGAGGAATATTCGAATGGAGGGGTAGTAGATGAGGAGGATTAACCTCCTATAATTCCTCTACCTTGTCCCATTCGAGTCTTGACCAAGGTCTTTGCTATAGTTCTTTGCTTTTATCCTTTATACCTGCATTTCTCCTTGCTTTTATCCTTTATTCCTGCATTATATGCACATTAGACCACAAAGCCAAATATCCAACTCTAACTCATTTCATAAATAAAATATAATCAAAAGTATGAAATAAGTTGTGAGAATATTTGGTTTGACTAAGCTAGGAGGTGAATTAAGGCCAATTAAGGCCCATATAATTACTCAATAATGAGGCTCATCATCACCCCCCTACTGAAAGTGTTGCTCATCCTCTGAGCAACTTAGTGGCTCTGGTAGCCTCTTTGACATCCCATGCTTCCACTGTGGTCTCTTCTTCTTGTTCACAGAAGCCTACTTTCCTTTCTACTTCTTCCTACTACCTCCTTTCCTCTTCCTCTTTTCTCTGATCTTCAAACTGTGTGGCAGTGTGTTCCATCTCTTTTAGAAGGCATGCTTATTATCATCTCTTAGTAGCTTAAACATATCCTCAAGATGTGAAATTTCTTTCCCTTGGGCAACAAGATATCTAAGTGCCAGCTGAGGATTATTTGTAATTAGATTATGGGTGCTGATTAGGGCCATGAGATTTGATTGTTTAGCTTTGATGAAAAAAAGGTTCATTTTTCTCCCTGTCCAATATTATCTTAATCTCTGCAGCCCTTAACTTCTCATGATTCGTTGATGATGCCAAAGCCATTCATTGTAGATCTCCTAGCTCTACATTAGGGTCCCAAATATTCATGTCTGTGAGGGCCATGTTATGCAAGGAAAACTTAGCCATTTTGGCCCCATCCTTTAGTGCATTTTGATCAAAAAGATCAATAAATTGTCTGCAGTCCTGAACTGGCATGGTGCCCCTTTGTGCTAGTGTTTTAATCTGGAATTGCAGCCATTGTTCTCTGAGGTAAAAAGCATAGGATTTAGCTGGCATCCTACACTGGATGGCCTCCAAGGAGAAGTTGGCTATACATGCTAGCTGGTTTTCCTTTTCCTGCAGTTGTCCTCATTGTTTTTCTTATCTTCTTCCTTTTGTTGTTCTTTCTCATCTCCATTAGTTTCTTTCTCTATTTCAGCATCATCCTCCTTGTGTTTTAGCATGGTCTTCTATATTAGTTTCTTCTTTATTCATCTCATCCCATCTAGCTTTTTATCTTCTTCTTGTTTTACCTCCTCCTCACTAACATAAGGACTAACATCATAGATGAGGGTTTTGATGTCATCATCTGCTGGTATGTCTCTGAAGACTGGCCATTTTATAGGGATCCTAAGGTTTTGGAGGGCATCCTCAATGAGGATTTTGATCAAATCACGGTGAGCCAACTGTTGGGGATTCCCTTCCTTTACTTTTTTGCTGGAGTCTATGAGTGATTGCATCAAGAAAATAGGGTATGTTGAGTCTTTGGTGAACTGGTGTTTCTACCCCAAATATTAATTCTTCAAGAATTTTAAAATGGTTGCCATAATAATACTGTATCTATGGACTCTTGCATTCTCTTTTAACTTATTAAAGAACTTCCTTTTTGCCACCTTTTCACTTATAAACCAATTACCTCTTAAACTTTACAACTTTTGATCAAATGATGCATATGAGTGAGTGAGTAGGATACTTACCTATGGTCTTGATGCCATGCTGTAGTTGTCAAAGATTAGAGGTGCTGCTGATGGTCATTCTTCTTCCTCCTCTACTATTTGTTGATGGTTTATTAACTTTTGTAGGTGTTTGTGACTGAAGATCTGATGTTGTTCCTGCTGTTGTGGAGCTCCTGGATTTGATGTTGCTGCTATTGTGGAGCTCTTGGATCTGATGTTGTTTCTACTGTGGAGCTCTTGGATCTGATGTTGTTGCTGCTGTGGAGCTCCTGGAGTTACCACTTGGCAATGTTTGGTGTCTCCCTTAGAATTTCTTGATCATGTTACTGGTTGGTGCTATGAGGATGCTGAAATGAATGGACAGAGGGAGTAGGAGTATGTGGATGCATGGATGATGGTAATGGTTGAGGTGATTTTGTTAGAAAACACAATCTTCACCTGAATTGAAGCAATGAAGTGAAAAATAATAGAATTGATGGAGGGATGCATGGTAAGGAGTGGAGGAGAAGAATATATGTGAGGCAGGGTTCCCTCTGGATCTTCTCTTTGCTCCTTGCTTGTCTTTTTCACCCACCTGCAAATAACAATTACATTGTTTTCTTTTATTATTACATTTTTTTTAAAGAAACACCTAGGCAACCTCAGAGAGGTTTTCACCCTAGATATCTACTCTGGGCGCCTCAAAGAAGGTTTTCACCTAGGGATCTTATTACTCTTTTTCATTTTTCTCATCCTTGGGCCACCTCATGAGGTTTTCAACCCAAAGATGGGACTCAGGTGCCTCATGGAGGTGTTCACCTGAATCCTTATTCTTTTATTTTTTCCTTTTTCAGTGACCTGATGAGGTAGGAGCTAGAACTTTCTCTACCATCATCACTGTCTTATTGATACCGTCTATAAACTTTTGTTTTGATAAAGGCCTCTTGTACATTTTCAATTTGTGTCCATTAACTAGTAATGGAATGGCTTCTTCATCAATAGTTTGATTTCCACTTAACCATTGTCATGGCATCTTTCCACCACATAAGGGCTGAGCCATCTTGCCCTTAGCTTTCCCTTGAAGTATTTAAACCTGGAATCATATAACAATGCCCAGTCTCCTTCTTGAAATTGCTTCTCTTTGATTTTCTTGTCATGCTAGATCTTCCTTTGAAGCTGAACTATCTCTGTATGTAGGAGGGCGTACATTCTGAATTCATCCAGGCCATTCAAAAGTAACAACCTTTCTTTCTATGCATGACTGAGATCTAAATATAGTTGGGTTGCCATCCTCAATGTGTTATATTAAAATTCAATGGACATCACAACCTTTTTACCATAGACCAGCTCATAGGGTGTAAGCCCAGTGGTGGCTTTCCATGTTGTATTATAGGCCCAGGTGGCCTCAACTAGTCTCTCTGCCCAATCCTTCTTGCTGCTACTCACCACCTTTGTTAAGATGTTCTCTAGTGCCCTATTGGTCACCTCCACTTGCCCATTAGCTTGTGGATGATAAGGAGTGGAGGTCCTATGCTTGATTTTGTGATAGCTAAGTAATTCTTCAATCATGCTGGAGGTAAAATGGCTACCTTGGTCTGTGACTAGCTCTCTAGGGTACCCAAATTTGTAGAATATATTCTCCCTCAGGAACTCAGCCACCTTTTCTTCTGTTGCTACCTTAATTGATTTGGTTTCCTCCCACTTAGTCAAATAATTAGTGCACACAATGATGTGTTGTTTTTGATTTGAAGGAGGGTTGATAGGCCCAATGAAGTCCATGCCCCACTTTTCAAATGGCGCGAAAGTCACTTGAGGCTGTAGGGGAATTTCATCTCTTGGAGTAGGCTTTCCCATCGTCTGGCATTAATCACACTGACTAATATACTTTTTCACATCCCGATGAAGAGTAGGCCAATAATATCCTACTTGCAACACTTTGAATGTTGTCCTCTTTGCTGTAAAATGACCTCCACAAGGCCCATCATGATAGGTCAAAAGGATGTCAAAGACTTCCTCTTCCCTTACACGCCTTATTAAGATTTGATCTAGGCCAAGTTTGAACAGATTTCCCCCAATCCAGGTGAAGGGGGTGCTCTTTCTGACTATCTTTCTCTTTCTCTTTTCTTTGGAGGGCAAGTTTGGTGGGAACTGTGATGATACCAGATAGTTTGCTATATCAACAAACCATGGGGAGAGAACTGAAATAGCAAACAAATGCTCATATGGTAAATGGCCATCCACCATTCCTTCTTCACTTGCAGGTAGATTCATCCTAGACAGAAAGTTAGCAACAACATTTTCTTTACCAGGCTTATCAATAATAGTTAGATCAAACTGTTGTAATAAAAGCAACCATCTTATGATTTTAGCATTCACATCTGGTTTATTCATTAAATATTTTACTGCAACATGATCAATATGCACAAATGTTTGATAACCTATAATTTAATGCCTAAACTTGTTCAATGAATGCACGATAGCTAGGAGTTCCTTTTCTGTCACAGTATAATTCAGCCTAGCCTTTGACAGGTTTTTACTAGTAAAATAGATGGCATAGGGCAATTTCTCCTCTTCTGACCTAAGGTTACTCCTATGGCTTTGTGTGAGGCATCAACATAAATATGAAAAGGGAGGGCCCAGTTTGGGCCTCTAAGGATTGGTGCAGTGGTTAACTTTCCCTTTAGAATGTCTAAGGCCTCTTGACAGCTCTTTGACGATATAAACTCAAAGTCTTTGGCCAACAACCCAAACAAAGGAGAGGCCAACTTGCTGAAGTCCTTTATGAACCTTCTGTAGTATCCAGCTAACCCTAAGAAACTCCTAACATCTCTCTACTTTTGTGGAGGTGGGACCCTTTGGATGATTTCTATTTTGTTTGGGTCCACCTGCAGTCCTTGCTGAGATATGGAATGACCTATCATAGTCCCTTTAGTCATTAAGAATTCACATTTTTCTGGACTGAGAGACAAGTTCATTTCAATGAATTTGTGTAATACCTTGCCTAGGTTAGTTAGGGCTTCTTGGAAATCACAGCCATAAGGTGTAAAGTCATCCATATAGATTTCCATAGCATCATGTACTAATTTAGCAAAAATACTTAAGACTGCTTCGTGGAAAGTGGCAGGAGCATTTCATAGGCAAAAGGAAGGACCCTATAGGCGAAAGTACCCAAAGGACATGTGATGTGGTCTTATCCTAGTCTTCTAGGCAAATTTGGATTTGGTTGTACCCACTGAATCCATCTAGGAAACAAAAGAACTTCTTCCTTGCCATGCCATCTAGCACTTGTTCAATGAAGGGTAGGGGAAAATGATCATTCTTTGTGGCTTTGTTCAACTCCCTATAATCTACACAAGTCCTCCATTTACCATTTTTCTTGGGCACTAACACTAAAGGAGAGACTCACTCACTGTCTAAGATAGGGTAAATGAATCCAACATCTAGCAGTTTTTGTGGTTATTCTTTGACCATGGCTTTGAGAGATGGATTCTTCCTCCTTTGTGGTTGCCTGGCTGGCTTGCAACCTTCTTTGATGTATATGTTGTGAGTACACACTGATGGGTGTAATCTCTTCATTTCCTTATAACTCCAAGCGAAGGCTTCTAGGTTCTCTCTCAACATGTTGCATAGATTTTCCTCTTTTAAAGCAGAAAGAGATGGGTTAGTTTTCAAAGTTCTTTCTAGGCCAAATTCTATGGTTTTGACATGGAGTGGGTTGGAGTTGGCCAAGCATAAGTCAATTAGATGACTGTTTTTGGCTTCCCTTCTTCTTCTAATGGTAGTGAACTGGGAATTGGACTTTGGAGTAGGTGTTCTATTAAGTCATCCTCATCTTGTTGTCCTCCTCCTATGATTGCTTCAAAAGCATAAAGTTGGGCATCATAGACCTCATCCTCTTCCTACTCCTCCAACCATAAAGGTAAATCATGCTCTAGGGTAGGTTGAGAAGGAGGGTATAGGACTAACTGTTTGGACAAATGCCCATTCTTGATTGTCATATTCCAAGCTCTACAACTAATGTAAGCATCATCTATGGCCAACCATGGCCTCCCAAGGATGAGAGGGTAACCAGTAAGCTTAGCCTTAGGCTGGAGAACTAGGAAATCTGCAGGGTACTCCTAGGAATCAATGGAGACCATCACATCCTCCATAATTCCCTTAGGGGTGACTGTGGAACAGTCTGCAAGTTGCAGAATTGTTGTGGTCTTCCTCAATGACCCTTAGAGGTTGAGCTTGGGCATGGTGTCCTTGGTCATCACATTAATGGTAGCCCCAAGATCAATCAGAGTGTGTGGGACAGTGGTTCCATTGATGTGGACATCTACTACAGGGCTTCCAGGATCTAAACATTTTGGACATATTACCTACCCCAGCATTAAGCCAGACAACTACCTAATGACTTTAACGGTAGGGGCATCCCTTTTTATTCTTCCTGGACGTTTGAAGCACTTCTCCTTAATCAGCTTATTGTAAATAGGAACATCTTTGATCGCCTGGAGAAGGGGGATCTTTACATAGATTTTTCAATTCTCCCAGAAGTTCAGTTCCTTCCGTGGCAGGCTGGAGTGGTTGGGTTAATATTTGAGGAAAGGGTGGATTTACTTTAAGTTTTCTTTGCTCTCTTTCTTCCTCAACCTCCCTATGTGGAGAGGGAGGTTGGTTATCAGGGAGAATTCTTCCTAGTCTTAGGTTGATCTCTTGGATTTCTATAGCATAAGCTGGGTATGATGTCTCTCCACTATATGCTTGTTGAGCCTTCCTATTGTTTGGGTTCGGATTTGGCTCGGTAGGCATCTGGGGTTGGTTAGGTGGAGAAGAGTGCAGGAGTTGTGGTTGGTTAGGTGGTGGAGGCAATAGGGTTGAAAGATTGTTGAATTGGGGCCTCCAACCCTGGGGTGGGGTATTCCACTGATGTTGTGGGTGAACATAAGGTTGAAATGACTGGTTGGCTAGCTGGGATTGATATTGAGATGCATAGGACCAAGGAGGGGGTGTAGATCAGGAAGGATGACCAGGGGGTCTCTAAGAAGGTATAAATATAGTTTGGTTGGAGTTGTAATATGCATGGAACAACCCTTGCATACCTTGTTGGTATGGTCTAGGCCTAGGAGGTCTCCTTTGGTTGATGAAGCAAAGCTGCTAAGTGACCCCTTCAGTTCCTTGATATACAAATTTGAGTCTAGGTAAAGAAGGGCACTTGTCTGTGGAGTGGTTTTCTTCACAGCCTAAGCAAATATTAATACAGTTCAATGAACATTCTTTCCTAAGATGTGTCTTGTTGCATCTAGGACAAAAGATTTCCAAGGCTCTCTTTGCTTTCCTTGATTCCTCTTGCTTCCTTTTTATGTTCATGGAGTCCAATTGCAAAGTAAGGGTTTGCAACATATCACTTTTGAAATCTTCCAGCATATTTCCAATTTCACCCTTGATGGATAAGTTGGAGAATGATGTACTGGCCATAGGTTGACTACCCCTACCCTTTATCCTGGCTAACCTAGAATGGTTTCTAAAGATAGTCTTAATATCCTCATAGGGTAATTGGTAGACATCTCCTTCTGCTATCATATGTAAGTGATCTGAAAATCACTCATGAGTGACCTCAGTTAAATAATTAATGAATGAAGGTATTACAGACGCATGTGCTGGTGTGTGTCTATGTTATTTTAGGCAACGAATCGATCAGATTGCAAAATACATAGACACTGGAAAATGGAAAACAGTAAGGGAAGCACGGTAAGCAAATACAAAACACAACAAATTAATAAGGAGTTCACCCCAATCTCCAGGGCTACGTCTCCGGTCTCGCTTTCAGTGGTGGCCCTCTTTTATTGTGTCTTTAAAGAAGAGTTTTTACAATGAGGAGCTCAATTTGAGTCTCCTGAAATAGATAATGCTTGGTAGGGTGGTTCTTGGATTCCCCAAGCCACTAGAGTGCATAGAATCTTTCCCTTTCCAAGTCTTTACCTCTCTAGTCTTTAAGTGGAGGAGCCCAATGTGGTGCTCAATTCCCGACAGATCCTCACAAGGATTTCTTGAACCTCTCATGCCTTCTATTTGCTTGATGTTTCCTTAGGTCAGCTCGGCTCTCTATTTTCTGCTTCTTGCTTTATTGTCTCTTTCACCTTTTCTCTCACTGTTTTTCTTCCCTGGCTCTTACTTCTCTTCTCTATTCTCTATTATATTCTCTATCTATTCATGGCTTAAAGCCAATCTGTCCTTACATGTTCGCTTCCTCTTCCACCCCTTCGGATGCCTGCTACTGTTTGCTTGGAGTTCCCTGCCTCTGCATCATCGCTAACGTCTCACAGGGAGGTCGCCACTTGTCCTCTCATGAACTGCGCCAACTCTTCCTCAACAGTTTGGTTTTTCGGTTACACTATGGAATGACTCATCCACCAACTCAATGGTCAAATCAGACTTCAAACTTTTATGTGCTGTGACTTAATTCCCCCATCAAATCTGGTTTCTCCATCAGGGACAATCTCTGCTATCAGATCTGGAGTCCCCAAATCCTACGACGTTCGCTCATTTCACGCGGTTGACTTACTTGACCATTAGCCCACGATGAGAGGCAGTTTTCTCTCTCATCCACTGGACACGCGTCATGCGATGAATGGAATCACTCGTTTTCTGCCAAATCTACTTGCCGCCCGAATGTGCCTCCAATATACCACCATTTTGGAGCGCAGGACCCACCTTTTGCCTTAGCGCTTTCAGAAATGGCCTGCGTTTCCCGATTCATGCTTCCTAATTTCCAATTTTGCCTCCTGTGTGGTCTCCATGGGCCTCAGTCAACGTGCTTTGACCGAGGTCCTCATTGTTCCTTGTTGGCTACAAACTGCAATTGTCTAGAGGTCTTCCTGATAACTCTTTGTTCATAAATTCGAAGTCTATCCTGATTTGATATAGTCATAGCACTTTGATCATTTTCATGGATCCAATTCGGATCACGACCTTCCCACTGAAAAAGCTTTTCGACCACCAAGCGTTGGTTTTCAAGCATCGACTAAGTGAGGGTACAATTGTCTCACTTGTCCAATCTCTATCAACTTTACACTGCTTGGCTTTGTGTAGAAACTTTGAATAATTTAACACATATTCAATGGAGATTATCCTGATCATGTACTATTGCGGAAAAAATACACAATACATAAGCTCCTCTACATTGATCGTCAATATAGCAGCATCAATAACAATAAAACATCAAGAGCATTCACACATTAACACAGTATGTATCCCGGGGAAAGCATCTCGCTAAAAACCCCAACTATCTGTATATTAATGATTGAGTCATGTAACATTACACAGCATAATACTTCTCACAAGTATCTCCACCTCTGTTACACACAATACAGCTCAGATCTGATCTCCAAATCTCTTCCACTGCTTGCCTGCCTCCACTGCTCAATACCTGCTTAAGAACTGATGAGAATGGCTTACCAAACTCGTTTTTCACTTGCAAAATAGTCACTCACACTTTGTTGGACGTGAGCACAAGCTATAATGTGGGAAAATACGTGAGAAAACTCATTGGCATACTCAATCCCTTTATTGTGCAAGATCTGGTGCACAACTATAGTCACAACTGATAGCAATCTGATTCTCTACCACCTGTCCCAGTTGAACTGAACATGCAATGACATGCAACTGAGTTAACTGATGTATTCATTAGTTGTATTATGAGTTAATAACTTGTGAATTAATTAATAACTAATTCACCCAACTCATCTCTAGTCTATTTTCCAGTTAGACTAAATACTGATTGAGTTCTAACTGAAGTCATGCATGCAACAACTCAACTGACTCATAAGAAAAGCGTATTTCCTTCTGACAGCTGCATGTGCCACCTCTGTAGCTCAAACTAAAGTGCTCCAAGAGAATAAGATTAAGTTTATAGTCCAAATATTATTGTGAGATAATAATATTTGACTTTTCTATTTTTGACAGCCAGTCTAAAATAGACTTTGATCACTCACACTTTCATCAAAAATAGAAGTCCATCTATTTTTTCCCAACTTGATCAATCATCCATAAACAACAACCTGCAATCCATAGACATGATCCATATGTCTAAAAATAGACATTGTCTAAAAAATAGACTTGCGCCAAAAATAGCCCGCGGGCCCACTTAGTGAAGGCGACTCTTTTCACTAAGCTCCATAATCTTGTTGCAATCTCAACACTCCCTCTCGACAAGATATGGATTATCAGCAACCCCTATCCTGCCTCGGTGGTACTCGAATTTGCTCCTGGTGAGAGCCTTCGTCAGAATATCAGCATCCTGGTCCTCCGTTGGAATGTATGAAAGTAACATGATCCTCCGCTGCACACAATCTCTGATATGATGGTACCTGATGTCAATATGTTTAGATCTATCATGAAATACAGGATTAGCCGAGAGTTTAATGCAACTCTGGTTATCACAGTAGGATCCAAATGAGAACCGAACAAACCAACTAGGATCTTCCTCATCCATATAGCCTCGCATGCAGCCAAACTTGCTGCCATATACTCGGCCTCCGCTGAACTGAGTGCTACGGATCTTTGTTTCCTGCTGTACCAAGAAACTGTTGTCGATCTGATACTGAAGACCCCTCCTGATGTGCTCTTTCTGTCTGTTGGGCTCCCTGCCCAATCTGCATCCGTGAAGCCACATAGCTTCACCTCATCCTCCTGTCTGTACCACAAACCATATCCCGATGTGCCTCTCAAGTAGCGCAATACATGCTTGCCCGCCTTCCAGAAGAGCTTGGTAGGCTTAACCATAGCTTGTGAAAGCTGGTTAACTGCATAGCATATATCAGGTCGTGTATTGACCAAATACATCAGTGACCCCACCAACTGTCGATAAACAGTGGCATCCACTTCTTCTCCCGAAGTGGCATCCTCCTTCCTCCAACCTCTAGGACGAGGAGTATCAACAGGCTTGCAGCCATGCATGTTGAACTTCTCCAGTATCTCCTGAGCATACTTGCCCTGAGAAACAAACAGTCCACCACTGCGCTGCCATATTTCCAATCCCAGGAAATAGTGAAGGAGGCCCAAATCCTTCATCTCAAACTCTGTAGCAAGATCCTTCTTGCATGACAGTATAAACAACTCATCACCCGTTAGAATCAAATCATCAACATACAGTACAATGATAAGCAACTTACCCTCCACCACAATCTGGTATAGGTTCGGATCTGCCTCGCTCTTGGAGAATCCAAGTCCTGTGAAATAGCTGTCTATCCGTGTGTACCAAGCACGTGGTGCTTGCTTCAACCCATACAGCGCTCTCTTGAGCCTGCACACATGCGACTCGCTGCTGAAGACTTCAAAGCCTTCGGGTTGCTCAATGTACACCTCCTCCTCAATGACTCCTTTGAGGAACGCAATATTCACATCCATCTGATGAATGTGCCATCCCATCTGCGCTGAGAGAGCAAGAATCATCCGTATGGAAGAATACCTTGCGACAGGTGCAAAGGTCTCCTCATAATCGATCCCCTCAATCTGTGAAAAGCCTCGGGCAACAAATCTTGCCTTGTACTTCTCCACACTCCCGTCAGCTGCCTGCTTAACTTTGTAGATCCATCTCGAACCCACCACTGATTTCCCTTCCGGTCTAGGAACAATCTCCCATGCACTGTTTCTGACAATAGAATCATACTCTTCCACCATGGCGTCTACCCATGCAGGATCCTCCACAGCTTCCTCGAAAGAGGATGGCTCAGTCACAACACACTTGCTCATAAGAGCCATGTATACAGTGTACCGATCAGGTGACTGTCTCTGCCTGCGTTGGGCTGTAGGTGGTCCTACAACTTTCTCTGCATCTTGAGCCAGTCGCTCAGCTTCTGTCAAGCGCTTTCGCCCTCTGATGGTTGGCGCTGCATGAGTGGTCTCTTCCACTTCATGAACCTCGTCCTATGACTTATCCATGTCCTGAAGCTCATCCTTAGGAACTAATAGCTCCTCATCTGCATGCAAGTGTAGCTCCCTCTCAAGTGAACACTTCATGGCTTTCTCCTCCTGAAATTTTATATCCCATCGCACAACAGTTTTACCACTGTATGGAAAATACACACGATAGTTGTGGGGCGTATCAGTGTACCCCACAAATATCCCAACCTCTGCGGTCGGCTCCAACTTCTTCCTGGCATCCTTCGTTACATGCATGTAAACGTTAGCACCAAAAATCCTCAAATGAGAAAGATCAGGCTTCTTACTAGAATAAGCCTCCTCGGGTGTACTCATGCCAAGTATCCTATGAGGACAATGGTTTTGCACATAAACTGCTGTATTGCATGCTTCCACCCACAAGTGAAGGGGTAGGCTCTGATCATGCAACATTGCCCGTGCAGCACCCACAATCGTTCTGTTCTTCCGCTTAGCTACCTCGTTCTGCTGTGGGTTATGGGGAGCTATGAGCTCTCTACGAATCCCTTCTGCCTTGCAGAAATCCTTGAACTCGTCCGAGATGTATTCACCACCATTATCGCTCCTAAGAGCCTTCACCTTCTTCCCCGACTCCTTCTCGACCAGTGCTTTGAATTCACAGAACTTTGAATATGTCTCGCTCTTCTTCTGCATGAAGAAGATCCAGCACTTACGAGAGAAATCATCAACAAAAATCACATAATACCTGTGTTTTGTTGTCGAAGCAACTGAGAAAGGTCCACACACGTCTATGTGAATTCTCTCAAGGATCGTCGTGGCGCGACTATCCTTCTCGTGAAAGGTGGCTTTCACAAACTTCCCCAAAGTACACCCCTTGCACTGATCTGACTGCGCAAGTGTGCCTTTAGGAAGCCCTGTAGTGATCTGCTGCAGTATCTTCAAGGCTCCATGGTGAAGGTGACCCAATCTCCTGTGCCACAACTCGCCATCATCCCGGCTCACCAATCCTTCTGCCTTGCCTGCCATTGCTACACATCCATCTACATGCAACTGATAAAGGTTCCTCACTCGAACCCCTATCTTCCGGGTCTCACCAGTTGTCTTGCTACGCAGGAAGGCCTTTCCCTCGCTGAAAACAACATCATACCCCTTGTCTTCTAACATCGCCACTGAGATGAGATTCTTCTTCAATCCTGGAACATGCATGACTTCCTTCAATACAAAGGGTTTACCAGACTCCCTCTCAAAGGAAATGGTACCGATACCGGTCGCACTGTATCTACCATCATCGCCCATCTCGATGTGCACTCCAAGATCCTTGTCCTCCAGATCAGAGAACAAATCTCTATCTCCCGTCATGTGAAAAGACGCACCACTGTCCAAGAACCACACTGATCCCATCACACTTGAAACAAAGCATGCGATCAATGAAAAATCAAGCTCAAACTGAGAAGCTAAGGCCTCTCGCCCCGCAGATCCAGCAGCTTGCTTGTTCTTCTTCTTCTGCGGACAATTTGTTGCATAGTGTCCGTGCTGGTGACAGTGAAAACACTTCACCTTGGACATATCCTGCTTCTTGCCTTTCGCACCAGACTGAGAAGCTTTCTTGCTCTTCCCTTTCTTTGCTTTGGCAGCCAAAGCACAATTCTCTTCATCAGCTCCCTTTGACGAAGATCCGTCCCTGGTACTTCGCCTGATCTCCTCCTGCACAAGATCTGACCATAGTCTTTCCCATCCTGGCAACTTCTCCTGACCATTGACAGAGTCCTGATAGGAATGCCAACTCTTCGGAAGACCAAGGAGAGCTAAGCTCACCAAGTCCTCATCATCAACAGTAACCCCCACACTTCCCAGCTCATCTCGACACTGAGTGAACTTCGTGAGATACTTGGGAATACTGTCACCCTTCTCGCATTTGATGTTTCTAAGTTTATCTTTGAGTGCCAGCTTCCTCTGATCGCTCTTGCTTTGGAATAATTCTGTTAATGATTTCCACATCAAATATGGAGTAGCCTTTCCATGGAGGTTGGACACAATGTGATCCTTCACGCCCTCCAACAGAATCCTTCGACATTTTGCGGTCTTATTTTGCCAAACTTCTGCCTCAGCAGCATCAGTAGGCTTTGGGATATTCGTATCTATGAACTCCTTCAGCCCGTTATCATCCAATACTGCCTCCATCCTGTCCTTCCATGCAATATAGTTTGAGCTGCCCTCAAGAGCATACTCCAATCGCAATCTGTTGAAAGACATTGCTGCGTTGTCACCAAGAAAACACTGCTACAAATTCGAATTCCACCAGCAACCAATTCAACCGCCTCGGATCTAAGATTCGTGAGAACACAATATTTCTCATACAGAGATTGACTGTATGGGCATTCACCGGATATCTCACCTTCCAAAGGAAGGATGAATCCAGAGGCTACCTGGCCCGATTACAGACTCTGCCTGAAGAAATAGAATGTAAACACTTCCTGAATAGTAGATCTGATGATCAACAGCTCTGATACCATGTAGAAACTTTGAATAATTTAACATATATTCAATGGAGATTATCCTGATCATGTACTATTGCGGAAAACATACACAATACATAAGCTCCTCTACGTTGATCATCAATATAGCAGCATCAATAACAATAAAACATCAAGAGCATTCACACATTAACACAGTATGTATCCCGGGGAAAGCATCTCGCTAAAAACCCCAACTATCTGTATATTAATGATTGAGTCATGTAACATTACACAGCATAATACTTCTCACAAGTATCTCCACCTCTGTTACACACAATACAGCTCAGATCTGATCTCCAAATCTCTTCCACTGCTTGCCTGCCTCCACTGCTCAATACCTGCTCAAGAACTGATGAGAATGGCTTACCAAACTCGTTTTTCACCTGCAAAATAGTCACTCACACTTTGTTGGACGTGAGCACAAGCTATAATGTGGGAAAATACGTGAGAAAACTCATTGGCATACTCAATCCCTTTATTGTGCAAGATCTGGTGCACAACTATAGTCACAACTGATAGCAATCTGATTCTCTACCACCTGTCCCTGTTGAACTGAACATGCAACTGAGTTAACTGATGTATTCATTAGTTGTATTATGAGTTAATAACTTGTGAATTAATTAATAACTAATTCACCCAACTCATCTCTAGTCTATTTGCCAGTTAGACTAAATACAACCAGTTTAACAAAGCTAAACTGAACACAACTCCATCAACTCCACAATCAACTCCACCAAACTCAACTGATTGAGTTCTAACTGAAGTCATGCATGCAACAACTCAACTGACTCATAAGAAAAGCGTATTTCCTTCTGACAGCTACATGTGCCACCTCTGTAGCTCAAACTGAAGTGCTCCAAGAGAATAAGATTAAGTTTATAGTCCAAATATTATTGTGAGATAATAATATTTGACTTTTCTATTTTTGACAGCCAGTCTAAAATAGACTTTGATCACTCACACTTTCATCAGAAATAGAAGTCCATCTATTTTTTCCCAACTTGATCAATCATCCATAAACAACAACCTGCAATCCATAGACATGATCCATATGTCTAAAAATAGACATAGTCTAAAAAATAGACTTGCGCCAAAAATAGCCTGTGGGCCCACTTAGTGAAGGCGACTCTTTTCACTAAGCTCCATCATCTTGTTGCAATCTCAACACTTTGAACCCTTGAGCTCAATTCTGAGGTACTCAACATCTTCTTTACGCGTCGTCCTCACCTTCCTGTCCAAAACCGTGTCTTCCTGCAATTCATTAATATATTCAGGTAGCAGGTCATCAATAGAAGGCAATTGACTCTGCTCTTCGGGATCCTTAATTAGTGATGGTTCAAACAATCTCAAACAATCTGAATTTATGATTGAGTAGATGTGCATGTAAGCTGGTAGATCAAGGCGAAAAGAATTCTCACCAATCTTCTCAAGTATCTTGAAAGGTCCATACCTGATAAGCTTTAGCTTTCTACCTTGACCTTGCATCCTGTCCTTGCTGATATACAACCAGACTTGGTCACCAACTTGGAAACTATGCTCCATTCGATGCTTGTCATGCCTTGCCTTGTATTTGGCTTGACTCTTTTCCAGTTGTTCCTGTACTTCCTGGTGGATCTCTTGGATATGTTCAATGAACCTAGTTGCCCTGTCCACATCACTGTGTCCCTCAACTGTGGTGTCTTTACCAAAGACAAAATCCAAAGGAGACCTTGGTGTGAAACCAAAACAGGTCTCAAAAGGAGATCTCTGTGTAGAAGAATGTTTTGCTCTATTGTAAGCATGTTGCACATAACATAAATGTTCATCCCAAAGCTTAGGATGTTTGATGTAATATCCTCTGAGTAACTGGATCACTGCCCTGTTAACTACTTCTGTTTGGCCATCATTTTGTGGATGAAAATATGTGCTTTTCTTCAGTTTGGTGTCCATAAGGTCCCACAAACTTGACCAAAACTTCCCCACAAATCAGGTGTCTCGATTAGATATAATGGAAGTGGGTAATCCAAAATGAACCCATACATGTTCAAAGAACAATTTTGCAGTTTGTTCAGCTGTAATCTCTTTATTACAAGGTATCAAAACACACATTTTGCTAAACCTGTCCACAACAACATACAAATAATCATGAACTTTCCTAGATTTAGGCAGTCCTCCAACAAAATCCATGGAAATACTTTCCCAAGGGTGAGAAGGAACTGGTAATGGAGTGTACAAGCCTAGTTTTCTATTACTGGGCTTGTTTTTTTCACACATAGTACACCCTCTTACATATCTAGAAACTGTCTTGTTCATTTTTGGCCAATAACAAAATATTTGCAGCTGTGCAACTATTTTACTTAACCCAAAGTGACCTGATATTAGAGAAGTGTGGGCTTCTCGAATTATCTTTACTCTTTTAGTTTGTGGAATGCATAACTTCCTACAATGGTATAAGAGTCGGTCCTTTACATGATAATCTAATTCTTCTACTTGTTTGCCTTGACTTAAAGTTGCATATACATCTTTAAAGTCTATATCTTGAGCATATTGTTCAATGTAGCTCTCATGTAACACAGAATTATGCTTAAGTATAGTAGATGAATTTATAATAGGTCTAGTTAACATGTCTGCAAATTTATTATGTATGCCCTTTTTATATTTGATGACTAAATGAAACTGTTGTAGAAAGCCCATCCATCTATAGTGTCTTGATTACTGCAACTTAGTTTGGGAGTGTAGATATTGAAGTGGTTGATGATCAGTATGTATTACTGTCCCTTTGCCCATTAAGTAATGTTTCCACTTTTTCACACTCTGTAATAATGCTTACAATACTTTATCATATGTACGGTAGTTAACTACTACAGAATTAAATGTCTCAGAATGATAACATATGGGTTTATCGTGTTTTTTCAACATTGCTCCCATGGCATAGTCATTGGCATCTGTTTGGATCTCAAATGGTCTTTGAAGATTAGGCAGTGCTAGTACAGGTGCTGTACTAATATTTTCTTTTAAGGTGTTGAAGGCTTTCTGCTATTTGCCTCCCCACTGAAACACCTTGCTCAATCTTATTAAAGCATGTAAGGGAGCTGCAATTGAGGAAAAGTTAGAAATGCACTTCCTCCAATACCATGCTGCTCCTAAGAAGCTTCTCACTTCTGTAGAAAACTTGGGTTTAGGCCAATTTAAAATGAATGCCACTTTAGAGGGATCTATTTTCAATTCACCACCCCCTACTATATGACCCAAATAATTTAGAGATGTTTTACCAAATTCACATTTTGAGAGTTTAACATAAAGTTTTTCTCTTTTCAAAACATCTAGTGTTTGCTTAACATGCTTTAAGTGTTCTTCCCATGTTTTGATAAATACCAGAATGTCATCCAGATACACAATAACAAAATCATCAAGAAAAGGTCTGAGTACATCATATATTAATATCATGAAAGTAGCAGGAGCATTAGTTAAGCAAAAAGGCATAACCAGCCACTCATACAATCCCTGCTTTGTTTTGAAAACAGTCTTCCATGCATCTTGTTTTGCAACTCTGACCTGATGGTATCAACTATGCAAGTCTAGCTTGGAGAAATAAACAACTTCTTTCAATTGATCTAAAAGATCATCTATGTGAGGAAGGGGATAACGATTTTTGATTGTTATCTTATTCAATGCTTGGTAATCAGTGCACATTCTCCACGAGCCATCTTTCTTTCTCACCAAAATGATTGGTGACCCACATGGTGATGTGATAGGTCTGATGAACCCTTTCTCGAGCAACTCCTGCACCTTCTTCTTGATTTCAGCATTCTCTAAAGTGGACAACATGTACATTCCAATGTTAGGTAATGGAGCATCTTGCTGCAAAATAATATCATGCACTATTTCCTTTTTGGGTGGCAGACCTTTAGGTTCTTGAAACAAGATATCATAATCTGAAACAACCTTTTCTAAATCAACTCGCTATTTAACATTATAGCCCTCAAATACATTGGTTTTATCAGGTTTATTTTCCTTTACAACCATCAGTAAGAATTGTTTCCATGAATTTATCATTCATTTCATTTGCCCTGAGTTTATGAGAGTATAATTATTCTTGAGCTTATGAGCTCTTACAAAGTATTTGATTCCATCTTTAACAAGTAGATACTTGTTCCCAGCTCTATAGAAAATAGCTTTTCTATCATACAAGTAAGGACTTCCAAAAACAATTCCACATATATCCAGAGGAATTATCTCTAACTCAATCTCATCTACAAATGCTGACCCAAAAGAAAACTTGAGTTTGCATTGTCTAGTCACTTGTAGTTGTGCTTTATCATTCAACCATCCTAACGGGTATGGTTTCTTGTGAGGTGTAGTTACTAATCCCAACTTATTTACAACCGCTTCAGAAATTAGATTTACTTGTGAGCCACTATCAAACAAAGTATCAATCTTTTAATGTTTGGAAATAACTTGAATATGGAAAAGCCCATGGCTTTTTCTCTCATTTTCTTCATCAAGAGTAGATTGTGCAGAATTATCAGTAGATGCTTCAAAATTCTTACCTCTTATGCCTGTGGCTGCAATGGTTGTTTCATCTCCTGAGTCTAAACCCAAATCTTTCTGAATAGCTGCAACAGTCTTCTTCTTCTTGCCTTCGAACTTCTTAGGTCTCAACTCTGGATGCAGAATCCAACAGTGCTCATCATCATGCCCATCCTTTTTACAGTGAGTGCATGAAGCCTTTCTTTTCTGTGCAATGTTAGCCTTCCTTGCTTTCCATTTCTGCTTTCTTTTCTCCTTATTCTTGCTTGCAGTGGGTTAGGATGATCCCCCAACTTTTGGACTTACATTCTTTCCTCTAGCTTCTAGATGAGTAGCTTGTACAGATATCTCATCTATACTAGTGGGATTAAACATGAGGATAGTGTGCCTCCTGTAGCTGTGTAGACCACCAATGTACTTCAACAGAGTCTCAGGCGAGTCTAATGAGATTCCTAGAATCAATGCTCTCTTTCTAAATTCTTCAGTGTACCCTTGCACACTTTGCCCTTTCAACTGTCGAAGAGTTTTCCAACTCATCATGGCTTGTTGCATGTAGGCCAATGGATAGAACTGTTTTTTGATTGCAGAAACAAATTCACTCCAGATAGAGATAATCTTACCATGTCTTTTCATGTCAGCTTGGGTCTTGCCTTCCCACCAAACCAATGTTAGAAAATTATATATTACGGAGCAATGGAACACATAAAATATTGCAGAAATATAAACACAGAAAGCACACAAAACAAGAGAGACACAGATATACGTGGTTCACCCAGTTTGGGCTACGTCCACCCCGAACAGCCAGTCCTTCCTTTCTATTATCCAGCAAAATGAAGAGACACAACCTACAGCAAATCTGCTGTAATATCCTCTGTTTTCTCTCACAGTCTCATCTCTCTATTCCTCGCTCACAGAATACACATCTATCTCACAGCCTCAAATACAATACCCTCATACAAAGAGAGGGGTTGCCTTCTAGGGCAAAAAACCATAAACTAAACATAAGTTCTACCGTCAGATCATCCGCCTAATGAATGGCCCAGATTGACTAGAAATTACTATACTTTTACAAGGAAATTTTACAGCTGTTTTTAGCTTCGGGGGCGCTTCCCCCGAAACCCCCCGCCAGGGGGGGGCTCCCAAAGGTCGCAGCCGCCCCCCCCTGGACCCCCCCTGCAGCGAACATTTTACGGGCGTCGTTGCCGCCCCCATTTCGAACTGGGGTCCTATGTGGCGATACCTTTGAATATAGAAGATAATCAGGCTCCACACCCAACAACCAAGGCAGTGCCTCCAAGGCGTAGGCTTGCCAGCTGAATCTTGCTCTTGTCTGAATCGATATTCTGCACTTTGCAATAAACATCAATTTGTCTAATCCAATTGTCCATCTTTTATGCATTCAACTCTCCATCATATATAGGTAGATCAAATTTAACATCTAGTTTGATCAAAGATGCTTTCCTTTTGTGTTCAAGGCTGTTAGGAGGTGTGAGAAAGCTTTCCTCTTTCCCTTTTCCTTTTGAGTGGTCATAGAAATGAAACTCATCTTCTCCTTTGTCTTGTTTGGAGCCTGATGCATCTTCATCCTTGTGTTTTATAAAGTCCCTATACATTTCTTCTACAATGGACTTTGTGGCTAGGAAACTATCTATGAATTGAGGGTTTTGTTATGCTCCTATACCATTAGGTGTCATATTTCATGATTGACTTGATGAGCTCTGTAATATGTTCATACCTTTCCTTGTTGCGAAGGTTTTCCATATTTTCAAAAAATCAAAAATTTAAAAAATTTAAAGAGGGTATACCCTAAAAGAAAAATTAAAGGGTAAAAAGAATAAAATGGTCAAAAAAAATGAGAAGAAATGAACCCCAAACAAAATAGACTAGAAAAGTGTGCAAGTTCAAATGCCACTACTTTTCCATTTTCTGTAATAAGCAATTGTGTGCAGCATGTTACTCATGCCACAATTGATGAAGAGTCAAACAGCTTAAACTTGGCTCATTCATTTTTCAATTTCATGCTGTAGAATAGAGAATAAATATCTGACCAAACAGTGTAAACTTGGCAGATAAGTAGATAGGTAGAGTAAATAAAAAGGAGTTCAACAGTTTAATCTGAGCCCTTGGATGCAATAAGTGCAGACATAGGAAGGCTTGCCATGTAAAATAAAAGGAAGATTTGATAAGGGTTTGCCAGTCTAAGTGCACCCAAATAAAGAAGAGAAAATGTCAAGCTAAAGTAGGTAGGGTAGGTAGATGGTGTTGTAGAATGATACTTGTGATAGATCATGTCTCTAAATGTGTTAACTCTTACTTTTATCACAAGTGCAAGGAAAAAATTATACTTGATGCAGTTCAAACAAGACAAGGTCAAATAACTAACTTCCCTTCACATTTTTCCTTAAAGATTTCACTAATTCCGCCTAAAGTACTCTTTGAAAATTAAAGGGGCTCAGAGCATTTCTCTGACTTCTAGAGGGACCGGACCCTTGGCCCAATGATATAAAAGCCTAAGTACTCAGAATCATCCATTAATCATTTATTTCATTTCATAAAGTTTTTCTTAAGTAAATTCCTACTTTACTTAGGAAAATACTTAACATCACCTAAAAAACCCCCTTTTCATCTTTAGCTTAAGTTTGAATATATACGTGAAATGTTTTAACTTGGCACTTTCACTTTATAGTCATATTAACCTTAACACATAGTATATAACTCCCAAATAAAATTTCACCTTTTCCCGTATTATTTAGTTATATATAAAATCCCCAAATTATTATATATTCCCACCCCAGTTAATATAACCATAAACGTTGTTTCAAAGGGATTAATAGATTTGTCCAAAGTTTATTAATAACCTTCCCTGCTGCACGAAAATGGGATTAATTAACCCTCTGGGTTAATTAATAACCATCCCCGACCAATCACAATCCCCCCGATACAATTAATAAATGTTTAATTCAGTCGGGCTCGCTTTAGTTAATGCCCCGCCATGTCCCACGCCTGTCCACCATCCGATTAATCCCCTTTCATCTGATGGTTGACATCGATATCCCACCCCCTCTGGTGATCGCGCTTTAACTCGTGATCACCAGGTGGCTTTGTCCCCGTACTCCTGCCATGCATCATGTAATCGATGTGATTGCTTGTCCCCAGCCTGAAACCACCCAACCTCAAAAGTGGTGCGATACAAACTGCTTACCACCATCCACATAGCAAAAAAACATCACATCCCACCTACGTCATATGCCTAGTAAATCCAAAAAAACCCGCCAACCTAAGTTTTGTTTAATAAACAAACAAAGTGTCATTTTCACTATAATGCGCTGCATCCAGTGCTCCCATGCAAAACGACGTTCGAGTCAACTATTCCAGTTTTCAACCGCCACCTGATCAGAAAATTACAGCAACGCGCTCCGCAGCCTGTCATTCAACCTGTCATTGTACAGTTTGCCTCCTTAATACAGGTATTTATCCAATTTACCCTGCAACCCTGTAATTTCGGTTTTCTACTGAAAATTCTACCAGAGAAGGCAAAATTCAAGCCTAAGAACTGTCTGTAGTTGCCATAAAAGGTCTCCAAACCTACTATTTGGTCCATTTTCCCACAGAAAGCTCGAATTCCATTTTGAATCCACAAGAACCAAATATGGAAACCCCTTTAGCCCTGAATGTCACGCCCCTCAATGCTCCTCATAAAGACTTAGATTATCTGCCTCTGGCCGATAAAGATTTTCAAATAAAAGACTTATCTGGGGATAGAAACCATCTTCAGGCCTTCTGCAAAGTCAGGGATAGTTATTTGAATAAGTCTGACATTTTTGGATTATGGGAATCTAACCTCCCCATGTATTACCTCCCTTCAGTCCACCTTTTCCCAAACATAGTTCATCAATGCTGTGCTAATTATGATCCTGTCCATAGAGAAGTTATGTTCCCATTCCAAAATGTCATTTTCCCATAACTGCTAAATCCATCAATGAAATGATACAGTTCCATTCCTCTCAGCCCCTTGCCCCTATTTCCATGGGGTATTTACTTGAGAAAGCATCTCAATTGTCCCAATCAAAAATCAGTCATATTGCTTAGACCTTCATGCAACCAAAGTACCAGCCCAAAGGTCCACCTCCTTATCTTCAGACCTTCTTCACTGAAACTGAAGACTCATTGTTGATATGATAGCCCTGATTATGGGATATAATACTAGTGAATTTTTTGATGACATTACCCTAGTTCTATATCAATCTTTACTCTAGGACAGCCTCCTGCTATCAGATATGATTATGCTACCTACATTTCCAACAAAATTCATGATCAATTCCTGAATTTGGATAGGGAAGGAGTTTTCAAATACACCTCTTTCATATACCATCTTTTGTTATATCCTCAGTTAGATAACTTTCCTTTCCCCATCAAGAAACTAGACACCAAAGGAAATCCAAGGTCTGTAATCTTTTGGAGTTCAATATTTCATAATACTAGTGATTCCCCTTATACTTATAATGAGTTCATTGACTTATTTGTACATCCAGCAACCTCTTTGTTGATAGGAGTTACCCCTCCTAGGATTAATGGTGACATGAAGAAAATTATCCAGCTCTCCAAGCAGTACAGGATAGGTGACTGGTACCTATACAAAAATCACATAAAAATTAGGATGTATGGGTGTGAACTGTGCCCTTTCAAGTTACCCAAGTATGTTCCCATGATATTATTTGCACTAGAGTATTTCAGACAGATCATAAATGTAGATTTAGTCCATTTTTTTAGTGCAAAAAAGAAAGCCAAGCTAAGGATTAAGAACCAGTTAGTCCCTTTTGTCATCAACTCTAGAGATGCATGGCAAGAAGCTGAAAAGATTTTAGAAGACCGCCTTATATTACGAAAGAGTTTTTGGTGGGTGCTATATGACCCCAACAGTTTTATATGTGACAGAAGGACAAAAAACAGGGTATCCCCATATATCCACCATAGGATCCCAGAAATTGAGCAATTTGCAAACTTGGATGAATGGGTAGAAGGGAACTTAATAGAAGATGTTAGTGAGTAGGAAAACACAGAAAATGCAATGAGAGATCTTGAGAAAACTCTTGACCTGGACTCTTTTGGGTAGGTACCATTCAAGTTATCAATAACTAGTACATCCGCTGCTGGAACTTCTTAACAGCCTCCACCAGAAGTCAACATACTAGCCACAGGATCATCCAAAGGTAAGGAAATAGAGACCACAGAATAGCATATAATGACAGATCAACCAGGAATTTCCAAAGAACAGGGTCAAGTGCCAATTCCTCCAACTCAAATTAGTGTGGCAGAAAGTCCAATGCTGCAAACTCCTCTAAATGAGGAAAGGAACAAAAAGAGGGACAGAGAAACCACTACCCCTTCCAGTGGACCTACTGAACAACCTGGGACCAAAAGACAAAGACTGAACCCTCTGTCAGAAGAGGAAATAATGGAAGAGACTAAAGACAACCACAGACAAGAAAGAGCAGTTAGCTAGCAAACTTTTCCATTAGGGGAAACATTCATTAGCTCACAGAGGCAAGAGCTGGAAAGACAAAAAAGTTCAGAAGTATCATCACATAGACCTCCAGGAAAAGAGGCCTTGGATATCAAAAAGACATTCACAGAGATAAAAGCCAGAAATGATCTTGTAAGAATTCAAATTTACAATCAGTTTTTGAAGATGGCCCCCACAAACCAGCAGAGATTAATGTTAGCCTATGACATTAAAGAGGGAAAAATGGTAATGAGTTACTTTAAGCCAAAGTTGCAACAACCCCAGTCAGCAGCAGATTACATCAGAACAAACTTGGAGGTCTTAACCAGGGATATTCATCCTATGGACTAGATTAAACTTCACAAGCAAATTGGAGAAATGGTCTATTCCACACTGGCTGACAAGGCAATGATGGCCCACAAACTACAAAATTCCTTGGACAATACAACTTCTAAAATACACTTGGAGAAAGACTCCTCCTTGGCCAAGGACAACAGAATAAAATCATTAGAAGAAATCATCATTGGATTGGGACATGACCCCAAAGATGTGAAAGGTGTAGAAGCACTGATCAAAAAGAAAGAAGAAGACATTGCTGCCCTGAGGAAATAGCTCAAACTGCCTCCTTCAAGGCATCCACAGACTGCTAAGGTTATCAAACAGAAATCTGAAGAAGAAATGATGGACCTACTCTTGAAACTCAATGAAAGATTGAATGATACAAAGCAGGCATTAGAAAAAGCACTGAAGGAGAAGCAGGGAGAGTCAACCTCTCAGCCTCCTGATGTAATCCCCATAGTCTCAACAACAATACTTTCTACACTCGGAACAACATTGGCTCCGAACGTCCCAGCAACCATAGTAGAGGTAATCACAGGTACATTAACAGCATGAACAACACCAGGCAGCAGTCCGAATTTGAGCACAGAATAATTGACAAAGGCCATGGAAGACTTGAGATTACAAGTTACAGAATTAAAACAGGTAAAAGAGAAATTGGCTAAGGCAGAAAGAAATTATGATATTTCCAAAATAAGTGTTGTGGAAAAGGCAAGGGAGATTAAAGCCTTGGAAAATAAAGTAAAAACATTAGAACAAGAGCTCACTTTTGACAAGTCCCTGGCAGAGATCAAGAAAATCCTTTGGGCCAACATCATTCAATCTATAAATGATGTGTGGCCATCTATCCAAGTGATCTATGAACATATTGATTTAGTGAAAACAGCTAAGGGAGCATCTCAGCAGACAAAGGAACAGTTAGGAAAAATGCCAGATGAAGCCAACCGGCTTATACATTTTTTGAATAACTGAAATAAAGAACAACTGGAAGAACGTGGCATCTCAGACAAGACAGACACCATTCTAGAAATCAAAAGGGTGCTAACCAAGAGAACTTTGATGCAGAATCTAGAGAGAAGATGCCAAGATATGTAGGTGGAAATCAATTCTTTTAGGGAGAAGTTCACAGTTTTGCAGAATAAAGGGCTACCAAGTCCTTTGGTCATTAATAACAGATTAATGAAGCATATTGATTATGTAGAAAAATTGAATTAGTATGCTGGAAATCAAGCTAGTTCATCAACAAGTGCATCAGGAATAAAAACACTCCCCATAGGCCGAGTTCTCTATAATAACTTAGAGAACTTATTTTATATTGAGCATGAGATAAAGCACTTATTCTTAATCCAGTCTAACTTTTTCAGATATACAGAGACTAATGAGACTCTTAGGAAACTTCAGAAACATAGATTGCCAGAGCCAAAATGGTGGGAAGACATGTTGGAGGTTTTGTAAATTTATACTCAGTAAGAGGTAAATTTTGAGCTATTTACCACAGTAAGATAAACAGGGGTGAAACAGGTCAAAGTGTATCAGAGCAGGTAAAGAAAATTAGTCAAAACAGGGCAGCTAGCATGAAGTTACTAGAGAAAACAACAACAGGCCAAATATGATCTGAATTTGAAACTACTTGTAAATTGTTTGCAAGGTATTCAATTTAGAAATATACATGTTTAAAAGATGTCCATGTCTTGCAGAAAGAAAACAAATGAAATTTTCAGCTGTTCATGACCCATTTAAGCATAGCAGATTTATTTCCTTTTACTGTTTAACACACTAAAACGAATTTGTTGTGCAAAATAAATCAACCACAGATGCAAAAGAAGTTGATAAAGCATTTCACCCCTCCTGGGCTACGTCTGCTAGGTCCAAAGCTCCCAAATGGGCTTGTCCTTGTTTTAATTAAATGCTAAAATTGAATATACAGGTGAATAGAAGCATCTACAGGTGGAATAGATGGTAAAAATGGATTCATAACAATTGAATCCTTCAGGATTGACTACTGGTTCACCTCCAATGGATGCCTGCAACCCTATACAGTCTTCACAATACTGGGCCCTGGTGGCTCCTAGAACTTCCACAGCTCCAAAACCTCTGCAAATGAACTCAGATGGCTGTAAGACCTGCACCAATGGCTTCAGAAGGTCGAAAATACCAAAAAAAAAAAAAAAAATTGTCCAAAACCGCCTTTCCTAGGCAAGTTATGGCCAATTAAAGTTTTCCTCCAGTTATGCCTAGAAGCACTCCAACTAACTTTAGTTGGAGGCCAGATAAGCCCGCCAATTTTGGAGCGGCCGCCAAATTTGGTGCTCCGCCAAATATTCCGCCATGCTAACTGCAGTTAATAAATGCGCATGTGACCAAAATTTCGGCTGGCCGTTTGCATCGGATTGCGCGCTGGTGGTTAGTGTGCTGGCGGTTGGGGCTTAAGCCCTAGGTTCCGGGCCCGAGGTCGCATGGTATGGGGGCTGGCCCCCTTCGGGCCCCGCCCAAACTCATTTTAAACTTTAAATACTATTTTTTCCGCCCATGTAATAAGAGCTGCTCCCGTGGCCTAACGGTAAGGCGTGGCGTTTGTTTCGGGCAGGTCGTGGGTTCAAACCACGCTTGAGCCAACTTTTGTATATATGCGCCCATTGTTGCTGACGTCATCCCAGCCACGTGGCGGCCTCCGGGCTTGCCACGTGGCAGCCATTGATTCGCTGTCCAAAAGGAATATTCCTTGGAATATTCCAAGGAATTTTCTGTGGAATATATATATATATATATATATTTTTAAATTCAAAAATTAAGGCTGTCGAATTGAGGCTTCTGTGATCCATATCAATTTACGAGAGATTCTTTAGCGTAAATCACATAGAATATCATTTGTCGACGCGCTTCGAACCAACTAGTGTGGTCCATCGTCAGGACAAGTTGAAGAAACAGATCCAGCTTAGCATGTTAAATAGTCTCAGCAGAGTTTCCAACGGCTAATTCGACCAACGGCTAATTTTGACCTTGGGACCAGGGTCAAATTATTAATATTATTATTACTATTATTACTATTATTTATTTATTTATTATTATTATTATTCAATAAAATAATTTTAATTGGTGTTAATGGTTAGTTAGAAAACTAATTCATTTATTTATTTAATAATTAATAATTATAAAGATTATAATAATAGGTTGTTAATAAAAGTTAGTTAGAATTAATAAAAATATAGGAACGAGGTAAAAAAATAAAAATAAATAAATAAATAAAATAAATAAATAAAAATACATAAATAAATATTAATGTTTGTAAATTAAAGAAGCTGGTTATAAAAGGTACTAAAATAAATAAATAAATAAATAAAAATAAAATAGTTAATTAATTAGAACATAACAAATAACCATAAAAAAATAAATAAATAATAATAATAATAATAATAATAATAATAAAAATAAATAAATAAATAAAATAAAAATAAAAATAAATAAATCAATAATAATAATAATAATAATAATAATAATAATAATAATAATAATAATAATAATAATACGTAACAAGAAAAGATTATCAAGTTAAATAAGTTAACTAATAAAGATCATAATCCTTCAATTAGGAAGAGAGGGCTGGGATCCAACAGCTGCTTATCTTCCATCCATCCTCTCTATTGAGATTGTTCGGTCTTTTCTCAATTTCAAGGGCTTCCCTAAATTTTCGGTGATGGAATTGCGAAACCCTAGCGATAACACTCGCCTCCTCTATGCAGACATGATGATTGGTACTCTCTGCATGCTCAGCTAAAGCGGAAGACTTGGTTCTCCTATGCCTGAGGTCAGCTGCATGCTCACTAATCCTTTGACTAATGGAGCGACCAGTCTCACCAATATAGGGTGCCCCACAGGAACAAGGAATAATATAAACCCCTTTCATGTCCTTAGGGTTGATAGGATCCTTCACAGATCTAAGGGATTTACGGATGGTGTTGAGGGGTCTAAAGGTCGAGGGGACATTATGCCTCTTAAGAACCCTAGCAATCTTATTCGTGGTCCCTTGTACATAAGGAAGATGGACACCTGGGACCCGCTCTTTCGGTTCTCTTTTAGCCAATGAATTTTTGGCAGCTTTGAGGAAAGCTTTCTGACCCAGGTACTTGCTGTAACCATTCTCAACGAAAACATTAAGGAGGTGGGATTTCTCTTTCTCAAAGCTTTTTTCATCAGAGATCCTAAGGGCTCGAGTAGCTAGGGTGTTAAGAACACCCAACTTCTGGGCCGGGAAATGGTGGGAATTGGCATGAAGATACTGCTCCGTATGTGTTTTCTTTCGAAACACTTGGTGGGAGAGGGAACCATCACTATTCTTAGAAATAAGAATATCAAGGAATGGGAGGCAACCATTGACTTCCTGTTCTTTGGTGAACTTAATGGCTGATGATTGACAGTTGAGATGATCAAAGAAGAGATCCAATTCCTCTTGGCCATGAGACCAGATGACATTAGTGTCATCTACATATCTCTTCCAAAGCTTTGGCAGGAAGCGTGCCGAGCTAAGGGCCTTGGATTCAAAATCTTCCATAAAAAGATTAGAAACCACAGGGGAAAGGGGGGAGCCCATGGCAACACCACAGGTTTTCTCAAAGAACTCTCCTTGAAAACTAAAGAAGGTGGAGGTTAGGCAGATCTCCACTAATCGAGCAGTATCAAGATCAGTTAGGCGGTTGACCACCTCCATAGCCTCATTTATAGGGATGCAGGTGTCCATGGAAACAACATCAAAACTAACAAGGATGTCCTTGAGGTCAAGCTTAACATCCTTGAGCTCCTTAATAAAGGAAGTAGAGTCTTTGACGAAGGACTCTGTACGACCAACTAGGGGCTTAAGCTTGACGGCAAGGAACTTAGCAAGAAGATAGGTAGGCCCACCAATGGTGTTGACAATGGGCCTAAGGGGAGCTCCTTCTTTGTGGATCTTAGGAAGTCCATAAATCCTAGGAGTTATGGGACTGCTCTCAATGAGTTTATGGTGCAAGCCACATAGAGATTTACAGGATTTAATGGCAAGCGCCACATTCTTAGAAATCTTCTTTAAAGGGTTTTTGGGAAGCTTTTTATAGCTTCCACTGTTATAAAGATGATCCAACATCTTACTGCGGTAATCGACTTTGTTGAGAATGACAGCAGCCCCACCTTTGTCGGCTTTCAGAACAACGATATCATTGTTCTGGTTTAAGGATCTAAGAGCTACCAATTCCTCCTTGCTAAGGTTGCTCTTAGGGGGCTTTGCCTTCCTCAAGATTACTGCACAATCCTGCCTGATAGTGTTTTTAATATTATCAGGTAAACCCTTAATCCCGAACTCTATGTCACAAATAATATCCTCCACGGGAATCTTCTTAGTGTTACCGGGAAAAGTGTCTACTTAGAACTGCTCTATCCCACTAAGGTGTGACAGCTGCCTTAGAAACAAACAGAGAAAACTACTTTTGTATCTCCTTTATGAACTATAAATAAAGAGGAATAGGAAGAACCAACCTGTGTCTTGCGCTAGTCCTTTGATCCAATCTCTCTCCTCTTTGACAGCTCCCAGCTACCTGCTCCCTTACTTGCCCAGCTTCACCAAGTACCTGTAAGATCACAGAAGAAGAAAACTATACAAATACATGGATTTATATTCATAAATAACTTAGGATCAGATTTAAGTTAACCATACAAATGTAACAAGCATCAATGATACAAAAGCATCGAGGAGAAACTCAAATAGTTTTTATTCATATACAAGAAGATCCAGGAGGAGTTACAACCGATGATTCCTGACCCAGCATCAACCTCCCAGAAAAGAAGCCCCTCTTCACCTCCAACAAAGCATAGATCACCCAATTCTCTGATGTTTATCTCAAAACCAACAACAATTCCTTACAATGTGCAAAATTCCAGCCCCTAACCTCTGGATCTCTGGGATGAGAGATCTATATATAGATATTTGCAGAGGTGTGAGTCAGCTCTGGGTTTTTGATTAGTGTCTTCTCTCTGATAGTTCTTGCTTCCACTTGGAGACTGAAGGCCTCTTACTCATCCTTGGTCGAATTCAGTGAGGCAAGTGTCATAGGAGAAGATTCTGAAAGCTTCCATTGTCTCTCCACCTCACAAAATGACATTTCCGTTTGTCATTTCCCGCTCAACGTATCCTGGTAGTGCATTTAGGTGCGTTGCAACGCACCTAGCTAGTGGATTTAGGTGCTATGCAACGCACTTAGCTAGTGGAGCAGCTGAAATGATCCTGTTTTGACTTATTTTGAGCAGTTTCTGGTGGAGAACTTCTGGGAGAAGCTGTAATTTGTTGACCTTGTTCCTTTAGGGGTTAGAACAACACTTTTAGGGACTTAGGAGCCCTTGGTTTATGGACATTTCATGCTTGGAGTTGCAAGGCACAAAAATGTCTATAACAGTTGCCCCCTAAAGTATGAGGCCGTTTATTGGGTGAAATGCTTTATTATGAGGATCCGAAGTTCTTTCAATGCTGGGAGGAGACCTGTAATAAGATACAATACAATACATTATCTTCATACTGTTTTCATGATCTAGCTGAGGTGGGCATTCCCATGCTCATCTTTATAAATTCATTTTCATGTACATAGGACAGACAATCGTCTGATGGTAGACTGATGATTCTGATAGAGTCATCATCCTTTTGGTAGGATGATTATCTGTGCTGTAATGCTGTACATTTGAATGTCTTTATTTCCCTGAATATATATCGCAGCCCGGATGGATGAAACTAGATCCAGGGTCTTCAATCTCGTCCGATCTTCTCTCGAAGTACAAGTCGATCCATGTGAGAAATGTTTTGAAGTCGAACATGGAAAGACATCGCTTGATTACCAGTCAATGATGTAAAATGTTAACAAGCACGAGAGGAATCACCGATAATGATAATGATCCTCAAGGTACTGCAGTACAATTCACGTGGTGTGAATAAAGGACTTGGCATCGAACACCACGCAAAATCTTTCGGTCGAAGGTCATTGATGTGAACCTGTCGCCGGAAGTGAGAAACTTGCCATTGAGGCATGCAAGCTTCAAAGTACTGAATGGGGTGTTCCTAGACCAACTTCTTGGATAATGAGCTGATGTCGACAAGAAGTGATCCGTCACAGGAGGGCCTTAATGAATCCCACATCAATGACATGGAACGGAGCAAATGATTTTGATGGAGGTGAAAACGATCTGATGATATATGGTTCAGGGTGGCGGTCATGAAAGAATGGAGTATAATGTATGGTAGTGGGTGGGACACATGTGGCCTTTCTTGATGACTTCTCTTGAACATGCCGACGACACTGATGTGATGGATTGGTAGCATTAACCCCAAATGTGGATGGTATGGTGTGACCATGGCGATGTGACCGGTGAATGAAACAACCCAACCCGACTCGGACACGGAGTGGAAGTGTCATGTTCAAGAGCGACTTGCTACCAATAAAGATTCTTTGAGTTTTCTTCCCAATTTTTCCCCAGTCATTGCTGACCAGTACCTCTTTGTTTTTGTCAAGCTTGAGGAGGATAATGTATGCTTGTTCTATAATTTTCCCTTTGGGCAAACCCATCGCTATGTTTTAACGAGCCTAGCGATAGTGAAACTCGTTCTCATCTAAAGACAAGTTTGTCGCTATTAACCTTTTTAACGAGTTTAACGACAAAGATAACTCGGTCCTTTTCATTTTTAGAGAGTCTGAAAAGGTACGTAAAGGTAACTCCAAAATTCCTTTTTCGTCATCTAATCCCTTAAGTCCGAAAAAGTATAAAACAATACAGAAGGGATGAATTTTCGATAGCTTTAATGAGCCGAACAAAACAAGCACTCGATCTTTTTGTGCAATAATCCTTCAGGTCCAAAAAGATTAAAATCTAGAGGAGGGATAACACTTCCTGTCCCTTTAACGAGCTGGAAGGCCAAGGACTTGGCAATATTTTCATATTTTACGAGTCAGTTGAAAAGAGCTTAAAGAAGACTCGTCTTTTGAGGAACGAGTGATAAAATGGGTAGCAGCTGATTCTAGGTAAGGTTTGGAATTTTCCAATCACGGCAGTGTCACAAGGATGGCTAGTGAAATCACTCTTCGCAGTTGTTCCTCAAAATGGGTAAACAATCAAATGGAGGTGAATGATCGGCCAATGAAAAAGTGGAGGTGACGGTGCAAACACGACCAAGGCTTTAATGGCTGAAGTACTACATTCATGGTGGTTATTTACCAGGGAATAGTTCATTTTTTAACGAGCTTAAATGCGAGTGGAAACATTTTCTCGGTCCAGGTTTATTTTTTAACGAGCTTGAACCTCGCAGTAACACTGCTCGATTAATCCAGTCATATGATAAGAATGTCTCATATAAAAACGACAACTTTTAGAGTTTTGCCCCACATCCTTTCTTTATGCAAGTTAGGTGACGACCAATCCTACGAGTTTAAAGGGTTAGAGGTCCTAAAAATTTTAAAAAATAAATAGTCGCCCATCGCTTGCACTCCAAAAGGTTTGCATGCCCCCAGGTATAAAACGGGGTTTCAAGGTTACCTCTACTTCTTTCCATCAAAACATTTGTTTTAACGAGAGAGGCCTACCTCTTACAGGTTACCCAGAGATTGTTTTATTCACAGCGCAAACAAAACACTTCTTCGGCGATGTCTACCGAGATAAACAAAGGTGAGCGACGATGCCCGCCAACTCACATAACTTTGACAAGAGAATCTTGTTCTAGAATAACCCCTCTTCCAATCACGGACGGGGTATAGACTAGTCATATTCTCCCGCGGAAACCTACCTTATACCCGAAGTTTTCCTGCCGAAGCAGACCAGGATGCATGCCCCCTGGGTTTCAGTCATATCCCTCCGAATTACTCGCGCTCATCGGGAGGACGGACTGGAGATCGAGACATTTCTTGCGTGAAAAGACCATTTAGGGATGGTATATGACTATTTGCTATGCGTGATCTGGGAAATGAAAGTTGGTCCACGAGCTTGACCACTCTTCCTTCGTGCGGAAAACACATTACTCTAAAGAGTGAGGAGACAATCGCTCCCATGCAATAAATATAGTCTCGTCCAAGGAGTAGGTTATAATCCCAGGGTCCTTGAACTACCATTACGTTCATGCGAAATGTCTTCCTTCTCAATGTTATGGGCACATCAGGAAGGATCCCTTAAGGTCGACTGGTTCCTTTATCAAAGCCCGTCAGATTTCTCATCTCAGGCAAAAGTGATGGCGAACCAAGCGCTTTCCAAGTAGTTGAGGAAAGGATACTCACAGAAGCCCCCTCATATATGATGGTACCAGCCATAACCATTCTATATATTTGAACGATAATTCGGAATGGTACGCTTGCTGGTAAACGGGGTTTGCCTAGTTGATTCCAGTCGAAGGAGACAACTAGGTTGCTTGGAGGTGGGACCGAATAGACAGCCGGGTATGGCTCTGACGAACTTCCTTCCTGCGGTAAAGGAACGGGTAAATTGCCCCCAAGTTCGTCGGAGTCTGTGTTTATGAAGAGAATTTGGACGGTGTCATCCTTGTTCTCTTCAGTGACTGTATCATCTGAATATGAAACCTCTGAAGGCAAGACCGGGTTAACTGCCGCTTCAACCTTTTGACTTTAGTCTGGTATGGATCTAGATGGTTTATCTTCAATGATAGGTGCTTCAGCTGACCACCTGAGCGAGCCAGCTGGATTTTCAACTAGTGACGGACTCGGCAAGAGTTTTTTATATCCAGGAGGAAGTCGTAACGGTGAAACCGGACGATCATCCAAAACTCTTTTAGCTTTGTCTAAGAAGGGACAACGGTGGACGGCATGATTGCCTTCACACAGTTTGCAAGGAAATCTAGCTTTCCCTTTTTGTCCTAGGGCTTCACTTTCACTAGTTGACGGTGTGCTTTCAACATGATCATCAGAGGTTGACGACACCGGGTTGTGCAAACGAGGAGACCAGTCCCTTAGTATCTGGGGGATGCCAGGACAATCTCTGTGAAAGTGGTCTCCTTTGCAAATGACACATGGCGATTTAGGCCTGGTCGGTGCAGTGTGTGGATTTTCGTTAGACGACACTCGTTTTCCCCCATTCGCCTTTGGCTCCTTCTTCTTCTTTTCCTTCTTCTCCTTAGGAACTTGACCTTTGGCTTTACCAGCCCTATCAAGCGAATAGGAAGGAGGAGAGGAAGAATTAGAGGAAGTAGAAGGCTGGTGGGCAACTCTGGACTCGTCTAATTGCTGATTCGAATGTTCAGGAATAGTGGTGTTCTGAACGACAGAGGTTGAGAAGAGCCATACAGGAAAACCAATTATCAGTCCTAGAAGCGACAATGTGGCCATATGGGGTGCACCAACATCTCCCCAAGAGGAGAAGGGACTAGGATTTCCACCAAGGGGAATTCCTTGGTTGGTAGACTCCATTTTCTCAACCCAAGATCAACGTAGGAAAAGGGTATGAATATTCCGTTTAAAATAAATTTTAACACGCTTTGACACAACTTGTTTTTTCAGTTTTTAAGAGTCGAGAAAAAACAAAAGATGACTCTAGTCTCCTTCGATTTTTAATGAGCCTGAAGTGACAAGTGCTCAGATGGACCTTTTCCGTTAAGGAGTCTGAAAAGGAAAGAAAGGGACTGCTCTGGAGGTCTAGGTAGAGGGAGTACCAAACCAATCGCAAAACTGCAGAATACTTTTTACAGTACGGCAGTCAATCTTCCCGAATGCTGTGTTCAGTGCATTGCGATCAGTAGGGCGGCCGACACGGCTTCCTATGGATAAAGGATTTAAGCCTATAGGGGTCTCCCAAAATATACTCGACGGTACGTGGGAGCACAAGTCCGTACTGGCACTTATCGTCTCAAAGTGGAGGAATCACCCAACCATCAGTGAGGACAACAGTTACTAGGCTTTACGACGCCGGAATACGTCTCTAGCCTAGACCTCTAAATGTTGTGCGTTAAGTTCCAAAGAGTTGTTAGATTCATTGAATTTATTTTAAGTTGATCTTTCTTATGAAGTTTGCCTTTTGGGTTCACCACGAGATGTAGATGTAATTCCTAAAATGCAATCTAAAGATGATAAACAAACTTTTATCTCTTTTCAACAATGAAAATCCTAGCTACTAGGGGAAAAGAAAGACACAATCTTTTCACAAAGAGCAAAGAGCACACTGTAAATGCACTTTCCTAAATCAAGCCAAACAGACTGTCTATATGCAAATGCACATGCATGTATTTGTTTTTCACTTTCTTAATATTGATGCTAAAAAGAAAGTTGATGTAGAAATCTGAATTTGCTTTCAAGCGACAAACACAAACAAGCTTCTTTTCGAAATCAAAAGGTAGAGATGATTACGACACTTTATCATTTTGAAATAAATACTCGTTTTGACACTAGAAAGTCACAATTTCAAACCAAAGGCAATAGTAAAAGCATAATCGACCATCAACAACAAATAAACTTTCTCCTATGATCGAAATCGACACTTGCGACAGATCTAAATCAAAGGACGACACTACGATTATTATACTTTTGTAATGGAAAACTGTAAACGACTCAACAAACACACAAAAACATCTACAGTTCTTTTGTACAAATGAGTCAGAATATCAGTAAGGAAAAGGGGTTTGAAACAGTCATATACTGATCACAGGCTGCAAAATTCAAAGACAAAACTGGAAAGAATGAAGCACAAGAACCTCAGCTGCATAGGGCTAGGTTGATCAGCGCACCTGTTACACAGAGAAACTGCATTGCAACGCAGGTTTCCCTTTCGGGAAGTGCGTTGAAATGAAAAAGCTCTTCACAGTGCCTGCGCTGGGGCAGAAACGAGAATTCTATCTGGGCTCTGGGTCACAGTTTGCAGTTTAATCTTTGGTTTTTGGCCGAGTAAAAGCAATCTGTAATGCACAATCAGGGGTAGATCTAAGGAGGGTCTAAGAGCTATCACAAGGGCAATCAGATAGTCTATGAATCAGCTGTTCAAATCATAAACAGATCCAGTGAATGGATTGAAGCAGCAAATGTCTACTTTGCATTTGTTATGGCAAATGCAGTTCGAATGCTACTTATAAGTTTATGAAATAAACAACAAGAGATACACAAACAAACTAATTAGACATTCTCCCCAGCGGAGTCGCCATTTTGTTACCGGGAAAAGTGTCTATTTAGAACTGCTCTATCCCACTAAGGTGTGACAGCTGCCTTAGAAACAAATAGATAAAACTACTTTTGATCTCCTTTATGAACTATAAATAAAGAGGAATAGGAAGAACCAACCTGTGTCTTGCGCTAGTCCTTTGATCCAATCTCTCTCCTCTTTGACAGCTCCCAGCTACCTGCTCCCTTACTTGCCCAGCTTCACCAAGTACCTGTAAGATCACAGAAGAAGAAAACTATACAAATACATGGATTTATATTCATAAATAACTTAGGATCAGATTTAAGTTAACCATACAAATGTAACAAGCATCAATGATACAAAAGCATGGAGGAGAAACTCAAATAGTTTTTATTGATATACAAGAAGATCCAGGAGGAGTTACAACCGATGATTCCTGACCCAGCATCAACCTCCCAGCAAAGAAGCCCCTCTTCACCTCCAACAAAGCATAGATCACCCAATTCTCTGATGTTTATCTCAAAACAAACAACAATTCCTTACATGTGCAAAATTCCAGCCCCTAACCTCTGGATCTCTGGGATGAGAGATCTATATATAGATATTTGTAGAGGTGTGAGTCAGCTCTGGGTTTTTGATTAGTGTCTTCTCTCTGATAGTTCTTGCTTCCACTTGGAGACTGAAGGCCTCTTACTCATCCTTGGTCGAATTCAGTGAGGCAAGTGTCATAGGAGAAGATTCTGGAAGCTTCCATTGTCTCTCCACCTCGCGGAATGACACTGCCATTTGTCATTTCCCGCTCAACGTACCCTGGTAGTGCATTTAGGTGCGTTGCAACGCACCTAGCTAGTGGATTTAGGTGCTATGCAACGCACTTAGCTAGTGGAGCAGCTGAAATGATCCTGTTTTGACTTATTCTAAGCAGTTTCTGGTGGAGAACTTCTGGGAGAAGCTGTAATTTGTTGACCTTGTTCCTTTAGGGGTTAGAACAACACTTTTAGGGACTTAGGAGCCCTTGGTTTATGGACATTTCATGCTTGGAGCTGCAAGGCACAAAAATGTCTATAACACTTAGGGGCTAAGGCAAAATTTAACCCCTTACTTAAAACATTAAACACAGCAGGGGGAAAAGAAAAACTGGACAAATTAATAACCTTATTATTTATATTACAATTTATTCTACCCTTAAAGTTACCATCACTAGAACCATCCAACTCATTATTGGGCGATTTTGTTTTTGGCATAACGTTCTCATACGGCGACCGTTTTTCGAACCGTTTGCGGTGCCGGAATCAGGAAAACGAGCACTTTCTAGTTGTTCAACTTTGAACCAGTTCTGAGCATTTTAAATTTTGAGCATTTTACGACACTTAGGACATGAGCACCTGATCACGCCTCCCCATTGGGAAGCTTTTGGACCCCAAAAACCTTCAACTACCTGTTAAAGAGGTGAGGGTACAGCTCCCTCACTCTGTCCACCTCCATCCACTTTTCCTTGTTCGGTTTGCTGCCTTTGAAACCAACCCGAACATAATCTACATTGCCCCTCCTTGAAGTGTGTGTCCTTCTGTCAAGGATTGTATCTTCTTTCAGCTCATCTAAGAATTATGGCGAGAAATCTTTTATAAATGGCAGCTGAACAGCACTTTCATGATCAGCAATCAAAGGAGGTTCATACAAACGTAAGTTCTCCACATTGACAATAGAATACATTTGCATGTAGGAAGGCAAATCTAATTGAAAAGCATTATCTCCAACCTTCTTGAGGATTTTTAATGGACCATAACGAATAGGCTTCAACTTTTTACCTTCTCCTTGCATCCTTTCCTTACTAATGTACAGCCATACCTCATCCCCTTCTTGAAACTTGTGATCGACTCTATGCTTGTCGTGTCTTTCCTTGTACTTGCCTTGACTCTTCTAATGCTGTTCTTGAATTTTCTGATGTATTTACTGAATTCTTTCAATGAATGAATGAGCTTTAGCAATATCACTATGTCCCTCAATGGCAACATCTTTCTCAAGAATGAAATCAAGAGGTGATTTTGGCAAGTACCCAAAACAAGCTTCAAACGGTGAGGTGTTTGTGGAAGAGTGCTTGGCACGATTGTAAGCATGTTGTATGTAGTGCAAATGTTCATCCCACAGCTTGGGATGCTTGCTGCAATATCTTCTCAAGAGGTGCACAATGGTTTTGTTCACAACTTCTGTTTGTCCATCTGTTTGCAGATGGAAAGCAGTACTTTTCTTCAACTTTGTGTCCATCATCTCCCATAGGTTGGACCAAAAATTCCCCACAAATCTAGAATCCCTGTCACTAATAATGGAAGTAGGCAAACCAAAGTGAATCCATACATGATGAAAAAATAATTCAGCAGTTTGTTCAGCAGTTATAGTTTTCTTACATGGCATAAGTATACACATTTTGCTGAAACGATCAACTACTACATATAAATAATCATGCTGCTTTCTAGATTTTGGCAAACCTCCTACAAAATCCATAGAGATGCTCTCCCATGGTCTAGAAGGTACCGACAAAGGAGTATACAAGCCAAGCTTCCTATTACTAGGCTTGCTTGTAGCACATAATGAACATCCTCTTATGAACCTTGAAACATAATCTACCATGCGAGGCCAATAGCAATACCTCTGTAGATGTGCAACTGTTTTGCTTACACCAAAATGGCCAGCAATAAGAGAAGAATGAGCTTCTCTTATGACATTTATTCTCTCCCCCTGTGGTATACACAACTTTCCCAAATGAAATAGCAAATTGTTATGCATGTGATAGTCATTTTCCTCTACATGATTCCCTTTACTCAAGTTAGCATACACATCTTTAAAGTCATCATCAGATGCATATTGTTCTATGTAACTATCATGTACAATGGAATCATTCTTAAGTAAAGTAACAACACCAATAATAGGCCTTGAAAGCATATCAGCAACCTTATTCAAAGTACCTTTCTTGTACCTTATTACCAAATGGAACTGTTGCAAGAAGCCCATCCATCTGAAGTGTCGTGACTGTTGTAAATTTCTTTGTGATTGCAAGTACTGTAAGGGCTGATGGTCGGTATGTATAACAGTTTCTTTGCCCATCAAATAGTGTTTCCACTTTTTGACGCTTTTTACCAATGCATACAACTCCTTATCATATGTAGGATAATTTACAACAGCACCATTAAAAGTTTCATAATGAAAAGCAATAGGCTTACCATGCTGTAGAAGAACTGCACCCATGGCGTAATCACTAGCATCAGTTTGTATCTCAAATGGCTGTCTCAAATCCGGTAATGCAAGGACCGGAGTTGAACTAATCTTCTCTTTCAAAGATTCGAAAGCTTTTTGCTGCTTGCCTCCCCATTGGAAAGCATGCTTCACACCTGTCACTGCATGCATAGGAGGTGCTACAGAAGAGAAGTTAGAGATAAACTTCCTCCAATATTGAGCTGCACCCAAAAAACTTCTTACCTCTTTTATGGATTTGGGAGTAGGCCACTTCACAATAGCCTCAATCTTAGCATGATCAATTCTCAAAGCACCTCCTCCTACTATGTGTCCCGAATAAACCAAAGAAGTCTTTCCAAATTCACACTTTGACATTTTAAGAAATAACTGATTCTTCTTCAAAACATCAAGTACTTTCCTAACATGCATGACATGATCTTCTCTAGACTTGCTGAAAATTAAGATGTCATCTAAGTAGACAATAACAAAATCATCAAGAAAAGGACGCAAAACATCATCCATTACCCGCATGAAAGTTGCAGGTGCATTTGACAAACCAAATGGCATCACAAGCCACTCAAAGAGTCCTTGTTTGGTTTTAAAGGCTGTCATCCAAATGTCACTTTCTTCAATTCTTACTTGATGATATCCACTGCACAAGTCTAGCTTAGTGAAATATCGAGCATCTTTCAGCTGGTCTAGCAAATCATCTATCCTTGGGAGTGGGTAACGATTCTTTACCGTTATCTTGTTCAAGGCCCTGAAATCAACACACATACGCCAAGTGCCATCTTTCTTTGGAATCAATACAATCGGTGACCCACATGGCGAAGTACTTGGCCTTATGAAACCCTTGTCCAACAAATCCTTGATTTGCTTCTTTATTTCAGCATTCTTCATAATAGACATGCGGTACATGCCTATGTTTGGAAGAGGACAATCTGGATGCAAATGGATTTCATGCTAAATCTCCCTCTTAGGAGGCAAACCTATTGGCTCCTGAAACATCTCATGATATGCATCAACTACATCATATAGATCTGATTTAAGTTTTGGATCACAATTGTCAAATGACTCATGATTCACATCAACCTTGGGCTTAATCATAAGAAGAACAAAATTCTTACTTGAATTGACCAGCCTTTTAACCTATCCTGCATTCACCATCGCTATATTTGTCTTCTTGCGATGAGCTCTAACAATGAACTCCTTGCCATCTTTGAAAAGATGATATTTGTTTTCATGGCGATGAAAGATAGCCTTCCTGTCAAACAAGTAAGGACTTCCCAAAACAATTCCTGCTATATCAAAAGGTACCACATCAAGTTCAGCTGTGTCAATAAAATGTGCAGTAATTGCAAAGCGCAATGTGCACTTTCTTGAAACTTGTAAATTTGCATCCTTGCAAATCCATCCAAGTGGATATGGCTTCAGATGTGGAACAGTCTCAAGTTTAAGTTGCTTGACCAACTCCTTTGATATAAGGTTTGCTTGTGACCCACTATCAAAAAGTGTGTCAATTTTAGTATGTTTTGAAATCACCCTCACATGAAACAGTTCAATTCTTTCTTCCTCATTAGGAGCTTGTACATGGCAGTTTGAGGTACTAGTGCTGGCTTGAGTTTCAATTTCTTCTCCCTTCAAGTTTTTCAAACCCATGGCTGCAATTTTGGTTTCATCACCTGAATCATCCCCTAAATCCTGTGGTGTAGATGTAGTAGCAGTAGTTTTCTGTTTCCCTTTGGATTTGTTAGATTGAGGTCTTTTTTTAGGATGTAATTTCCAACAGTTTTTCTCCTCATGGCCTGGTTTAGAATAGTGTTTACAGATCACTTTCTCACTCTCCTGTTTGATAGATGCATTCTTTTTTCCCTTTCCCTTGGAGGTTTTCTCTTTGATTTTCCCCTAGGTGGGCTTGTTTCTACCCTCTTCAAATGTGTTTTTCCCCTTGCCTCTAAATGGGTAGCTTGGACACAAACCTCGTCCAGGCTAGTAGGGTTAAACATCAAGATGGTGTGTCTAAGGTAGCTATGCAAGCCACCAATGTATTTCAGCAAGGTTTCCTAGGTCTGTAAATCTACCCCTAACAAGAGAGATCTTCTCCTGAATTCTTGGGTGTAGTCTTGGACACTCTGACCCTTAAGTTGTCTGAAATTTTGCCAATTCATAATGGCTTTCTGCATGTGAGCAAGAGGATAAAACTGTTTTTTAATGGCTAACATAAATTCAGGCCATGTTAAGGTAGCCTTACCAAATTTCTTGATCTCCTCTTTAGTCTTAGCCTCCCACCAGACCAATGCTGCTCCATCCATTCTCAAAGAAGCCAACTGAATCTTTGTGGCATCATCATGCATATTCAGGATCCTCAAGTAAACTTCCAACTGCCTAATCCAGTTGTCAAGCTTTTCTGCATTCACTTCACCATTAAACATAGGTAATTCGAATTTTACATCAAGCTTCAGAAAAGGAATTTTTCCAGAGGATCTATGCTTATGCACAGAAGAAGAAGACGAGGATGAAGAGGAAGAAGGTGACGATGGGGGTGGTGGATCACCATTTCCTCCATGTCCTTTCTTGGAATGATCATCATCCTTCTTACCTCCTGAATAGCCCTCTCCTTCATGTGGACGTTTGGACCCTTCTCTAGCCAATTTCTCATTTCTTTCTTGTTACAATATCCTCACCATTTTAGTGAGGTCCAAGGAAGCCTTTCTGAATACTCTTTCTTCTTCTTTTGGATCCATGTCTGCAGGAATTTCTCCTTCATGTGCAGACATTCTTGAAGCTTCTGCTGAGATTCTTGAGGGTGAAATTGAAGGTGGAGGTGATGGCTCTCTGGCCTTCCTTGACTGAGGATTCTCTCATTCTCTAGTCAACTGTCCTTCCCCTCTTTTAAGTTTCAACCTGGTAAGCATCAATACTTGCAAGACAGTTAGAAGATCTTTGCACAAAACCCTGCTCTGATACCAACTTGATATGAATTTGAAACTACTTGTAAATTGTTTGCAAGGTATTCAATTCATAAATATACATGTTTAAAAGATGTCCATGTCTTGCAGAAAGAAAACAAATGAACTTTTCAACTGTTCATGACCCATTTAAGCATAACAGATTTATTTCCTTTTACTGTTTAACACACTAAAACGAATTTTTTCTGCAAAATAAATCAACCACAGATGCAAAAGCAGTTGATAAAGCAGTTCACCCCTCCTGGGCTACGTCTGCTGGGTCCAAAGCTCCCAAATGGGCTTGTCCTTGTTTTAATTAAATGCTAAAATTGAATATACAGCTGAATAGAAGCATCTACAGGTGGAATAGATGGTAAAAATGGATTCAGAACACTTGAATCCTTCAGGATTGACTACTGGTTCACCTCCAATGGATACCTGCAACCTTATACAGTCTTCACAATACTGGGCCCTGGTGGCTCCTAGAACTTCCACGGCTCCAAAGCCTCTCCAAATGACCTCCGATGGCTGTAATACCTGCACCAATGGCTTCAAAAGGTCGAAAATAGCCAAAATAAAAAAAAATATCGTCCAAAACCGCCTTTCCTAGGCAAAGTTATGGCCAATTAAAGTTTTCCTCCAGTTATGCCTAGAAACACTCCAGCTAACTTTAGTTGGAGGCCAGATAAGCCCGCCAATTTTGGAGCAGCCGCCAAATTTGGCGCTCCGCCAAATATTCCGCCATGCTAACTACAGCTAATAAATGCGCATGTGACCAAAATTTCGGCTCGCCGTTTGCATCGGATTGCGCGCTGGTGGTTAGTGTGCTGGCGGTTGGGGCTAAAGCCCTAGGTTCCGGGACCGAGGTCACATGGTATGGGGGCTGGCCCCCTTTGGGCCCCGCCCAAACTCATTTTAAACTTTAAATACTGTTTGTTCTGCCCATGTAATAAGAGTTGCTCCCGTGGCCTAACGGTAAGCCGTGGCGTTTGTTTCGGGCAGGTCGTGGGTTTAAACCACGCATGAGCCAACTTTTGTATATATGTGCCCATTGTTGCTGACGTCATCCCAGCCACATGGCGGCCTCAGGGCTTGCCATGTGGCAGCCATTGATTCACTGTCCAAAAGGAATATTCCGTGGAATATATTTTTTTTAATTTTTTTTTTAAAATTCAAAAATTAAGGCTATTGGGCGATTTTGTTTTTGGCATAACTTTCTCATACGGCGACCGTTTTTCGAACCGTTTGCGGCGCTGGAATCAGGAAGAGGAGAACTTTCTAGTCGTTCAACTTTGAACCAGTTCTAAGCATTTTATATTTTTAGCATTTTACGACACTTAGGACATGAGCACCTGATCAAAATAACAGGGCGTGCCTTTAGCACATTCAGCAAGAAAAGGAACAACACAACATTAGTTTCCCTTTCTCCTATCTTCGAGACCAGTTGTCTCTATTTTTTTGTAACATATGACTAATCATCACTAGAATATATCTCACTCTGTTATGAGATATTTTGTGTAAGATATTTTGTATAAATACCCCCTCAATTGGAGTATTGAGTGTGGATTCATATACATTGCTGTAATATTAGTTTTTTGGAATAAAGTGCTGATTGGATCAAATTTTCGTATGGCTTGCTGGATGAAGAATTGAGGCAAAAGACCTTCCACAGATTTCTTGAATCAAACACTGGATCAATAAGTCCCCTATACCTTGTGTTTATAGTCTTCTTTGTTTCTTATATCATCTATGTTTCATATCTGAATGATAAACAAAAAGGAGTAATTCGGAATATGCTTTATTGCACTCTTGTTTTCGGGAAAAGTGTCTATTCAGAACGACCCTATTCCACAGGGTTGTGACAGAGACCTCAGAAACAAACAAGGAAAACTACTCTTGTATTCTTCTTTATGAACTATAAACGAAGATGATTAAAATGAAACGACTTGTGTCTTGCGCTAGTTGTTCGATCCAATCTATCCTCTCTTTTCCAGCTTCCACCGATATTCTCCCTCACTTGCCCAGCATCACCAAGTTCCTGCAAGTTCACAGAAGAGAGAAACTACACAAAGACATAGATTTATGTTCATAAAAAGCTTAGGATCAGATTTAAGCTAAACATACAAATATAATACACATCAGATATACAAGCATGTAGGAGAAACTCAAGTAGTTTTATTGATAAAACAAGAAGATCCAGGAGGAGTTACAACCGATGAGTCCTGATCCAGCATCAGCCTCCCAGCATAGAATCCCTTCTTCACCTCCAACAAAGCATAAATCACCCAATACTCTGATATCAATCACAAAACCAACAACAATTCTCTGCAATGTACAAAATTCCAGCCTCTGGATCTCTTGGTGAGGGATCCATATATAGATGTATGCAAAGAGGATGAGTCAGCTCATGAATTGATTAGTGGCTTCTCTCTGTCAGTTCTTGCTTCCACTTGGAGACTGAGAGCCTCTTACTCATCACTGGTCGAATTCAGTGAGGCAAGTGTCATTGGAGAAGATTCTGGAAGCTTCCATTGTCTCTCCACCTCGTTGAATGACTCTGCCACTTGTCATTTCCCGCTCAACGCACCCTGGTAGTGCATTCAAGTGCGTTGCAATGCACCTAGCCAGTGTATTTGGGTGCTTTGCAACGCAGTCAGCTAGTGGAGCTCTTGAAATGATCCTGTTTTGACTAGTTTTGAGCTGTTTCTGGTGGAGAACTTCTGGGAGAAGCTGTAATTTGTTGACCTTGTTTCTTTAGGAGCTGGAACAACACCTTTAGGGACTTAGGATCCCTTGGTTTATGGACATTTCATGCTTATAGCTGTAAGGCACAAAAATGTCTATAACAGTTGTCCCCTAAAGTATGAGGCCGTTTATCGGGTGAAATGCTTTATTAGGAGGATCTGAAGTTCTTCTAATGCTGGAGAGGAGACCTGTAATGGGATACAATGCAATACATTATTTTCATACTGTTTTCATGATCTATATGAGGCGGGCATTCCCATGCTCAGCTTTATAAATTCGTTTCCATGTACATAGGACAGACAATCGTCTGATGGTAGACTGATGATTCTGGTGAAGTCATCATCCTTTTGGTAGGATGATTATCTGTGCTGCAATGCTGTACATTTCAATGTCTTTATTTTTCCTGAATATATATCGCAGCCCGGATGGATGAAACTAGATCTGGGGTCTTCAATCTCATCCGATCTTCACTCTAAGTACAAGTCGATCCATGTGAGAAATGTTTTGAAGTCGAACATGGAAAGACATCGCTTGATTACCAGTCAATGATGTAAACTGTTAACAAGCGCGAGAGGAATCACCGATAATGATAATGACCCTCAAGGTACTGCAGTACAATTCACGTGGTGTGAATAAAGGACTTGGCTTCGAACACCACGCAAAATCTTTCGGTCGAAGGTCATTGATGTATACCTGTCGCCGGAAGTGAGAAACTTGCCATTGAGGCATGAAAGCTTCAAAGTACTGAAGGGGTGTTCCTAGATCAACTTCTCGGATAATGAGCTGATGTCGACAAGAAGCGATCTGTCAAAGGAGGGCCTTAATGAATCCCACATCAATGACACGGAACGGAGCAAATGATTTTGATGGAGGTGAAAACGATCTGATGACATACGGTTCAGGGTGGCGGTCATGAAAGAGTGAAATATAATGTATGGTAGTGGATGGGACACGGGTGACTTCTCTGGATGACTTCTCTTGAACATGTCGGCGACACTTGTGTGATGGATCGGTAGCATTTACCCCAAATGTGGATGGTATGGCGTGACCATGGTGATGTGACCGGTGAATGAAACAACCCAACCCGACTCTGGAATGGAGTGGAAGTGTCATGTTCAAGAGCGACTTGCTACCAATAAAGTTTCTTTGAGTTTTCTTCCCAATTTTTCCCCAGTCATTTCTGACCAGTACCTCTTTATTTTTGTCAAGCTTGAGGAGGATAACATATGCTTGTTCTATAATTTTCCCTTCGGGCAAACCCATCGCTATGTTTTAATGAGCCTGGCGATAGGGAAACTCGTTCTCGTCTAAAGACAAGTTTGTCGCTATTAATCTTTTTAACGAGCCTAACGACAAAGATAACTCGGTCCTTTTCCTTTTTAGGGAGTCTGAAAAGGTACGTAAAGATAACTCCGGAATTCCTTTTTTGTCATCTAATCCCTTAGGTCCGAAAAAGTATAAAACAATACAGAAGGGATGAATTTTCGATAATTTTAACGAGCCGAACAAAACAAGCGCTTGATCTTTTTGTGCAATAATCCCTCAGGTCCAAAAAGATTAAAATCTAGAGGAGGGATAGCACTTCCTGTCGCTTTAACGAGCTGGAAGGCCAAAACTCGGCAATCTTTTCATTTTTTACGAGTCAGATGAAAGAGCTTAAAGAAGACTCGTCTTTTGAGGAACGAGTGATAAAAGGGTAGCAGTTGATTCCAGGTAAGGTTTGGAATTCTCCAATCACGGCAGTGTCACAAGGATGGCTAGTGAAATCACTCTTCGCAACTATTCCTCAAAATGGGTAAACAATCAAATGGAGGTGAATGATCGGCTAATGGAAAAGTGGAGGTGACGGTGCAAACACTACCAAGGCTTTGATGGCTGAAAATGCTTCATTCACGGTGGTTATTTACCAGAGGATAGTTCATTTTTTAACGAGCTTAAATGCGGGTGGAAACATTTGCTCGATCTTATGTTTATTTTTTAACGAGCTTGAACTATGCGCTAAAACTGCTCGATAAGTGGTCTTATTTTGATTTTTACCATAGATAGCTCTGTCCTTCCAAAGATAGTACTGTATTTTTCAACTGCTTCATCAAACTAGTTAGAAATGATCAATATTTGCTTTGAAAATGAGATTAAAACACTAATACCTTACTCCGAACTACGTGAAAGTAATTAAAAAGTGTTTTTTACCTCTCATTTTACCATTTCATTTGAACTTGGTTTGTTGGAGCTTTGGAGGTGTTTTCCCCCTCGATTTTCATCAGCTGATTTCGGGAGATTCTGTGGACGATTCTCGGCGCCGTCTGGACCAGGTAGGAGCTAAACCCGAGCCCTTTCATTTCATGGTTTCCTTTTTGCATTCTGTGCCCTGTTCCCTGCTTTTCTGAGCCCCTGGGGTTTGATGGGCTCGTTCTGCCATCAACGCACCCTGGGTAGATCGAAACCTGTGCTAAATGTGGGTCCTCATGAAGGTAACTTGACATTCAACGCACCTGTAACACATGTGCAGGTGTGTTGGGCGTAGAAAGGAAAGTTGTTGCACAGTTTTTAATGGAATTTTTCCCTGTTTCTCATCAAAATCAGGATCTAATCTCCTCTCTTGTTTGTTTTTGCAGAGATATTGGAGCAAAATGACCCTTACATGGCGAGAACGAGAACATGAAGAAGAGGACATGATTTCCCTACATGATCCTGTTACAGTGAACACGCTGCGGAACTGTGGCTTGCTGAAGTTCTTCCGTATCTCTAGCATGAGACAGCAGATTAACTTGCTAAAGTACTTGCTTGACTCTTGGGACCCTATCAACCAGGTTTTCTAGATTAGGGGCAAATCTATCCCCTTGACCGTAGTAGACATCTATTTCTTGACTGGTTTGTCGAGGCGGGGTGCCCCTATCTCTTTGTCAGGTTCGGTCCAAGGAGGCGATTCTGTGAGAGATTATGTCCGTCAGTATTGTAGAGAAGGATCTCAACCGAGTAAAGACGGCAAGATCATCATCCGTGATGTCATTGATAGGTCCCTTAGGACTATCCTATTTACTTTTGGTAGGATGGACGGTAGCGCATCTCTTCATGTAGCCAACAGATCCTATATGCAGCATGCCTTGGAATGCCTTCAACCGAAGGTCTTGAACTGGTGCGACGCAGTACTTCTTGTTATGAAAGAGCAGTTGACCAAGATAAAGAATGGGAAGTTGAAAAACTTTGGGTTCGGTTCCATTTTGACCGCCTTTGCCTTGGAGAAGATACCACTGATGCAGCCGCAGTACATTGCACTCGACTTACCTTCTCCTACTGAACCACGCATGCAGAGATGGGTTGACCATATGTCTAGGCATGCTGGTCAATCTCAGATTTTGTTTTCTGATACCTTCTTCAGGTGGTTTGATCGTCAGGAGATGGTCTATTCCGAGTATCCATATGCCGGTATGGACTTCCGGGGTGATCCAGGCGAGCAGTGGGGGTGCTATTGGTAAAATCTCTGACCATATTGCTGTTTACTGCTTTTGTCTATAATGTCCTTGTGCTTTTTTCTATCAAGACTCTAATCAAACTCATGTGTACATGCAGATGTCAGTCCTGTTCGTCTAGTAGCTCGCGTGAGAGTACCAGCTGTTGTCCCAGGAAGAGAGGCCGCCGGAAGGGTTATTCTTCGTGACCTTGATGTGGCCGAGACTCTTACAGCTGTGCAAGAGCAGGTGGAGAGCCTTACTCTCGGTATCCCGGATGTGAGGATTGACGAGCTACCTTTGCAGTTACAGCGGCATACTATTGGTGTGCCTCGACGATGGACTCGTCTCTTACGCATGATCGCACAGGCTGTGACTTGCTATCATGAGCATCATTAGACTAGGGTGCCCCCTAGCATTTTGAGTTTTGGGTCGTGTGACCAATTTTTGTCTTGGTTACAGAACATTATGTGTAAACCATAAACAGCTATATATGTATTTTTGATTTTCGGAGTTTTATTCTGATTGAGTTATGTGATCCACATGTAGAACATTGATGATGTGTTTCTTTTTATAAGTGTTGCAAATGTCTATCTAACACATAGTTTTCTAATGAGTCGGTTAATGTGTTTAAGTTTATGGAAATATGCTAGTATTGAATAAGATCAAATTGTCTTTCCAAAATCTTAACCCTTAGGAACATGCGATAAATAGCTGGGTTTCGGACGGAATATATACCATTGAGCTGTAGTATTACGAGTTGTGAGTCTAGCATGACGATTAGCCGGCGTATACCATGAGTGATGGCATTAGAGAGAAGTTCTATCAACGCACTATATTCAGCGATATTGTTTGTTGATTGACCAATACATACATCTCTGAAACTTAGTAACTCATCGCTTGGATCAAAAATGGCCCAGGCTGCGGAGGACAGGTTCCGCCAACTACGACTTGCTCCGTCGGCATATCCAACACATGGTTCCAATAGGTTTGACATCTGCAATAAATGTAAAAAGGTGGATTACTCGACCAAAACAAACACTCTTAGCGAAAACAAAAATATAACAAAAGCATATTAGTTACTACTAGGCATAGTAACGCTTGAGGTACAACCCATTACGAGGTTGCGCCAGTGGAATCCCGTCATAATCCATCAACTCGTAGGCTCCTTTTGCTAACACCCGCTTAACAATGTAGGGCCCATCCATAAAGAGTTAAATTTACCTGCTCCCAATTTATCGGATTCTTGGTCGTAAAGCAGGACCAAGTCACCTTCCGAGAAGACACGGGGTTTGACATTTTTGTCGAACTGCGCCTTGACTCGTTTCTTATGGGATTCGTTAGCCAATGCGGCATCACGACGGGTTTCATCCAATTGGATTAATTCCAAGAAACGAGCTTCTTCTTCTGAAGTTCCGGGGAGGAGATCGATTGCGAGTTTGAGAGACGAGATTTCACACTGGACTGGTAAGACTGCTTCCAGGCCATATACCAGTTGGAAGGGTGTGAATCCGGTCGCATTCCTTACCGATGTTTGGTAAGCCCACAAAGCTGAGTACAGGATTAGGTGCCATCTTCTTTTGTGAACTCCGATCATCCTTTGCAGCATGCGCTTCAGGACCTTGTTGATCGCTTCAACTTGTCTGTTGGCCTGCGAATAATATGGAGTAGAGCTGTCGTGAGATAGCCCTAGCTTGGCAGCTAATTCAACCATCATGTGATTGCGAAAATGCAATCCATGATCTGTGACTATAGCCTGTGGTACGCCGAATCTGGCGACTACATGATTGAAAAAGAAAAGGGCAGCTGTTTCACCAGTATTATCTAATGTAGGCATCGCCTCGGCCCATTTGGTAAAACAGTCCATGACGACTATAATATACCCATGCCCCCCGGTCGAGGTGGTGTTACATGTCATGAAATCGATGCCCCATTTGGCGAATGGCCCAACAGCAACTATTGGCTGTAAAGGTGCGGGTGGTCTTCTGGTTTTACTATCAAAAATTTGACAAGCATGGCAACTTCTGACTGCGGTTATGCAATCCTTGAACATGGTTGGCCAGAAGTATCCTACTCATAAGATTTTTTGTGCTGTAGCATATCCAGATTGGTGCCCCCCACACGCGCCTAAATGACACTCATTCAGGGCTTTTTCGGCTTCCTCATGGGTGAGGCACCTCCTCAGAACTGTATCAATACCACGACGGTAAAGTGTATCACCGACGATCATGTAGTCTTTTGCTTGGTATCGAATACATTTTTGTTCAGAGTGAGAGGTATTTGGCCTGAATTTTTGGGTCTGGAGATAAATGATTATATCTCCATACCATTCATTGCTTGCGGATATCAAAAACAAACTTTCATCCACGATTGATTCTTCAGATGTTTCATCGTTGGACGACGATGGGAGATCGCATAATAATTCTGCGAAAACTAGAGCTTTCTTTGACTTGGATTTTACAAATTCCAGATCAAACTCTTGAAGGATTGCTATCCATTTTGAATATTTGCCCCCCAGCAACTGTCGCGACAATATATAAGTCATGGGGTTGCAATCTGACAGAATGGTAGTTTTCCGAAAGAGGACATAGTGTCGAAATCTTTGTATCGCTTGAACTGCTGCAAGCGCTAGTTTTTCAACATAAGAATATTTGCTTTCTGTATCATTTAAGTTCTTACTTAAATAATAAATAGGATGTTCTATTCCATCGACTTCTTGAACTAAAACCATTGCGATGGTCGTATCTGCTGCAACCAGATACAGGTTAAAGTCTCTTTGATAATCAGGGGCATACATTAATGATGCTTTCATTAGGGAATCCTTTAAAGCATCAAAGGAAGCTTGAGCGACCTGATCCCAGTTAAAGGGTACCCCTTTTTTCAAAAGACGTGTATAACCTTTAGCAAGTTCGGCGTAATTTGGAATGAACCTCCTCAGAAATTTTGCTTTCCCTTGGAGTTTCTGAATCTGAAGCAAATTCGAAGGTGGAGGCAAATTTATGATTGCCTGTACCTTACAAGGGTCGAGACGAATCCCATCCTTGGAGACTACAAAGCCAAGTAAACGACCAGAACTGACGCAAAATACACATTTGTGCGGATTGAGTCGTATCTTGTACTGTCGACAACGTAGAAATATCGCTCTTAAATGCTGCGGATGATCAGTCCGCTTTCGCGAAAGAGCCAGAAGGTCGTCGAGATAAGGTTGAACGATGTTTTTGATGTCATGGAAGGCATAGTTCATTGCCCTCTGAAACGTCGCCCCTGCGTTCTTTAAACCAAAGGGTAATTTTCGATATGCGAATGCGCCCCACGGACAAATGAATGCAGTCTTTGACTGGTCCTGTCGGCGGATATTTATTTGATTATACCCGGAAAATCCATCCATGAATGAAACGATTTCGCATCCAGCGCATTCGTCAATTATCTGGTCAATGAAGGGTGTAGGGTAGTTGTCTTTTGGACAAGCTTGATTTACATCCCTATAATCGACGCACACTCTAATTGTCCCCTCTTTTTTCATAACTGGGACAATGTTCGACACCCAATCGGTTAACGGAACCGGGTAGATGAAACCAACATGCAGGAGTTTTTCGACTTCTGTCTTAATGGCAGCGGCTTTCTTGGGGTGCACCTGCCTCAGCCGTTGCCGTACCAGTTTAACATCTGGATACATCTTGATTTCGTGTCCAACGATACTCGAGTCGATGCCTGGCATTTCACTATATGACCAGGCAAAGACATCTCTGAATTCGCGAAAAAGAGCGTTATATATTTCCAGTTCTGAAGGAGAACAACATTTGCCGACATAAATATTCTCTACAACCTCTGTTTTGGTCAAGGTATTTATGGCTATAGTCTCTTCAATGTTGGACAAGTTTCGCTCGGAATCCACCGTATTTACAGTATTTGATAGAAAATCAATTACTGAAGGATGGTAGAGGTCATTTTGAGTATCTTCTTCGTAATTTGGAAGAAGAGAATGATGGTGGGAATCATTCCATGGCGCTCCTTCAAATACCATAGCTTGGAGAATTCCTTCGTCGGTGTCATGCACTTGCGACCAAGGATCTGAAGGAGTACCATATTCTCTAGACCTATCCATCCAAACGCTTGACGAGCGTTGATTTGGGTTTGCCTCCCATGCCAGAAACATTGATTGCTATAATATTTCTATTGGGCTTGGGGGCAAAACCATTGCATGATCCATGTTGATATCGTTTTCTAAGATCTTTGCGGAAGATATCATATTGCAGGTTCCTATCGACGCTACTTCCGCCAAATCAATTGGAGGTGGAAGAGCAAAAGTTCCCATTAGTATAGGATCTTTTAGTAGGCCTACTCCGATATTATGAAGCGAATGGGGGCTTCCATGGATCATGGGAATGCTTCCTGTAACTTGTGAACCATGGGGGAGGAAGTTTTGTTGGTCGACGATTGTAATCCCCCCTTGAAAGGGAAATGCAATCTTTCTAAAATAGGTCGACACGACAGCTGCCATAGCATATATCCATGGTCTTCCTAGTAGGATGTTGTAATCAAGATTCCCATCGATGACTTCAACATCTATTTCTATTGTTTTCCCTCCTAGTTCAACTTTCAAGTTATTTAGGATACCGTACGGGGTATACGTCCTTCCGTCGAATGCCTTTAATGTTGTCGCAGATCGCGACAAGGTTGGAGATCCTAAATTTTTCCAGCAGCTCATCGACATGATACATGTAGATGCCCCCTCATCAATAATCATTCGGTGAACAGTCTTGTTGAGGGCTTTCACTTGAACAAGGAAAGCTAATTGAGCTGGTAACTGAGGATCGTACCCTTTGTCGTCAAAGGATACAAGATTGGAATCCTTTGGATCAATCCCACCAATGGCTGATAACAAAGCCTGCCTTTGGGATGGACAATTTTGTAGTACTTCAAGAGTCGACATAGCGGATGGCGATTGGGCCAAATCTTCCACTATGTTATAATGTTGCGCTGCTCTAGCGCGAGGATTAAATGTCGACTTGTGTACTACTCCCTTTGGCGGTTTTATTGTCAATTCAGGGATGGTGGGTGGTACAACTTCTGTCGAAGTTGTTATCAAACTACTTGGTTGATCTTTATCCTTGTTGTTCGACAGCTGAGGATTCCCGTAATCTTTGTTCCTTGTCGAAATCAAAGCATCATTTTGCTGTTTCGAAATCGACAACATTAGCACTTGAGACGGGGAAGCATTTCCACTTTCAACCAGATTTGTTCCTAGATTCGGAAACGGATCGGTTAACACTGCTGAGGTTTTCGAACTTTTAAAGAATCTTTTAAGCTCAGCTTTGTATGGACATTCTTTCGTCCAATGATCCTCATCGCATATCATGCACCCTGAAGGTGGTTTCCTATTTCCAGGAGGGTTTGAAGAAGATTTTTCAGGAGATTGCTCATCCTGTTTCTTCTTCTTCCCTTTTCCTTTCTTTTTGCTTCCTGGTTGTTTGGTTTCTTTGCCTTTATCTGTCGATACGGCATTTAATTCCGAAGCAAGATGTTCGTCTTTTGCATTTTGACCTGAAACTTTACGGGCCTTTTTGGATGTGGCCCTTGTCGATTTCGTGTCTGTCATGCCAATCACGCCATCGCCGGCATGAGAGTCATTGTTTGATTTAGGAGGAGGAGGAATCGAGGATTCCGGTCTAGGGGCATCAGGTATTTTGTCGTAGAGCATGCCGGACTGAGTGTAAATCAAATCCAGATATTGTGCGTGAGAGATCACTTGCTCTTCTGTTACGACTCCTCCCTTTGCCACATCTTCCGTGATGGAAGGCAGTAATGACTTGATAAACCATTCAGCTAATAGCTGATCGGGAACGTACGTTTTTACCATCCTACAACGACGCCGCCACTCATGTATATGATCGGATATGTGAGTGGCTGTTGTCTGTTTAAAGTTGGTAAGCAGTTCTATTCCCGTTTCATACCTTATCGGTAATTGAAAATGGGTTAAAAAGGTTGTGGCTAAGGTGCTGAAGTTGTCGAATGAAGCTCTAGGCAATTCAATGTACCATTTTGCCGCTGGACCTGTTAGTGTCCTCTGAAAAAAGAGAAGCCTTATCGAATCATCATTTAAAGTGTTTGATGAACACCATAGATGAAATGTCATCACGTGATTCGATGGATCTTCACCCGGATTTCCATTAAATTTAGGAATATCTGACGGAAGTTTGTGTGGAATCGCTGGCCACCAAGGGGCGTAAGCAATTGGATCGTTTGTTAGCCGGTTTAAATCAGGTAACTCTAAAGTTGCCATGAATGGTAACTGTTGATTCAGGTTAGGTGAAGCATACCCAGGATACGATGGAATCGCCTGAGCAACTGGTCTTTGCATACCGGCATAATGCATTTGATGCTGGTATGTTTGGTAAGGTTGGTGGACTTGACCATTATAAAATGGTTGATTTTGACCATTTTGAATGTACGGCTGTCCACTGTTTGCAAAGATCTGTTGCTCAGCACCTTGGTATACTTGTTGGAATTGTGGTTGTTGGTATTGCACCAGCCACGGTTGTGAAGCCATGTGCTGTTGCCCGATACTAACCGTTTGACCAAGGTGAGGGGTAATTGTACCCGTCTGGGCCTGTGTCGACCCACTAGTAGGCGATTGTAGTTTAGTCGCAGGGTCAATAGGCTATTGCATTACAACCTGAGAAACTTGAGGTTGACACACAACAGGTAGTGCTTGAACTTTCGACACAGTCACAATAGCTGGCGTAGTGGGTATGTTCGGCACAGGTACACATTGTTGCATCGAATATACAACCCTTGGTTGTTGGGGTAGTATAGGTACCCAACCACTTGATGTAATTCTAGTATAACCTGAATGCTGTTGTGAACTCTCGTATGGATATCCTCCCGGAGGTGGTAATGAAAGGGCGTACTACCCCCCATACGGTGGTAATCCAGAACTAAAGGGAATTGTTTGCCCTTGGGGACCGGACTGCCCAAATTGACCTCCAAATGGATCAATTTGTTGAGACTCAACATAAGAGTTTCCGGGTATAATTCCGGATGAACAAACAGGAACGGACCAGACTGTCGAAATAGTCCCTGGATGGATTCCTTCTAGTGGTTGTGAGCTAGTCAGGACAGATGGTATGCCGGCAAACATTGTCGGAGTGACAGCAGGGAGTTCTGCCGTCGCTGTGTCAGAAGACACAGTCCTAGATGTTGACGGTTGTTCAGACATTTTTAGTCTATCCAAAATATTACCTAGTGATTCTACAGGAACTTCCGCTGGTGGTAGACTAACTTCTGATGTTGAAGGAAATAGAGTGACCCCGACTCCAAAATGTGTTGGAGTACTTGCTTGCGGATCTTCTACAATTTCCTCTATCGCAATCAGACCAGGTGGAAGGGGAAGACCGTCAGGTCCATAAAATATTTCTGGTGCCGAAGAGGCAGTGACAGATGTTTGAAAAGTAAGACACTCTGAACCGGTTATGGATGGAACTGGTTCAGTAACACAAGTGCTTGTTCTCAAACTAGGATCAGTATCACTGTCCTTCTATGGTTGTTGAACTTCTTCTATTGAGGCAGGGATTCCAGAAATGCTTGGAGTAACCGGAGTCTCTAATGTCGTTGGAACACTTGTTCTAACTTTGATTGGAGACTTGGATCCTGTTAAACGAGTCTGCTTTGTCCGTACTGGTTTCGCTTCCGGAGACAAAGACGGTTGACTCGTAAGCCTCCGCGAACGACGGGGTTTCAATTGACTTTCTTCCACGATTGCGGATTACTCGATCAACTAAAATAAAAGGGAAAGTATGTTTCCGTGTTAAATGAATTTTAGACTCTTTTGACACAACTTTGTTTTTTCAGTTTTAAAGAGTCGAGAAAAAACAAAAGATGACTCTAGTCTCCTTCGATTTTTAATGAGCTTGAAGTGACAAGTGCTCAGATGGACCTTTTCCGTTAAGGAGTCTGAAAAGGAACGAAAGGGACTGCTCTGGAGGTCTAGGTAGAGGGAGTGCCAAACCAATCGCAAAACCGCAGAATACTTTTTAGGGTATGGCGGTCGATCTTCTTGAATGCTGTGTTCAGTGCATTGCGATCAGTAGGGCGGCCGACACGGCTTCCTATGGATAAAGGTTTTATGCCTATAGGGGTCTCCCAATATATACTCGACGGTATGTGGGAGCACAAGTCCGTACTGGCACTTATCGTCTCAAAGTGGAGGAATCACGCAACCAACAGTGAGGACAACAGTTACCAGGCTTTACGACACCGGAATACGTCTCTAGCCTAGACCTCTAGATGTTGTGCGTTAAGTTACAAAGCGTTGTTAAGTTCATTGAATTTATTTTAGGTTGATCTTTCTTATGAAGTTTGCCTTTTGGGTTCACCACGAGATGTAGATGTAATTCCTAAAATGCAATCTAAAGATGATAAGCAAGCTTTTATCTCTTTTCAGCAATGAAAATCCTAGCTACAAGGGGAAAAGAAAGACACAATCTTTTCTCAAAGAGCAAAGAGCACACTGTAAATTCACTTTTCCTAAATCAAGCCATACAAACTGTCAATATGCAAATGCACTTGTGCATGTATTTGTTTTTCACTTTCTTAATATTGATGCCTAAAAAGAAAGTTGTTGTACAAATTTGAACTCGATTTCAAGTGAAAAACACAAACAAGCTTCCTTTCGAAATAAAAAAGTAAAGACGATTACGACACTTTATGATTTTGAAGTAAACACTTGTTTCGACACTAGAAATTCACAAATTCAAGCCAAAGACAAAAGTGAAAGCGTAATCAACTGTCAACAGCAAACAAGCTTTCTCCTAAGATCAAAACGACACTTACGACAGATCTAGATCTAAGGGCGACAGTATGACCAGTTTACTTTTGCAATGGGAAACTGTAAATGACGTAACAAATACACAAAAACAAATACAGTTTCTTTTATACAACTGAGGCGGAATTAAGGCAAAGAAAAGGGACTTTTAGACAGACAAACACACTGATCACAGGCTGCAAAAATCAGAGGCAAAACTGGAAAAAGTGAGCAAAGAACCTCAGCTAGGCAGGGCTAGGCTGATCAACGCACCTGCTACACAGAGAAACTGAATTGCAACGCAGGTAGCCCTCTCGGGAACTGCGCTGAAATGCAGAGTCTCTTCACAGAGCCTGCGCTGAAGCAGAAACGAGAATTTTCTCTGGGTTCTGGGTCACGGTTTGCAGTTTAATCTATGGTTTTTGGCCGGATAAAAGCAATCAAATGTGTACAATCAGAGGGTTGATTTACAAGAGGTTTGAGAGCTATCACAAAGGGTAATCAGATCATTTGTGAGTCAACTGTTCAGATCATAAACAGGCCCAGTGAATGGACTAGAGTAGCAGATGTCTACTTTGCATTTGTAAATGGCAAATGGAGTTCGATTCGCCACTCCTAAGTTTATGAGATGAACAACAATAGAAACAGAAATAAACTAACTAGATACGATCCCCAGCGGAGTCGCCATTTTGTTTTCGGGAAAAGTGTCTATTCATAACGAACCTATCCCACAGGGTTGTGACAGAGACTTTAGAAACAAACAAGGAAAACTACTCTTGTATTCTTCTTTATGAACTATAAACGAAGATGATTAAAATGAACCGACCTGTGTCTTGCGCTAGTTGTTCGATCCAATCTATCCTCTCTTTGCCAGCTTCCACCGATCTGCTCCCTCACTTGCCCAACGTCACCAAGTTCCTGCAAGTTCACAGAAGAGAGAAACTACACAAAGACATAGATTTATGTTCATAAAAAGCTTAGGATCAGATTTAAGCTAAACATACAAATATAATACACATCAGATATACAAGCATGTAGGAGAAACTCAAGTAGTTTTATTGATAAAACAAGAAGATCCAGGATGAGTTACAACTGATGAGTCCTGATCCAGCACCAGCCTCCCAGCATAGAATCCCTTATTCACCTCTAACAAAGCATAAATCACCCAATACTCTGATATCAATCACAAAACCAACAACAATTCTCTGCAATGTACAAAATTCCAGCCTTTGGATCTCTTGGTGAGGGATCCATATATAGATGTATGCAAAGAGGATGAGTCATCTCATGAATTGATTAGTGGCTTCTCTCTGTTAGTTCTTGCTTCCACTTGGAGACTGAGAGCCTCTTACTCATCACTGGTCAAATTCAGTGAGGCAAGTGTCATTGGAGAAGATTCTGGAAGCTTCCATTGTCTCTCCACCTCGTTGAATGACTCTGCCACTTGTCATTTCCCGCTCAACGCACCCTGGTAGTGCATTCAAGTGCATTGCAACGCACCTAGCCAGTGTATTTGGGTGCTTTGCAACGCAATCATCTAGTGGAGCTCTTGAAATGATCCTGTTTTGACTAGTTTTGAGCTGTTTCTGGTGGAGAACTTCTGGGAGAAGCTGTAATTTGTTGACCTTGTTTCTTTAGGAGCTGGAACAACACCTTTAGGGACTTAGGATCCCTTGGTTTATGGAAATTTCATGCTTATAGCTATAAGGCAAAAAAATGTCTATAACAACTCTGTCTTCAAACTTTATTATTCTCTATGTTTTCTTCTGAATTAGAATAAACAGTGAAACCTTGATTGCTCCTGTTTTCTATTTCTATCACTTTGATTATTAATTAAAGAATACTTAACTTCTCTTTATTAGCAATCAATTCAAGTTCCCTTTTTCAAATAGGTTGAAGGATTCTTAACTGCTCTTCACCCCTTTTGAAACCATTCCACTTATTCCAAATCTTTGTTTGTTCCTTGTTTGACCATCTTTCTCTGTAAAACCATATTTTGTCGAAAAACCAAGTCCAGTTAAGCCATCGTCTTTGACTCCATTTGCCTAATGGCCTAAAATACTCAGTCTTACCCCTTTGCTATTGAATCTCACCACCCAAACTCAAACAAAACTCTCAAACTTCATAACTAGCCTAATACTTTTCAAAAAACAAAGCTAAAACTTAAAAAGAGAGCTCTCTCTGGATACAGATTGGCTAGAATCTGTATCTAAAAGATTGGTTCGTGGTTACCTCGGCCTCCTTTCCCTTTCTTACAACTTTTGGGAAAACCTGAGTGATAACATAGTGGCAACTCCATTGGGGAACTGAATAATTTGTTTGTTACTATTGTCTACTTTCTAAGCTACAGACGGAGCCTGAAGTTAGCCAGGTAGCCTTTGAAATGCTCTTGGTTTGAAATTGAAGAAGTAAATGAATGCTTCTTCAGTCTATCTCCGGTCTAGTTTATAGATTGGACATTTGTTTCAAATACTTGATCAGTTCCTCTTTTCAAATAAGTTGTTAAGAAAGTTCAAAACCCATATCTAAAACTTCTTAAGGAGATTGTTAAAGTTGTATTGTTAAACCCCTTTAGAGAGAAACCCAAAAATATGCCTAGAAACCTGGCTTCAGAAAGGATTCATTACACTAGATCTAATCCTGATCCAAATCCACCACCTGTGTTTGAAAATCCTAATTTGATTCCTAGGATTCTTAGGAGGCAAGAGAGCCAAGAGAGTTCTGCTAGTTCTTGGCCTCTATAGAGATCAATATCCTATCCTGTCAAGTGGATTTACCTTGAGGACGAACCTTTTGATGAATGGTTTGAAACCTCTTTATTTGTAACCTTTTTGGAATCTGGGTTAGCCCACACAGTTCATGATCCAATATTTATTGAAAATTTGCAACTTGAAGTTGTCACTTCACACCTTGACAGACATTTGCATAACTCCATTCAATCTGAGCTTACCTCTGAAGAAACACCAAACCTTTCTGTGATCACTACTGCCTCTCCAAGTTCATCATCAACACCTCAGACTTCCCAACCTCAAGCCACCCCTTCCACCCCTCCATCCACAACTCACATTCCCATTGTTATCCCTACCCCACCAGTTGTTACATCTATTCCTGCAGCCATGGCAAATAGATACACTCCTCTGCACTTACCTGCCAATCCAGGGGCTATGCCCCAAGACTATCAAAGTAAAATCACTCCTTTTGATGGCACCGACACCTACACAGCTCAACAACATACCAAAAAGATGACTGATTATTTTGAAATATATGATGTTGACACTGATGATGTTAGAATGAGAGTATTTGTCCAAAGTTTGACTGGAGATTTTAGAACATGGTTTAGAGACCTCCCTGCAAACAGTATCAATGACCTACAAGCTCTTTACCAGACATTTTTGAATAGATGGGAAAAGAAGAAAGATCCTCTCCATATTTTAACAAAATATGAAAACCTAAAAAGAGGCACCCAAGAAACTGTCCAAGATTACTGCACCAGGTTCAATAATGTTTACAATGCTATTCTTCAAAATCTAAGACCTCCTCCAGATTTGGCCTTGATCAAATTCCCTGATGGATTTGATTCTGATATGGCATACCAACTTAGGGAAAGAGCTCCTCGAACCTTAGAAGAGATGCAAAGTATAGCTGTCAGTGTTGAAGCCAACCTGATATCTAAATGAGCTAGAGCCAGAGCTGAAAGGAGGATACCTTTTAAAGAGGAACTTTCTGCCTTTGAACATAAATTAGATGCTATTATTAAAGGAATGGATAGGCTTGGAGATAGAGTAGAAACAATCTAAAGAAAATCCCCTTGGGATAGTCAACCAAGCAATACTGGGAGGAATCCAAATTTTAGGAAGAACCAAAACCCTAATACTGGAAAGACTGGGCCTGACCAAAATATTAGACCCCCATTCTACGAAAATTATGCTGAAGCCTCAACTTCTAATGAACCAACAGAAGACACTCAAATTAATTTGATGGGACTCAACAATGAACGACAAGTTTTCTTGACCTAAGAGGATCAAGAAGCTCACATGCTTAAACAATTCCAAACTTAGTCAGGTGAATCATTTGACTTTAGGGAGGGATATGATACAGCCATTTATGAAGTCCACAAGCAATATAATCGGAAAATCCATCGCAACCAAGGTCCATCATTTTGAATGGGCACGCTTGCAGGTTTCAAGGTTGAAGACAGATCTAGCTTTTATTAAAAGATGCAGAGACTCCTCTACCATGCCTGTCTTTGCCCGGATTAATCATCGCCTTAACACTCCCCAAAACCATCAGGTTTTCCTTAAGGCGAGTTTGGCGTTAATAAGGGCTGAAATCAGTAGGGTCAGGAAATCTCTGGATTTGCTTTCTCGGTTTCTTTTGGGTTTACATCTGGATCTTGGGAACTTGTTTTCATCTTCCCTTTGGGCCAGAATAGATGCCTGTTCTGCTCTGAAGTCCCTTCGGTTAGAAGAGATTCGGCAGCAGCATCAAGCTTCTAAGTTTCAGAGGCTTGTTGATAACTCTGCAGTTCAGGATAGATCAAGGGGAGCAACTTCCCGAGCTGTATTTCTCCTGGTCAAATCTCTGTGCTTAATAGATGGTTATCTGACAGGTCTATTGATGACAGAGCTGCCCTTTCCTGCAGATTGGGGTTTGGCTCCCAAAAAAGCGTTCTTCCAGATTTCTGCATTGAGTGAAATCATTCTGGTGATAATGAGTGCTCTCCTTCTGGCGCCAATCATCCAGATCGCTCTTCCTTTCCAGGCGTGGGTCAGGTATCGCTTGGCGGCTGCATGGCTGGGGGTAACTCTCCTCCGATTCCTTCTTCCTTGCCTGCGCTGAGGGTTTCTGATCCAGTGGTTTCTTCTGCGCTGTCTCCTTGTGGTATCTCTGTTTCCTCACTGCGTGGAAGGTACTCGGAATCAGGCGGGTTGGTTGGGTTCAGCAAGGGCTCAGATCCAGCGTCTGAGGGTTCGCTGTCACTCGGCTCTGAACGCTCCTTGGTACATAACTTATCTGCAGAGCCCAGATTCGGTTTAACTGGCAGCGTGGGTTCAGATCCGTTGGCCCCTGATTCTGATCGCCCTTCGGTGCGTGGCAAAGAGCCCGATGTCGTTTCGGCTAGTCGTTCGTTCAGCCTGGGTTCCGCGTCGGTTGGTCTGGTGCGTAGCTCGTCCTCAGAACCTGGAACAGCTGTGGCACGCCGGTCAGAGGTGGTCGTTGAAGGCTCGACCCCCCTCCCTCATCCTGTGGTTTCTTGTCGTCCTCCTTCAGGCCGGTTGGTCAGCTTGGTGTCACCAGTGGTTTGCAGCTCCCTGATGCAGAGCTTGTCCACAGAACCGGAGATCGATTTGGCCGTTGGGTTCAGGGAAGGCTCGACCCCCTCTCCCCGTCCGCTGGACCGTGACAGTCACTCTTCAAGGGGTGCGCTGTCCTCTTTTGGTATTGATAAAATGCGTATTGATGGTAATATCCTTAGGAATAGTGATAATAAGTATTCGAATTATAACTACGTTAATAAAAACTATAATATTATTAATAACGATGAGAATAATGAGGTTAACTATGGTAATAATAATGGTATTAACAGGAATTTGGATGCGTATAATAACTTTCTAAAGAATAATAATAATAGTAATATTTATAATGATAATATTAATAATATTAATAGTTATAATAAGAATAATAACTATATTATTATTAATAAGAATAATAAGGATTTGAATAATGATATTATCTATAGTAATAATAATAGTATTAATAGTAAATTGATTCGAATAATAATAGTAACTTTAATAATAGTAATAATATTAATAATATTAACAATAATCATAATCATTATAATAATAATAGATTCCTTAATAATAAAAACAATAAGAATTCGAATAACAAGTACTCATTTTTTAATGATAATTTTTCTAGTAGGGAGAATAACAGGAATGATGTTTATAATCAAGGTCTTTCTTCTCGTTTTAATAATAGGGTTTTAAATCTTTCCAGTTTCTCCTTTCCCCCTTCTGTTTTTAAAGTTTTAGGCAAAGGTTTAAATTTTGCCTTAGCTCCGAAGAAAATCCCTGTAGATGATATCATTTGTGACATTGAGTTTGGGATCAGGGATTTACCTGATAGGGTCAAGGACACCATTAGGCAAGATTGTGCGGTTGTCTTAAGAAAGGCTAAGCCCCCTAAGAGCAACCTTAGCAAGGAAGAATCTGCCGCTCTCAAATCCTTAAACCAGAACAAGGATATCATTGTTTTAAAGGCTGACAAGGGTGGTGCTTCCGTCATTCTTAACAGGGCTGATTACCGCAGTAAGATGTTGGATCATCTTCATAATAGTGGTAGCTACAAAAAGCTTCCTAAGAATCCGTTAAAGAAGGTTGCTAAGAATGTGGCGCTTGCCATTAAATCCATTAGCTCAATGAGTTCCCTGCACCATAAACTCATTGAAAGCAACCCTATCACGCCTAGGATCTATGGTCTCCCCAAGATTCACAAGGATGGGGCTCCCTTGAGGCCCATTGTCAACACCATTGGTGGTCCTACCTACCTTCTTGCTAAGTTCCTGGCGTTAAAGCTTAAGCCCTTGGTTGGTCGTACGGAGTCCTTCGTAAAAGACTCTGCTTCCTTCATTAGGGAGCTCAAGGACATCAAGCTTGACCCTGGGGACATTCTTGTTAGTTTTGATGTTGTTTCCCTCTTCACTTGCATCCCTATTAGTGAGGCCATGGAGGTAATCAACCGCCTAACAGATCCTGACACTGCTAAGTTAGTTGAGATCTGTCTCACTTCTACGTTTTTCTATTTTGAGGGAGAGTTCTTCGAGCAAACCTGCGGGGTTGCCATGGGCTCACCCCTTTCCCCTGTCGTTGCTAATATTTTCATGGAAGATTTTGAGTCCAAGGCTCTAAACTCTTCTCGGCTCTTGCCAAAGCTTTGGAGAAGATATGTGGATGACACCAATGTTATCTGGTCTCACGGCCAAAAAGAATTAGATCTCTTCTTCAATCATCTCAATAATCAATCCTCTGCCATTAAGTTCACTATGGAGCAGGAGGTCGCTGGTTGCCTTCTGTTCCTCGATATTCTTATTTCTAGGAACAGTGTTGGTTCCCTCGGCCACCAAGTTTTTCGGAAGAAAACGCATACTGAACAGTATCTTCATGCCAATTCCCATCATTTCCCAGCTCAAAAGATGGGTGTTCTCAATACCCTTGCTACTTGGGCTCTAAGGATCTCAGATAAGAAGAGTTTTGAGAAAGAAAAATCCCATCTCCTTGATGTCTTTGTTGAGAATGGCTATAGTAGATTCATGGGTCAGAGGGCTTTCCTTAAAGCTTCCAAGAATTCGTTGTCCCAACAAGCACCAAAGGAGCGAGTTCCAGGTGTCCATCTGCCGTATGTTCAGGGGACCACTGATAAGATTGGTAGGATTCTCAGGACGCATAGTGTCCCTGTGACCTTTAGGCCCCTGAACACCATTCGCATGTCCCTCCGATCTGCGAAGGATCCTATCGACCCTAAAGATATGAAAGGGGTGTACTTGATCCCCTGTTCCTGTGGGACCCCCTACATTGGGGAAACTGGTCGCTCCATTAATCAAAGGATTAGTGAGCATGCAGCAGACCTTAGGCATAGGCGAACTAAGTCTTCCGCTTTAGCTGAGCATGCTGAGAAAACCAATCATCATGTTTGTATTGAGGAAGCTAGTGTTATTGCTAAGGTTTCGCACTTCCATCATCGGAAATTTAGGGAGGCACTTGAGATTGAAAAGAGGCCGAATAATCTCAATAGAGATGATGGCTGGAAGATCAGTTGGTGTTGGGTCCCAGCACTCTCGACCTAGTCGTCCTTTTTTTTTTTTTTTTTTCATTTTTATTTTATTTTTATTTTTGATTTTTATTTCTATCTTTATTATTATTATTATTATTATTATTATTTTTACTTTTATTTATTTATTTTTATTTATTTATTTATTTTTTTTCATAAGAATAGTCCTGTTTTTAATTTCTCTAATTTAACTTACCATTTTAATTTCTCTAATTTAACTTAACACTAAAATATTACCTTTATTACCATTTTAATTACTTATTATTTTTACAAAATTTTAATTTATTTTTATAAAATTTTAATTTATTTTTAACTTATTTTTTATATATTATTTTTAACTAACAATTCAATTATTTATTAATATTTTTTATTATCATTAAATGATTTTTATGAATTATTTTAGTTACTAATTTAACTAGCATTTCTATTATTTATTAATATTTTTAGCTAACTATTATTATTAAATTATTTCTATTATTTATTTTTGGTCCCCCTAGGGTATTTTCCTTAAATATAATTTTTAATTATTTATTATTAATATTTTTAACAAACTATTATCTTTATATTATTTTATTTCATTTAGTTTAAGGGATTGGTCCCCCTAGGAAAATTCTTTTCCTTAAATATAATTTTTAAATATTTATTTTAACTTAATATTTTAATTATTTATTAATATTTTTAACTAACTATTATCATAAAATTATTTTTTGGTTCCCCTAGGGTAATTTTTTCCCTTTAATTATTAAAAAGTGTTTTGACCCAGGTACCTAGTCAAAAGTAGCTGTTGGTCTCTTTAGCCGGTGGAGGCTCTGCTCTGTCTATTTAACTTGCTAAGCTGGATCTGTTTCTTCAACTTGTCCTAAACGATGAACCACACTAGTTGGTTCGAAACACGTAGACAAATGATGTTTCATGTGATCTTCGCCGAAGAATCTTTTGTAAACTTGATATGGATCACAGAAGCCTAAAATCTACTAGAATAGAAGTTCCTGAAACCAACAAACAGAAAGATATCAAGCAGCCTAACAAAGGTAAGATCAATACCACCCCTGTACATATTCTTTCCAGAACAGATCCTAATCCAAATAACCTAATCATTGAAGATGTATTCGATAATCAACCCAATAACAGACAATCTTCCACTTCTATTCCTCCCAAAGAAAATGTAGAAGAACCTCCAGAAGTTGATTTGGAAACAACTTCAGCCCATAACCCCACTCCTGAAAAGGAGAGAAATACAGAGAATATAGCAGAAAAAGAGAATCCAACTGTCCGAAATACAAGAACTCAGACTGAAAAACCTTTTAATCTTGAGACTGAAGTAGGCAAATTAAAAATAGTTGTTCCATTGTCAGAATTAGCTAAACATGATGTCTACAGAAGCCAAATCAATAGATCACTCCAAATTTCTGTGAATGAAGATTCAGTAAATGTTTTTGATGATCAGCCTGAATTGATTTTTGGCCCTGAGGTAAATGGAAAATCAATAGATGGAGGAGTTCCTCCTTTCTATGTAAGTTTGAATATACATGATAAAATACTTCATAATTCCATGTTTGATTCTGGTGCTTCTCATAACTTAATGCCTAAATCTATAATGGAGAAACTAGACCTAGACATCACCAGGCCATACAAAGACCTATTTTCTTTTGATTCAAGTCAGGTCAGATGTCTAGGATTGATCAAAGACTTATGTGTATCGCTGGTTCAGTAACCTGCCAAAACCATCTTAATGGACATAGTAGTAGCTGATATTCCACCAAAGTATGGCATGTTATTGTCCAGGTTTTGGGGTGCAAAGCTCCAAGGATCTCTACAATTAGACATGTCTTACACTACTATTTTAGTATTTGGTCAACCTAAGAAATTGTACAAAGAAACTTTAATGAAGTATGTGGTAAGTAGCCAGGAGAAACCTCAAAATTTCCCTATCTACTCCGTTCACTCTAATATGGATTCTTTCATTCTCTACAATGCTGAAATTGATCCTTCAACTGAAGTAAAAGTTTTAGCAGTTGAACAAGAAGAACTTCCAAATGAAAAGTCTAGTGTTCAAATTCAAGAAATTTTTGAGAACAATGATACATCAGATACTCAAGAGAAACTAGAAGAAACTAAAAAACCAGATCTTCCTATTAAACAAATCCCTGAGACTCCTGATACTAACTATGAACATGAGATCCTTTGGTACTTAGAATTTGATGGTTCAATTAATAAATTAGGAGCAGGAGCAGGAATTTCGGTGCACAATCTTGAAAATGATCATGCCGAAGGTCATGCCTACAGATTAAACTTTAAGTGCACTAATAATATGGCTGAATATGAGGCTTTGTTGCTAGGTCTTAAACTGGTCAAAAGTTTAGGAGCAATTAGGATATGAGTCCTAGGAGATTCTGATTTAATTATTCAATAGATAAAGGGAAGTTTCTCACAAATGATCCCAGATTAAGATCTTATAGAGGAACAGTGATTGAGATTCTCAATACATTTCTAGAAACTCATCTTGCCAAAATCCTAAGAAAACATAATCTGCAAGCTCATAGCTTGGCAATGTTTGCCAACACCTGTAAACTACCATTTGAAGCTAATCATTAGTTCACAGCCGAGATTAGACACAGGCCAGCCATACCTGACAATGTAAAGAACTGGCAAGTGTTTGACAATGATAATCAGATTAACAATTTCTTAACCCTAGAGGAAGAATTTTCTAGTATTAACATAGATGTAGATACAGTTAGTGAGTTTGATCAAACAAATAAAATAGAAACAGACATTTCAACAGAAAGTGCAACTCAAATGCTTCATCCAACAAAATTTACCAATAAAGAAATGCAGGATCTTAAAGAAATGGACATTGATGAAATTATTGAAGGAGAATCTGAAGTTATTAATTTAAAAGATAATCAGTTGCCTAAAGGATTAACTCCTTTGGAAGATCTCTTTGATTTCAATGATATTCCAAAGAAACCCAAGATGGAACCTCTAAAAGCTGACATTGAAGACTATAACTTGGGAACTGAAGAAAATCCGAAAATGATAAAATTATCCAAATCTTTGCCCCCTGAACAAAAACTCAAATATGTTGAACTAATGAGAGAATTTCAGGATGTCTTTGCCTGGAGTTATGAAGACCTAAAATCTTATGACACCTCTATAATTCAACATACCATACCTTTAAAGGAAAATCAAAAACCGTTCAAACAAAATCTCATAAGGATTAACCCTGTACTACTTCCCTTAATTGAAAAGGAAATCAAATGAATGTATGAAGCAGGGATAATTGCTCCTATCAGGTTTCCAGAGTGGGTGTCTAATTTAGTACCTAATAGGAAGAAAACTGGAGAAATTAGATTATGTGTTGATTTAAGAAATGTAAATAAGGTTTCTTTGAAGGACAAATTTTACAAAGAGTAGTAGGTGCCTCTAGGATTTCACTTTTGGATGGGTTCTCAGGCTATAACCAGATTCTGGTTCATGCTGATGACCAGGGGAAAACTGCTTTTAAAACACCATGGGGAACATTCAAGTATGTTAAAATGCCATTTGGACTTAAGAATGCAGGCGCAACTTTCCAATGAGAAATGGACATAGCTTTTGCAAAATAAATTCATGATTTCTTAGTTATATATCTGGATGACCTCACTGTTTTTTCTAAATCATATTTTGTTTGGTCTAGAGGAAGGCAAACTCTTGGGCCATATCATCTCCAAAGATGGCAATAGAATTGATCCTACTAGAATAGAAGCCATTTAGCAAATACCACACCCCAAAAATGTCAAAGAACTTCAAGTTTTCCTAGGAAAGATTAACTTTTTAAGAAGATTTATATCTAACTTAGCTGAATTAATTAGATTGATCAATAATATGTTGAAAAAGGATTCAAAGGTTAAATGGACAGTAGAAGCCAAACAAGCATTTGAAGAAATTAAAATGGCTTTGACTAGAACATCGGTCCTAACCAGCCAAAGTTTGATAGAGACTTCATAATATTTTCATTTGCATCAGAACACACCATTGCAGCTGTTTTGCTACAAAAAGATGATCAAGGATGTGAGAAACCTATAGCCTTTTTTAGCAAAGAACTTAGGGATGCACCTCTAAAATACAAAATTATGGAAAAGCAAGCTTATTCACTTGTGAAAGCTATTAATGACTTTAGAGTCTACATATTGTACTCCCATGTAATAGCCTATGTACCAAATGTTGTTATCAAAGACATCTTGACCCAGGATGGAATTGAGGGAAAACGAGGTAAATGGATTGCTACTATATTAGAGTATAATATTGAAATAAAACCTACAAAGCTTATAAAAGGATAGGGATTGGACAAACTCATGACCGAAACAAATTGCCAAGCCCTTGATATTAATGAACTGGATGATGAACAGGAGATGACGACTCCACAAATCAACTAGGCCTTCTTAGATTCACATTGGTATGCTGACATAATTTATGTATTATTAAACTTGCAGGCTCCTCCAGGGTTATCCAGAACAAAAAAAAGGTTTTTAAAGATGAAAGCTTCAAAATTTTGTATTTTAGATAATTATCTCTTCTGGAAAAATCATGAAGGTATTCTATTAAATTGTTTAATAAAAGAAGAAGCTGACAAGGTTCTCAAAGAATTTCATGTAGGGGACTGTGGTGGACACCTTTATTGGAAATCAACTGCAGAAAAAATCCTCAGAGCTGGATTTTATTGGCCAACCTTGTTCGTTGATGTAAAGAAATTTGTCACTGCTTGCCACAAATGTCAAATTTTTGAAGGCAAGAGGAAACTGTTACCCTTACCCCTGAGACCAATTTCCACTGAAAAGCCCTTCCAACAATGGGGTCTAGACTTCATTGGAGAAATCCACCCTCCCTCTTCTGGCCAACATAAATGGATTCTAACTGCCACAGACTATTTCACCAAATGGATAGAAGCCATTCCTTCCAGACAAGCCAATGACACAGTCATTATAGGATTCTTAGAAACCAACATACTGTCTAGATTTGGCTGTCCTGAAAAGATCATAACTGATAATGTTGCTGCCTTCAAATCCAATAAAATGATAAGTTTCTGTAACAAATACCACATCACTTTCGGCCATTCCACAACCTATTACCCTGATCTAGCTGAGTCTTCCAATAAAAGCCTAATTAATATTATTAAGAAATTGTTGGAAGATAACAAGAAAAATTGGCACAAGAAGCTAACTGATGCACTATGGGCAGACAAACTCACTACAAAGAAATCTATTGGAACTAGTCCTTATGAACTAGTCTATGGCATGAAGGCTATATTTCCTTCATCTTTAGGAGTTCTTGTAATGAAATTTCTTAAAGAATCTCAAGTGGAACCCAATGATATCCAAAGGAGGATTAACCAGACCATCCATCTGCAACAGACAAGAGAAGAAGTGTATCAAAGATCCCAAGTAGTACAAGAGAAACTTACGAATTTTTTTTATAAAAGAACCAAGGCAGAAGATTTCTACCTTGGAGACAAAGTTTTAAGATGGGATTCCAGGAGAGAGGATAAGGGAAAACATGGGAAGTTTGACTTCCTATGGAAAGGACCTTTTATTATCCAGGCCTTACAAGGGAACAATACTTACTTTCTGAAGAACCTGGATGGTACAGAAACAGAAGAAGGGCCAGTTAATGGTCGCATGCTGAAACACTACTTTGATCCAACTTTTTAATTTCTCACTACACAGTAATTTCTCACTATCAACCTGTCAGTCACCCCACTGTGTCAGGAATTCACAATAATAAAGTTCATGCCCTCTGAACTGGCCAAATAACCCACTTTTCCAAAGTTTTCATCATCAACGCGACTGTTATTAAAATAACTGCGCTGACTGACGCTTCATAACAGACCACATGCGCTGCCAGCGCGGAAGCACACGAGTTTTCCGCGCTGGTCGACTTTCATGACCAGCGCAGTCTTTGTTTGTATCAAGTCGTGCTGACATGGGCCTGTCTATTATTACTTTGCGATGTCAGTGCTCCAGTCCAGTTATGCACCCGCACTGATCCAGTTTGGGCGAATTTGTTCCAACAGCCAGCCTTCCAGATAACTCCAGACTTGGTTGTTGGCCTTGTGAGTATCGCCTCCCTTCTATGGCATGTCTGTTCGTCATTTGAAACCACCTCCCTTGAAGATAAGCCCATCCTTCCACCATTCATGGAGACTCCTTCTCCTATTTATACCTCTACCATTGCCATGAGCAGCTAGTTTGGATTGTGTGGAGTTTGTAGTGCTCAGATTGCTGCTACTATAGGTAGTTGGTGTGATAAGTGTGGAATTGCTAGATAGCTTAAGGAAGGTTGTGGAGTGTGGTTTGTGTGAGAGAGAGAGTTCTTGTCTTGGGAGTTTTATCTCTAAGGGTGAATGCTTAAGAGACTTGCTGGCTGGACCCTCTTGAGAAGGATATCGACGTCAAGACATTTGGTTGTACTCTTCTCTGTTATTGATTAATAATAGATGACTACTATTATGGTTCCATTCTCGTTTGTCTCTGTAATGGTTAATGTGAATTACATCCTTTCTGACTGATGTATAATTGCTTTTATTAGATTTCACGCTTTTGTTTTCCTTTCTCTTCGTGCGTACAGGTATCTACCCGCGGAGATCGTGGAGGATCATGACCGGCCAGAGCGAAGGAGCGAGAGCGGCATCTCTTCATCAAACTATAGCGTTGGAATCCAAGTAGGTGTCCATTGCCTACCTTTTACTTGCAATTAGGAACTTGCATAGTAGCATTGACTGATTGTTGCTAGACCCGTTCTGGGCTAGTAGGGATCGCCTCTATCCGTAGAGGGGATTTACCTCTCCAACAATTTGGCGACTCCGCTGGGGAGCTGGCCTTTGTCCCTTTTCATTCATTCTTGTTTTGAGCTTGCTTGATTGCTCTCTCTTTGAAGATTAGGGGTTAGTCTTTTACTTTTGGATTTCCTGGTTCAATCTGGGAAGTGCTTTAATTGTTTGAAGAACCCTTGCCTTGGTTTGGGAGCTTTTTGTTTGATTCTACTTGTTTTTTAGCCTCAGCGCGTTTTTAATTGAAACAGTCGCACTGACATCGCTTGCCGGTTTCTTGAGACTCGCGGTCATCGCGCTTTCTCATTGAACAGTCACGACGGTTCTGAAATCGAACCAACGCGGATAACCCGTGTCCTTCCGCGCTGACAGTGCATTGTTGCTACGCGTGACCTCTGGTCAGCACATTGTTGCTGAGTTCTACCCGTGCTGATCCTGTAGAATTCAATTTGTTTCAAATTTGCCTCCTGAGCTTGTTGGTTTGACTGTCCCTTACTCTTTCCACTTGGTTTATGGCTTGTTTTTCATTGTTTGAACTGTGAGACACTTGCTTGCGAAATCTTGTCGGGCGGATTTTGTTTCGTGTCCGGTGACCTAGTCTTAGCATCCCGTTTTCATTGGATTGATTTTGTTTTATCACTTGTTCACGAAGATCCGTTGCTACTTGCTTTTGCTTTTGCGAAAACCTTCCTCTTTTGCTTTCTTTTCTTGGTTGTTTAGGTGATTTTCCTCGAACCAGTCCTTCGGTTGTTTCGATTACTTCTCGCCACCCAGACATAGATTACAATTGCTTGGGTTCAACCAGCTCTTTTCACGCTTGTTGTGTTTTTCATTGAGTGATTTTGTTTCTCTTTACTCGGTGTTGCTGTCTCTCAAAATTCATTGTAAGTGCATTGTGCCATTGAAAAAGAAATCGAACTAATATCTTTTGCATTCAATTGTTAATCAAAGGAAGAGCATTTTATTGATTTTCATTCTCAAAAGAAAAGTCTCATTTCTTTGCCATTAGCTGCATTAGATTGTTCGATTGTTTGAGTTCATTTTTTTTTATTAAAAACTCTTAACCCTCTCATAGTTAGAATTCATTGAACGAAATGATGTTCCTTGGCATATAGCTTGCATCTAGGTAATTGTGAGAGATCACACGATAAGGCCTGAAATCGAAACTTAAATTCAAGATCAACCATAAAATAAACTGAATAAACCTAAAAACGCATTGGAACTTAACGCAAACATCTAGAGGTCTAGGTTAGAGACGTGTTCCGGCGTCTTTAAACATAGTCACTATTGTTTCACATTACGGTTGGGTGATTCCTCCTTCTGTGACTCGATAGTGGTCTAACACGAACTGTGCTCCCACGTACCGTCGCGTATATAGGGAGACCCCACTAGGCTTTTATCCTTGATCCATAGGAAGCCGAGTTTGTCGCCTTGTGAACCGTAACGCACCGAACACAACATTCGGGAAGATTGACTGCAGTACGGAAATTCCTTGGTTCTCATACGATTTCCAAGGTGTATAAGCAGTTTTACGGATTGCTTGGTAAACCCTTTACCTAGAGTCTCCAGAGCAGTCACTTTTGATCCTTTTCGGACTCCCTAAAAGAAAAGGTGCCAGTGAGCGTCTTGTCACTTCGTGCTCATTAAACATTCGAAGGAGACTGGAGTCACCTTTTCGTCCTTTTCTCGACTCTTGAAACATGAAAAGGTCAAGTTTGGTTCCTGTGTCTTAAAAATTTATTCGGCCACGATAACATTACCTGGTTAAATCTTGTGTGCGTTAGCTTGAGTAGGGTCTTTATCGTTAGTTTCCTTTAGGTTTTGTGTGGGGTCTTGTCATCCTGGCTGACCCGTCAACTCCCGGTCCGAGTGATCAAGGTTCTCCATCTTCTGTTGCTCCTGAGGTACCAGTTGTAAGAGATACTCTTCCTGTTATCCCAAGTATCCAGCCTATCAACGTACGTGCCCCGGGCGACGAGGATTACGAAGAAGATTGGAATCCTATCTGGGAGCCTGACGAAGACGATATCCCTCTTACTCCTCCCGGTATGTCGTCTCTGATGTCCACTTCCCACATGGATGAGACATCTCCCAACACAGGTGAGACACCCGTGGTGTCAAATATTGAAACTCCCATTCCGGCTACTTCTCCACTCCCTCCACGATATCAGTCGATGAGGGATAGAATAGCTGCCAGAAGTCCGTCTACGACTATATGGGATCCTAGTCTTATTGCCACCACGGGACCCTTTGTTTCACAACCCCTTAATACGCCTGTTACCTCGGTTCCCACCAATCCAACCGTTTGTGTAGCGTACTCGACTCTGGTCATTAGTGCCGTAACATCGTCTTCATCTACGAACGATGGTGCTGGTCCTTCTCACAGTCAAGTGAGTAATAGCCAGCCGGAACTTTCATCTGGAGTCATTGATCCTGCACAGAATGTTCAACCCTCTTCTGGTCCTGTTCCAGGAGGGGGGCCATATGATGCCCGGGGCAACCCATTGTGGACCCGAACTACCAAGGTCCCCTCTTTTATTACGATTCTACTGTTCAGTACCTCCAGTTCGCTCAATCCGCGCCTCTTCCTCATTTTGTTGAAGTCTCGGTACCGTTGTCCATATCTTACGACGCCAGTACTCATACTTTTCGTGGGCGCCAGGTAATCCCTGGGCAGCCTCAAGGACCGCCGAATCAAGGCCAGCTACCTTATGTGAAAACCCCTCAAGGGCAGCCACTTTATGGCCCACCTTACCCAGGACAATCTGGGGGCCCGCAAAGACAACCCTACCCGGGACAACCTTCGGCCGTTGGTGGTCCGTCGTTTTCCTATCAGAGTCAACCTTTTGGTTACCCAGGGCAACCTGGTACCCAGCAAGGTTACCCAACTGGACAACCAGGGCAGCCTTACATCCAACAAGGCCAACCTGGTCTCTAGCAGGGTTACCCATCTGGACAAGCTCGGCAAGTCTATACTCCTCAAGGCCAACCAGCAGTCCAGCAGGGGTATCCTCTTGGGCAGGGGAGGCAACCCTACATACAGCAGGGCCAACCTACTGCCCAGTCTGGTCATCTTTCTGGGCAAGAGGGGCAACCCTACGTACATCAGGGCCAACCCACTGCTCAATCCATGCATCCTCCTGGGCAAGGGGGGCAGCCTTCTATACAGCAAGGCCAACCCACTGCTCAGCCTGTGCACCCCTCAGGGCAGACGGGCCAACCTTCTATACAGCAAGGTCAACCCGCTGTCCGCCCTAATCATCCATCTGGACAGGCTGGCCAACCTCAGGGTCAACCAGCCGTCCAGCCGGCTCAGCCATCTGTTCCGCAAGGACAACCCTTGGTGGTTCACGGACAACCTGGCACCCAGCAAATTCATCCTTCTGGGCAAGCAGGTCCATCCCAAACCCAACCAAGTCAACCTTCCGGCCAGATGATCCAAGCCCAACCGGTTCAAGGACATTATTCTGGGCCCCAAACTCAAATGGGTTATCAAATGCAAGGTGGGCCACAGCCCCAACCTTCTTACCAAACGCAGCCTTCTTATCAGGCTCAGTATGGAGCCCAGCAAATGTATGGCTACCAGCAACCCCAGGGGCAAACTCAGTTTACTCCTTATCAAAATTATCAATAGATGCAGGTCACTCCTTACCAAAATTATCAGTACACTGCACCTGTAGGACAAGTTGCTAATACATGGGGTGTTGGGGGGCAGACACAGGGACAACTGTCCGCATATGGCCAAAATCCGTATGGACAGAACTCCTATGGGCAAGGTCCCTATGCACCAGGTCCTTTTGGGCCGGGTCCATCTGGACAGAGTCCGTGGGGGCAACCACCATCTGGTTGGAACCCTAATACTGCCTCGAATCTGCAGCCACAAATGTCCTTTAACCCTCAGTTGCCTTTCTTAGCGACGTTGGAACTTCCAGATGTGTCCAAGTTGACAAATGATCCTATTTTGCATAATCCGTATTGGCCACCAGTTCCAACCAAAATACCAGGTGATTGTCCAAAATTTGATGGCAAAGCTGGTGAAGATCCTCAGGCCCATGTCATGACCTATCACCTTTGGTGTTCATCGAACTCATGGCTTGATGACTCTATCTGGCTCCGCCTCTTTTAGAGAACTCTCACTGGTTCAGCCGCTAAGTGGTATATTGAGCTGAATCGCAGCATGTTTCAAGATTTCAACTCGTTGGCTATGGCGTTCTTAACTCATTTTTGAGTTACCCATTCGGTACGAGACGGGGACACATCTCCCCACGTCTCTCAAACAGGACATGGCTACGCACATATCTGATCATATACATGAATGGAGAAGGCGTCGTCGCTTGATCAAATTCTGGATTCCTGATCAACTCCTGACTGATTGGTTCACGACTTCCTTTGTCCCTGCAATTGCATGGGACATCGCCATGGGAGCTTGTGTAATTGAAGAGCAAGCGATCGCGCGTGCTCAGTACCTCGACTTAGTGTACTCTCAGTCGGGTACTTTATATGATTATCTGCCAGATGCCCCGAGGCCTGGACAGTCCAAGGCTCCGCCAAAACCATCTGTTGATGGAGTCATTGGCTCTGTAAACTCGTCATCGAAGAAATCGGCCGCGAACCCTGGGAAGCAAAAACAGAACGCTTCTAATGGAAATGCTTCTCAGGGCCAATCTAATTCTGGGAGTACCTCCGAGGTAAACGTCGTTCAGTCCACCGCGGCGGATAAATCCTCAAAAGGGAAAAAGAAAGGGAAAGCTAAAGATAAATCTGGATAGCCCAAGCAGGATCCCCCTAAGCCTCCCTCCGAGGAAGGAGCTAAATGAAAACCCAAGTATCCTTGTCTCATCTGAGATGAGGATCACTACACTAAGGACTGCCCAAGGCGGTTCGAAGTTAGTCGACTTTTGAAAGGTGCTCCTGGGCCTCCTGCTGTGCTTAAAGAGCCTTTCCCTTCCCAGTAGACTCAAATGGTGGCAGACCCGTCTCAATCCTCTTCCTCGTTCGGTTCTCAAGCATTCATGGCTGGAACGATTCCCATCCAAGTTTCAACTCGAACAAAAGATTATCCATCTCATGCCGGGAAAGAGCTGGAGGTTCCCTCCAGCGCTCCTCCGTCCAGTTCTGGTCCCCTTCACATCGAACGGCCTAGCACTGAGACGATCCCCCGACCCCCTCCAAAAGGCGTACTCAGGAAGTCATCTTATAACCCTAATGCTCGTGCTGCCCAGCATTATAGCATTGTTGAGGACTTAGCTCAGGCTCCGTCTGCTATGTCCGTGTTAGAAGTCCTCCAGAGCTGCCCCTCCCAGAGGAAGTCCTTGCTATCAGCCATTGGTGGCATCGACCCGGCAGATTCAGATTTGATTTCTTTTGATCTCGAGGGTTTTACACAGAGACTGCCTCACCAAGTTGCTTTCCTTATACAGGTCATCATCAATAGCAAAACGATTCACCGTACAGTTATTGATGAAGGTGCCTCAACCTGCATCATGTCTGTTGCTTGCTGGAAGGCTATTGGTTCTCCTACTTTGAGCCAGTCTCCTACGACCCTAGAAGCCTTCGATGGAAGAGAATCTCGTCCATATGGTATCCTCCAACGCTTACCTATCTCTTTAGAAGGGAAGACTGTAGAGGTGGAGGTCGAAGTTGTTGACGCCAATCTCACCTACAACCTCCTCCTTGGACGTAGCTGGACATACGCCATGCAAGCCGTGGCTTCCTCCCTGTTCCGTGTCGTTCGTTTCCCTCACCAGGGGAAGATTGTCACGGTGGACCAGCTCTCCTTTTTCGCTTCTTCTTCTGAAGGTAATGTGCCATTCGTGGAGCATACCTCCAAGTCATTAGTGAGTGTGGGTGCCGGACTTTTCAAAGATCCCGCTTTAATGGGAGTCTTTCCCCTCCCACCTCTGAATCTCGCCCCTGTCAACATGATCTCAGTACGTTCTGATCCATGGGTCCTTCCTCCCCCAAATCAGGAAGACTCCTGGGGTGATATGATGCCGTTGAGTCCTGCCGAGCTCAACTATGTCGAGATTGTCGCTGCATCGGCTCCCCCTCCTGAACCTGCTTTTTCAAGCAGTGTTTCTGATTCATATGATCATTTCCCTTGGCTGGGTGATGAGGCTACTTCGGATCCATTGAAGGAAACATTTCCCTCCGATGAAGCCATCATAGAGACCATGTCTCTCGAAGAGCTCCCTTGGTCAGATCACCACCATCGCTCTTCGTTTCTCCCTCCACATTCGGAAATGGTCTCATGTCTCGAGCGGTTTGCTTCATGTGTCCCATCCCCGCCCCTCCAAACACCTGTTCAGCTGTATCAAGTGTCTTCTGAGGGCAATATGGGCAACATCACGCAAACCCAAACCATCGAAATCTCTGTCAAACCAGGGGTTGTCGAGAACATTTACATTGGAGTCACGTGTACTCCTGAGGAGGTTCAACTTTATACTGCCTTATTTCGCGAATTCCGTGATGTCTTCACATGGTCCTACGAGGAAATGACTGGCATCAACCCTAGTATCGTGGTGCACGAAATACCAACGTACCCAGGGGCTAAGCCTGTTCGTCAGTGCCTACGCCCAGTGCACCCTCGAAAGGCTGCGGCCATCAAGGCCGAAGTCGAAAAGCTTCTTAGAGCTGGTTTCATTTATGCCATTCCCCTTACGGATTGGGTGTCTAATATAGTCCCCATGAATAAAAAGCAGGGCACTATCCGGGTCTGTGTTGACTACCGCGATATCAATCGTGCCTGTCCGAAAGATAACTTTCCTACGCCCTTCATCGATCAGCTTATTGATGACTGTGTAGGAAGCGAGATTTATTCGTTTATGGACGGCTTTTCTGGCTATAACCAGATCAACATAGCTCCTGCAGACCAGCATAAGACAGCTTTCATTTGTCCTTGGGGCACCTTTGCCTATAAGAAGCTCCCTTTCGGTCTCAAAAATGCTGGTGCCACCTTCCAGCGTGCGATGTCATACGCTTTCCATGATATTCGACACATCGTACAGCCTTACCTGGATGACCTCCCAGCTCATTCAGCTAAGCGTCAGGACCATCCCTCTCATCTACGCGAAATTTTTCTCCGCTGTCGACACTACCGTATTCGACTGAATCCTCACAAGTGTGTCTTCTGCGTAGAATCAGGCCGACTGCTCGGGTTCATCGTCTCCCGAGAAGGCATCCATCTGGATCCCCTCAAAGTTGAGGCCATCTTGAATCTTCCTCCCCCTGCCTCTTTGCAGCAATTGCAGAGCTTGCAGGGCAAAGCTAATTTCCTTAGACGATTCATTCTGAATTATGCCGAGGTGGCTAAGGGTTTCACATGATTATTAAAGCGAGACACACCCTTTTGTTGGGATGCTATCACCCAGGAATCTTTCGAGCGACTCAAAGACCTCCTTGTTTCGGCTCTGCTCTTAAGACCTCCGAACTACCACCATGATTACACTCTCTATCTAGCTGCTGCCGACACCACCATTGGCATGGTTCTAGTGCAGGATGATGATGATGGCACCGAGCACGTTATCTATTACCTTAGTCGCAACCTTCTGGATATGGAAACTCGCTACGCATATGTCGAGAAGTTGGCCTTGGCAGCTGTCTGCGCCGTCCAACGTTTCCGGCACTATATCCTGTTGCGCACCACGACCGTGATTTCTGACTGCAACCCAATGACCTACATTTTGTCGCGTCAACTGCTGGGGGGAAAATACTCGAAATGGATTGTAATCCTCCAAGAGTTCGACTTGGAATTTACTGCGGCCAAGTCTAATAAGTCTCTGGTCTTTGCTAAACTGCTCTGTTCCTTGCCCTCTCATTCTGCACCATCTCGTTCGGAGGAGCATATCCCGGATGAAACATTGTTCCTCATGAGCACCCTCGACCCGTGGTATGGGGATATTATAGTATATTTGCAGACATCTTCCTTCCATCCCAATGTGTCTAAAGATGCTCGACGACGGATTCGTCACCAATATCAACCCTATCGCATTCTTGGAGATACCCTGTACCGCCTCGGCATTGATTCCGTTCTCCGTCGATGTTTGACTCTCGAGGAGGCTGAGCGGGTGTTGAATGATTGCCACTCCGGTGCCTGTGGCGGCCACATGTCCGGATATGCTACCGCCCAGAAAATTCTCCGTGCTGGTTACTTCTGGCCTTCCATCTTCAAAGATTGCATTCTTGTCATCCGTGCATGCCATGAATGCCAGGTTTACCACTGGAAAATGCGTACACCTCCTGCACCACTGCACCCTGTTGTTACCGTAGGTCCATTTGCCAAATGGGGCATCGATTATACGTCCTGTAACCCTCGTTCGGCCGGGGGGCATGGGTATATCATCGTTGCCGTGGATTATTTCACCAAGTGGGCCGAAGCAATGCCTACACTGAACGAAGACGGTTACACAGCGGCGCAGTTTTTGTTTAATCATGTCATTACTCGTTTCGGAGTCCCTCAGGCGATCGTCACAGATCACGGAAAACATTTCCATAATCACATGATGACGGAACTAACGACCCAACTAGGCTTGCGTCAAGATAGTTCGACACCGTACTATCCCCAATCCAACGGTCAAGTTGAGGTTGTGAACAAAATTTTGATCACCATGCTTCAACGCACCGTCAATACACACAAGTCTAATTGGCATCTGATGTTGTTCCCTACCTTGTGGGCCTATCGGACCTCTGTGAAGGACGCCACCGGTTTCACTCCTTTTCAGCTTGTTTATGGACTGGAGGCCACCCTTCCTGTTGAGTGTGAGATTCCTTCGTTGAAATTAGCTGTCGAGTTGCTTCCCAACACCACTCCAGTGGAGGAACGGCTTCTTTACCTAGAACGGTTAGACGAGACCCGTCGTTTAGCTTCTCTGGCTATCGAAGCACAAAAGAAGAGAGTTACGGCTCACTTCGACCATAATATTCAACCTCGTTCCTTCGTTGAGGGAGATCTAGTACTGCTCTATGATCAAGCTAAGGATAAGCTAGGGGCAGGAAAACTCGAATCCATGTGGCTAGGCCCCTATATTGTGAAGAGAGTTTTGCAGAAGGGCGCATATGAGCTGATTGATTACGAAGGAAACCCTCTTGACAAGCCCCGCAACGGGCTTTATTTAAAGAAATATTATGCATGATTTCGTGCACCTAGCTTGTACATACGAGTGTTTTAGTGTGTTATGAGTGCATGATTTCACGTTTTGCGTTGGTGTGAAGGCGTGTTTGCCTCTTATTGTGTTCTCTGCTTCTCGTGCAGATGTCTAGTGCACCTTATGTTGGTTTCGCTGATGGCGCCTGCCGTAGTACTTGCAATTTGTCTTCTGCGGCATGGGCAATCTATGATCCTCACGGAGAGTTGCTAGACCTTCAAGGAGTCTGCCTGGGTCGTACCACTAACAATGTCGCCGAATACAGTGCCGTAATTGAGTTACTAGCCGAAGCAGCTGATCTCGGCATTCGTGCAATGGTGGTAAACCTGGACTCTCAGCTCGTCGTCCATCAACTCAACGGGCGATATTTCGTCAGGGACCAGCGCATTCTAAGGTTGTATCTATGTGTCAGATTGTTAGAAAGAAATTTTGATTATATCACATATCAACATATTCCGAGACGATTAAACACGTTGACTGATGCATTGGCAAATCGTGTGTTGGATAGGCATTTGCGAAATAGATAAACATCATACAAGAAGACATAGAAAGCATAATAAGACCATAGAGTGAAGCATATGTAAATAAAATATTTTTCCAAACATAGTTTGCATGCGTGTTGTGTGTGCTTTTAAGCTTGCATTTAAAAAATTAAAATATGTGGGTCGTGTGTTATGCAACTGATACATAAGATTACATTTGTATTGAACATTTGCATAGCATATAAAAACATCATCACATGTAACAAGATCCATCCAAAATCGGTATGTATATATATATCGTGTGGCGCACTAAGGCACTCAAAAATAAGTGTATATGTCAAAAATAAGGCCGATGTCCTCAGTACATCTGAGACACGTGTCTCTCAAAAACAGCAGTGGAAATAAAACCTAGGTGACTACTGTGGTAGGTTATGCTCTCTATAGCATACTACCGCCCGTGCCACCCGCCTCAAAAGGTGGTGCATCCTGGGCTCTACTCCCACTGTGTGAATTTGGGATGCTATGGGGACCTCCTCGATCCCCTGGTAATCTGGGACTCCCTCCAGTAAGCCCTCGAGGTTCTGCACTACGATCTCGGGCGTGTTGACTCCTGGAGGAGCCAGGGCCAAGACTCTGTCACCCTGCGCCTCTCTCCTCGCATCTGGAGCCAAACCAAGGGGTCTCACTAGTCCTACATCTGCATATCATAACATTAATCGTCAAGGCATGTACATGAAAAATCAAAAAACATTACAAAACATAAAAATTAAAAAGAGATCGAGTGGCTTACCACCATCATCCCACTGCTCCCCCGCAGGCAGCGGCATGTCTGGGTCACCTCTGCAATCAATCCCGGCATATGGCCAGTTCTCTACAAAGATCACCTGGCGATCCAGCCACTCTCGGAAATAATGCCCCCATGCCACTGGGCGGCCGCCACCTCCTCGCGGAATGATGTGGCCCCACCGACTGGCCCTCGTCTCTCGAGGACCCCTGGGTGGATCAAGGGCCATGTCCTGCAGCTGTAACGCTAGCACCCGCTCCAGCATGAGCAGGACTATAATGGACCCATAACCAAACTGCTTCGACTCCCTGCGTCGACAGTTGCTCAATTGTCTCTTCATGCTCGCGGTTACCGCTGCCGCCCAGTTGAATATGGTGGGTTGCAGACACTCGAGAGCCAGAAGTAGGTGGGTCTTTAAGGCCTCATGATTGGCCAAAGAGCTCGCTGCCCGGGTCACCATAAACAGTATGCTCCGAAGGATGATGTCGTCCACTGACGGAATGGACACCTTTCCACTCCGTGTTTTGCGTGCCCGTGGGCACACCCGAGCCATCAATATGTCCAAGGTCTCACCGCTAGGTCGCTGCCCCTCCAGAATGGTCATCTCACCCCGGCGGGATAATCCTGTCAAGAAGTAAATATCCGTGGAATCGAACTCGATGTCACGGCCTCGGATCGTGAATTTTCCGTCAACTGGGTTCTAGGCTTTGATCAGGAACTCCAGAAGATCAGGTTGCGCCCGTAGAAGCAGAGTCAGGAAGAATTTGAGAAATCTACATGCCCGCATGGCATTGCGGCTCCCAGCATCGGCATACGCGGCAATATCCTCGTTACCATGGGCTCTCTCTTGCCACACAAACGCCATTTTGTCCTGCATGGCCATTAAAAAACATTAGAAGCTTGCCTACAAAAATTCACACGTTCAAAATTAAAAAAATAATTCTTTGCGGCGTCAGCGCGGCTGTTTTTAAAACAGTCGCGCTGACCATGGCGGACCTGTGTTTTTTCCACTGGGTCAGCGCGGAAGCACACGTGTTTTCCGCGCTGACCCGGAGGTGGTCTGTATAATAATTTATCGATCAGCATGGACCCGATAGGGATTTCCGCGCTGACCGAGAGCGCACCAACGCTCCAAAAATTCGCCCAAATGGCCAAATCCCACCGTTAAAATGCTGAAGAAAGGACTCAAAATGGAGCGTAGGGAGAGGAGAACCTACCTAGAGCAAGTTGCAGGATGAACAGTGCCCAAACGGGATGGAATTCGCTCCATCAACTTTGCAGCTTCTCAACATTCTCCACAGCTCAAATGGTAACAATGGTAAAAATAGTTCATTTACCCCCCTATTTATGGTAAAAAATCTATATTTGACTATGGTAGCTCATAAATGTGGGTTTTTGTTCAATTTTCGCCATATATTTCATGCTTATGTCGCTGTACTATGATTTTCTACATGATTTACGATGTTTTTAACATGTCGAACAGGTTTTACGTGGGTAGTGTTCTTGTGCAGATTTCCGTCTTGGTGGAGTTATAATAGCCCTGTTCACACTTGGTCTCGCAATGTCGTCTTCATGCTCTTTTCCGACATAAATCAAGAAAAGATTGCTGGGTTCCCTCTCGACTCGTTAAAAGGAACGAGGGGCGGTCACTTTTAAGGCTCTTTTTTCGACCGTTTAACTTAAAAAGATTGATGGGTGCTTGTCGTTTCGCACTCGTTATTGGCCCCAAAACGACGTACTTCTGACCGCTTTTTTACTTTTTCGGGTCAAAGTCACTATTTACGAAAAGTACTCCTCGATCATACTGGTCGGGCGGTTCTTTCGAGTATTGTTTTATACTTTTTCGGGCTCGAGAGACACAACTCTACGAAAAAGGACCCCCCTGGAGTTTTCTTTTCCGCTGTCTTTTCAGACTCTCTAAACAAGAAAAGGCGCCGAGTTTTTCCTTTGTCAGACTCGTTAAAACTTAATGAAATCGGGCATTGTCAAAATGACACTCTCCAAGCATATGCTATCCCCGTCAAGCTTATCATCCAAAAATAATTGGGGTACCTACCAGAAATGGTGGGGAAAATGGAACTGTAATAATTGTCGTGTCGGCAGTATGTCGCTCTTGAACATGGCACTGGTCTGCATTCGTGTCGGGTCGGGATTTCTCATCTTGTTTCGCACTGACCTCCGTGGGTGCGGGTTATCCTATTTGACCTCTCATTTTCTCATTGCCTTGTCATCATACCCTCTGCTCATTTGATGTCAAATACTGCCAAATCCGTTGTCGTGCCACCGATATGTTCAAGAGAAGTTGACCTCTGCAAGCTTACCACCTCCCTCTGACGTCTCACACAAATCATTTTACCTCTGTCTCGTGTTGATGATGTGGGAAACGTTATGGCCCACCTTCGATCAAGGTCACTTCCTGTCGACTTCAGCTCATTATCCAGGAAGGTGACTTAGAGACTTCCTTCAGGTGCCTTGGAGCCTGCATGCCTCAATGGCAGGTTCTTCGTGTTCGACGCGAGGTTTTCATCATTGGCCTCCGATCGGATGATTCTGCGGGTGTTCGACACCAGCTCATTGATTCACATGCCGCGGATTGTACCTATAGTACCTTGAGGACCATTGTCATTATTGGTGGTACCTCTCGCGTCTGTTAACAGTTTTCATCATTGACTGGTAATCAGACGATGTTCATGCATGTTCGACTTCAGCTCATGCATTCACATGCTTGGACTTGTACTTTGTTCGGGTCGGGACGGAGCGCAAGACCTTGGATCTCTGTCTGTTATGGTCCAGGCTGCGATTCTGTGGATGATCATTACATGACTCATTGATGGATGGTTGCGCCCATGCCTGAGTCTTCATGGATGGCTGCGACCATACCTTGTCATTACTATGGTCTCTTTAGCTGGGTGGCTACGTCCATTCCACAGACCTTCTTCATGTCTTTTGGATGGCTGCGCCCATGCCTAGACTACATGTACTTGATTATCAAAGATGTTCGGTCTTTCCTGGTGGTGTTTCAGTTCAGCGAGTTTTGTAAAGCATTTCACCCCTCCCACTCTCTCGATCTTCATGCTTTAGGGGGCATTTGTTACACAGTAATTTCTCACTATCACCCTGTCAGTCACCCCACTATGTTAGGAATTCACAATAATCAAGTTCATGCCCTCTGAACTGGCCAAATAACCCACTTTTCCAAAGTTTTCATCATCAGCGCGACTGTTATTAAAATAACTGCGCTGACTGGCGCTTCATAACAGACCACATGCGCTGCCAGTGCGGAAGCACACGAGTTTTCCGCGCTGGTCGAATTTCATGACCAACGCAGTCTCTGTTTGTATCAAGTCGCGATGACATGGGCCTGTCTATTATTACTTTGCGATGTCAGTGCTCCAGTCCAGTTATGCACCCGCACTGATCCAGTTTGGGCGAATTTGTTCCAACAGCCAGCCTTCCAGATAACTCCAGACTTGGTTGTTGGCCTTGTGAGTATCGCCTCCCTTCTATGGCATGTCTGTTCGTCATTTGAAACCACCTCCCTTGAAGATAAGCCCATCCTTCCACCATTCATGGAGACTCCTTCTCCTATTTATACCTCTACCATTGCCATGAGCAGCTAGTTTGGATTGTGTGGAGTTTTTAGTGCTCAGATTGCTGCTACTACAGGTAGTTGGTGTGATAAGTGTGGAATTGCTAGATAGCTTAAGGAAGGTTGTGGAGTGTGGTTTGTGTGAGAGAGAGAGTTCTTGTCTTGGGAGTTTTATCTCTAAGGGTGAATGCTTAAGAGACTTGCTGGCTGGACCCTCTTGAGAAGGATATCAACGTCAGGACATTTGGTTGTACTCTTCTCTGTTATTGATTAATAATAGATGACTACTATTATGGTTCCATTCTCGTTTGTCTCTGTAATGGTTAATGTGAATTACATCCTTTCTGACTGATGTATAATTGCTTTTATTAGATTTCACGCTTGTGTTTGCCTTTCTCTTCGTGCGTGCAGGTATCTACCCATGGAGATCGTGGAGGATCATGACCGGCCAGAGCGAAGGAGCGAGAGCGGCATCTCTTCATCAAACTATAGCATTGGAATCCAAGTAGGTGCCCATTGCCAACCTTTTACTTGCAATTAGGAACTTGCATAGTAGCATTGACTGATTGTTGCTAGACCCGTTCTGGGCTAGTAGGGATTGCCTCTATCCGTAGAGGGGATTTACCTCTGCAACACATACAATAAAGCAACCAGCAAAAGGAGATTTCAGAATACAATCATAGTCATTCAGAAGGCCATCTGACCTGCTGTTCTTGACTTTTCACCAAGAAAAGTCATCCCTAAGTGGAGCGAGTGTTATGCTCCTATACTAATAGGTGTCATATTTCATGATTGATCCAGGTGGATGTTGGTGGCCACCCACCTATCCCATTTGGACCCCCACAACTGTCTCTTTCATCTTTTTCAGTTTCCTAAATTGTAGCATAGTTTACTATTTTTAGCAGTTTTTCGGGTCCTCAACTTCCGGAGCTGTTTTAAGGCCCTAAGCGACATTTTTTAGGAAATCTGAGGCAACATGGGTCCATGGACCCATGTTGCCTCCTAAAGTGGTAGTGCTCCGATAGATCTTTCTAACGAGCTATTGTACACGTCAAATGGAGATCATATGCCAAAGTTACGACCTCGGGAAATTGATGTACCAATTTACCCAAACGGGGCCCACAATTTGGCGTTTCATCTTCTAGGGTTAGGTTTTGGAATGTTAAGGGTTTTCCATTGTTTCTCAACAATAAATAGGCCTTCGAGACTCATTGTAACATAGTTCAGAACAGTTCAGAGGCATGTAGCCGCCACATCTCTTCTCAGAGATAAGCTACCATCGCCCTAGCTAGTTTATTTCCATTACTGTTTGTAAGCATATTTCAGTATTTTCCATTAATGAAATGAAGTATTATTTCCACTGCACCTTTGTGTATATGGTTATCTCTGTAATTGGTTGCGTTCCTGTTTAAATCCGGATCAGTGTTATCAGAGCAGTCTGATTTTTCTCTGTTTTTTTTTTCATGTCCCCGACGAAGTCGGGATATAAGGAGTTAGGGCTTGAACTGGTCGAACCTTTACAAGACCAGCCTCGCAAATCCCAACGGCGTCCCATGGCGTATGAGAAGAAAGACAAGGGGGTAGGAGATCCTATCAAAATCTTGCTCGAAGAAGCGCTCGAGCGGCAAAGGAACGTGATGATGGATAGCTTTGCGTAGATCCTTCAGTGGCTACCCAGAAGCGGCGCATCGACTTCCAGCAGCTACTTTGGAAATGCCACACCGTTTAAGGCACAAGTGAATTTTGAAATCCCCATCTTCAAGGGTAAAATAGACGCGGATGCGGTAGATAAATGGTTAAATCTACTAGAAGGGTATTTTTCTGTTCATGAATTTTCGAGTCGAGAAAAGATTGTTTTTGCTCTTCTCAAAGCAACCCCCCATGTCAAGGACTGGTGGGAAACCTACTGCGAGTAGAAGGATGAAAGTACAGGCTCACTGTTTTCAGCCGCACCCACTTGGAATGACTTCCGGGATGCCATCAAGGAGCAGTACTACCCTGTCAAAAGCTATGAGGAAAAATACATCAAATGGACCACACTGCAGCAGGGACGAGACCAAGATGTGTCGGAGTTCACAAACATTTTTCATACCCTTCGCACATAGTTGGGTATCAAAGATTCTGAGCTACATATGGTACTCAAATACCGCAGCTGCCTACACAATACATCCAGGAAGAGATGGGGTTCTTGAACATCTCCTCACTCGGCACAGCATACCGATACGCTGTCAAAATCGAGCAAAAGTTCAAACAGAAGAAGCGAGACTTTGGATCTGCAAATCCGAAGTCGAAAGGACAAAGCTAAGGCGGGGTGACCCAAGACAACCCGTCGAAGCCGCAAGAAAAGAACAACACCACGAAGCCGAAGAAGGACACAGGAAAGTGGTGTGACTTCCACAAGAGTCCCACTCATAACACAAGTGAGTGTCGGACCAAGCAGTCATTGGTGGCCGAGTTGAAGGCTTCCGAATCAGATGCATGTTCTGACCCTGAGCCAGAACCTGACAAGGGGAATGGCAAAGGGAACCAGATCATTGATGCGGATCCCAGTGCCACTGTTGCCACTGCCAAGATCCAGAAGAATGAACCTGCAAATCCAGAAGAGGGGGAGCATCTTTTCCACTCACAGATGTGGGTGAAGGGTTCGCCGCTGCAATTCATTGTCGACAGTGGCAGCTAAAAGAACCTCATTTCAGCAGAGGTCGTGAAGTGGTTGGGCCTACTGACTACACCGCACCTGCAGTCGTATAGTATCAGGTGGCTTCATGAAGGATGAGATCTCAAAGTTCGCCAGCAGTGTTGCCTTCCATACAACATCAAGCCCTTCATAGACGAGGTATTGTGTGATGTTACACCTCTGGATATTTGCGATGTACTATTAGGCCAGCCATACTTGTGGAGGCGACATGTTGTGTATGAGTCAAGGCCTTGCGCTGTCATTACTTCTTTGGGTGATTCATTATACAGGATACTAGAGGTAGCCCCACCTACCGCCACCTCTTTGATCACTGCTAAGAAAGGCAACAAGCTCATCTTCCAGACGAGGAAATTCATCTGTCTGGCTCACTCCCAAAGTAAGGGGAAGATCGTTGCTACATCCATGACCCCCGCAAAGGGTTCCTCCACGCAGCAGCAACAACAAAGGGATATGGTCATGATAGAACACAGGAACAACTTCTCCTCACCCACAGGGGTACCACGCAAGTTTCAGGTGGGCGACAAAGTTTGGTTGCATCTGCAGAGAGAACGCCTTACCAGAACCCATCAGAAACTCAGACCACTCCGACATGGTCCTTACACCAGTACCAAGGCTACGGGTAACAATGCTTTGAAGCATAACATTCCTCCATTCCTTCGCTTGCACCAAGTGATCAATGTGGACTGTCGTCGACCATGGTTCCCACCATTTCTGAACACATTAGAGATTGCAGAACAACTCACCAGGGACCAAGTTCACCCACCTATCCCATTTGGATCCCCACAACTATCTCTTTCAGCTTTTTCAGTTTCCTAAATTGTAGCACAGTTTATTATTTTTAGCTGTTTTTCGGGTCCTGAACTTCCGGAGCCGTTTTGAGGCCCTAAACGACATTTTTTGGGAAATCTAGGGCAACATGGGTCCATGGACCTTTGCCTCCTAAAGTGGTAGTGCTCGAATAGATCTTTCTAATGAGCTATTGTACGCGTCAAACGGAGATCATATGCCAAATTTACGACCCCGGGAAATTGATGTACCAATTTACCCAAACGGGGTCCACAATTTGGCGTTTCATCTTCTAGGGTTAGGTTTTGGAATGTTAAGGGTTTTCCATTGTTTCTCAACAATAAATAGGCCTTCGAGACTCATTGTAACACAGTTCAGAATTGTTAGAAATTATATATTATGGAGCAATTGAACACATAAAATATTGCAGAAATATAAACACAGAAAACACATAAAACAAGAGAGACACAGATATACATGGTTCACCTAGTTTGGGCTACGTCCACCCTGAACAGCCAGTCCTTCCTTTCTTTAATCCAGCAAAATGAAGAGACACAACCTACAGCAGATCCGATGTAATATCCTCTGTTTTCTCTCACAGTCTCACCTCTCTATTTCCCACTCACAAAAATACACATCTATCACACAGTCTCAAATACAATGCCCTCATACAAAGAGAGGGGTTGCCTTCTAGGGAAAAAAACCATAAACTAAACATTAGTTCTACCGTCAGATCATCCGCCTAATGAACGACCCAGATTGACTAGAAATTACTATACTTTTACAAGGCAATTTTACCACTGTTTTTAGCTTCCGCCCCCCCTGGACCCCCCCTGCAGCGAATATTTTACGGGCGGCGTTGCCGCCCCCATTTTGAACTGGGGTCCAATGTGGCGATACCTTTGAATATAGAAGATAATCAGGCTCCACACCCAACAAGAACAGTTCAGAGGCATGTAGTCGCCACATCTCTTCTCAGAGATAAGCTACCATCGCCCTAGCTGGTTTATTTCCATTACTGTTTGTAAGCATATTTTAGTATTTTCCATTAATGAAATGAAGTATTATTTCCCCTGCACCTTTGTGTATATGGTTATCTCTGTAATTGGTTGCGTTCCTGTTTAAATCCGGATCAATGATTGACTTGATGAGCTCTATAATATGCTCATACCTTTCCTTGTTGCAAAGGTTTTCCATATTTTCAAAAAATCAAAAAAATTAAAAAATGTAAAGAGGGTATACCCTAAAAGAAAAATCAAAGGGTAAAAAGAATAAAATGGTCAAAAAAAATGAGAAAAAATGAACCCCAAACAAAATAGACCAGGAAAGTGTGCAAGTTCAAATGCCACTACTTTTTCATTTTCTGTAATAAGCAATTGTGTGTAGCTTGTTACTCATGCCACAATTGATGAAGAGTCAAATGGCTTAAACTTGGACCATTCATTTTTCAATTTCATGCTGTAGAATAGAGAATAAATATCTGACCAAACAATGTAAACTTGGCAGATAAGTAGATAGGTAGAGTAAATAAAAAGGAGCTCAACAGTTTAATCTGAGCCCTTGGATGTAATAAGTGCAGACTTAGGAAGGCTTGCCATGTAAAAGAAAAGGAAGATTTGATATTAAGGGTTTGCCAGTCTAAGTGCACCCAAATAAAGAAGAAAAATGTCAGGCTAAAGTAGGTAGGGTAGGTAGATGGTGTTGCAGAATGATACTTGTGATAGATCATGCCTCTAAATGTGTTAACTCTTACTTTTATCACAAGTGCAAGGCAGACATTATACTTGATGCAGTTCAAACAATACAAGGTGAAATGACTAACTTCCCTTCACATTTTTCCCTAAAGATTTCACTAATTCCCCCTAAAGTATTAAGGTATTTGAAAATTAAAGGGGCTCAGAGCATTTCTCTAACTTCTGGAGGGACCGGACTCTTGGCCTAATGATCTAAAAGCCTAAGTACTCAGAATCATCCATTAATCATTTATTTCATTTCATAAATTTTTTCTTACGTAAATTCCCACTTTACTTAGGAAAATACTTAACATCACCTAAAAACCCCCTTTTCATCTTTAGCCTAAGTTTGAATATATACGTGAAATGTTTTAACTTGGTGCTTTCACTTTATAGTCATATTAACTTTAACACATAGTATATAACTCTCAAATAAATTTTCACATTTTCTCGTATTATTTAATTATATATAAAACCCCCAAAGTACTATATATTCCCGCCCCGATTAAATATAACCATGAACGTTGTTTCAAAGGGATTAATAGATTTGTTCGAAGTTTATTAATAACCTTCCCTGCCACATGAAAATGGGATTAATTAACCCTTTGGGTCAATTAATAACTATCCCCTGACCAATCACAATCCCCCCGATACAATTAATAAATGTTTAATTCAGTTGGGCCTGCTGCAGTTAATGCCCCGCCATGTCCCATGCCCGTCTGCCGTCCGATCAATCCCCTTTCGTTCGACGATTGACATCGATATCGCTCCCACTCTGGTGATTGCGCTTTAACTCACGATCACCAGGCGGTTTTGCCCCCGTACTCCTGCCACGCGTCACACAGTCGATGTGATCGCTCGTCCCTGACCCAAAACCACCCAACCTCAAAAGCGGTGCGATACAAACTGCTTACCACCCTCCACGTAGCGACAAAACGTCACATCTCGCCTATGTCATACGCCCGATAAATCCAAGAAAAACCCTCCAACCTCAGTTTTGTTAAATAAACAAACAAAGTGTCATTTTGTCTATAATGCATTGTGTCCAGTGCTCCCATGCAAAACAACGTCCAAGTCAACTGTTCCAGTTTCCAACTGCCACCTGATCAGAAAACTATAGCAATGCGCTCGACAGCCTGTAATTCAACCCGCCATTGTATAGTTTACCTCCTTAATACAGTTATTTATCCAATTTACCCTACAACCCTCTAATTTCGGTTTTCTACTGAAAATTCTACCAAAGAGGGCCAAATTTAAGCCTAAGAACAGTCTATAGTTGCCATAAAAGGTCCCCAAACCTGCTATTTAGTCTATTTTTTCACAGAAAGCCCGAATTCCTTTTTGAATCCACAATAACCAAATATGGAAACCCCTTTAGCCCTGAATGTAGCGCCCCTCAATGCTCCACATAAAGACTTAGATTATCTGCCTCTGGCCGATAAAGATTTTTAGATAAAAGAATTATCTGGGGATAGAAACCATCTTCAAGCCTTCTGCAAAGTCAGGGATGGTTATTTGAATAAGTCTGACAGTTCTAGATTATGGGAATTTAACCTCCCCATGTATTACCTCCCTTCAGTCCACATTTTCCCAGACATAATTCATCAATGCCATGCTAATTGTGATCCTGTCCATAGAGTAGTTATGTCCCCATTCCAAACTGTCCTTTTTCCCATAACTACTAAATCCATTAATGAAATGATACAGTTCCACTCAGCCCCTTGCCCCTATTTCCATGGGGTATTTACTTGAGAAAGAATCTCAGTTGTCCCAATCAGAAATCAGCCGTATTGCTCAGACCTTCATGCAACCAAAGTACCAACCCAAAGGTCCACCTCCTTATCTTCAGACCTTCTTCACTGAAACTGGAAGACTCATTGTTGATATGATAGCCCTGATTATGGGATTTAACACTAGTGAATTTTTTGATGACATTACCCTAATGTTACTATCAATCTTTACTCCAGGACAACCTCCTACTGTCAGATATGATTATGCCACCTACATTACTAACAAAATCCATGATCAATTCCTGAATTTGGATAGGGAAGGAGTTTTCAAATACACCTCTTTATTATACCATCTTTTGTTATATCTTTAGTCGGATAACTTTCCTTTGCCCATCAAGGAACTGGACACCAAAGGAAATCCAAGGTCTGTAATATTTTGGAGTTCAATCTTTCATAATACTAGTGAGTCCCCTTATACTTATAATGAGTTCATTGACTTATTTGTACATCCAACAACCTCTTTGTTGATAGGAGTTTCCCTCCTAGGATTAATGGTGACATGAAGAAAATTCTCCAGTTCTCCAAGCAGTACAGGATAGGTGACTGGTACCTATACAAAAATCACACAAAAATCAGGATGTATGGGTGTGAACTGTGCCCTTTCAAGTTACCCAAGTATGTTCCCATGAGATTATTTGCCCTAGAGTATTCCAGACAGATCATAAATGCAGATTTATTCCATTTTTGTAGTGCAAAGAAGAAAGCCCAGCTAAGGATTAAGAACCAGCTAGGCCCTTTTGTCATCAACTCTAGAGATGCATGGCAAGAAGCTGAAAAGATTTTAGAAGACCGCCTTATATTGGGAAAGAGTTTTTGGTGGGTTCCATATGACCCCAATAGTTTTATATGTGACATAAGGACAAAAAACAGGTTATCCCCATATATCCACCATAGGATCCCAGAAATTGAGCAATTTGCAAACTTGGATGAATGGGTAGAAGGGACCCTAATAGAAGATGTTAGTTAGCAGGAAAACATGGAAAATGCAATGCGAGATCTTGAGAAAAATCTTGACTTGGACTCTTTTGTGCAGGTATCATTCAAGTTATCAACAACTAGTACATCCACTGCTGCAACTTCTCAATAGCCTCCACCAGAAATCAACGTACCAGCCACAGGATCATCCAAAGGTAAGGAAATAGAGACTACAGAATAACATATAATGAAAAATCAGCCAGGAATTTTCAAAGAACAGGGTCAAGTGCCAATTCCTCCAACTCAAACCAGTGTGGCAGAAAGTCTAATGCTCCAAACTGCTCTAAATGAGGAAAGGAACAAAAAGAGGGACAGGGAAACCACTACCCCTGCCAGTGGACCTATTGAATAGCCTGGGACCAAAAGACAAAGACTGAACCCTCTGTCAGAAGGGGAAATAATGGAAGAGACTACAGACAGCCACAGAGAAGAAAGAGAAGTTATCCAGCAAACTTTTCCATTAAGGGAAACATTCATTAGCTCATAGAGGCAAGAGCTGGAAAGATAACAAAGTTCAGAAGTATCATCACGTAGACATCTAGGAAAAGAGGCCTTTCATATCAAAAAGACATTCACAGAGATAAAAGCTAGAAATGATCCTGTAAGAATTCAAATTTACAATCAGTTTTTGAAGATGGCCCCCACAAACTAGTAGACATTAATGTCAGCCTATGACATTAAAGAGGGCAAAATGGTAATGAATTACTTTAAGCCAAAGGTGCAAAAAACCGAGTCAGCAGCAGATTACATCAGAACAAACTTGGAGGTCTTAGCCAATGATATTCATCCTATGGACCAGATTGAACTTCACAAGAAAATTGAAGAAATGGTTTATTCCACACTGGCTAGCAAAGCAATGATGGCCCGCAAACTACAAAATTCCTTGGACAATACAATTGCTCAACTACACTTGGAGAAAGCCTCCTCCTTGGCCAAGGACAACAGAATAAAATCATTAGAAGAAATCATCATTGGATTGGGACATGACCCCAAAGATGTGAAAGGTGTAGAAGCACTGATCAAAAAGAAAGAAGAAGACATTGCTGCCTTGAGGAAATAGCTCAAACTGCCTCCTTCAAGGCATCCACAGACTTCTTAGGTTCTCAAACAGAAATCTGGAGAAGAAATGATGGACCTACTCTTGAAACTCAATGAAAGATTGAACGATACAAAGCAGACATTAGAAAAAGCATTGAAGGAGAAGCAGGGAGAGTCGACCTCTCAACTTCTTGATGTAATCCATATAGTCTTAACAGTAGTCCCTTCTACACTAGGAATAGCATTGGCTCCAAATGTCCCAGCAACCATAGCAGAGGTAATCATAGGTACATCAACAGTAGGGACAACACCAGGTAGCAGTACTAATTTGAGCATAGAAGAATTGACAAAGGCCATTGAAGACTTGAGATTACAAGTTACATAATTAAAACAGGTAAAAGAGCAATTGGCTAAGGCAGAAAGAAATTATGATATTTCCAAAATAAGTGTTGTGGAAAAGATAAGGGAGATTAAAGCCTTAGAAAATAAAGTAAAAATATTAGAATAAGAGCTCACTTTTGACGAGCCCCTGGCAGAGATCAAGAACATCCTTTGGGCCAAAATCATTCAATAGATAAATGATGTGTGGCTATCTATCGAAGTGATCTATGAACAGATTGATTTAGTGAAAACAGCTCAGGGAGAAATTAAGCAGACAAAAGCATAGTTAGGAAAAATGCCAAATGAAGCCAACCGGCTTATACATTTTTTGAATAACAGAAATAAAGAACAACTAGAAGAACTTGGCATCTCGGACAAGACAGACACCATTCTGGAAATCAAAAGGGTGCTAACCAAGAGAACTTTGATGCAGAATCTAGAGAGAAGATGCCAAGATATGCAGGTGGAAATCAATTCTTTTAGGGAGAAGTTCACAGTTTTGCAGAATAAAGGGCTACCAAGTCCTTTGGTCATTAATGACAGATTAATGAAGCATATTGATTATGTAGACAAATTGAATAAGTATGCTGGCAATCAAGCTAGTTCATCAACAAATGCATCAGGAATAAAAGCACTCTCCACAGACCGTGTTCTCTATGATAACTTAGAGAAAATATTTTATATTGAGCATGAGGGAAAGCCCTTGTTCTTAATCCAGCCTAACTTTTTCAGATATACAGAGACTGATGAGACTCTTAGGAAACTTCATAAACATAGATTGCCAGAGCGAAAATGGTGGGAAGACATGTTGGAGATTTTGTAAATTTATCTCTAGTAAAAGGTAAATTTTGAGCTATTTACCATAGTAAGATAAGTAGGGGTCAAACAAGTCAAAGTGTATCAGAGCAGGTAAATAAAATCAGTCAAAATAGGGCAGCTAGCACGAAGTTACTAGAGAAAACAACAATAGGCCAAATAACAGGGCCTGCCTCTAGCACACTTAGCAAGAAAAGGAAGAGCACAACATGAGTTTCCCTTTCTCCTATCTTTGAGACCAGTTGTCTCTATTTTTTTGTAACATATGACTAGTCATCACTAGAATATATATCACTCTATTATGAGATATTTTTTGTAAGATATTTTGTATAAATACCCTCTTAATTGGAGTATTGAGTGTGGATTCATATACATTGCTGTAATATTAGTTTTTTGGAATAAAGTGCTAATTGGATCAAATTTTCGTATGGCTTGCTGGATGAAGAATTGAGGCAAAAGACCTTCCACATATTTCTTGAATCAAACACCGGATCAATAATTCCCCTATACCTTATGTTTATAGTCTTCTTTGTTTCTTATATCATCTATGTTTCATATCTGAATGATAAACAAAAAGGAGTAATTCAGAATATGCTTTATTGCACTATTTCTTCAAACGTTATTATTCTCTATGTTTTCTTCTGAATTAGAATAAACAGTGAAACCTTGATTGCTCCTATTTTCTATTTCTTTCACTTTGATTATTACTTAAAGAATACTTAACTGCTCTTTATTAGTAATCAATTCAAGTTCCCTTTTTCAAATAGGTTGAAGGATTCTTAACTACTCTTCATCCATTTTGAAACCATTCCATTTATTCCAAATCTTTGTTTGTTCCTTGTTTGACCATCTTGCTCTGTAAAAGCATCTTTTGTCAAGAAACCAAGTCCAGTTAAGCCGTCTTCTTTGACTCCATTTGCCCAATGGCCTAAAATACTCAGTCTTACCTCTTTGCTATTGAATCTCACCACCCAAACTCAAACAAAACTCTCAAACTTCATAACTAGCCTAATACCTTAAAAAAAAAAAGATAAAACTTAAAGAGAGAGCCCTCTCTGGATGCAGATTGGCTAGAATCTGTATCTAAAATATTGTTTTGTGGTTACCTCGTCCTCCTTTCCCTTTCTTACAACTTTTGGGAAAACTTGAGTGATAACAGGTCTTACTCCATAGAACCTTCCTCTGACATTGTCTTCCGAGGATAGACTCTCCAAATTTCGGGATTAGTTTCAACCAACTCTCCTTCTCCTAATTTGAGCTATGATCTAGTTAACATTCAACAGCTAAACCAACACAAGCTTTTCTAACCTTAAAAACTTAAAGCTCTGACACCACTTGATTTAAAAATCACTCGTGAGTGACCTCAGTTAAATAATTAATTAATGAAGGTATTACAGACTCATGTGCCGGTGTGTTTCTATGTTATTTTAGGCGACAGATCGATTAGATTGCAAAATACACAAACACTAGAAAATGGAAAACAATAAGGGAAGCACAGTAAGAAAATACAGAACACAAAAAATTAATAAGGAGTTCACGCTAATCTCCAAGGCTATGTCTCCGATCCATCTTTCAGTGGTGGCCTTCTTTTATTGTGTCTTTAAAGCAAATTTTTTACAATGAGGAGCTCAATTTGAGTCTCCTGAAATAGATAATGCTTGGTAGGGTGGTTTTTTGATTCCCCAAGCCACTAGAGTGCACAGACTCTTTCACTTTCCAAGTCTTGACCTCTTTGGTCTTTAAGGGGAGGAGCCCAATGTGGTGCTCAATTCCCAACAGATCCTCACAAGGATTGCTTGAAGCTCTCAAGCCTTCTATCTGCTCGATGCTGCCTTACGTCAGCTCAACTCTTTATTTTCTACTTCTTTATTTTTCTGTCTCTTTCACCTTTTCTCTCCCTATTTTTCTTCCCTGGTTCTTCCTTCTCTTCTCTCTTCTTTGTTCTGTTCTCTGTCTGTTCATGACTTAAAGCAATTTGTCCTTTACTATTCACTTCCACTTCCGCTCCTTTTGATCACCTGCTGCTGTTCGCTTGGAGTTCCCTGCCTCTGCGTCATTGCCAATGTCTCACAGGGAGGTCGCCACTTGTCCTCTCATGAACTATGCCAGCTCTTCCTCAACGGTTTGGTTTTTTGGTTACACTATGGAATGACTCATCTACCAACTTAGCGGTCAAATCAGACTTCAAACTTTTATGTGCTACGGCTTAATTCCCCCATCAAATCTGGTTTCTCCATCAGGCGCAATCTCCGTCGTTAGATCTGGAGTCCCCAGATCCTACGGTGTTCGCTCATTTCATGCAGTTGACTTGCTTGACCATTAGCCCGTGATGAGAGGTGGTTTTCTCTCCCATCCACTAGACACGCATCGTGCGATGAATGGAATCACTCGTTTTCTGCCAAATCCACTTACCTCCCCAATGGACCTCCGATATAATGCTGGTTTTGGAGCACGAGACCCACCTTTCACCTTAACGCTTTCCCTACAGTTTCCTGGCTTCCCATGCGACCGAGCGCTTCCGGGCTTTTTCTTCGCGCATCAGAAATGGCCTTCATTTCCCAATTCGGGCTTCCTAACTGCCAATTTTGCTTCCTGCGCAGTCTCCATGGGCCTCGGTTAGCGCGCTTTGATCGAGGTCCTCGTCGTTCCTTGCTGGCTGCAAACTGCCACTGTCCATAGGTCTTCCAGATAGCTCTTTGTTCATAAATTCGAAGTCTGTCTTGATTTGATACAGTCATAGCACTTTGATAATTTTCATGGATCCAGTTCGGATCAGTGAGGTATCTAGAAGGTCCTCCCTTACTCCTCTAAGTAGGACCAGCTTTAGTGACTCAAGGTCAAGTGTGCACCTAGCCCTTTTGTAACTAAGCTAAAATATTTCTTCATTGCCTTCTAAGGATTCATCCTGGCCTATGGCCATCCTAAAAATCTCTTATTTAGTGTCCTTTGACCTACAGTAGTCCCTATATTTGTCATTAAAAGTCTGCTACATCTGAGCCCAAGTTGTGATGCTATCTCCAGGTAAACCCATGAACCAGCGCAATGCTACATCCTTGAGGGTAGATGGGAATAGTTTTAACTTTTTATCATCATCTGTATAGTCATAGGTTTGGTATATAACAACAAATTCAAATAGGAAAGTGTCAGGGTCCTCTGTGGTCACGCCATGGAAATGAGGTAGAGCAAAGGGGCTTATATTCTCCATCTTAGTGTTCCCTTTGGTTTCCCTGATGGGGAAGGCACTCTCAATTCTCTCTCTATCTCCCTATTCATTTTGGTTTCCAGCCATTGGTTCAGTAAGAATGGGTTCTTGTTTTGCGTGGAAGCACCCTAGGGTTTTGGGTCAGAACCCCAATAGAGCAGAAGCAGACTACAACAAGAAATACTCAAACAACTCAAGCAAGATGCTTATATTATCAAACTATGTGAGAATGATCGTACCCGGATTTCTTTTGTTCGAGTAGGTCCCATAGGGTTCAGACTCTCCGCAACTCCCTATGTTCTTCAAACCTGAAAATCATTCAATTCAAACATACATAGCAGTATAGAAGTAAAGGATATTCACAAAATTGATTTTATATCATATAAAAAAATGATTGATCATACATCAAAACAACATTCATATATGAATTAAAACATAATTTGATGCATAGACATAGTTAATTTCAGAAACAAGATATCATTTCTTTTATTGAAGTAAGCTAAAAATAACATGGAGAGAATTCACCTAAGTCTTTCTTTGGCTCCAAGCGGAACCATCCTCTGGATTCGTCATATCCTAGCCTTCAACAATCTTCTTCCAACACCAATACCATGATATCTCAAGCAAAAGGAAGGATATCTATAATCAAGGAAACAAGGGTTTCCTAAAACTTGGGGAAGTGCATGAGGCACAGGGATTCATTAGACTCAGTCAGGGATAATCTCAGTATAATAACTCTATCTCTTCTCCTCCTTAAGGCCTTCCCATAGATGTCTATTTATACCTCTCCCAATTAGTTTTTTAGTTGGGAAACAGTTGGGCCGCGGGAAATAGGAGGTAATCAAGGGGTAAAACCCATGAACTCTGCCCAAAAATAAGGAAATTTAATTTTTTAAGTGTTTTAATACATATACACGGGTTGGGTATTTACTGACCCGCATGTACATTCTTTTAGCTCAGGGAAAAGTAGTGTACAGGGAATAAAACATAGTTTTTTATATATTTGGACCAATTTTGGAAGGATTGGTTGCCCTAGGCCATAAACAAAGCATCCCCCAAGAGTGGTAAATGGTACTATGACAAATGCCCCCTAATATATGATGTCAAAAGGGGTACATGATGGCCAAAATTTATTAAGCATATGGAAATAATCATGTTGAGACTGAGAAGGACTTCACCAGAATTCAGCCTGCCAAGCCATCAAAAGAGATAAGAAATAAACTGCTATCTGAGCTGGGGCATACCCATGCTCAGAGAAAGTAAAGCATGTCCGCATAACAAGTACATGCGACCAACTCTGTTTCAGGTGGAGGCACCCTAGGGCTTTGGGTCAGAACCCCAACAGAGCAGAAGTAGACTACAACAAGAAATATTCAAACAGCTCAGGCAAGATTCTTATATTATCAAACTATGTGAGAGTGACCATACCTGAATTTTGTTCTTTCAGGTAGGTCCCGCAGGTTTCAGACCCTCCACAACTTTCGATGTTCTTCAAACTTGAAAATCATTCGATTCGAACATGCATAGCAGTATAGAAGTAAAGCATATTCACGAAATTGACTTTATATCATATAAACAAATGATTGATCATACATCAAAACAACATTCATATATGAATTAAAACATAATTTGATGCATAGACATAGTTAATTTTGGAAACAAGACAACCTTTCTTTTATTGTAGTAAGCTAAAAATAACATGGAGAGAATTCATCTGAGTCTTAATTTGGCTCCAAGTGGAACTGTCCTCCAGATTCATCCTATCCTGACCTTCAACAATATTCTTCCAACACCAATACCATGATATCTCAAGCAAAAGGAAGGATATCTATAATCAAGGAAATAAGGGTTTCCTGATGCTTGGGGAAGTGCATGAGGCAAAGGGATTCATCAGACTCAGTCAGGGATAATCTCAGTATAATAACTCTATCTCTTCTCCTCCTTAAGGCCTTCCCATAGAGGTCTATTTATACCTCTCCCAATTAGTTTTTCAGTTACAAAACAGTTGGGAAACAGTTGGGCCATGGGCAATAGGAGGTAATCAATAGGTAAAACCCATGAACTCTGCCCAAAAATAAGGAAATCTAAATTTTTAAGTTTTTTAATACATATACGTGGGTTGGGTATTGACTAACCCATGTGTACATGCTTTTAGCTCAGGGAAAAGTAGCGTACAGGGAATAAAACACTATTTTTTTATATATTTGGACCAAGTCTAGAAGGAGTGGTTGCCCTAGGCCATAAACAAAGCTTCCCATATACTAAGAGTGGCAAATGGTGCTATAACAATTCTTACTCTTCTTCTTCTTCTATAGGTTCCACAAATAGGCAAGGTTGCTCACCTAAAGGGTCTTCCAGTTCACCGCCAGTGAAGAAGAAAGAAGGTGGACTGTTGGATGCAATGGGGGTATTTGATAAGAATTTTCCTAAACTGTCCCTCTTCCTACGAGGCATGAAAGGAAATGTTTCTGGCTTGGTTTTGGTAAGATTTTTTTAAAGCTAGAAAGTACTTGCAGAATAGAAAGGAAAGAAGATAATGACAACTGAAAGAAAGAAAGAAACTAGATTACTTTTGCATAAATAAACTAATGGAAAAAAAATTGAAGGCTAGAAGTAGAAGAAAAGAAAGTTGAAGACTATAAATAGAAGAAAGAAGTAATTACTTCTACTTAGACACCTCCCCGGTAACAGTGCCAAAAAGTGATGAGCCTAGGTATTGCAACAATAATGCTGCAACTCTTAGGGCTACTAGCCTTACTTATCAACCCGGGGTTCATACAAACTTGGAGGTGAAAGTGTTATATGCACAAGTAGAAGTGAAGGTCCTACCTATTGTCACTGTTTGTCTAGCAAGAGACCCCAAGGGTTCCAAGCCAAACTTCTATAGGGTCAGAAGAAGCTTAATTCTTTGATTGAAGGAGAGAAAACCTTATTCTAAGAGAGAGCTACTCTACTATAATAATGAAGAAAACAGTAAGAAATGTTAAACTTACACCATAACCTAACTAACCAATTAAACAACTATGCTAAGTAGAATTTCTAAATTAACACTAACCTAATGCTAATTATCTAAGTTGCAAAAGTAAAGAGCATCAAAACTTGATTAAGGTGTAACAAAGAAAATTAGGCTAAATCGGGTTTCAAGTGGAAAAGGCAATCAGAGGTCGAAATTAGTGAAAGGAGGATGCGAGGGAGAAACAGTGCATAAGAATTGTTGGATCAGTCAAGTGAAAGACAAATGAATGGTGGATATTGGATCGCAGGAGGTTACATAGATAGATGGGTGAACAGGGTTAACTAATAGGATGAACGGTGGAGATCTTATCGCGAAGGCTTAAGTGAATGTATAGATGAACAAGGGAATAAAGCAGATGAACAACGAAGATTGTGTCACGAGGGATTAGGTGAGTGGATGGATGAACGAAGTTAACAGGATATGAATGGTGGAGATCTAATCACGTGGGTGAAGTCAAGAGATGGACAGATGAGGCTAATAGGAGTTATGAACGGCTAAAATCTTATCGCGTAGGTGAAGTCAAGAGATGGATGATAGAGATTAGGTCGCGGGCAAAAGAAACATGCGGAAATGGTGGAGCGGGTTTAGATGGTAGTAAGATATATTTCGCGTGCCCTCAAAGCTGTAAGATGTTTCCTAAAATTTCATGCGATTAGCCTAACTTGGCGACATGTAGCATGGAGAAACCACTTTTCTCGCATTGTCTGGGGCAGACAATGGTCAGACAGAAATCCATGTGATATTACGTGATAGCCATTGGATCAGGTGGGGCTGATCAATGGTGGAGATCGGCCAAGCTAGCTGGTGATCGGGTGAAGCGACAACCGTCAGATCAGGAAATGCAGATCGACGATGGGGACTTAAAGCACATAAAGTGATCGTGTGAAGCAACAACTGTCAGATCAGGCAAAGGAAAATCTACGGTTGGGACTTAAAGTTCATAAAGTAAGCAACAAACTCTACACCAGGCAACAGTTGGAGAAAATAGTGAATTGAACGGTGATTGTGAAGGTTTGTTGGTGATCAGATGGTGAGGAAGCAATGTAGGAGGAATGTGCTGGAGGTGGTTTTAAATGAAAATGACAGAGAAAACTAGTGCAGGTGAATGACTAATTGTATTAAACAACGAACTCCATAGCCCATGCGAGAACCAGAGACTTGTGTTTTTGGGGCTGCTGAAGGGTCTCTTCCTCAAGTCATGGTCCCAGAGGGAGGAGATGAGGACGAGACACATGCGCACAACCTGATAGGGATCTTTTTCCTCTAACTAACCTATGAATTAAAAAACACAACTGGAAGTAACTTAAAGCCAATGTAGCTACTGAAGCAAATGAACAAAAACAGGAAGATATTAAAAAAATGAATAGAACTAGAAAGCTGCTTAAACAATTGAATCAAAACTAGAAAACTACTTGAGCAAATGAATAGACAACCATAAAACGACTTAAGTAAATGAATAGAAATCTATGCTAACAGACATGTATAGTAAAGAGGAAATTTTGTTGCTTGGGTCAGGCCCTAACCCGAGAGCTTCATCCCTCGAAGTTAACTAAGAGCTGGCTTAAACAGAACTCATTCTTATTAGAAAAACCATGGATTATAGTGCAAACTGTCACAAGTCTTTGCAGCTTAGAAATAAAACAGAGTTTTACAAATGATGTCCAAATCCTAATGAGGTCCTAAGCGTCTCTACTTATACATATGAAGTCTCCAACAACTTCCTTCCAAATTAGGGTGGTTTGGCTTCCAACTCAAAGTAAAAAGTTTTGTGTCCTTTTCACTTGCTTGGTTGTCTTTTAGTCCTCATGATGTGGTTGTTTGCACTCCAAGCTGCTGGAGGAATATTCAAATGGAGGGGTAGTAGATGAGGAGGATTAAACTCCTATAATTACTCTACCTTCTCCCATTCGAGTCTTGATTAAGGTCTTTGCTATAGTTCTTTGATTTTATCCTTTATACTTGCATTTCTCCTTGCTTTAATCCTTTATTCTTGCATTTTATGCACATTAGACCAAAAATCCAAATATCCAACTCTAACTCATTTCATAAACAGAATATAATGAAAAGTATGCAATAAGTTGTGAGAATAGTTGGTTTGACTAAGCTAGGAGGTGAATTAAGGCCAATTAAGGCCCATCTAATTACTCAATAATGAGGCTCATCAACTATAATAATAGTGTAGCCCCTTATTGTTATTTTTAGTGTAGCCCCCTTATTGTTACTTTTGTGCCCATGTAGTCTCCATATTTTTATTATGTGCACTATAGAAGCCCACTACTATTATTGTTGTGCCCTTACATTATTATTGTTATGTAGGCTCTAATAATATTGTGACCCCTTAGACTCCTATATACAGAAAGAAGGTTTTGTCATTTGAATCATCCAAGATTTTTTCATTCATTTAATGTAAATTAGATTCCCCCTCGAAGAGAATAATTTTTAAGTCGTTGATCTATCTATTTTTGAGTTGGTTGCATAACATTTGGTATGAGAGCTTTGGATTCTAGGGTTTCGCTACTTCAAACAAGCAGTCGTGGAATTTTCGCTATAATTTTTTTCTATGAAGCTTCATAAGTGAAAATTACAACCGCATAGATTCAAAATATTGGTGAGCTTCATGTACAGATTTCATATATTTTCTTTCTATATTTTCAGAGATATGATCCGAGGAAGTTAGGGTTTATGCAGGCTCCTTAACTCCATCTCAAACAGGTGACTTAGGGAAAATCATCATAACTTTCTCTCTGAGTATCAAATTTTAATTTCATAAAAAGTTAAAAAAAGAGGACAGACTGTAGTTTTTTGGATATGATTTTCAGAGCCGCAGGTTGAAATAGTGACACGTGGAACTCCGTTCAATTTCTCTCTACCGAAATAATCTATAATTAGGCCTGGAAGATTAGGTATAACATTTTCTTGAAGAATCTAATATAGGTATGAATTGTTAAATTGGAAAGAAGACTAAGAGGGATACTATAGGACATAATTTTAGATCTTGAAGATTCGTAATTACAAAGATACAACAACTGCAATATCTAGCTCCTAAAAAGGAGGAAAAGGGTGTGTATTTTTAAAATTTTGCATCACTTTTGTTTGAAAAAAAAAATTGAAGTGATTTAAAGGGAATAGTGAAGCATAGATGTCATTGTTTGATTTCAAAATGCCTCGAAACAAAAAAATGGTCACACTTATTAAGAAACCATAAAGATCTTCTATGACACATGAAGAGGAGGAAGAAATGCAACATGATATATCAAAATTGTTAGATCAAGTGCAACAAATTTTGCTCTCACAAAGAGTAACCAAAAATGAAATGGAAGCTAAGATGGATGGTTTGAATAATAGTTTAAAATAATACACGGACGTTTTTAAGGATGACATGAAAGCTGATATGGATGGTATAGAAGAAAAAATGAAAGCCAACATGGAATATTTGAAGAATGGTTTAAAAGTAGACATGGAAGTTTTGAAGGAAGGTTTGACAAAGTTGCTACAATAAATTCTTCCTAATGGCGAAAATGAATTAGATGAAACTTGTGTTGAGAACAAAAGAAATATTAATCATTATTTTATAGACTCTAACATTGGATTGAAGACCTACCATATTCCAAAGATAGATATGAGGAAGTTTGATGGCAAGGATCCGGTAACATGGATACTATAGATGCAACAATATTTTGATCTCCATAATGTGCAACACACACAAAAGGCACCCATTAGAACTATATATTTAGAATCCAATCAATTTGTATGGTACGATGGCTTTTTTTCTCATAAACCACGGTCAATTTTTACGAAGGAAATGATACCACATTATGAGGATACAAAAAGCAATACCTTCTTTAGTCAAATGTTAAATCTCAAACAAAAGGGCTGAATTTTGGAGCACATTGAGGACTTCCAAAAATTGAATATAAGGGTAAAGGATATTCCAAAGGATCATAGGATTGATGACTTCATAGGGAATTTAAAGGATAAGATCCAACATGAGGTTCACCTTTGGGAACCCAATTCATTGGACAAGGCATTCAGGTTTCCTAGAAAAATTGAAAGAAAAATTACGACAAGAAGGAAGCATACCACTCACAACTATAAATATGGAAATGAAGCTACTCCTAGCCTTCCACAACCTACAAGGTTGACACCACAACAATTGGAAGAAAGAAGAGTGAAACGGCTTTGCTACATTTTTTATAGAAAATACATTAAAGGTCATAAGTGTGTTGAGAAGAAATTATTTTACATAGATTGTAAAGAGGAGGAAGAAAAGGAACAAGAAACTTCAAAAGAAGAGGATATACACCAAGAAGAAAGCATAGAGAAAGAAGAAATGAGTCCAACCATATCTTGTAATGCATTGGCAGGAATTACCACTCCTCAAACTCCCAAGATAGAAGGACATATCAAGAAGAAAAAGGTAATAGTGTTGATTGATTCAGGTAGTACCCATAATTTATTCATTGTAAGATAGCCAAGGAATTGAATTGCTTCCTAGACCCAACACCAGAGTATCAAGTGATGGTTGAAAATGGAAGAACTATAAATTTCTCTAGAAAATTCCATAACATCAAGCTAACCATGGGGCAATATGTAATGAATATTCCAATGCTCTATATTCCAATGAGTGGTGCTGATGTTGTACTAGGAATCTAATGGTTACAATCTTTGGGTACAATAGCTTTTAATTTCAAGAACGTTTCTTGAAATTTTTTTGGTAAGGAAAGGAAGTTGAATTGAGGGTCATCACAGGGAAACCAAGAAATATAATTAGCTCTAATGGCATGAAAAACATTCTAAACAAATAAAAATGGGGCGTAATTGTAGAATTGTACTCACTAGAGTTTCAAACATCAATAATATCTATTTCTCCATATCTCCAAAATGTCTTGGACATTCACTCCAAGGTATTTGAGACTCCCAAAGGCATCCCACCTATTCATGATCATGATCATGCTATTCATTTTCTTCCCGGAAGTGTTCCTCCAAACAATAGGCCTTACAGATATCCCTATGCCCAAAAGAGTGAAATTGAACATATGGTTGCAGAAATGCTAGAGGTCGGTATAATTCAACCTAGTCAAAGTTATTTTTTGGCTCTAGTAGCATTGGTGCATGAGAAGGATGGATAATGATGCATGTTTTCAGATTATAGGGAGCTTTACAAGCTCACTATTAAAGATAATTTTCCCATTCATGTCATTGATGAATTATTGGATGAATTACATGGAGCAATTTACTTTACCAAGTTGGATATTCGTTTAGGATATCATCAAATTAGAATGAAGACTAAAGAAATTTTGAAAACAACATTTAGAACTCATGAAGGTCATTATTAATTTTTTTTCATGCCTTTTGGCCTTACCAATGCACCTTCTACATTTCAAGGTTTGATGAATTCCATTTTCAAACCCTTCCTTAGAAATCTTGTGTTAGTATTTTTTTATGATATACTAATCTACAACAAGTCTTGGAAGGATCATGTTCAATATGTTGACAGGGTGCTCAAACTATTGGAGGAGAAACAATTACATGTAAAAAACTCCAAATGTTTCTTTGGAGTACATTAGGTGGAATATCTGGGTCATATTGTATCTCATGAGGGTGTCAAGGTAGACCCTAACAAAATTAAATCCATTAAGGAATGGAAAATCCCCACAACCATAGTGAGTCTACGAGGATTTCTTGGGTTGACAGGGTATTATTACAATTTTGTTAAGAATTATGGGAGAATAGTAACACCTTTAACAACATTATTGAAAAATGGTGCATTTTCTTGGACTCCAGAAGCAACTAAGTCCTTTCAACATCTTAAAGAGGCAATGTCACAAGCACTGGTCTTAGCTGTGCTAGACTTCACAATTTTTTTTTATTGTGGAATGTGATGCCTCAGAAAATGGAATTAGTGTTGTTTTAACGTAATAAGGAAGACCCATTACTTTTGAAAGTTGTCCAATCAAAGGAAAGTATTTTCACAAACCTATTTATGAGAAGGAAATGTTGGCAATACTACATGCACTAAAGAAATTAAGAAATTACCTAATGGGAAGACACTTCAAGGTAAAAACATATCATGATAGTCTTAAATACTTTTTGGAATAAAGATTATCTTTAGAAGAGCAGCAAGAATCGGTCACAAAATTGTTGGGTTATGACTTTCAAATCATCTACAAAAAATGGACGAAAAATGTTGTTGCAAATGCACTCTCAAGAAAGGATGTGGATGTGGAAGCATTTCTTTGTGCCATTTAAGTTATCCAACTAGATTGGATAACTGAGGTAAGGGATGAATGAATGAATAATGAATAAGTGTGGACATTCATTCAAAAGTTGCAGCAAGATCCAAGTACATCTAATACGTTCAGCTGGAAAAATGATTCATTATGGTTAAAAGATCACTTATATCTTTGTAAGAATTCCTAACTTGAACATAAGATTCTTTTGGAACTGGGCACTTCTCCCTTAGGAGGGCACTCAAGATTTTTAAAAACTTACCACATGATCAAGAAGGAATTTTTTTCCAATGGCCTTAAATTATTCAAAATTTTGTGGCAGAATGTTTAGTTTTCCAACAAAATAAAGTTGATACAATTAAGACCTTAGGTCTGTTACAACCTTTATCCATTCCAAGTCATCATTAGGAGGAGGTTGCAATGGATTTTATCACAGGTTTACCCAAGTCCGAAGGAAAGAGTGTCATCATGGTATTACGTGATAGAATTACCAATTATGCACACTTTTGTGCATTATCTCGTCCATTTAAAGCCATTACAATTTCTACTACATTTATGGAAACAATTCAAAACCTACATGAAAACCCAAAGATTATTCTAAGAGATAGAGATCCCATTTTCACGAGAAATTTTTGGACAGAATAATTTTCTTGCTTGGGTACTCAATTAGCTCATAGCTCATCTTATCATCCTCAATCAGATGGGAAAATTGAGATAGTGAACAAATGTTTGGAAGGATATCTTCATTGCTTTGTATCTGATAAGAAAACCTTATGGGTCAAGTTGTCTAGTTGAATGGTGGTATAACACTTCCTTCCATACTGCAGTAAAAATGATCTCATTTATGGAAATTGATGGATGTCATCCACCATCCATCCCATCATCTTTAACAGAAAATTATAAGGTTCAAGCAGTGGAAGATCACATCGAGCATCAGCAACAAGTTCTCCAACTCTAAAGGATAACCTCACTTTGGTTCATAATCAAATGAAACAACATGCACATCAACATCATAGCCAAATAAGTTTTGATGTAGGTGATTGGGTATTTATATGGCTACAACCATACAAACAAATGTCCTTCAAGAAAGCTAAAAAGGATAATAAATCATCACCAAAGTACTATGGTCTTTACAAGGTGTTGCAAAATATTGGTACTATGACATACAAATTGGACATTCCTGCATCTTCCCGAGTGCACCTACTTTTCCATGTTTCATGCTTATAGAAGGTTATAGGTGACAAGCTCTTAGTCCAAACAATGTTTCCAGAATTTGATGGGAAAGGAAAATTGTATTGGAACCCGAAGCAGTCACAGAAAAAAGAACTTGATAACTACGAATCAATCAATTTCAGATTATATCATCAAGTAGAAGAACTTACCTGTTGAAGATTCCAAATGGAAGGATTAAAATTTTATACAAAAGCATTCAGAACTACTCAAGTGTTGAGGAAAACACTTTTTTGAAGGAGAGGGGCATGTCAGGTCCCTATAATACTAGTGTAGCCCCTTATTGTTATTGTTAGTGTAGCCCCCTTATTTTTATTGTTGTGCCCCATAGAAGCCCACTATTTTTATTGTTGTGCCCTTACATTAATATTGTTACATAGGTTATGATTATATTGTGACCCCTTAGACTCTTATATATAGAAAGGAGGTTTTTTAATTTGAATCATCCAAGAATTGTTCATTTATGTAATGTAAAGGAGGTTCCCCCCTTGAAGAGGATATTTTTTAAGTCATTAATCTATCTATTTGTGAGTTGGTTTCATAACACGAAATGGATGCATATTTCATTTTCAACCATGTCATCACACGGTTTGGCTTTCCACAAGCCATAGTTATGAATCTAGGAAAGTATTTCTGGATAGACATTAAACTGATTGCAAAGCTAGGAATTTCCCATGAAATATCCACTTCCTACTATCCACAAGTGAGTGTGCAAGTTGAGGCTATCAATAAGGTTCTTCAAAATATGATTCAATGTATGATAAGGGTCCATAAATGACTGGAATTTGGTTATTTTTTATACCTTGTGGGCATACCGAACCTCCATTAGGATTACTACTAGATTTACACCATTTCAGATGGTATATGGTCTAGATGTTATCCTTCCAATAGAATGTGAGATTTTGTCATTGAAACTGACTATAAAACTTCTTCCTGCCACTTTTGCAGTAGAGGAACATCTTTTACATATGATGTGCTTAAATGAGACATGACGTGATGCCGTTTTAGCTAATGAAGCTCATAACAGATGTATCAAGGTGTAGGAAGACAAAAATTTCAACCGTGTATTTTCAAAAGGGGACCTTGTTCTTCTTTACGATCAAGAGTCTGATAAATAAAGTTCAAGAAAGTCTGAGCCAACGTGGCTAGGTCTATAAATTTTCAAACATGTTCTTGAAAAAGGGGCTTATGAGCTAGTAGATTTTGATGGAGTTCCACTGGCGTAGCCTAGAAATGGGCTATACCTTAAAAAATACAATGATTGATTTTGCGTAGTACACTGTGTACATGCTATATGTAGGTGTTTTGAGTGTGTTTACAGTGTGTCCCTTCATAATTTCCGATTGTTTCTATTAATATCATTTACATTTGGTTTTCATATGTTAGCATCATGGAACCATTTGTTGGTTATGCTGATGGTCATATTCGCTCTAGATGGCGAGTTAGTGATTCTATAAGGGATTTGTATAGGTCACTCTACCAATAACATCAATGACTATAGCGCGGTGATCGAACTACTATCTGATGCTATTTCACATGGTATCCACCATATAGTCATCATATTGGACTCACAGCTTGTAGTACTATAGTTGACTAATGTCTACTCAGTTAGAAGTCCAACTATGCTTCGCATGTTCTTAAGGGTTCACCTTCTAGAAAGAAACTTTTAATACATCCAATATCAACACATTCTAGAAATCTAAATACATTGACTGATGCATTGGCTAATCATATCTTAGATAGACATTTGTGACACATGTAAATAATTTCAATACACATCACTTGAAATAAATAATAGAAACATAGGAAACACTGAAGATATTTATATATAAAATGTTAGGTTTTAAAAAATTTGTGCCTGAGACCCATATGGACACACGTCCTAACATATCCAAAAATATACATGCAAATATGCTTGTATGCCTCCTAGTAGACTAATCATAATGCTCATGATAACATGTCACTGCATGAGCTACCTTGTGTAGTAGCTGACTGATAAGCCATGGAACTCCAATAGTATGTCATTGTAATCACATAGGAAGCTAGTCGAGCATGGTCCCAACTATGCCATGTGTTAGCCCCTCCATATGATGCTCCACCTCTATGAGGGTCTCTTCTATGTTGAGATCTTGTAGTACTTCCCTACCTATTGCAATAATTTGTATTGGTGTTGGTGTTGGTTGTGGATCTACTGCAATAGAGATATGAGACACCCACATATAAAATGAGTCTAATATTTGCATGTATAAATAGATAGTTTAGTCTCAGAAACATAAAAAAAACACAAAACAATTGTAAAACTCAAAATAAAAAAAAATAAGGTCAAGGTATATTACCTATAGCACCACATTGCTCTCCCTTAGGAAGCACGAGTTTTGGGTCTTTGTAGGAATCCATCCCTACATATGGATAATCATATACCATAATAAACTACATGTGCAACCATCTAAATAAAATTGGTGTGAAGCTCATGGACACTGGATATGCATGGTGGGACATGAGATCTATCCATCTCCTCATTCGTGGAACTCTTGCATCAATGGGATTGAGTGAGATATGTTGAGGTTGTAGCAATGGAATCCTCTATAGAGAAAAGGAGACAAAGATTGCTCCATAGCCAAAGTTCTTTAGTCTCCCATATTTTTCTTTAGTCAGTTGTTCTTTCATGTTAACCAACGCTCCATCGCTCTAGTTGAAGATGGTTCCCTCTATGCATTCTAGAGCATACAACATATATGACCTATTGGACAAATGTAGTGTAGAGCCACCTACCAATTTGGAGATAATGAACCTGATCATTCTTGGAGGAAATCAAACCACATCTTTTATGTTGATTTTCCCATCCTTGGTTGACTGGGATTGAGGTCTGCAATGAGTGGCGACATAATCCTTGACTATTTATCCTCCCCTTCTCATGCCTGTGAAAGATACAGGGGAACCTCATCTAGATAGACTAGTCAAGAAATATATGTCTTCTACATTTATCTCGAGAAGATGTGCTCCTAGTCTGAATGCTTGCACTTGAACATCCCATGCAAGTACAATATATTCAAGTAATTCCTTACTTGCCTCATTCTGGGAAGCTAGAAGAATTTTAGCAATCCACAATCTCTTAGCGTTTTGATGGTAGGAGGATCATTTGATGCATTTATATATTGTTCTTCATGTTCTATTTCCCTCCATATCAGAGACAATTTGTAGTAATGAAGTCCTAAAACATCACAAAGATACTCATTAGGATTCGTTTCATGCAAAAAACTTGATAAATTTTAGCAGAAACTAGTGGAACAAATTCGGGGTTTGTGTCCAATGCACCCCCCTAAAGAGGACTTTGCATTGGTGCATTCCCTCTAGTGTTAAGTCTCTAGTATCAATGCACCTTTCGACCTTTTGGGGGTGCGTTGACCCAGGGGCACAATATTTGTGCCCTAGGGTCTCCAAAACGAAAAAAATGTGCATGAAACTGCAAAATGACACCATGAAAATAAAGAGAAAGGTTTTATCTCCTACCTGGAAGTGACGACACCTAAAATGATCCTCTATATTGACCGTAATTAGCTATAGAAGATTAAGAGTAAAAATCAATTAGAGTTCCAATGTAAAATGGTAAAAATGAATTATCATGTTAGATATTTGTAATCTTTTTTTCCATTATTTTATTCATATTTAATGTTTTAACCTTGTTATAGTTCAATTTTATCATGAAACTAGTATTTTTAATCCTTTTGATGTTGTTCTGAGTAGGTCAATAGTTTTTTAATGAATCATTTTTTTGGGCTTTATAAAATTACGAAAAAGGAACCCCCTTAGAGTTCTCTTTCAACTTTTTTTAGAATCCCAAAATATGAAAATATTTCCAAGCACTCTTTTCAAACTCATTAAAGTAAATGAAAATACATCTACTTGGTATAAGTTTAACCCTTTTCCGGCATGAGATAGACTACTTACGAAAAATTAATACCTCAGTCGAACATGGCTAAGAGGTTCTCTTGAGTATTGTTTTCTTCCTTTTTAGACTCAAGGGAATATCTATGAAAAGGAACCTTTGGATTTTTCTTTTTCACCTCTTTTTCAAACTATCTAAACATGAAAAATACGTCACATTTTCACCTTTGCCGGACTCATAAAAATATCGAATAATGATGGACTCATCGATCATGACGGGACCAAACCACTCCTCATTTGGGTTCGTTAAATATTCCCAAAGGGATTCATCCGAAGGATGAAATTATGAATCAAGCATATGTTATCCTCCTCAAGCTTGTCAAAAAATAAAGAGTTATTGACTAGTAATGGTTGGGGAAACTGGGAAAATGGGATACTCTACTTTTTAATGGTAGTGAGTCACTCTTGAAAACGACACTCTTCCACTTAATCTTCATGGTTGTTGGGGTGGGAAAACTGCTTGTCTTTTTGTTTATCATAGATTTTCGAAGACTCCATTTTGGTTTTAGGTCAATGCTACCAACTCCATTTTAGTGTTGTCGTTGTGTTCAAGAGAAGTCATTCATTCAATTTCCACTACAATACTCTTAAGCCTTCATTCCATGTATGTCATTCCTAATCTAGTTCTGTATTAGCATCATTCTAATAATTTTGTCTCAAATCATCATACCCATTTCGTTTCGTTGATGCGGGATACATCAAGGCCCTCCTGCGATGGGTCACTTCTTGTCGACATCAACTCATTATCCAGGAATTTGACTTAAAAACACCCCTTTGGTACCTTGGTTCTTTCGTACATCAACAACAAGTTTCCTCACTGTCAGTGATAGGTTTACATCATTGGCCTTCGACTGAAAGATTCTTTGTGGTGTTTGACTTCAACTCATTCATTCACACCATACGAATTTTACTAGAGTACCTTGAGAGCCATTAACATCATTAGCGGCTTCTCTCATGTCTATTAATGAATTACATCATTGGTCGGTAATCGGATGGTTTCTACCATGTTTGACTTCAACTCATTAATTCACATGGTTAGGGTGGTATATTGGTTAGTTGTGTGAACTATATAGAAGAACGCAGATCTAGGTTCATCCATCCAGGCTGCGATTTCAGGATTAATACAATATCAAAATGTATGATGGTTATGATCATACAGACAGTCGTCTAGTCATGGGTCCACCATTATTCATCTATGGGCATGTCTTTTGGTCATTATACAGGTAATGTTAGCTTATGCGTTGAGCATGCATATGCCTCCCTCAACAAAGATATCATGATGTAAATGTATTGTAACAAATGATGATCTCGACTAGTTGTTCTTTATCCTGACTTGTCACAAGGTAAAACACTCCAGTCATCAGTTTTCATTTATGACTTTGTGCTTTAGGGGGGAATCTATTATAGGCCACTTTGTTGCATCTAGTCAATAGGCCTTTAAATGGGACCAATTCACATCCTTCAACATATTGTCATCATCCCTACACAAAGCCCTAAGCATGACTCTACTAAATCCCTGAGTTTCTACTCTTAACTATTGATTTTCCAAGATTTTAAGGCCCAATGCATCCTGGCCCTTTAGGGACCAACGTTGACCACCAAGTTGACCATCTCTACAATTGCGTTGATCACCAATAGGTTTCTCAGTCTTGGGGGTGCGTCGATTCTAGAAATTTGGGAAAAATGAAAAGAATCCTGAAGCTTATTTTTCTAGAAGCTTCCTGAGGTTGTTTTAACCATTTATCTTGGATAAGAGTCTCGAATCCAATCTAATCCTACCTTGGATTTTTCATCTCTTATCCCTTAAGCTCATCCTCCCATCTCAAGTGGATCTCAAGCCTAGATTGGTAAATTGATAAGAATCCATGAACTACCTCCCTCATCTATATATTTACAACCATCCATGGACAAGGGGTTGGATTTTGGAGATAGATTCTAACCTTATGTTGCTGCTTTGAGAGTCATTATTCCATGCATTAGGGTGACATAGAGGAATACTTTGTGGCAAGGAAAGGACAAGTCAAATTGGGGAGCTCTTCTATAAGATCAACTCCTATTTTCAGTTGTAACTCTCTCCATTTCTATTAATACAAAGAGTAGGTTGTTTTCCTATATATGATATTATGGTTTCATGTATTTCAATACCATGTTGATCTATTGAATGAAGTTATTGGATTATGCAACATAGATGTTGTATATATTTTGCTTGTCTTGTTTGATTGTGTAGGTTCTAATTATAGTGATCAAAAGTAGGATTGGAACATATAAGCTAAGGAATGAACGAAGCTTGCAAAGGATTCTAGGTAGGCCTAATCCTATCGTTAAATTAATTTAAGGAAGACATTGGGCCCTTTTCTTTCTAGTGTTCTAGGTCATTCCACCAGACCTAGGGATTACACTTCTATATGCAGTCATAGATTCTATATAAAAGAAAGGATATTAAGGATACAGAAGACTTGTAGAGGTATCTGGTTTTGTAGTAGTTTCAAGATGTATTTCCAAAAAACATCTCAGAGTTACTACCTCAAAGTGACGTGGAATTTTCTATTGAGTTGATGTCTGAATAAACACCAAACTCAAAGGCACTGTACACGATGAGCACTCTAGAGTTGGTAGAATTGAAGTTGCAGCTTAAGGAAATGCTTGATAAGGGATTCAATAAGTCAAGTGTGTCACCTTGGGGTGCACTAGTATTGTTTATGAAGATGAAGGATGGTACTCTCAGGTGGTGTATTGATTATAGGAAGCTGAAGAAGGTGATGATTAAGAGAAGGTATCATTTTCCACAGATTGATGATTGTTTGATCAGTTGAATGGAGAATCAGTGTTCTCGAAGATTGATTTGAGATAATGATATCATCATATATGCATCAAATAAGAGGACATCTACAAGACTTCCTTCTGAACCAGGTATGGGCATTATGAGTTTGTTATGGTTCCTTTTTATTTGACTTGTTAGAACGTGTAGCAAGGAAGGCTAAATTTGAATTTAACCTTAGTCAAACTTGTTGGTAGTTAACTTGTGTAATATGGCCCTTGTCTACTAGTTAGCTTAGTAAATTTGAGTTAGAGGCTTGGAGTTCAGTGATGCATGTGTTTATTTGTAAATTTTACCAATATAGTTTAGTTATTTTAAGTTGTACTCAGTTAAATGGCCTCTAACTATTGATAGAGTTAGTTGAAGGTCAATTGTGTAGTGAGATAACAGTCTAACTTAGAGATTTGTTAGTTAATTGACCAATCGACCAAAAATAGCTCATGCATGCATGGAATTCAAAATTCACAATTGGAGTGGAGGAATTAAGGCTAATGTAAAATTATTTGTATATTAGTGGAGTGTACAATTTTTTTCATGCAGGCAGTTGATCAATCCTTGGGAATTGTGCAAGGAAATAGGGACCTTTCCTATTGTTTAGGAGCTAGAATTTGCTCAAAATTATTCAAGGAAATAAGAGGTTGAAGGAGGAATTAAGTGGCTAAGTGTTGGCTAGAGGGTATCATTCATTAGAGAGAACAATTATTCTTTTGCAGGTTGTGCTAAGAGCTAGAGAAATCCATTATAATAGTTTATCTGTTCAGTTGATTAATCAAAAGAGGTTTGAGGGGTTTTTCCTAGTTAGGTTTCCCTAGAAATCACTATGTACTTGTGGTTTCTCTTATTGCACATTGTTATAAATTGTGATTTACATTCCCCATAACAATAGAGTAGAATAGTGTATCTTGTTTTTTAGTTTGAAATCTTGAGCAATTGCAAATTCTATCAAATTTCTAAATGGCATTAAAGCCCTAAATTCACATTAGAACTAGTATTTCAAACTTATCCCTCATGAATTTTGAATTTGCAACTTTATTGTAGCATATTTTCTTCATATTCAAGAGAATGTATTTCAACTGACTAATGATTTGTTAAGAGGTAGATTTATGGAGCCCTAGTTCAGAGCAGATCTAGAAAAACCTATGTGCAAACTTCTTAATGGAGCTAGAAGGATAATAGTGGGCAAATATTTGAGCCAATGTTTTGTGAAACAAAAAGGATCTATGATCATTAATATTGGAAGATTGACGAGTAGGGATATTTCCCATATGGATATTGAGGCTTGGAGGGAGTTTAGTTTTAGAGGGAGAATACCTATGGAATCTAGTACTTCAGTATATAGGGTGTTTCATACTCATTATTGCAGTTGTCGTAACAATAGTGTGGAAGCAACAACTGACAAGTAGCAACAGTAGTATGAGTAGATCAAAATTTTCCATCCATGCAGCTATACCTCTAGGAGAGAGGTGGGGCAATTTTGAGCCTTAATCCCAAAGTTGCTAAGAATTGGGCAGGATCCATATGAGATTAGTTGCAGTATACTTTGTTCATGGGTCATTACCTTGCTACATGGGCCCACAATGTTCAGTAGCAAAAGGATTAATGTCAGTTGGTGGAGTGATATAATGAGGAGCATAAAGGCGTGTTGATAGAACAGTAGGAGGCACAATGTGGATTCAACATCAATGAAGTATTCCAATTAGATAGTTGCAGAGATACAAATGATTCACTATTTTTTTTTATGCTTCTCAGTTGCAGTTGTTGTAGTAGCAACAACAACAATGAGAGTTAGTGATGCAGCTCATTTCACAGGTGTTGGATAGGAGTGGTGCAAAATCCATTTCTTACTAAGAGGGAGTGTTAGAAAGTGTAGCAAAAAAGGCTCAATTTGGCTTTAGCCTTAGTCAAATTCAATAAATAGAATTTTCACATCAACAGGATAATTTGGTGGTAGTTAACTTGTGTGACATGGCCCTTGTCTACTAGTTGGCTCAGAAAATTCAAGTTAGAGACTTGGAGTTCAGTGAAGCATGTGTTGAGTGCTAAATTTTAACAATCTAGTTCAGAGATTTTTAGTTGTACTCAGTTAAATGACCTCCAACTATTGATAGAGTCAGTTGAAGATTAGTTGTATAGTGAGACAACAATCTAACTCAAACATCTATCAGTTAAGTGATCATTCTGCCAAAATTGTCTCATGCATGCATGGAATTCTAAATTCACAGTTGGAGTGGAAGAATTAAGGCCAATGTAAAATTTTTGTATACTACTGAAGTGTACAAAATTTTGCATGCAGGAAATTGATCAATCCTTGGGAATTACGAAAAGAAATAGGGACCTTTCCTATTGGTTAGGAGTTGTAATTTGCTCATAATTGCGCAAGGAAATAGGAGGCTGGAAAAGGCATAAAGTGGCTTAGGGTTGGCTAGAGGGACTCATATAGTAGAGAGAACAATTATTCTTTTGTAGGTTCTGCTCAAAGCTAAAACAAGAAATTGTAATATTTTCTCTATTCAACTAATTAACGCAAAGAGGCTTGAGGGGTTTTTCCCAATTGGGTTCCCCTAGAAATCATTGTATACTTGTGGTTTTTCTTGTTGCATGTATTTTCATGTTGCTCTAAATTGTTATTTGCATTTTGTAGAATAGTAGAGTAGAATTGTGTCTCTTGTTTTTTAGTTTGGAATCTTGAGCAATTGCAATTTCTATCAAAATTTCTACATGACTAACGCTTCAACTACTTTTATGTGTTTGATGAATAGTGTGTTGCATCCTTATCTGGACAAGTTTGTGATAGTATCCATTGATGACATATTGATATATTCTAATAATGAGGAAGAGCATGCAGAACATCTTGGAACACTGTTAATACTAATGAGAGAGCATCAGTTGTATGCCCAACTTAGTAAGTGCAGTTTCATTCAAATAGAAGTTCATTACTTGGGACATGTGATTTCCAAGGAAGGTATAGAAGTGGAACCATAAATTATTAGATCTATCGTGGATTAGGAAAAACCTAATAATGTGAATGAGGTCAGATCATTTATGGGATTAACAATTTACTACAACGCATTCATCAGGAACTTGTCACATATTTCCTATCCTATTACATATTTGCAGAGAAAAGGAAAAAAATTTACATGGACAGAGGAATGTGTAGTTAGTTTTGAGCAGTTGAAGTAGTTTCTTACAAACGCTCCATTTATAAAGATTGTAGATCCCGATAAAGGGTTTGTGGTATGTATAAATTATTGTAAGAGGGGACTTGGTGGAGTCCTGATGCAAGAGGGACAAATGGTATGCTACGAGTCAAGGAAATTGAATGAGCATGAGAATAATTATGTGACTCATTATCTTGAGTTGACAATGATCATTCATGCAATGAAGATGTGGCATCACTATCTTCTGGGTAGGAATTTTATTCTAATGAAAGATCATAGTGGGTTGAGGTACTTGTTTGACCACCCTAATCTGAATGCCAGGAAATTTAGGTAGTTGACTACATTTAGTGAATGTAACTTTGAGATCAGCTACATTAAGGGTAAAGAGAATAGGGTTGCAAATGTTATCAGTAGGAGAGTGAAGGTAAATCACATTGTAGTAGTAAGTTCATATGGGACTTGCAGGAATGGATCTTGTAGGTGTGGCAACATGATGCCAAGTATCAACAGTTGAGGCACAAGCTACAACAACAGGGTGAAGGTAATAGGTATCAGGAGTATCATCTCACGCTAGATGGCTTGGTTAGATTCAGGAACAAGATTTATGCAAAATATGAAAAAGAACTCAAAAAACTTATCTTGAGGGAGTTTCATGTTAAGTTGTATTTAGGTCACCTGGGATATCAGAAGACTATGACAACAATTACGAAGTTCTATCATTGGATGAACTTGAAGAAATAGGTGATTGACTTTGTTATGAATTGTTTGGATTGTTGGTAAGTAAAGGAAAAGCATAAGAATCTAGGTGGTTTATTACAATTGATTCTGATTCCAGAGTGGAAATGGGAGGTCATATCCATGGACTTCATTATAGGTTTTCTGAGGACATCAAGACAACATGGTTCCATTATGGTTGTGGTTGACATGTTAAGTAAGGTAGCTCATTTTGTTGCAGTTAATTCTATGAACTCAACTAGTGAGGTAGTTCAGATTTTCATCAGGGAGATAGTGAGATTGCATGGTGTTCCTAAGAATATTATATTAGAAAAAGATGCCAAGTTCCCTTCCAGTTTTTGGAAGGATTTTTTTGCATGTTTGGGGACATAGTTTACTTTTAGTACAACTAATTATCCAAAGATTGATGGATAGATAGAGAGGGTTAACAAGATCCTTGAGGACATGTTAAGGATGTGCATCGTACATCAATACTCAAAGTGGGAAGAGTATCTTCCACTTATAGAGTTTGCATAAAATAATGGGTATCAGGGGTGCTTAAGAATGAGTCCATTCAAGGAACTTTATCGATGAAGTTGTAATATTTCTAGTAGTTGGTGTGATCTAGTGAATAGTATATTGATTGGACCAGATATGTTGGAAGAGATGGAACAAGAAATGTCGGTTATTAAAAGGAATTTGAAGGAAACATAGGATAGGTAGAAGAGTTAAGAAGATCAACATAGAGCATTTATGGAGTTTCAGGTTGGGGAACATGTGGACTTGCACATCAAGCCGGAGAGGAGATCCTTGAGGATTGGATCATGTGCCAAGTTGGCACCTCGGTATTGCGGGCCTTTTGAGATCCTTGAGAGGATTGGATTAGTGGCCTACCGACTTGCACTGCCTCTGACAGTGAAATTCCATGATGTTTTCCATGTTTCATTACTTAAGAAGTATGTCTAGATGTTGATCACGTGATTGATTGGTTTGTATTGTAGGTGGAACTAGATGGATAATTCCAACCAGAAACACAATGCATATTGCAGCGGAAAGATCTCATGCTCCGGAACAGAGAAATTGAGCAGGTTAATGTCTAGTGGAAGAACTTTGGGCCCGATCAAACTACATGGGAGATGGTTGATCAAATGTGGGATTTATACCCTTCCTTATTTGATGGTTCAAGAAAATTATTTTTTGGTATATGTATATGTATATATGGATGTTTTTGTAAATGCCAAAATGAGTTGTGTTATAAAGCTCCCATAAGTAGTATGATTTTCATGTTTTTCATGTTGATCATGGTTTGCAGTTTTTGTTCATTGTAAATATTGCATTGAGCTATGTTATAAAGCTCCATGGGTAGTATGCTTTGATTTCAATGGTTTTCTGGAGATAGGTGTCATTTAACAACAAGGACAGTGTTCCCCCAAGGGGGAGGGGTTTGCAATAGCCCCTGGTTAATTTCTTATGTAAATAAAAAAATAAAACCAAGGTCATGGGACACGTGCTCAAAGCTGAATGTTCATAAAAACATAGTGATGGGGATCACTTTTGATTAATTAATGGCTATGGAAATTGACAAAGACATTGGAAATGGCATAGTGGCAATAATTGGCATTTTATTTATGAAAAAAAATGAAAATAGGTTAAAAGAGAGATGAAGGGTCACATATTTGCATGAGAGGGAAATCAAGGGGAAAATGAAGAAAATAGAGGCCTCAATTATAAAAAGGATTCTAATTATCAATTCACAATGTTTTGTTAGTTTAGTTTTGGAGCTCTCTTCTATTCGGATATTCTCTCATACTCTTGCACACTTAGAGAATTCTTGGAGCATGCTTGGAGCATTCTAATATTCACTTGGGTTTGGAGAAAGAAGACAAAAGGATAACAAGAAAGCACAAGAGAATAGTTGGATAACAAATACAACTAGATTTCTTTGTGGGTAATAGGTTTCATGTGTGTTTTACTTGGTGATTTGTGATTGCATGGATTATTCATGTAATTATCTCATTATGTGTTTTCATTGGCATGGAGTATTGCCTCTATTGATAGTTGGTTTGGCCTTGCTTTCCATTTCCTGGATATCCATAGTGTTGTGGGTTTTTCCATTTGATGGTTTTATAGTTGGTGCTCAAAATTCCTTATTGCTTTGGGTTGGAAAAAATTCTCTGGAAGCCCTATAACAACTTTGAATGAGTTACTAGTCTTGGAGCGTAGGTTGGGACAAATGCTCTAGAGTCATTGGTGATTCAAGTTACTAGTCCTTGGAGTCAGGTTGGACAAATTACCTAGAGTACTAGAAGGATATGGGTTGAGTAACTAGTTCCTAGATGTAACACCCCCTCCTCCCAAGTCCACCCAAGAAACTAACCAGCCAAGGTAAACATGTGATGAGAGAGGTTACTATAAGGGATTCAATCTCCTTGTTAACCTTAAGGAAATGGAATTGACAAAACACATCAACAACAACACCTCGATGAGACATGTCATCCACTGAGACATCATGTCCCCTGGTCCCAATGATGTTTTAAGAATTTTAACTCAAAGTCACTCTCATGCTATATGCAAGAAAATGACCAAAATCTAAAGTTGCTCCCATAGGCCTATGTGCCAGCATCCTTGGAATATTTTCAGCATACTTGTGCCAGCAAATCACTTTTCTAGCCGAGAATCATGACCTCTTTCCATAACTTGTTAAAACCTCAAGAATCAATTAAAGACATGATGACAAGATAGACAAATCAAAAATAAACCTCAGGGTTAAGCCCAAGCATCTCCAACCAGGATTGACATTCTGTCAAACACTTGGCATCAATGCAACCTACAAGTCTAGGATATAAGACAGAGCATAAATGACTGAAAGAATTCATGAAACATAACAAAAAAGATCACCTTATTCTCCATTGAACTGTTATATCATCAATTAGGTCTTGCATCCATCCATTTAACAATTACAATTAAATACATGAAATAGCCATGACATAAACCAGTCATTTAACCATTCTTATAACTAGCATAAAACCATGTAAATATCAGAGATATGAAAACCATTAAATATTCATATAAACAAGTGCAAAATTAAGAGAACTTAGATTTTATTAATCATAGGAAAATCCGACTAGGTTTAGGGCTTCCACATACCACCCGATGATAGACATGGCTGAACGAAATCTCTCTTTCAACTAGTCACCCCCATACCATATTCCAAGCATGAATGTGGGATCTCATAGAACAACAAATTCAAGAATAACCAAGGGAATCTAGAGGTTAAACCACCTTCACCCTCATCAAACCGTGATCACACCAAAATCGGTGCTCCAATCACAGCCGAACAAAACTTGGAATGCCATCCAGAATCCATCACAATCCTTGAGGAATTTTTCGTCTCCTTGTCTCTCAGAATTTACTGCAATCCAAACTAGATTACTAGGTCCTAAACTAAGACCAGTCTCTCAGGTTTTACCAAAATCCAAACTCAGATCACTATGCGCTAAACTGATACATCTCCCTCAGGGTTTACCATGTATCCCACTAAAACTGGTCAAGGGATTCCTAGGCCTTTGGGAATGGAACTTGAGACCACCTCTCCACCATATTCCAAAATCCATCTCGTAAACCAAAGTTCAAAATTGAGATAACATCCCACCATACCATGCCATTTGGAAAAAGGCAAGGCTAGGCTGAAAACCACTGTCATAACCCGCCAAAACCATGCCAGCAAAAATAAGAGAATCATACACCAACATGCAAAGTCATGCATGTCAAAACTAGCTAGGAAATCATGCATGCAAAAAATTTCCTACAAGTATTCCTGTTGAAGCTACTTGAATCTTTATTTCCTTTTTTGATCCTTGTTTTCCATCCTTTCCTTTCCTTGCTTTTCCTTCCTTGATCAAGATAGATTGCTCCAAGAAAACTATACGTGACCAAGAGTGAGAGAGAGAGAGAATAATGAGAGAGTTCCAAACTTGAACTAGCAAAAGGCTAGCTAAAGCATCACACTAACAAAATCTTGCCCACTAATCCTCAAAAGCCTTTCTATGAATGAGGCCTCTAATTTCTTCATTTTCAATTATTTTCCTTTAGTTTCCTCCTCACATGCAACCTCTGACCTTTTACCTTCCTTTCCTCCTAATTTCCTTTATTTTCATAAAACAATGTAAACTTTGAAACGGGAACTATAAACTCAAAACATGAACTCTGGCCAAAAAACTCCCAAAAAACATGAAAAATAATGCTAAAAACGAAAAGTGTGTATACTGGAACGATGGTTTTTTTAAGGGTCAATTTAAACATGCTTTTAAAATGGTAGTGAAAATGATTTTTTTGTGCAAAAAACACCCTGAAAACGAAGTGTTGATACTCAAACGATGATTTTTTCTTGGGGTCAATTTTCAGCATTTTTTAAAAACGCCAGTAAAACTGAATTTTTATGTGCAAAAACACAGTTGTTTTTGAGGGAAAAACACACTAATGTTTTTGGTAGAACAACATTTTTCTTTCCTATGTATAATTTCAACATGTTTTAATAATGATGATAAAGATAAAATAATGGGATCTGAAACACATTAAAATTCTATTAATTTTCATCCATGTTGTTAAACATATAATAACATCACACTAAAGATCTTTAAAATTCTAATTGTTTTCAACCATAACATTAAAGATATAAAAAAAATTGGAAAATTTTCAACCATAAAATTAAAAAACCATGACATTATTAACAAATTACATGACTAAATTAATCAAAATGTCATTATTTGTAGATTGAATGAAATGTACATTATATCTCTAATTTATTGTTGCATTGTAGGTATTCTAAACAATAAAAACCATCATAATTAAAACATATAATCCAACAACATAAAAATGACTCATAACTTTTGATTTAACACCATATGGAAATCAAAATTTTTATTTCAAGATACGATGCAAACATCAGTTATATAAACTGTGTTAGAAAATTATTCAAAATCATTCATATTTTCTTGCACACCATCAGAGTTCACATCTTCAGATGAATGACTAGATGCAAGCGAAGATGTTCCATATTCTTCTTTTTCATCAACTAGTGCCCCATTTGAGTCTACATGCATGCCCACCATTTCAGGTTTCAAAATTCTTCTGGATCTACGATTGGTTTCAACAGAATCCCATCTCAACATTGTTCCTTCTGGTAACAACCTTTTCAGAATCTCTATCGTCTTGAAGTGAAGAGTTCTCCTCTTTGTTAAATTGAAGTCATAAACAAGTATGTCAACATCCTCCAATTTTAAGAGGTCTGTGCGGCGATGATTTATATTTGTACCCTTTCTTTTTCTCTTTCCACCAATTTTTTTATCAACTACCATCTCTGGCTTATACCAACCATTGAATGGGTGTGTATTTTTGGCATACCAATGTACTTCAACACCTGTAACATATTCATTTTTTGTAATGACCTTTATAACCTTAGCAACCTAGAATGGATAGCCATTGGGATCTCCATCTGCTAGCACTGCGATCATGCAACCCTCCTTAATATTCTGTATTGAACCCCTGTAAAGGTTTTCCATGGGTTCGTGTTGTGCACGAGATCTTCTGGAACCAATATACATCTCTCTTTCCTCTGCTTGTGAATAATTAATAATACCTTGAGATTGTTGTTGTTCAACAATGTTTCTTTCCTCATGTTCATTTGACACATTTTGTGGCCAAATAAATGGATTTTTCAAAGGTATATCTTCATTTTTTGTTCTTGAAATGATATCACTTTGATTATTGAAAAAGGACTCCCACCAAACTGAATCAACAATGTCAAAGTACTCATATGTATATCTTATACATTTTTTAATTTCTTCTAGGCAACCAGAATAAGTTATATCTCTATTTTGTCTGCGTGCATTATGACCTTCAGCAACTAATTGTAATAACAATATATTTGATGCAAATATTTGATGATCTGGAATAAACTTCAAAAATTCCAAACCTGATGACGGTGCCCATTCTGCAGTAGTTGAATACTTCTTGCCCCATATTAGTTTTTTCCAATCAATTTTTTTGATACGAAATTGATGTTGCAAGCTAATCTCATTAATTTTTTCAATGCATTTCTCCTCACCATGCGATCCCAAAATAAACCTTCGCATGTCAACAGTTTCTTCCAACACATCAAAACTAGGCTTTGACATGTATGATTTTTTAATACATTCAATTAATGATGGCAAGCTCCCAACTTCCTTCCTCCTCAATGTGACTAAAAAATGATTGAATATATGATCAATATGGTCATGAGTGTGCCCATAAAGAAGGAAACCAACCTTTACCTTTTGAAAAATTCTCAATTCAACAAGCAGGCTTAGATATCCAAAAACAATATGATTTTTGTTTTCACGGCAAGTGTTCTCCAATTGTAGATACAAAACTTCGGGAAGATTACCAAACTAATGAGAAAGAACATCATGAATTATGGTTATTGTCAGATTTGCATCATTATGAATATTTGGAGCTGTGAAGTACACCCTTGGCAACATTTTCCCATTGAAGACCATACAACCAACCAAGTGATACTAAATAAAATTTTCCTCTTGTAAATTTTTGGGTGTGCGAACAAAATGTGGTAAAAGTGTTTTCTTCTAGTCCATACCATCAATTATAACCCAAATATTTATTCGGAATATCATAACACTTCTTCTGATTCTTGTACAAATTTTTCCTTTCACTTGTTTGTTGTTCGCGATGCTCCTGAAGTTCTTTGACAATGGAATCTACACAATGTGAAAGAAAGTCATTAAGAAATATGTTTTCATAGTTGATGACTATACAATTTTAAAAGTTAAAGTTATGAATGCCTACCTCTTTCTGACCCTTCACATTTATCCCTTTTTTATTTAAGAGAAGCACATGTATTGTAAATACCCATCCTTGTCTTCTTAGGAATATGTACATTTTTGAATTCTTTCTTCCATACCTTCACAAAATATTGATATGTAATAAATCGACCATGTCCCTCAACACCTTCTACATATACTTTGCATAACTTGTAGATTTCTTGTCTTGAGAAATTATCTGGAATATGTATTGTATCTCTATTTGGCATACGCTCTCCATCCTTTGAAAAGAAATCTTTCATCCACGACATTGTAGTATTTGATAATGGCCCAAACTATCATTTATGACATACTTCTGAATAAAATGTGGGATCCTTTTCCAAATTTTCTTGGATTCTTGAGAGATGAAAATTACCCATTGAATGAAACATTTTGAAAACCTTTCTATAGATAAATAAAGACCCAATATGATAATCATAACCTGACAATGTAGATTTCATGCACCCATCTAAATATGAATTTTGCATGCTTTTATTCATTGACAAATAGCTCTTCGTTTTCTCTAATGCAAACTTGAAATCCATATGTTTCAAGCAATTTTTTTGACAACATTCACTTGAAATGAGAGCACTGATAGAACTTCTTCTCACCATATATTCTTCTCTACCCCTTGTATAACTAGAACATCTTGGATTGATACGAAAATCTATTCTTCTCTACCCCTTGTATAACTAGAACATCTTGGATTGATACGAAAATCTCTGCTCCTACTCCTCGATACAATATTTCCTACCAACATCTCCATCATTGGATCATCATTTGTATAAGCATTTTCATCATCATTATTAGGAATGTTATCCTCACTATGATCATATGTGCTTTTGAAATACTGACTTGGAGGATATTCTTCAACTTCCCCTTCTTCAGTGCTACTGTCATAGTCTTTAGAATTACGACTAAATGGAAAATTTGACTCGATGTTTATTGGATATCCTTCCTCATGTGAATTGTCAGTGCTGCTCTCGTAGTCCATAGGATTAGGACTACATCGAAAATGTGACTGTTTACTTACTCAAAATTCTACATCCTGCCCTTTGTCACTGCTACTCTCATAGTCCTTAGGATTAGGACTAAGTGCTTCATCATGTCCTTCGTCACCACTACTCTCATAGTCCTTAGGATTAGGACTAAGTGGAAATTGCGACTCTTTATTTATTTGAAAATATTCATCATGTTCGTCATCATTGTTTCTCTCATAGTACATAGGATTAAGACTAAGTGGACACCGTGACACTCCATTCATTTGAAATTCTTCATCATGTTCTTCATCACTTTTCAGGTTCGGGTGTGACGAAGGACCCTTCCAAGACCTTTTACTTTCGTGATGTGTTAAATTGCATTCTTAAAAGAACATAAATGAATACATGTGTATGTTGTAAAGAAGAGGAACATGTCAATCATCAGCGACATAAAAACATAAGCCATTGATAATGGAGTTCGTCTAAGAGGGACTACATCTCCGGGCCCCAATGTCAAGATAGTGTAGGCCGCTACATTAAGTTTTTTCAATAGTGGTTATGTACATAGAGGTGACATCGATATCATACAAGGAAAAAAGCCCTCACATAGTAGTGGCTCTAAGAGATGTTCCGCTACAAGAACTCTCAATCAAAAGACTCCTATTAGTATGACATAAAACTCATGCATGATGAGCATCCCGCACACATGGCATAAAAGGTATCTCAATGCAAAAACATGCATGATGGCAACAAGAGTATCCCAGCTACATACAATAAAGGGATCTGAAAGCATAACATGATGAATCATGACAACAAGTACATCACATAGATGATTCTGCATTACATCAAGCAAGGAATCATGAAAACATGTAAGAAACAAGATCCTACATCCACATCAATCAAGGATATGTGCAGCATAATGCATAAATAATAAGTACATGAACACATCATATCCCTCACAACCAGGGGCCATTTGAAGAAGCAGATGTCAAACTGCTAAATCTGTTCGAACCATCGATCTCACGACATCGATTGCATGAAAATTACTACTCACACATGAATGTGGACATCTGCATTGGCACTTAGAAAAGTGCCTAGAAAATGAAATGAGAGAATAAGAAACATGAATGCACCATCAAATTTGTGGCATCGAGTAGTGAAAAATCGACTATCCAAAATCTGAATTCTGAGAAATTGAGAATCTGGGGCTCAAGGAATATTTCAGATTTACCTAGGATTCCTCAAAGATTCTGCTCCATGGGTGGACTGGAAATCTGCAACTCAAATGGAAAATTTGACCTCGCCATTGCAATCCCTGCATAAAACCATGAAAAATAAGTATAAACTTGACTATATTCCGACATGGAGAAAAATTACCTCGGGAAAATTTCAAGGTTCACGGTTTTGCTCCCTATTTTTATAGTAATCATGGTTCCACTTCCATACTGAAAAATGGTCGAAAAATGCAGAACTCTGATGGAGACACGGACAACGCCATTGCATTCGTGGTGTCGAGAAGTGTTGAAACCATATAAAATTTTTCAAAATATGACAAAGTGAAATTTCACCCCTCCTGCATAATGTTGCCTCAAACTGCGTGCACAGCCTCCTCATGTCTCAAAATTCACGCCTACTCCTGGTTCCTCCTGAAAAAATTAATTAAAAATTATGTCTCGATCCGCATGCACGCTCCTTCGCTTCCCCATGCCCTGGATGTACTGTGAGAAAAGTTTATATAAACAAGTGTCAGCGGATAAACCAAGGAATGTCGTTGGCGCATTGGTTAAACTTAGCAATGGGGGTCACAGGGTCTGGGGTTCAAATCCCCACCCCTTACAAAAATGGTGCGTAATGGTTTCGTCACATTAAGTTACAACTGAGCACACACTTTTATGGTTGTATTATGGTGTGTGGTTTAATATTTGTTTGTATTATGGTTGTGGTATGTTAGTACAATATCCCGCATTAATGGGGTCACCCGCTTGGGGGTCAGCCATGTGGGATGGGCGAGTTCAACCCTCACGGGCACCCTTAACCATCTTCCCATGTCGCGTTCATTTTTTTTAGTTTGAGGTTTGTTGGGGTAAGGCATAGGTGGTGAGGGTGGTGGCCCACCACCACCCTTTTTTAATATATATTTTATTATAAAAATAACCTTTGTTCAAAAATTCGAATTTTAGGCCATAGGAGAGATTTTAATGACCCCACAATTTCGCCCAGAATCCGGCCCAGGTTGGCTGGAATCCGGTGGCTGGAAAAAGTCCAAATTGTGGCCTCCTTAAGCCTACCCAGTGATCAAAAATTCAACCCAACTTTGACTGCTTCTAACTTTCACATCCGGACTCGGATTAATGAACCATTCACACTACCATGATCAGGACAACGAGATATATGCTCTGGTCTTGGGTTGAAATCATTCTGAACACTTGGATTTTTGAGCGTTCATAAACCCTCTTTGTCTTGTGTGTTTCTCTGGAGCCACCTGGATCAATCCTCCCCACTGAGGAGCTTTTGGTCCTCCAAAAGCATGAAAAAAATATGCAACTTCTATGTACCTTGTTTGTGTCACAAGCATCCTGAAAGGTCTCGCTTCCATCTCCTTCACCTTTGTTCTTCGGAGCCTTAAGCAATGATCTGACACCTGCAACCTCTGCAACCTGTAGTACATTGCTTTGCAAATTACATGCTTGAATGACATGACCAACGAATGATCCAAACGTCCCACATTTTCCACGAGTTTATAACACATATTGGGTGGTCAAGTTTACGAAAAGATGGACAACAAGGTCATCCTATTATTTTTGCTTCAACAAGTGATGAAAACACATCATCACTGCAACACATACCCCAGTTATGACAACAAGGCCAACCTATCATTGTTACTTCAACAAGTGATGAAAACACATCATCACTGCAATACATGATTTACAAAGATAAGGCCACACACTATTTTTTCTCTCAACAAGTGATGGAAACACGACATCACTTTCAGAGTTTCAAACGCAACTCAAAATAAGACCAGACATCATTGTTGTTGAACAAGTGATGGAAAACACATCATCACTTCTATATTTTAAAATTCAACAAATGATTCACAAAAGCACGACCATGAAATGACAACAAGTCTAGAAACCATTTTTCACTTATCAATGTGAATGGGTCACCTCCTTGTGGCAGTTTTTCTTGTTGAACAACTACTTCACCTAGTTCACGCACCGACGCTTTGTCTTTAAGGCATTGCTCTGGATGGAGCCTCCAACAAGTAGCTCTTTGATGGCCATTTCTATCGCAATGACTGCAATGCATCTTCTTTCTCCATATCTGTTTAACCTGCTGTTGAGAGGGTCTTTCACACCTCATCCTTTTGTGTGCTGCCATTCTTTTCCAACACTTAGAAAATGTATGGTTATGTAATCCACAAAAGGTGCATGTTCTTCAATGCCATGTTTTACGTTCATTACTAACAACATGATCATAACAAAAATGAACATTTGAATGTCGAAAGTGGTTATACCTTCCCTTGCTGTCTCTAGTGTAAGTATGGCGATGAGAGCTTGCCTTAGCCCTTTCCCTGCAATGGAGACTGCCATGGGATGATGGGGATGTGTTCCCATCATTTTCTTTCCTCGACAATTTTGATGATGTCTCAGAAGCATATAACACCTTCGAACATTATCCATTGGTGTATCTCAGGCCTGCAAATCAATGTTCATGCACAACCTCCAAAGGTTGAGTTATGCTTTGGTTATTAACACCAATTTTTTCTTCCTCCTCGTGCCTCATCCTTGTAAGGAGCCTCATGTTTGTCCCTGTAATTGGGATCTCCAAATCTCCAACAGAACTCATATTATGTGGAGATGAAACTGAAAGGAGATCAACATCTCTTGCCTCCTCTTTTGATTTGGAAAGAACTGATGAGGGCTTCTCATCGTCCGTTGTTGGTGATTCGCTAGCTGTCTCGGTGCATTTCCCAACTTCCTCTCTGACATACCCAAGTCTTGCCTGATGCGGTAATTCCTCTACTTTGATGGGGTTGACAATGCCGTGGCCATTAACGCCCAAGCCTTTTCCTTCATACCCCATTTTCTTCAACACTTTGGAGCCAATTCCTGTGGTATGATTTTCAAAAACAGCAAAATCATCATCAAGAAACATACATGAATTTGGAGAACTACTTTTTACCTCGTATGGGTCACAGTGTAGCTTTTCCAAGGCCTCGTCCTCTACTTGTAGCTGTCGTAGAAAACTTTGTGTTTCCTCTTTCTCTTCATGTAGAAGCATCTTCAATTCAACGTTCTTTGTTTGAATATTTTGGTTGTTGTGCTTCAGTTCTTCCAGGGCCTCTTCTGTGGCTTGCAACTGAAGTTGCAATCGCTCCTTTTCCTCTATCTCTTTCTGTAGAGTTTTATACATGATTTCCACCCTTTTGGAAATTTTGAGCATGGTCTCATACATCACTTTTTCATCTTCTATCGCTGCACGTTCCATTGTTCACACTGCAATTCACATACACAAATAGACTTCTCTGATACCACTTCATCCAGGTTCGGGTGTGACGAAGGACCCTTCCAAGACCTTTTACTTTCATGATGTGTTAAATTGCATTCTTAAAAGAACATAAATGAATACATGTGTATGTTGTAAATAAGAGGAACATTTCAATCATCAGCAACATAAAACATAGGCCATTGATAACGGAGTTCATCTAGGAGGGACTACGTCTCTGGGCCCTAGTGTCAAGATGGTGTAGGCTGCTGCATTAAGTGTTGTTAATAGTGGTGATGTACATAGAGGTGATTTTGATATCATACAACGAAAAATGTCCTCACGCAGGAGTGGCTCTAAGAGATGCTCTGCTATAGGAACTCCCAATCAAAAGACTCCTATCAGTTTGACATAAAACTCATGCATGATGAACATCCCACCAACACAGCATAAAAGGGATCTCAATGCAAAAAAATGCATGACGACAAGAAGAGTATCCCAAAAACAAACAACAAAGTTATCTCAAAGCATAACATGATGACTCATGATTGCAAGTACATCACATAGATGATTCTGCACCACATCAACCAAGGAATCATGAAAACATGTAAGAAACGAGATCCTACATCAACATCAATCAAGGATTTGTGCAGCATAATTCATAAAGAAGAAGTACATGAACACATCATATACCTCACAACCAAGGGCCATTTGAAGAAGCGGATGTCAAACTGCTGAATCTATTCAGACCATCGATCTCATGACATCGATCGCATGAAAATGACTGCTCGCACATGAATGTGGACATCTGCACTGGCACTTAGAAAAGTGGCTGGAAAATGAAATGAGAGAATGAGAAATATGAACACACCATCAAATTTGTGGCGTTGAGTAGTGAAAAATCGATTGTCCAAAATCTGAATTCTGAGGAATTGAGGAACTGGGGCTCAAGGAATATTTTTGTTTCCCCCTAGGATTCCTCAAAGATTTTGCTCCATGGGTGGACTAGAAATCTGCAACTCAAATGGAGAATCTAACCTCGCCATTGCGATCCTTGTGGAAAACTGTGAACAACAAGTATAAACTTGAGTATATTCCGACATGGAGAAAAATTACCTCGAGAAAATTTCAAGGTTCATGGTTCTGCTCCCTGTTTTTATAGCAATCATGATTCCACCTACATACTGAAAAATGGCCGAAAAATTCAGAACTCTGATGGAGACATAGAAAGTTCCATTGCATTCGTGGCATCGAGAAGTGCTGAAACCATATAAAAATTTTCAAAATATGACAAAGTGAAAGTTCACCCCTCCTGCATAATGCTGCCTCGAACTGCGTGCAAAGCCTCCTCTTGTCTCGAAATTCATGCCTACTCTTGGTTCCTTTTGCAAAAATTAATTAAAAATTATGTCTCGGTCCACGTGCACACTCCTCCACTCTCCCATGCCCCAGACGTATTGTGAGAAAAGTTTATATAAACAAGTGTCGGCGGATAAACCAAGCAATGTTGTTGGTGCATTGGTTAAACTTAGCAATGGGGGTCACGGGGTCTTGGGTTCAAATCCCTGCACCTTCCAAACATGGTGTGTAATATTTTTACAGTTTCAACACTTTAAGTTACAACCGAGCACATACTTCTATGGTTGTATTATGGTGTGCAATTTAATATTTGTTTGTATTATGGTTGTGGTACGTTAGTACCATATCCCACATTAATGGGGCCACTCGAATGGGTGGCGGCCACATGGGTTGGGCAGGTTCGACCCCTACCGGCACCCTTAACCATCTTCCCATGTCACGTTCATTTTTTTAGTTTGAGGTTTGTTGGGGTAAGGCATAGGTGGTGGGGGTGGTGGCCCACCACCATCCTTTTTTAATATATATTTTATTATAGAAAGAACCTTTGTTCAAAAATTCAAATTTTAGGCCGTAGGAGAGATTTTAATGACCCCACAATTTCACCCAGAATTCGGCCTAGGTTGGCCGAAATCTAGTGGCTGGAAAAAGTCAAATTGTGGCCTCCTTAAGCCTGCCCAGTCATAAAAAAGTCAACCCAACTTTGACAACTTCTAACTTTCGCAACGAGACTCGGATTGACGAACTGTTTGCACCGCCGCAATTAGGACAACGAGATCTAAACTTTGGTCCTAGGTCGACATCATTCTGAACACTTTTATTTTTGAGCGTTCATAAACCCTTTGTCCCGTGTGTCTCTCTGGAGCCACCTGGATCATCACTACTGCTTTTATAGTCCATAAGATTAGGACTAACTGGACACTGTGACATTCTGTTCATCTGAAATTCTTCATCATGGTCTTCATCACTACTGCTCTCATAGTCCATAGGATTAGGACTAAGTGGACACCGTGACACTTCATTCTTTCGAAATTCTTCATCATGTTCTTCATCACTGCTACTTTCATAGTCCATAGGATTAGGACTAAGTGGACACTGTGACACTCTATTCATTTGAAATTCTTCATCATGCTCTTCATCACTGCTTCTCTCATAGTCCATAGGATTAGGACTAAGTCGACACCATGACATTCCATTCTTTTGAAATTCTTCATCATGTACTTCATCACTTCTCCTCTCATAGTCCATAGGATTAGGACTAAATGGACATCATGACACTCTATTATTTTGAAATTCTTCATCATGTTCTTCATCATTGTTGCTCTCATAATCCATAGGATTGGGACTAAGTAGAAACCATGACTCTTTAATTATTTGAAATTCTTCATACCGTCTTTCATCAGTGCTGCTCTCATAGTCCTTAGGATTAGGGCTAAGTAGAAACCGTGACTCTTTATTTATTTGAAATTCTTGATCTCATCTTTCATCAGTGATGATCTCATAGTCCTTAGGATTAGGACTAAGTGGAAAAATTGACTTTCTATTCATAGTGGAATAATTTCCATTATATTCATCAATATGAATAGATTTGTTACGCGACGAAGATATTGATGTTTTACAAAGCGAAACTTCACTCAGAAGAATCCATGCCTGTCATACAAAAGAGGGTGAATGATACAAATGCAGACTCTCCTAATAATAATATATAGCTTAAAGAATGAAAAGTTCCCTCCAAAGTTTCCCTCCAAAAAATTTCGCCAAAATTTTTCCCTCCAAAAATTTCATTTCATGTATTTCCCTCCATAACTTTCTTCTACAATTTATTAAAAAGTTTTAACTAAAATCTTCTAATGAAATAAATCTTTTAAATTAAAATTGTAAACAAAATCTTTCACCTAAATTAATTTATTACTTAAACTATATAATATTTACTAGACAATTGAATGTTCTTTTTAATTTTTATTATGCCTTCTAAAACAAATTAATCCCACACTCACTGTGTTGTAAAACAATTCTGTAATGTTACCTTTACCATAGTTTCCTATATCGCCATAACAAAACTTACATGTTAAAATTTATAAAACAAATTAGTCCCACATTAACCATACGGTAAAATAATTCTATAATTTCCGCTATATAATAAATTTCATTATCACTATTCCTCACATCACTTCAAGGTTTTTCGAGGTTCGTTAAAAGACTTGGAGCGAATTTGTGGAGCAGCTACAGTGTTATCAACAATATATCCAATAGAGGATTATCGCACTTAAAAGGTTAGTTTCTTTTTTTGTTGTGTGCAAATTTTAAAATTAAATAAGTTTAATGAAATTTGAATTTCTTTTTAGAAATTGAAAATTTCAATGATACAGATTTACCCACTACGTCTGCAGTGGGCGTGGTGGGCCCGATCATGCTCCCGATGACCTAACAGGCCCATGGGGGAGGGGCGGCAGAGCTGGCTGCCCATCCCCCCACCCCACCCTGGCGACCGAACAACCGACTGGGGCAGCGGCTATTGGGCCGCGGGGGTGGCGTGAGGGGGTTGACGCCCGACGCCCCACTCCACCCTGGCGGCCCAATAGTTGACCCAGGTGGTGGGTCGTTGGGCTGCCGGGGTGAGGCGGGGGGCTAGGCGCTAGCTCCCCTGCCCCACCCCGGTGGCCTAATGGCCGGTGAGGGTGGTGGGCCGTTGGGCTACCAGGGTGGGGTGGGGGGTCGGGCAAAAGCCCCCCCGACGAGCCGTTGGGTCACCCCGGTGGGTTGTTGGGCCATTGGGGTGGGGTGGGGCTGACATCCAGCCCCCCGCCTCACCTCGGCATCCCAACATCCCACCGAGGTGGTGGGCCTAATGACCCGCCTGGATGGGGCGGGGGGCCAAGCGCTAGCTCCCCCCCCCGCCCACCCTGGCAGCCAAACGACCCACCGCCGGGGTGGGGCGGGGCGGGGGATTGGGTGGGAATGGGGGTGTGGTGGGGGGGCGGTTTTTGGGTTGCCAAGGTGGGGTAGGGGGCTGACGCCTAGCCCCTTGGCCCACTCAAGTGGCGCAATGACCGAACTGGGTGGCGAGCCGATTTCTGCGGTGGGGCAGTAGGGGGCTGTATTTTTTAAATTACTTATTTTTTTTTAAACTATTATGTTTTACAAAATTAATTATCATTTATCATTTAGTTTGTTAATTTAAGCTATTTTTTTTTTAATTTACTTATTTATATATGTGTCTTTTTTTGAAGGAAAATGGTATCAAAGATGATTTATGTGAATCTTTCTGGACCAAAGACTGTTAAAGGTGGATCCTCAAAAAATATTGTTGAACAAACCAAATCTAAGCTGACAGCTACAAATGTTTCAAGTGTCTCAAATGATAAGAAGACGATTTCATACTGAAAGAAATAAAAAGAAGTGAAACTTCCAGAAAATGTCTGGTATGTGAAAGAAAGTGAAAGTGGAGCTGTGCATATATATATATATATATATATATATATATATATATATATATATATATATATATATATATATATATATATATATATATATATATATATATATATATATATATATATATATATATGTTGATATACCTAATGATAGTGGAATTTATGAGGTGCTGGGAAAGGTCATAGACATGTGTTCGGTACCAGAAAGTGAAGTTGTTTATATACTTACAAAACCACCCAAGTCACATGAAAGGATTAAGTATCAGTTATTATATTCATTGTATGACATGAGAGAGGTATCTACAAAGTTGTGTAAACAAATCATAAGTGAGATGACACAAAATATCATAAGTATTGTCATTTATATTTGTGTTTTGCGTTATTGTAACTTTCTCACTATATTTTTATAACTTAGTTTTATTGACATGTGATATTTTGTTTAGCAGAATTTTGTTGAAAGTGTTTCAATTATGTTGGGAGGCATTCATTTCATAGAGAATTATATTATTAATGTTGTTAGTAGTTTCTACTCAGTGTCAGAAGAAGGTATAGAAAACAAGAAAAATGTAGTAATTCATGATGCTACAAAAATACATCCAAGGGATCAGAAAAAAATGCCTCTAGTGGATAAATCTAGCAAAGGTAGACATGTGACTTGTGAAGATGAGGAAGTTGAAATTGACACTGAAGAATATGTTGTTGTTACTGAGGATGACATTTGAACTCATGTTAGAAAGGAGAAGAGCCGTAAAATACCAAAAGTAACAATGCCCAAGAATAAATCTATTCTAGTTAATGATGGGAATGCTATGAAGAAGAAAAGTAAAGTTGAACATTCTCAAGTAGTCATTACCAACAATGAAGATCCTAGTGAAACTTTAAAAGAAAGCAGAGAAATCATTACACCAGGATATGATTTAGAGGATGGAATTATTAAAACAAAACAAAATGCCATTCGGCATAACTTGATAAAGAGAATCTTAATTGAGGGTAGTCGTATATTTCAGCTTAATGTGAGACAAATCTATAAGGCAAGAGAAGGACGATGTAAATATCAAATCAGAAAGCCACACCACCTACATGTTCACAAGTTGAAGATATTGATGAGGTACAATCCATATGCTCATGTGGTTAATTATGTGCTTCTTGTTGATCCAGTTCAAGTTCCCAACAAAGAAGCATTTGATAAGTCAAAATGTTTTGAATACAATTATTATGTGCTTGGGGGAACTATTTTGTATAAGCTCAAAGACAATTGATGGAGGAATATCCCAATAAACCATGTTTTGAAACAATGAAATGTATCATTTATGTTGGTTTATTAGATACAGAAGCAAAGTTAATGGCATGGGATCATAATTCAGATAATCAATTGATCCAGGTCCGGGTGTGACGAAGGACCCTTCCAAGACCTTTTACTTTCGTGATCTGTTAAATTGCATTTTTAAAAGAACATGAGTGAATACATGTGCATCTTGTAGAGAAGAGGAACATGACAATCATCAGCGACATAAAAACAAAAGCATTGATAACAAAGTTCGTCCAGGAGGGACTACGTCTCCGGGCCCCGGTGTTAAGATGGTGTAGGCCGCTGCATTAAGTTTTGTCAATAGTGATGATGTACATAGAGGTGATGTTGATATCATACAAGGAAAAATGCCCGCACACAGGAGTGGCTCTAAGAGATGTTCTGCTACTGGAACTCTCAATCAAAAGACTCCTATCAGTATGACATAAAACTCATGCATGATGAGCATCCCGCCAACGTGGCATAAAAGGGATCTCAATACAAAAACATGCATGATGACAACAAGAGTATCCCAGCAACATACAATAAATGGATATGAACACATAACATGACGAATCATGACAGCAAGTACATCACATAGATGATTCCGCATCACATCAAGCAAGGAATCATCAAAACATGTAAGAAACAAGATCTTGCATCAACATCAATCAAGGATCTGTGCAGCATAATGGATAAAGAAGAAGTACATGAACACATCATATACCTCACAACCAGGGGCCATCTGAAGAAGAAGATGTCAAACTATTGAAGTTGTTCATACCATCGATCTCACGGCATCGATCGCATGAAAAGATTGCTCGCACATGAATGTGGACACCTGCACTCCACTTAGAGAAGAGGCTGGAAAATGAAATGATAGAATGATGAATCTGAATGCACCATGATATTTGTGGCATCGATTAGTGCAAAATCGACTGTCCAAAATATGAATTTTGAGAAGTTGAGAATCTAGGGCTCAAGGAATCTTTTAGATTCGCCCTAGATTCCTCAAAGACTTTGCTCCATGGTAGGACTGGAAATCTGCAACTCAAATGGTGAATCTGACCTCGCTATTGTGATCCCTGTGGAAAACCGTGAAAAACAAGTATAAACTTGACTATATTCTGACATGGAGAAAACTTACCTCCTTGGGAAAATTTCAAGGCTCATGGTTCCACTCCCTATTTTTACAGTGATCATGGTTCCACGTCCATATTGAAAAATAGCCAAAAAATGTAGAACTCTAGTGGAGAAATGGACAACACCATCGCATTCGTGGCGTCGAGAGGTGTTGAATCCATATAAAATTTGTCAAATTCTGACAAGGTCAAATTTCAGCCCTCCTGCAAAATTCATGGTTCCTGCATTAAAAATTAATTAAAAAATTAATTCGCCTCGATTTGCATGCCCACTTCTAGTTCCTCCTTCTGCTTCCTATGCATTAAATAAATCCCGGTTTTTATATAAAAATGTAGGCAAAGTTTACAAAATGGACCGTTGCGGATTGGTATAAAGTCGAAAATAGAGGAGGAGGGGTCAGGAGGTCAATCCTTGCCTCTCTCATTATAGCTGTTTGTTTGTTTTTTTTTAAACAAAAATGAATTTTAAAAGGGGTTGGGTCCACATTGGGCGGCCCGCCCCATGTCTTCCACACAAACCACATTAATCACGACGCATTTCGGTGGTTATGTATTAATGTTTAGTTTTTTGGGGCCTCCTGCTTGGGGTTCGGCCACGTGGGTTGGGCGGGTTCAACCCCTGCTGGTCCCATACTAAGTTATGTCCCCATATTTGTTATGTTGTTATAATATGGTTAAGGCGTAGGTGGTGGAGGTGGTGGCCCACTACCACCTTTTTTTTATTTTTTTACTAATAAAAGAATGTTGTTCAGAAAATTTGAATTTTAAGGTCGTAGGAGACAATTTAGTGACCCCACAATTTTTCCCAGAATCCGGCCCAGGCTGCCTGGAATCCAGTGGCCGGAAAAATTCCAAATTGTGGCCTCCTTAAGCTTGACTAGTCATCAAAAAGTCAACCCAATTTTGACTACTTCTAACTTTCGCATACAGACTCAGATTGATGAACCGTTCACACTACCGCGATTAGGAAGACGAGATCTACACTCTAGTCTTAGTTCGAGCATAATCCAAACACTTTAATTTTTAAGCTTCCCTGAGTCCTCCTTGTCTTGTGTGTGTCTCTAGAGCCACCTGGATCATCAATATAGGATGTCTATGACTTTCATCCAAAGGGTTAGATTTGTTCATAGTGAATTTGAAGAAAAATGTGGTGGGGATAAGATAAATGTTACTGTAGATTTTTTGAAAGGAGTGTTGTATGGAAATAGGCTATCAAATTGAGGAGAAAATCAATTCAAAACACAACAAAGTAAATATTGATTATTCAGAGGTACTGATAACATTTTCTAGATGGCATTTAGAACTGGAGAGATATGGGAATTGTTTAATGAGATATTTAGCATGTGGGAGAACATTGACATTAAAAACCAGAAGGACAAACGGTCTAAACCATTGATATGTAGCAACAGTAAATTAGGTCCTGAAATGAAGCAGCTTTCAGAAGATATGACTATCACACCTTGGGGAGCATTACAAGGAGTGAAGGATGAAAAACTTGTCAAAGCAATATTATCTCGTGTGAGGTCACGGGAATTATCATTGGAGGAAATGTCTGAGGAATTTCAAAAGTAAGTTTGTTGAATTATTTTTAGTTATTTCTAGATTATAATTTTCTTTTAAATATAACATATTGTCCTTGGTAGTATTTGTTATCCTTATCATTATATTAACATTTTTTACTTCATCTATGCAGTCACAAAGTTTACAGGAAAATACAAGAACAAATGGTTAAATTTTTGAATGGAGATAGTTGGGATGATGTTGTACGCAACTATCCAGATTCAAGTTCTACATCAACACTAATTTTTTTTTATCTTTAATTTAAAAATGTATGTTGATTTATACATTCATTTTTATTCATTTGTATACTATTTTTATTTTATAACTTATACATATATTTTTTTATTTTATTAAAGACGAGGAACGATTCAAATGGAGCACTAGATAATTTCAGAACCTTTATTAAAAGATTAAGATCAAAAGTTTTAAGAAGAAACGTCTTAGGAATGTTGAACTTGATCCAAATATTACTCATTTCATTTGGAATGGGCTTGACACTATTCAATATCAAGTAATACAAGGAGACTGTGAGGTATTGCTAAACTTAGACCTAAAAGGGATTATGCCCTAGTTATTCCAGATATTCCCCATGGTTTCATTATCCCAAACATTGTCTATGATAGTGACCCTTATACTTATCAAGCTCTTAGTAAAGTGGTTGCGGAATTTCTAGAAGTCACATTATCACCATTATGGAGATTTTTTACATTTCATTCTGACACACAATTGGCAATGTTATTGTCAAGATTCAAGGGGAAAACAAACTCAAGGATGTAGCTTACATGGTAAGAAGTTGAAAATGTATATTTGATTAATGTTAAAAAACTCATTTATGTACAAGTTAATTGAACTTTTACTATTTCATGTTACAAGGAAAAGTCAAATCTCCTTAACCGTGAAGATCAACCATTTATAAATGATTGTGAGTTCATCTATATTGATAGTTGGGCAAAAGATGATAGCTATATGTCTATGACTTTTAATCGGGTAGATGGAAAGAGTCATAGCGAAGTACTGGCTTATGATGTTGCTGTGAGAAAAATAACATATGAAGACAAAGAAGTAAAAGGAGAGATAGTTAACATTTATAAAAAACCACATTTATTGATGAACTATCTTATGGACATATGTTCAAATGAAGGAGATTGGGTTCTGGATTTATTTTCTGGCTTAGGTAAGTTTTATTATATGAATTGAATTTCAATATCTTATTTCTTAATTTATATGTCATTGTACTAATTTACTTCATTATTTTTTTTTGTGCTTGATAATTAGGTACAACACTAGCATGTTGCCTTCAAAAATGAAGAAATTGCATTACCATTGAAAATGATCCAGTACAGTGCAAGTTTATTCAATAAAGAATTAATGCTCTTCAATTTATTCAAGATGCAATGTAAGAAATTGGGTTGAAGAAATGGGACTTTAGTGAATCACATGTGGCAAAAAAGGCAAAGGAATCTCAACCACCATTACATGGAATGATTGGAAAGGCATACATTGGGAGATTCGTAGACATCAAAGATCCATTAGAAGAGAAAAATGAGCAAAATGAAGCATAAAATATTGTGGAAGAAGACAACGATGAAAGTCTAGAGGATGAAGAGTTTGGATTACGTGATATTGTTGATTAAATTTAAGTGATGCTTGGAAATCAAGCTCATTTTTTGTAACTATTAATTAGTTGTACTTGCAACGTTTTGACTTTGACATTTTATGAGAAGAATAAGCATTCAATTAATGTTGTTATGTGTTCAATTTTTGTCTTATGTGATTTTCGAATTAATTTTTATGTTCATCATTATTTTTGGAAAAAACAGTGATTATTATTATTTTTTTGACATGAAATTCATTAAAAAAAACTATTATTTAACCATTTCCTGTTAAAATTTTCCTATAAAAATTGCGATTTTGACATGTCATTTCTATCAAAAAATTATCAAAATGTGTAATTTTTTAGTTATATTTATATTGAAAATGGTATTTTTTATGTGAATGGTTAAAAGTTATTGTTTTCTAGAGAATTATTTCATGTGCATTAAAAAAATTAATTAACGATGTACAAATATTCGAATTCAAGCTTTTGTGATCCATATCATAATATATAAATATTTTTTTCAGAAGAAGTCACATTGAAGATTTTAGTTGACACATTTCGAACCAACAAGTGTGGTTCATCTTCAGGACATGATGAAGAGACAGATCCAGGAAGAAGGTTAAATAGGGAGACAGGCCAACCTAACAACTAGAAGGAAACGACTATATTTGACCAGGGGAGGAAAAGGAAAAAGTTTAATATTAATTAATTTTTTAATTGTTAATTTAATCAATGTCTATATATATATATATATATATATATATATATATATATATATATATATATATAAACACACACTTATTAACTCAATGGTTATATTTGACTTGGGTTTTAATAATATTTATTAATTTATAAAGGGGTTATACTTGAAACTATTTATTTATTTTATTAATATATTATCTTATTATCTCAACTGTTATACTATTTATTTAATTTATAAAACGATTGTCATTATTATTATTTATTTATTTATTTTTATCAATTTATGTTATCAATAATGGATATGAATTTTAATATCATTAAATAATAATAATATTTATATCCCTAATGCTAATATTAATAAGTATTATTATTAGTATCATGTATTATTAATAACAATATTAGTATTTAGTATTAATAGTATTATTAAAATGACCAAATCTTCGGCTTATTATTAAACTAATGTTCATTATTAATATTAATAATAATAATTTTATTAATATTAATGCTACTAATAATAATACTTAATAATATTAATTATTTATATTAATGTTAGTAATACTATTAATACCAATACTAATATTAATAATATTAATATTCTAAAAAAGAAAAGAAAAAAAAAGGGGGACAAAAGGTTAAGACACAGACGGACAAAGACGAAGAAACAACGAAGAAGAGAGGGTGGAAATCCAACAGCTACTAATTTTCTAACCATCATCCCTATTAATGTTCTTGGAAGACCTCTCAATTTCAATGGCTTCCCTAAACTTACAATAACGAAAATGAGGAATCTTAGCGATAACCCTAGCCTCATCAATGCATATATGATGTTTGGTCTTCTCTGCATGTTCGGCCAAAGGCAGAGATTTGGTCCTCCCATGCTTGATATCAGTTGCGTGTTCCTTAATCCTCTGGTTAATAGAATGCCCGGTTTCACTAATGTATGAGGTTCCATAGGAACAAGGGATGATACAAACACCTTTCATATCCTTCGAGTTCACCTTATCTTTGACAGTCTTTAGGAAGCTTCTAATGGTGTTGATGGGTCTAAAGGTTGAGGTGATATTATGTTTTTTCAGGATTCTCGCAATCTTGTCTATTGTCCCTTGGATCAAGGGGAATTGAACTCCTGAACTACGATCAATGGGTTCTTTCTTGACCTTGGGACCCTTACTCTCTTTAAGGAAAGCTTGGACACCTTATTGCCTACTATAACCATTCTGGACAAAAACATTAAGGAGATGGGACTTTTCTTTAGCAAAGTGGCCGCCATCAGAAATTCTCATAGCACGAGTGGCTAACGTGCTTAGAACACCTATCTTCTAAGCAGGGAAATGGTGGGAATTGGCATGAAGATACTGCTCAGTATGAGTCTTTTTTCGATACACCTCATGGGAGAAAGATCCATCAGCTTTCCTAGAAATGAGGACATCAAGAAAAGGAAGGCAACCATCGACTTCACGCTCCATCATAAACTTAATGGAATTAGATTGATTATTGAGATGTTGGAAAAATAGATCTAATTTATTAGGCTCGTGTTGCCATTTGGTGCAGGTATCATCAACAAATCTTTTCCACAGCTTAGGTTTAAATATAACAGAGGATAAAACCTTGGATTCAAAATCTTCCATGAAAAGGTTAGCAATGATAGGGGACAAAGGGGAACCCATGGCCACCCCCCAGGTTTGTTCATAGAATGCACCTTCAAAATAGAAAAAGGTGGAGGTGAGGCAGATCTCAACCAATTTAGCCATGTCAGGATCAATAAGACAAAAGATGACATCTAGTGCTTCCTTGATGGGGATACTAGTGTATAGGGAAACAACATCAAAACTAACAAGATTGTCAGTCGGTTCAAGTTTCATATCCTTCAATTCTTCATGAATATGTCTATTCATCATGTCTTGAAGATGAACCACACTTGTTGGTTTGAAACGCGTTGATCAAAATCTTCAATGTGACTTCTTCCAAAAAAATATTTATACATTATGATATAGGTCACAGAAGCTTGAATTTGAATATCACTACCCTGCACAGGAGAGCCGTTACTATTAAAGTTCATACTTTTGAATGAGCACGCTTGTAGGTTTCTAAGATGAAGATAGATCTGGCTTTCTTGAAGAGGTGTAGGGATCCGTCGGTTATTCCTCTCTTTGCTCAAATTAAACATCACCTTAACAAGTCTGGTACTCATCGGATTTTTCTAATCGCCAGTCTTTCCTTAATTCGTTCTGAGATTGCTAAAGTTAGAAGTAAGCTCAATTTTCTTTCGAGAAAACTTCTCTCTTTACATCTGGAGCTATCTAGCTTGCTGTCCCCAAAACTTTGGAATATAATTGACGCCGACTCAGCATTAAAATCTCAGCAGATGGAGGAGATCTAGACAGAGAAGAAGAAGGTTAAATTTTCCAAACTATCCAATAGATCCTCTTCCTATGGAGGTGCTTTGGTCCTTTCTGGCTTCTCCTCTAATAGCAAAATCCATAGGGACCAAGTGTCAGCCCTCAGCTCCTGGGTTCATGGAAATTTGGGTGGTGATCACACTTTTTCTTCCCGATCCAGCAATGGCATTAGTTCAGAATTTACCGACCTTCCTGCCAGTGATGGAGTCGGTTTCGTTGTTGATTTTCAGCCCCATCTCACATGTCCCTCTTCTGTCAGCGTTCCTGCTAGCGTTGAATTCTGCCCCCTTCTCGATTGTCCATCTCCTGGTATTCTGGAATCCTCAGTACCCCTGAGCTTTGATAGCCACTCATTCTTTGCTCCTAGCATTGAACCCCATCTCGTATCGCAAGCCAACCCTTCTCCCTACAAAACTCTTCCAATCTCCTCAAGCCATAACGGTGATCCTTCCTCTATTTCCATAAACTCGTCCCTCCCATGCTTCCATCATCTCTCCAACCCGCTTCCTTCTGTTCCCTCGGTCCATCCCCCAAACCCGATCGCCTCCTTTGTTGTGTCCCTTTCACAAGGTTCCTTAGCGCATCATTCCTCCCCTCACAGTTCAATTCCTTCTTGTGATCATTGCTTTCCCCAATCTCCCTCCATCCCGTTGTTTCCGAATATGTGCTCCATCCCCTCTCTCGATATTAATAACAACTATCTCAATTCTGATATAGGTAGTAATAATAAGATTATTAGTAGAAATTGTTTTAAATATGATATATGTAATAATAATATGATTAATAAGTTTAATATGACTAACAATAGTAATAATAATTATTATTATAATAATAGTTTCTTTATGAATATAGGGGATAATAAAAATAATTTTCAATCCAAATATTTAAATAATAATAATGAAACTATTAAATTTGACTTTAAGAATAATGATAAGAGAACTCTCAGATCTATACATGATAATAATGATAACATAAATAATATTAATAATATTGATAAGCTTATCAATAATAATGATAATAATTATAGTACCAATAATAATAATAATGGGGTTTCCAATTTTAAAAATGATATTAATCATCCTAATAATAAAGTAGTTAATTTATCCATTTTTTTTTCCTCCTTTGGTCTTCAACCTTTTAGAGAAGGGATTTATTTTTTCCCTTGCTCCCAAAAATATTTCAACGGCTGATATTATGTGTGACATTGAATTTGGGATTAAAAGCTTATCGAATAATGTTAAATTTATTATTTGGCAAGACTGCGTTGTCATTCTTAGAAATGCTAAGCCCCCTAAGAATAACATCAGCAAATATGAGTTTGAAGCCCTCTATGAGGTTGAAGGATATGAAATTTGAATCGAGTGACAATCTTGTCAGTTTTGATGTTCTTTCCCTGTACACTAACATCCCCATCAAGGAATCCCTGGATGTCATCTTTCGTCTTACTAATCCCGACACGGCTAAATTGGTTTAGATCTGCCTCACCTCCACCTTTTTCTATTTTGAAGGTGTGTTCTATGAACAAACCTGTGGGGTGGACATGGGTTCCCCCTTGTCCCCTATCGTTGCTAACCTTTTAATGGAAGATTTTGAATCCAAGGCATTATCCTCTACTTTATTTAAACCTAAGCTTTGGAAAATGTTGACACCTAATCCTTGTGATTGTGTGAATTTATGTAAATAGATAATTTAGAAATATGAACAGTCATTGGGAGATGAACTGAACAGTCCCTCCCTCATGTATATAATGAAGACCTACCTGATGGAATAAAACACATGAATCATTTTTGCCTTATGGAGTTACTACCTGGCCTGACATGGTATCAGAGCCAACTTCTTTTTTTTAGCCCTTTATGTCCTTTGTAACTCCCTAGTCCGCTCCTCTACTCTCCATATAATTCAGTGCCTGACATTTTCGTTGTCCATATAATTCAGTGCCTGTACGCCTGTTTGCTACATTGCCTGCGCTCTCTGGCTCTTTGGACTATCCATAAACATTAGTGGCTGCACCTCCTTTCAGATAGGCTATGACCTGACCCGCGTAGTTGTGACTGTTCCCTCAAACCAGTGGTCAGACCCGCGTGGTTGTTGGTGCACATCCGGGGAATGGTTTTGAAAGCCTCCACGTTCTCTTTCCCATTTGGATACAAGTCTTTTGGTAACTCTTGTGAAAATCTACAATTGTACATTGTGATAACCTGTACCGTAGAAATCTCAGGTTTGCAAGTGTGTTCTCAAAGCGAGTTGTTGAATGTATACGTTGTTCGATTTATGATGTTTCATGCCTGTTGAATGTATATGCTCCGATTTATGATGTTTCATGCCTGTTGAATGTATACACTCCCGTTTTTTTAGAGCACGACTTGGGTCAAGAAAATGGGCCCCTCGATTTGATTATATTTTAACTCAACAAGCTTTTGTGGCTATCGATGTGGGCTCACCCATTAACAGAGATCTCCATAGATTGAGATCTTGAGGAAGAAGGGCCATTCATAGTTGGAGATAATTAATGAGAGTGTGATTGAAGTTGTGGACTCTTTAAATCCTTTCATGCATGCATGGGGTGTTTCCTTCATGGTATCCGCTGCTACTTGTGGAATCCGTCCACATTCAAAAGTGAGATATACACTGCCTGATTTTTTGTGATACTTTGTTGGTATATACGCTGCCTGATTTTGTGATACGTTGCTGGTATATACATCATTTTAATACATGCGTTAAACTGTACGCTGCTCCATGCGTTGACTATTTTGGACGCTGGCTATATATATATTAAAAATTCTGTTGTATTTAAGATACATTACAGTCTTGGTGTGTTACAATCTTGAACGCTACCTAGTTTGAGTATAATATGTGAAATATATATTGCATGATTGCAGTTGATTTCATTTTTTGGAAAGTCATAGCAAATTATTATTAGTTTTTTGCTACGAATACTGTAATTATTTTTGGGCTCAGTTCAAATTTTTATGATGGAGAAGTTTGTTGAAAAAGTGAAGGGTTTGGAAAAGAAGACAACTCTTCTTGCACACAGAGAGAATAATCTTGCTCAAGATTCTTCCAAAGGAAGAGGTGGAAGAGATTTGAGAGGCAGGGGGGGTAGAGACTCTCAAGGAGAAAAGGCAGATTTGCACTGCATACACTGCAAAAGAAATGGATCACATGATGCCTCTACACGAAAGCTACCATGGGACAAAATTGAGCAGAAAAGAAACCAACAGAAAGATAAAACTGATGATACAGACAAAGGTAAAGCACCTGAATCTGCTCACTATGTTGTGGCACAATCTAACATTGGAGTAAATGAAGATTTATTTAATGCTTCACTTGCTTCTTGGAAAAATGATTGGTTGCTTGATTCGGGAGCAACCTGCCACATGACTCATAGAAAAGATTTTTTTGAAGATTTCACTAACAATGTTGATGGAGTAGTATACTTTGCAGACCAATCAAAAATCAAGCCATCAGGGCTTGGCACAATCAGGCTTAAACTGCCTGGTCTTCTAGACTTTCTTCTGCATCATGTTTTATATCTCCCTCAGCTTAAGAGAAACTTGATGTCCTTGGTCCACATCCGCCAACAAGGTCACTCCATTCATATGTTTGATGGAAAGCTTGAGGTAAGAAAAGCATCTGACCACTCACTTGTCATGAGGGGAATAGAAGAAGAAAGGCTTCTCAAGCTGCAAGGAACCTCTGCTCGTGTACAACATTTCTCATACAATTCTCATCATGAAGAAGGTACACTTCCATAAAATTTATTATGGCATGCTAGATTTGGACATTTGAACTATGACAGTCTCCGCTTGTTGAAGAAAAATGGTGTTGTTGGTTTGCCTATAATTCCTAGTAAACTTAAGCAATGTGATGCTTACATTCTAGGAAAGCATAGCAAACAGTCTTTTCATGATTCACATTCAAGAGAACATAGAAAACTTGAACTCATTCATTCAGATTTATGTGGTCCAATGCCTGTTCCTTCTGCAAATGGAAATAAATATATCATGACATTTATTGATTACTACACCAGAATGTGTTAGGTTTATTTATTGAAGAACAAATCTGATGCTTTTCAAACATTCAAGAATTTTCATAAATGGATTGAAAATGATGCACAATCTCACATTGGGTCTATTCACACTGATAATGGAAAAGAATACACATCAAATGAATTTGAAAACTATCTTCGCGAACATGGGATCAAACATCAAACAATTGTGCCTTATAATCCCCAACAGAATGGTGTAGCTGAAAGAATGAATAGAACAATCTTAAATATGGTATGATCCATGCTTTTCTTCAAAAATGTAAAGATAATGTTTTGGGTTGATGTTGTTCTATGTGCTGCATATATAAAGAATAGATGTCCATCTAATGCTATAAGAAACAAGACTCCATATGAAATGTGGTATGGACATGTTCCTTCAGTAAAGCATCTTAAGGTCTTTGGTTCCACTTGTTATGCCTTGATACCAAAGGTACATAGAAACAAACTTGGTGCTAGAAGTCATAAGTGTATCTTTCTGGGGTATTCAAACACCTCCAAAGCATACTGCCTCTATGATGAAGTAAATAAGAAGTTTGTTGTATCTAGAGATGTAATTTTTCTTAAATCATCCAAAACTGACAATGTTGTTGAGCGGAAACTTGATCGCTTGGATACATTCGCAAAAGCAAAATCATTTCAAGAATTTGATAATCAGATTCCACATCTTGAAGGGGAGATTCCTATACTAGATCAACAAGTGGAATCTTCTTCTGAAGAACACTCTCCCCCGCATGAAACTCCAAAAATGGATGATGCTTTAAGTGATGTGATTGATAGAATTGGGAGAATCAATCTTGATTCAGTCCCAACTCAATCAACGGAGCAGCCTGGACCATCTGAAAAAAGGCCCTCCAAAGTGGCTGACAAAGACACTTGAAAGTGTTCATCCTGATGAAGTTGGAAAGACAGGAACTAGAAATTCAAATCGGCAAAATGGAGGTGATGTGGATGACTCTAATTCACCTGTTGATATGGATGTTTCTTATGATTGTGAATTAAACTTGTCTACAGATTTTGAGCCAACTTCCTTCAAAGAAGCTGCTTCTCATGATGAATGGAAAGAAGCAATGCAAAAGGAGTATGATTCCCTCGTAAAGAACGACACTTGGAAGCTGGTTGATCCTCCATTAGGAACCAAACCAATTGGTTGCAAGTGGGTCTACAAGAACAAGTATAAAGCTGATGGCTCACTTGACAAGCACAAAGCTAGGCTTGTGGCAAAAGGTTTTGCACAGAAGGAAGGGGTCGATTATGAGGAGACTTTTGCCCCCAAAGTAAAATGGGCTACCATCTGGACACTTTTTGCACTAGCAGCTCAGAACGGTTGGAAAGTCCACCAAATGGACGTAAAAATTGCTTTCTTAAATGGAGATCTAAAATAGAATGTTTTTATGTCCCAGCATGAAGGATTTGCTATGAAAGGACATGAACATAAAGTATGCAAACTAGTGAAGTCCTTGTATGGCCTCAAACAAGCACCACGGGCCTAGTATGAAAAACTAACTAAGCATCTTCTGAAACTCAATTTCAAACATTATGATCTTGATGATGCAACTTTATTTGTCAAGAAAGTTGAAAAATAGTTGTATATCTTGTGGTATATGTAGATGATCTTTTGATGACAGGGAACAATGAAATCTACATTGCATCCATAAAGAAGGAATTGGGGAAAAGTTTTGAAATCACTGATTTGGGCTATGTTCATTACTATCTTGGAATTGAAGTAACCAAACATCCGAAGTCCATATTTCTTTCTCAAAAGAAATACATTGGAGATCTGTTGAATAGATTTGGCATGACAGAGTGCAATTCTCTTACTACTCCAATGGAACAAAACTTAAAGCTCACATCTATTCAAGGAAAAGAACTTGAGGATGCAACAAAGTATAGACAGCTTGTAGGAAGTCTCAACTACCTAACTACTAGCAGACTAGACATTTCGTTTGATGTTGGAATCCTCTCTAGGTTTATGCAAAATCCTTGTGAGGGACATTGGTCTACTACAAAAAGAGTTCTAAGGTACTTGAAGGGAACTCAAGACTTTGGAATCAAGTATACACAGGTGGACGACTTCAGCTTGATTGGATACTCTGATTTAGACTTCGATGGAGACAAAGAAACTAGGGTATCTACTTCAGGATATGATATGAGTCTTGGATCACGAGCTGTCTCCTGGAGATCACGCAAACAATCAGTTCCAGTGGATTCCACAATAGAAGCAGAATATGTGGCAGTAGCTGAAGCAACAAAAGAAATTGTGTGGCTCAAGAAAATTCTTGAAGATTTGTAGGTAAAACAAGTACAATCAACTCCACTCATGATTGACAATACCTCTGCAATAAAGTTGGCCAAGAACCCAAAGTTCCATGATCGAACAAAGCACATCAATACTAAATATCATCTGATTCGACATCATGTTGAGGCCAAAACAATCCATCTCCGTCATTGTTCCACAAATGAGCAAATTGCAGACATCTTCACCAAAGTGCTTGGAAGAGAAAAGCTTGAACGATTCAGAATGATTCTTGGACTCACCAACATCCCTTCAGATTAAGGGGGGGAATGTTGACACCTAATCCTTGTGATTGGGTGAATTTATGTAAATAGATAAATTAGAAATATGAACAGTCATCAAGAGATGAACTGAACAGTCTCTCCCTCATGTATATAATGAAGACCTACCTTATGGAATAAAACACATGAATCATTTTTGCCGGATGGAGTTACTACCTGGCCTGACAGAAAAGATTTGTTGATGATACCTACACCATATGGCAGCACGGGCCTGATAAATTAGATCTCTTTTTCCAACATCTCAATAATCAATCTAATTCCATTAAGTTTACGATGGAGCATGAAGTCGATGGTTGCCTTCCTTTTCTTGATGTCCTCATTTCTAGGAAAGCTGATGGATCTTTCTCCCATGAGGTGTATTGAAAAAGGACTCATACTGAGCGGTATCTTCATGCTAATTCCCACCATTTCCCTACTCATAAGATAGATGTTCTAAGCACGTTAGCCACTCGTGCTCTGAGGATTTCTGATGGCGACCACTTTTCTAAAGAAAAGTCCCATCTCCTTAATGCTTTTGTCCAGAATGGTTATAGTAGGCAGCAGGGTGTCCAAGCTTTCCTTAAAGTGAGTAAGGGTCCCAAGGTCAAGAAAGAACCCATTGATCGTAGTTCAGGAGTTCACCTCCCCTTGATCAAAGGGACAATAGACAAGATTGCGAGAATCTTGAAAAAGCATAATATTACCTTGAGCTTTAGACCCCTCAGCACGATTAGAAGCTCCCTAAATACTGTCAAAGATAAGGTGAACTCAGCGGATATGAAAGGTGTTTATATCATCCCTTGCTCCTATGGAACCTCAGACATCGGTGAAACTAGGCATTCTATTAACTAGAGGAGTAAGGAACACGCGGCTAATATGAATCATGGGAGGACCAAATCTTCGGCTTTGTTTGAGCATGTAGAGAAGACCAAACATCATATATGCATTGAGGAGGCTAGGGTTATCACTAAGATTCCTCATTTTCATCATCGTAAGTTTAGGGAAGCTATTGAAATTGAGAGGTCTTCTAGTAACATTAATAGGGATGACCGCTGGAAAATTAATAGCTGTTGGATTCCTGCCCTCTCTTCTTAGTTGTTCCTCCGTCTTTGCCTGTCTGTGTCTTAACCTTTTGTCCCCCCCCCCCTTTTTTTTAGAATATTAATATTAGTATTGGTATCAATAGTATTACTAACATTAATATAAATAATTAATATTACTAAGTATTATTATTAGTAGCATTAATATTAATAAAACTATTATTATTAATATTAACAGTGAACATTAGTCTAATAATAAGCCGAAGATTTGGTCATTTTAATAATACTATTAATACTAAATACTAATATTATTATTAATAATATATAATACTAATAATAATACTTATTAATATTAGCATTAGGGATATGAATATTAGTATTATTTAATGATATTAAAATTTATATCCATTATTGGTAATATAAATTGATAAAAGAAATAAAAATAAATAAATAATAATAATAATAACAATTGTTTTATAAATTAAATAAATATTATTAAAACCCTAGTCAAATATAACCATTTAGTTTATATATATATATATATATATATATATATATATATATATATATATTTTGATTAAATTAACAATTAATAAATTAATTAAATAATATTAAACATTTCCTTTTCCTTCCCTAGTTAAATTAACAATTAATAAATTAATTAAATAATATTAAACATTTCCTTTTCCTCCCCTAGTCAAATATAGTCATTTCCTTCTAGATGTTAGGTTGGCCTATCTCCCTATTTAACCTTCTTCCTGGATTTGTCTCTTCATCGTGTCCTGAAGATGAACCACACTTGTTCATTCAAACGCGTCGACCAAAATCTTCAATGTGACTTCTTCCGAAAAAATATTTATACATGATGTATAAATATGTAGAATATCGAAACTTTAAAATATCATCCTTCTTCTTGAAATATGCAAAGCAATAAAAACCTAACTAAAAAAAACTTAAAATAAAAACAAGAAAACATGAAGAAGAAGCCCACTTCAAAAATTGTTAAATTTAGAAAATAATTATTTACATTTCATACATTAGAAAATTTAAAGTAAAAAAATAGGTCTTTTAAAAAAAGTGTTTGATGTAGAATCACCACTTTTTAAAATCAGCATGCAAATCACTAACATTCTAAAACGTAATGTACATAAAATTATTTAAAGTGCCAAAAACTATGCTCTAAAAAAATGTGTATTCTGCATCACCCCTTTTCAGAATAGAGTCACTATTTTGCTATCTCTACGAAACATATTAGTTCCTATTTCAAAGTTTACATTGCTATAAATAAATGTGCCAAAAATTTATTTTTTCCTTTTAATGCCTTTGCCTTCGCCTTTGCCAATTTTCCTTAGCCAAAACACACATCGAGTGATGCCCACTAGGATATCTTTGCCTAACATTCAACTTGGAATAAGTGTCCCCTACCCATGGTCTTATTTTTCATTTATTTAGATTATTACATGGAATTTTCACCAGGGTTGTTACATAACCCTTTTTCTTGTGGAACACCATCCTTAGTGTTAACCCACAGCAAGACCTGAGCGAAACTGCTGAAAAGAAAATATACTACCCATGGAGCTTTATAGCTTATCGTGTTGCAGCATTTACAATGAAAGACCTCCTCAAAGGAAAACATCATGAAAACATGACAATATAAGAACCATACCGCTTATTGGAGCTTTATAACTTAGCTCATGGCGGTATTTACAGCCATATCCATATACATACATATACCAAAACATTAACAAAACATATGCCAAACATGTACCAACATCAAACACAAACTTATTTGCCTCAACCAGGAAAAAATGAAGGATACATGGCCTGCATCTGATCTGCCATCTCCCATGTAGTTTCTTCAGGCCCAAAGTGCTTCCACTACAATTTAACTTGCTCTACGGCTTTGTTCATGAGAACGAGATGCTTCCGCTGCATTATGCAGTAAGGCTTCGACTAGAACTCTCCTTCTTGCTCCACCTACAATACATATCAATCAATAACATGATCAACATCCTTTATATACTTCTTAAGTAATGAAATATGGAAAACATCATGGACTTTCACTATTAGAGGCAGTGTAAGTCGATAGGCCACCAGTCCAATCCTCTCAATGATCTCAAAAGGCATGCAATACCGTTGTGCCAACTTGGCACATGAACCAATCCTCGGAGAGATTTTCTTGGCCTTGATGAAAAAATGCACATGCTCCCCAACCTGAAACTCCTTGAATATCATGTTTTGATCCGCATAAATATTGTGTTTATCCTATTCTACCTTTAGATTCTTCTTTATAACCTACATTTCTTGCTCCATATCTGCCACCATGTCTGTTCCAGTAAGTACCTTGTTCACTGGATCAATCCAACTGATGGGATTGTTACAACTCTGTCCATACAATGCCTTGAAAGGAATCATCCTCAACGACTCTTGATAACCATTTTTGTAACCGAACTCAACCAATGGAAGATACTCCTCCCATTTATTCTACTAGTGCATCACGTACATTCTCAACATATCCTCCAAGATCCTATTGACCCTCTATGTATGTCCATCTGTCTGTGGATGATAAGATGTAGTGAAGGCCAACTCTGTACCCAAACCTGCAAATAGATCCTTCTAGAAATTGGAAGTAAACTTTGCATTCCTATCTGACACAATTTTATATGGAACACCATGCAGTATTAGAGTTTATCTGATGAACAAATGTGCTACCTCACTCACTGAACATGTAGTCTTCCATAGAATGAAGTGAGCTACCTTGCTCAACTTGTCAACAATGATCATAATAGTATCATGCTGCCTTACTATCCTCAGAAGACTTGTAATGAAATCCATGGAAATTACCTCCCATTTCCATTCTAGAATAACTATAGGTTGTAGTAAACCACCTGGATGCTTACATTCCACCTTTACCTGCTGAAAAGCTAAACATCTAGCCAAAAGATATGCCACTTCCTTCTTCAAATTTGACCAATAGTAGAACTTCTTTACCGTCGTCAATGTCTTTTGATATCCTGGATGACCTGATTATGGCTTTGCATGACACTCCCTCAAGATAAGATTCTTGATCTCACTGCAATTCGGCACATAGATCCAGTCTCTAAATCTCACCAAACCATTCGCCATGAGATGATAGTCTACATCCTGATCACTTGTACCTATACCTGCACCTATACCTGTACCTATACATGTACCTTTACCTATACCTTCACCTGTACTCTGTTGTAACCTCTGCATGGTCTCCATGTATTTTTCATCCTGATGTCCTGCCTGCAAAATCCTATCTTGTAACTTTGTCCCATAAGAGCTCGTAGCTTCTATATGATTTACCTGTACCTTCTTGCTAAGAGAATCTACAACTTGGTTCTCCTTCCCTTGGATGTATCTGATCTTGAAGTTAAGCTCACTAAGGGTAGCCAACCATATAGCTTGCCTGGAATTTAGATTCAACTTATCAATCAAATACCTCAACCCACTATGATCGGTCATCAATGTCAACATCCTACCAGGAAGATAGTGTCCCCACATATTCAATGCATGTATAATCACTGCTAGCACAAGATCATGTGTTGGATAATTTTTCTCGTGCTCATTCAGTTTTTGTGATACATAACTCACTACATGTACTTCTTGCATGATAACTCCACCAACTCCTCTCTTGCAAGTATCTGTACACACTACAAGCTCCTTATCTGGATCTGCAATATTTAGCACTCGTGCATGTGTCAACAATTGCTTAAGTTGCTCAAAACTAGCGTCACATTATTTTGTCCATTCGAACTTCTTACCTTTCTGTTGCAATGATGTGATAGGATATTCAATGCATGAGAAGTTATTTATGAACCTCTTGTATTAGCTTGTCAATCCCATGAATGATCTCACCTCATCCACATTCTTAGGAGTTGCACACTCCATGATAGCCCTTATCTTTTGTGGATCTACTACTATGCCATCCTCGGAGACAACATGCCCCAAGTAATGCACCTCAATATGAAATAAGTTTTACTTTCTAATCTTAGCATACAACTGATGCTCTCTCAATAACCTCAACACTGTTTATAAATGTTTTGCATGCTCTTCCTCATTCTTAGAATATACCAGTATGTCACCAATGAATATACTAACAAAATTATCCAAATAAGGATGCAACACACTATTCATCAAACACATGAATGTAGCTAGAGCATTCGTCAAATCGAATGGAACAAAACTAAACTCATAATTCCCATACCTAGTCCTAAACGCAGTCTTGAAGATATCCTCTCCCTTGATGTGTACCTAATGGTATTTAGATTTCAAGTCAATCATCGAGAATATTGTTGCTCCATTCAACTGACCAAATAAGTCATCAATCCTTGAGAAAGGGTACCTGTTCTTGATTGTTACCTTGTTCAACTGCCTGTAGTCAATGCACAATCTAAGAGTACCATCTTTCTTCTTTACAAACAACACCAGTGCACCCCAAGGAAATACACTCAGTCTAATGTACCCCTTGTCCAACATTCCTTTCAGCTGCAACTTAACTCAACAAACTCAGGTGTGCTCATCCTATAAGGTGTTTTTGATGCTGGAGCTACCCCTGGCACCAACTCAATAGAAAAGTATACCTCCCTATGAGGTGGAAAATCTGTAATATCCTTATGAAATACATTCTGAAACTGGTGCGAAACTGGGTACCTGCTCAAAACATCTGCATTCTCAATCTCCTTACCCTTATCACTAGAAATGTGTACTTCAAACATCACACAACCTTTTCTACAACTGTGCTTAACCTGCATAGCAATAACCATCCTCACTGATGTATGCTTCTTCTTTCCCTGCAAAGTCCTCTTTCCCCACTATCATCCACACACTCAATAGTCTTATTGAAGAAATCCACTTTTGTATTGTGAAGGTATATCCAATCCATACCCAAAAGCATACTATGTGATCCTAATGGTAATATTTTCAATTGTGTTGTTGTGGGCATACCTTTTACCTCAAATGCACAAGCTCTTATCCAATGATGAACTCGCTTCTTTGTACATGTAGACAACTATACCAACAGATTCTTCATGCGCTTCTTTTCTCAAACCACACTTATCCACCAGGTTAGGATTAACATAACTATAGTTACATCTAGGATCAATAAAAAATGAAACAACTTGATCACAAATCTTACCGTCCATCTCGATGATCAATGTTTGATGATCCGCCTAACTGTTGTCCACAGTTGCATAAATATGAGGAATGCTATGACGAACATTACCAACTTTATGCACCTACTGAGCACTATAGATTTTAGGTATACCACCACTTTGATACTGCAGATAGTCCCTCTTGCAATGATCCTTACTACATATATAACACTACAACGGTTCCCTACCACCGCCTCTAGCCTGCTGCTCTTCATGTCCCTTCTCATCTATACTGAATCTCTTCTAAGGAACTCCATTTTCTTTCTCACTTGCATCTTGAGGTCTTCCTCTGTTTTGTGGCCATTTTCCATTAGCTTTGTCATTACTCCTCAAGTCACGTTTATGCTAAACCTTACGCTTTGACTGCTCATAAAAATTCTTTAACTTTCAAATGGCCTCTTCCAATTATCTAGTCTCATCGAACTCAATCTAGTTTATGTATGCAACTGGAAGTCCAATTATGAATCTCTAAAACTTGGCCTTCTCCTCCTTGAGGTAAGGCACATATCTCAACAACTTCAAAAATCTACTAGTACACTCCTCATCTGTCATAAAACCCATCCACAACTCATAAAACTCCTTAGCCCTGTCATCATAGTACCTCTCAGATAAGCACTTCTTCTTGAACACTCTTTCAAACTTATGCCAAGTCAAATATTCCTCATGTATACCTTTGACATTCTTCACATCTTCCCACTAGATATATGCTTTACCTTTGAGATTGAAAGTGGTTATCTTTTCTTTCATGTTTTCTGAATAATCATGTAATCAAAAGAATGTATTCATACCAAGCAACCACGCCTCTACATCTTCTTATTTCTTCATTTCTCCATCAAATTTAGGTGGCTTTTCTTTCTTAATCTCATCCTAAAAGTATCCCTTATCACTCCTCTTGTAAGGATGATGACAATGATGATCATGATGCTTGTCAGAACCAAAACTAGAGTAATACCTGTGTCTGTCACCTCTCCTATCCGGAGTGTCCAACATCTTGACATCACTGATCATGTCAGATCTATCTAACCTGTGTCTACTAGGAGACCTGCTACCATATGCCCCATTGGTTTTGTCCTCCTGTCCATGGCTGATATGAAGTGGTACCTGTCGTAGCAAATCTGACAAACTCTGAAGCGGTATCACATTCACCTCTGCTTGTTTATATTTTGCTTGCATGATTTTGTCATTGTCTACTTTGCAACTCCTTATTTCTCCCTTCAGGCTTCTCAATGTGTCTTCCAAGTTATAAGAGTTCCCCACACCATGCGGCTCATCTAATGCATAGGGAGATTCTATGTAGTCTACCCCCTTGTAGCCATTTGATCTCTTTCTTGCAAGGTATGCTATGTCAGCTAAACGATATCATATAAATAAATGTACCTTAGCATAACTCAGGGAGGATACCTTGTCTGCAAGATCATCAAATCAACATGATGCATGTATAACATAACCATGATAACATATAGACATATATCAAGTAAGTGCATCAATGCATAAACATCATTATAGCTAGGGTCCAATCATCCATGCAAGGACATATCAACAATGCATGCTATGACCTTCTGCATGACAACAACCATTACTCCATTGTAGACATTGCCTCATGCAACTATCAACCTGCATAAGAAATTCCTAATCATCTACACATACACATAACCACATGTAGTCAAACATAAGCAATCAATTTTTTTAATCAACCTACAAGATTGATACATGTAATTAATTAACCAATAATGAAACCCAACATACAAGGATGTAATCAAGTTGCATATAATAATATAACCAGACATATACTCCTAGCAATGTGTTCCATAAAATCGACATTAAGTTCCTCATGACAACCTTACTACAACCAGGATCAATATGATGCAATGCAAAAAACACATGGAACAAAAGTGTAAGAGACACACATGCAACTGGCATGCATGCATGACCATACATAACCCATCCAATTTGAAGAGTGAACGATGCTTTGATACCATCCTGTAACATGCCCTCCTCCCAGGTCCACCCAAGCAACCAACCAGCTAGGGTAAACATGTAATGAGAGAGGTTGCTATAACCGATTTAGTTTTCTTAGTAACCTTAAGGAAATGGAATCAAAAGAACACATCAAACAAACCCATGCACATCAGTAACAACACCCCCAAGAGACTTGTCATCCACTTAGACATCCTGCGCTTGGGTCCCACTGATATTTTAAGCCTTTTAACTCAAAGTTTCTCTCATGCTATAGGAAAGACAGCGACTAGAAGGAAAAGTCACTCACACAGGCCTGTGTGCCGGCGTCCCTCGACTCTTTTTAGCAAACCGGTGTCACTGACCCCAAGATTTGAGTGACTTTTCTAGCTCATAATCTCGGCCTCTGCCCAGAACTTGTTACAACCTCCAGAATCAATCAAAGACATCCTGACAAGATAGAAAAATAAAAAATCGAACTCAAGACTAAGCCTGAGCATCCCCGACCCACACTGACATTTTTTCAAACACTTGGCATCAATGCAACCTACAGGTCTATGATACAAGACAAAGCATAAATGACTGAAAGAACTCATGAAACATAACTAGACGGAACACCTCCTTCTCCATTGAAATATCATATCATCAATTAAGTCTTGCATCCATCCATTTAACAATTACAAGTAAATACATGAAATAACCATGACATAAACCAATCATTTAACCATGCTTATAACCAACATAAAACCATGTAAATATCACAGATATGACAACCATTAAATCCACATATAAATTAGTGCAAAAGTAAGAGAACTTAGCTTTTATTAATCATAGGCAAATCTGACTAGGTTCGGGACTTCCACGTACCACCCAATCATAGACATGGTTGAACCAAATCTCTCTTTCATCCAGTCACCCCCGTGCCAAATTCGAAGCATGAATGTGGGATCTCATAGAACAAACAAGGGAATCCAGAGGTTAAACCACCTATACCCTCATCAAATCGTGATCACACCAAAATCGGTGCTCCGATCATAACCGAACCGATATTGGTATGCCATCTAGAATCCATCACTATCCTTGAGGAAATTTTTGTTTCCTTGTCTCTTGGAATTTACTGCAATCCAAATTGGATCACTAGGCCCTAAACCAAGACCAATCCCTCAGCCTTTACGACAATCCAAACCCAGATCACTAGGCCCTAAACCGAGACTTCTCCCTTAGGCTTTACGTGTATCTCGTAAAAACAAGTCAAGGGATTCCTAGGCCTTTGGGAATGGAACTTGAGACCACCTCTGCCCCAGATTCCGAAATCCATCCAGAAAACCAAAGCTCAAAACCAAGACAACATCCCAACATACCGTGGCATCGGGAAAAAGGCAACAATAGGCTGAAAACCATTGTCATAACCTGACAAAACCATGCCACTAACAACAAGAGAACCATACACCAACATGAAAAGTCATGCATGTCCAAACTAGCTAGGAAATCACACATACAAAAGGTTACCTGCAAGTATTCCTACTAAAGCTGCTTGAATCCTGTTTTCCTTTCCTTTATCCTTGGTTTCCTTCCTTTCCTTTCCTTTCTTTTCCTTCCTTTATCCAAAGCTAGATTTCTCCAAGAAAACTCTAAGTGACCAAGAGTGAGAGAGAGAGAGAATAATGATAGAGCTCCAAACTTGAACTGACAAAAGGTTAGAAAAAACTTCACACTGACAAAAGCTTGCCCACTGATCCTCAAAAGCATTTTTATGAATGATGCCTCTAATTTCTTCATTTTCCATTATTTTCCTTAAATTTCCTCCTCACATGCAACCTGTGACCTTTTACATTCCTTTCCTCCTAATTTCCTTTATTTTCATAAATAAATGTGCCAAAAATGTCTTTTTTCCTTTTAATGCCTTAGCCTTAGCCTTTGCCAATTTTCCTTAGCCAAAACACACATCCAGTGATGTCCACTAAGATATCTTTGCCCAACATTCAACTTGGAATAAGTGTCCCTTACCCGTGGTCTTATTTTTCCTTTATTTACATTATTACATGGAATTTTCACTAGGGTTGTTACACTAGAGCCTTGGACAACTTGGGTAGAGACCGATTTGGTTGGTGTTAGTGATGTCCAACTATGAGGTGGAATCGTTGGTTGAGGGTTGAGGTGGTTTGGAATTTGGAAGCCTATGTTTGGTTTTGTTTGGTTTATTCCATGAGATCCCACATTCATGGCTGGAATATGGCGCGGGGGTGATTGGCTAAAAGGGAGATTTGGTTCAACCCAATCTATGGTCAGGTGGTTCGTATAAGTCCATGACTTGGTTGGAATTCTCATCTATGATGATTCATGTATAATTGTTGGAATTATGTCGGTGATATTATGGCTGGGTTTCCATGGTTTTTATGTTGGTTATTTTTTGGTTATATGTTGTTCATATGATGTGTATCTTCTATGACTCTTGTCATGAATTTTTTAGCTATTGATCGGTTAATCAATGTATGGACCAATAAGTGGTGTTGCAACTCTATGGAGAGGGAATAGGGCCTTCTTGACGATTCTCTCATGAGCTTATTGAATTAATGAACAAATATGTATTGATAACCTATAGTTACTCTGTACACGAAGTGTTTGTATAAATGAGTAATTTGGACCTCTAACTTCCCACAGTCATAACTTTGGCATACGATCTCCGCTTGATTATCATAATACCTTGTTTTGTAGATATCCATGTGGAGGCCAAAATCAATGTTAAAAATGGTCTCAAACTTTTCCTGTCTCTTCGTTTTCCTTGAAAATTTCACTTAGGCCCTCAAAATGACCTTAGAAGTTTAGAACCCAAAAAACTACCAAAAATATAAATTTGTGTTAAATTTTAAGGAGACGAAACTAAAAAGAAATAGTGTTGTATCAAGTTGGGCTGATAAAAGTGTGATAATGTGTCATCGGGTGGTTGCATCCAGTTCTGTACATATCAACTCAATTTTCCATAAGTGCATCTTGGAAATCAGGGATCACATAGTAACTCTCATCTTCGTGTTTACCCTAATGAGCAGGTTAAAGTGGGTAAATATGGGGTGTGGTGGTTACAGGGTGGTATCAGAGCTTCTAGGTTGAAACACTTGGACTGAATGGGCAAGGTGTGATTATTATGCATGCATGTTAGTTGTCGATATGTTAGCTACACATGCGTTATGATGGTCACTGTTGTGGTCTTGTGCCGCTATGATGTTGATGTTGAGACAATATATGTCTATGTATATATATGTATATATATATATATATATATATATACATATATATGTATATATATGTATATATATACATATATATATATATATATATATATATATATATATATATATAGTGCTAATCTGGATTGATTGTGCAAACAAGATAGCCTCCTCTGAAATTCACTAAGGTATGTTTGATCATGTTTATATTTTATTTATCTGACATGGTATGTTTGCAGGGAGGAGATCAGAGATGACAAGCAAGATGGTGGATTTTATTTCACATGACTCTCCATATAGATTAGACGAGCAACAAAGATATGACTACTCTCTTGACATAACAGATACCTTGAGAATTTTAAAGATAGAAATCAAAAGATGCAAAGTAGATAATGACAGGATCATTCATTGACAAGAGAAGCTTTCCAAAGCTCAAGAAAAGCAAGTAGAAGTCAATGCATTGATCCTTCAGAGTTTATCGAATATGAAGAGACATGGAAAACCATGAATTAGTTATGAACGGGAGGAAAGGAAAAATGGGGCATATGGTAGCAGGTTTCATGGAGGGCACATGTCAGACAAGGATGACATAGTTAGAGGTGGTAGATCGATGGATATAATTGACAGGAGAGGTAGTGGTTATGGGTTCTATTCTAGTTATGGATCAGAGAGCCAATATGGTCATCACTGTTATCATCCTTACAGGAAGAATGAGAATAAGTACTTTCCAAATGAGTTTAAGATAGTCAGGCCTCATACCTTTGATGGAGAGTTGGAAAAACCAGAAGATGCAGAAGCATGGATACATGGGATGAAGAATTTCTTTGAGTTGCATGATGATACAAAAAACATGAAGGCCAAGATAACTATTTTTAGTCTCAAAGGGAAAACAAACATCTAGTGGGAAGATGTGAAGGAAACTAGGGGTATCAAGATAGAGGCTTTGAGTTGACATGGATTCAAGATACCTTTTAGGAAGAAGTACTTGTCATAGAGATATTATGATGGTAATACTAAGGAGTTCTATGAGTTGAAGATGGTATCTATGACAGACAAGGAATATATTACTAAGTTTCCGGAGTTGTTGAGGTATGTTCCATATCTTAAGGATGAAAAGACGAAGGTTCAAAGATTCATTAGTGGATTTCCATTAGAATTTAAAGATCGGATTGAGTATGATGAACCTCAGTCATTGGAGGAAGTCATAAGAAAGTTGAAGCATTGTTATGAGCAGTCTAAGACCATATGGTGCCAGAAAGGTAGAGGGATATTTTGGAGTCTCACCCAAACTAGCATAGTTGTAATTACCATACTTGTATCAAAAAATTATGGAAACCACGGAATAATGAAGATCCCTTCTCTAACCCAAAATTGAGGCCATTCATTCAGGACATATTCCAGGTCTTTCTATGTATTAAATTGTATAATAAATCAACCTTTTGAATAAAAAAATATGTCACAATTGGTTGTCCATGTGGAAAAAACCCATTGGTGTAAACCATCACATTTTTTCCAAAAGCCATTAAACCTACAAACAATAGCCATTGATTAGAGAGCATAAAGGAGAGAGTTTACCTTTGGAACGTTAAATACCATGACTACAACATATTCCATTTTCTCAACAATATAGGTGCCAAGAATATTTTGAATCAAAACATCTAGGTTGGAGGCCTTTCCCTTCACCACATCCTTATTGGGACTTTGAGTGTTTTGTGCTCAATCTGCATAGGAGGAAGCATTTCCTTGTGTTACATCTTTATAGGAGATTGATCCATTTGATTTCCTAGGCTCCAAGGTTCCACCTCGCAGCCTCAAATTTAGGACTATGTTTGAGTTCCTTACGATGCCATAGTCGTTAATTTGCAAAGAGTCTTGAAGCAACTTTCCTTCATATTGCAGACAATAATTTTTTGTAGGGATGCCTCACCTGTTCCATATACATTTCTTTAGGTTGCAGATTGTGTTTGAACTCCCTATCTAGAAAAGGGAGGTCCTCCCACTTACATTTCTAATGAAAATATCCTCAAATAAATTCTTCCCCGTCACTTCCTGTGGTACTTTATGGTCGAATTTGATGGGTAGATTGAGCATATTTTGAAGAAACTTCTACATTTTTAAAACAGAAAACAAGGTCCTCACAAGCTGCAACACCCACATGAAAACATGTGCTCAATATACTTAAGTATGGTGACCAAAAGATAGCCTTGAAGGACTTGGTCGTTGCTTCCCTCTCATAAGCTCTAAAAAATAACCAGAGAAGTTGATTCCATTCGACTCTTGTTGATCCCAGGTGAAAGGGGACACTGCTAGGTTTTGTAAACTCACACCATCGAAAACCATGAGTAAAAAACCATAGGAAAACAACCTTTCCACCATGAAAAGGCACATGGTCATCTGTCTATTTTCACCAAGATGATAGTTATTGTTTGTAGCTCTTGTCCATGGACCCCCATGAAGCAAATCTCCAACCCATGGCTCGGATTGGCGGATAGGGAAAACTTGCAAACAAAACTAACCCTAGAAATCTGTGTGAACCCCATTCTCCATACTCTCCAATACGAGTCATCATATTTTAGTTTTTTTTTTTTAATTTAAATATTTTAGTTTCTTTTAAGTATTATAAAAAAATAGTTTATAAAGTAATTTAATTAGCAATCATTCTGTTATGAGATATTATGTAAACCATGAATTTCAGAGTTCAAATACCTGGTAAAACATAAAAATAACAATAGTGATAATAATAAGACACACTTTACAACATAATTTGTTCCTTTACAATATAACCATTTACACAAAAATACTCAAATAGCAAAAATGCTTGGGTTTCATAAATGAATATTTTATAATCTTATATTAATATAATTTTTGAAATAAATAGATATTTATTATAAAATGGTTAAAAATGCTACACATTATTATATTTAAAATTTAAAAACAATATCGCTTATAAATTAATTTTATTATTAATTTTAAAATTTATGATAAAAAATAATGGAAAAAAAAATAAAAATAAAAATATATATATATAATAAACAAATTATACGATTTATCCCTTCCATTCTTCTTTATCATAATTATATTAACTAAACCTACTTACTTAATTCCATTAACCATTTGGATCATGTTGTGCTCATAATTTTATCACTTTTCAGTTCATAATTGCATAATGTTGACTTCGTAATCGCATTATTTTCACTATGTTTGGAAGGAAAGAATTAGTTATAATGGAGTTTGTTTTTCCCTTTTTAGCTCTGCTACTTTGAATTCTTACATCCACGAGAGCTCAAAATTAAAACTATGATTCATTGTTATAGCATTTACATTCTTTTCCATTCTACAATAGTATTATTTGTAATACTTTATTTTTTATTTAAATAAATTTTATTAAGTGAAATATATAGTATTTAAGTTTTGTATATTTATATTTATATTTAATATTATATCTCATATATATTATTTTATAAATTATTTTTATTTTTGGAATGATTTTTAGTTAATTTTATTAAAAAAATTGGAAAAAAATTGTTGGAGTTATAATTTTAAGTTATGCAATATAAAAAAGTTTAAAGAGTTGAATTCATTTATTCATTTAACATTATATTTCAAAAAAAATTATAATTTTACTAAAAAATTATATCAACAAAGTCCAATGAAAAACTAAAATATCTAAATGTTAGACTATATTATTTTATCATAGTTCTAGTAATGAAAACTGAAAGTAAGCCTATGGCGTGTAGAGTAGACCGTGCTTATGGGGTGTAGAGTAGAGGGCATTTTGTTAAGGCACTCCTTATGGGGTGTAGAGTAGAGGGGCATTTTGTTAAGGCACTCTGTGGGTAAAGGACAGTGGGTTAAAAATCCAATCATGCTAAGTGTTGGTATGCCCTAGGCCGCATGCAATCCCTTAGTGATTTTGACTACCAAATACAATTCCTTAGTGATTTTGACGGCCTCCATGCCCCTAGATCTTAGAAACTCAAACCATATATTCAATACTCACGTAACCTAACCATATTAAAAAAAAAAAAATCAAAATTAAATGACAAATTATCTCTAAAAAACAATCTCATTAACTTTATATATCATATTTATATATTGATATTTATCAAATTCCATAATTTACTAAAATAATTTTTTTTATTACTCATATTTTATTATATAATTTTTTTTTAAAATTATTATGCTTTATTTATTTAAATTGTATGTTAAATCCTAAAAAACATTTAAAACTATAGAATCAACTAAAAAATACAAACAAAAAAATCCCCTTATTAACTTAATTCCGGAAAAGACTACGTAATCCTAACCAGGAAAAAGTCCGTTTATTAACTTAATTCCTGAAAAGGCTACGTATGGTTGAATTCAATGTACTGACTTGGCCCGGCTATGAAAAGTTAACTACTTTTAAACCAAAAATAATTGATATCATGATTTCCATGGTTAGCATACATCGTTATATATATATTTTTTCAAATAGCTTAAAATGACAATTTCTCAACTACTATCTTAAAACGACCTATCCATAATAAAGCATATACACTATTAAATATGTATTTACATATTAGGGCATATACACTCTTAAATATGTATTGACATAAAATTTTAAAACGGGTTGTGTGGGTGAGAGTGTTACAATTTTTTTGGAATATTTGTTTCGAAATCTGGTATTTAAAAAAAAAAAATTATCAGTAGAGTTTTTGAATTGCCTTTTATAGTAAAAATAAATTTAATATTATTAAAAAATTTTGAATACCTAAAATTTTGAAAATTTTGAAAATTAATACGTGTAATTTAAATTTTCTAAAATTTAACCAGATTTTAAACAAAAATAAGGGCAAAATTTCCAAATTTTCTAACCCTCAGTAAACGCCTGTCAATTCCATTTATTTCACATATTGATATAATTGATCGAAATTTTGTCCTTGCGCGTGGTGTTTGACTTTTTGGAGATACTTTTTCGACATTGAATACCGTAGTGAACAAAAATCAAAGATTAGGAAATGCGTATAGGCTGTAGTTTTAGATTATGATTCTATGTCATCATTTCCCTCGTGCCCTTTGACGAAATTGTACTTATAACTTGTGACTATAAATATGGTCACCACACAAGGATTATGAGTATTAGTGGCACATTGTAAATAAATATGTTGAACAATATGATGGCGTCAGAAATATTTTTAAAAGTAACAAGCGGAAAAATGAAAATTTAAAAATAATAAAATTTGTTTTTGAGTTTTATTGTAAAATAAATCGATCAATACATCACTTTAAAATTTGTGTGATGTCTTGGAAAAATGTAAATATTTGATTGTTACTGTGATAAAAGATAGAACTAAATATGACATTATTAGTTGTTTGAAATTGAATAGTTTGGTTGTTATTTGTTTTTAAAAGAATATAAAGAAATGTTCTTGGAATAATAATTAAAAAAAAAAACTTCTGAGGAGGAAGTTGGAAAAAGGACAGTTGTTGAGATTGCAACCCTAACTGCCTCCCTTAACTGAAAAGGCTTCTGAAGAAAAGGAAGTGGGGAGAGGCAAAAATCTGCGCTGTAGGGACAGGCAGAGAAAAAGGAAAAAAGGCTAACTCTGGTGATGACTAGATAGCCAAGCACATTGTGCAAACGCTCTTGCTGAGGATGTTGGTCCTGCAAGACAGCTAGGGGGGAGATTTTGGTCCTAAAAGACGAATCTTGTGGTTGGGTCGACAAGGAACAACAGCGTACCAGGTGAACCTCTGAGGAGTCCTTACCGCTGGAAAGACTAGGTAAGTAACGCAAATCACCCGGGTAATCTATTAATTATTCTTTCTGCAAACTGTTCAGAAGTGAGAAGTAAAGCTACAGTTTATTTCTCTGTATTTAGTAGGGTATTGTAAGGCAAAATGTGCTCTCTTTCTTATTTGTTAATACCAGGTGAGATGTTAGGGAATATGGCTTGGTAGTAGTGACCATGGAAAAAAGAAAAACAAATTTAGGGTAGGGGTCAAAGTCTGCGAACTTAGCTCACTGAGCGTGTGAACACAATAACACATTAGAAGTTAAACTGTTTACGAAACTGCTTTGCTAAGCAAAAAAGGAATAGACACATTTCAGATTACCGGAATAACAGTGTTTAAGCAGTCAATGCTTAAAAGTGTGGGCAGGTCCTATAGTATCTTATATCTATCTATTTATCGTACTCTGAACGAAAAAAATGAAACCACAATACTCATCGAAGGGTGTATTAAAAACTTGGAGACAATGTGATTTGGGCCGAGTCCCCAAACCCTAGGTTCCATATAGGAGGTTGTGCATGTTGAGTAAACTAAAGACAGACAATTCAGGAAATAAACTAAGCATTAAGAAATACGCCACTAGAATGGCAGTGCTCCGGCAAGGGAGACCGAGCCACTAAGGAATTCCTTACCGTTAGTTTAGGATGAACCGTGAGAGGGTTGTCAAATAATGAACGTATTTCCACCTACAGGCAGACAAATGGTGATTTGTCGTAACCCTAAGGTAACTTGAAAGAGTATCATTGCAAAGGAAATGCTCAGATGATTAAAATGAACCAACAACGACCTTTTAAATGGAATATCTCGGTGGTAATTAGACAGTACAGAACCTGCTGGTTTCAACATAGAACATGTATAATAGAACTCTGAACCTTGGAATAAACTTAAGTGCAAAATCATAAACAAGATAAGTATCACAGAGCCGTCACTAGAAAACAATAATACGACTGTTCATTACTTGAAAATTGATACAAAATTCAGAAGTCGAGTCTAAGAATCCATGCTGGAAACCATTATGGGCTCGGCTTTTGTTGAGTAGAAATTTAACGAAGGAAAAACTTAGTCCAGATACAAGTGCTCATATAAACTGGGAAGAAAAAATGTAAACCCAGATATACACCAGAACAATGTACAGAGACTTATTATAATTTACAAAGTAGATCTCAAAAGATGACCACATTAATACAATAGATTTCAACCAAGGAAACTTTTGCCTGAACATACAACAGCATAGCCAAGCCTCGGGCCAAGAGAGCCTATGGCTTCAAACTTTTATACCATCAAAAAGAGACCGTAGAGGAAATCTGTTCCAGGCACAGTAACAACCACCTCTGCAGCTAAAACCAAAAGAAAAGAGAAGCGTTTTACAATCCTTGAGATAACAGAACTGTGTAGAGTGAACTCTCCTCAGACAAGCCAAACCAGAGTTTTGGTGCTTACCCGGTATTCCACGATGGATGTGAGCAACCCAGTTAGCCGCGGCCATTCAACCATGCCAAACCGGCCTTCTCTGGCTGCAACCTCCATCTTCCATCCAGAAACATGTAAAACTAGAGGGAAGATTGTTAGGGTTTGGACGAAGTATTGTAAGCATAAAAACCGAATTTACAGAGACAGGAGAAAGTAAATTATATAAGGCACTTACAGAACAGCACATAAATTGCTTGGAAGTTAAGTAGACCAGCTCCGGCACTCGAACCCTGGTTACAAATACTGGTTCACACATAGGTTGAATGCGGCATGAAGCAGACAGAGTGAGAACGAGCATCCAAGCAGAATGGAGGTAATGAGCCATACCACCCAGATAAACAAACACAAAACCCCAGGTCAATGCTCGACCCTTAGATTCACCATCCGCAATCCTGACCGTTGATGGCTGGAGGAGCCCGAGGTACACGATCACCAATGGATGCCTGCTCTTGCCATGCCACCATGACGAAGCAGGGAATGTGTTATCACTCAAGAAAAATTTTAAATTGTTCACATCAGTTCAATTGTTTGCCAAAGGGTTGGTGTCAATTTTGGGTCTAGTCTTTTCATCTGGTTTTAGAGTCTAAATAGTTTGAATAGGAGTCTTGTTAAGAGTAATGTTGGTATGTATAAAGGGGTCAATTCTCTGTTTTAGTCTATCATTGGTCTCACATCTCACATGGATATCATATGTCCAAACTCATTTCAAAGCCAAAATTGTCTAGGTGATTTCGTAGCGCCTGTAATCATTTTAAAGTGGTTTTGCAGCACATAAATCCTTTTTAGCAGTTTCGCAGCGCAACATGTTTTAGGTGATTTCGTAGCGCATAATTCATATTTTGCACTGGCTGCGCTACGAAATTGGGATTTGTTCGAATCCATAGCCATTCTTTCACAGCTGCCATATCCATCAAAATCCATCAACAGTTGTCAGCCTATACACTTCGTCTATCATATCCGACCGCTTATCCTCATCATTAGATCGTTAGGTGTTGTGGTACTGACACATGTTGCAGTTGTTGCTGAGAAGGAGATAAAGGGTTCTGTTTACTATCTGAATGCATTTAATGGAAAGTTGCTTGCTGGCATCAATCAAAAGAGCAATGCAATAACTGTATCAGGCTTGCGTGCCTCAGGATACAGTTATCTTGACACGAATAGTCCAGTGGGTTCGATTATCTGTTTTATTTCAATGTGGTATTCTGACCTGTTCATGAAACACAATTAGAAGAACAAATCAGTTGATGTTGTTGGGCGCTAGGGCCTTTATAACAGGTGAAAATGTGAGCGGTTCCTTGTCATGGGCAATGAGCAGTAGAGACATTGTTTTGATTTTCAGCTTTGAAGATCCAGATGGAGAACAGTTCTCAGCCACCTGGATTCTGCTTTCACCCGACGGGTGAAGAATTGTTCACCTACTATCTGAAAAGAAAAGTATATGGGTGCCCTCAACCTTGCAGTGTCATTTCAGAGGTCAATCCATACGACTGCGAACCATGGGATTTGCCTGACAACTCATGTCTGAAAGGAAGAAATTTGAAAGGGTTATTTTTTTTTTCAAGCCCCAAAAAGGCGGAATACCCTATTGGACCAAGGAAAGTTCGAGCGACCAAGCTGGGTTACTGAAAGGTCACTCGAAAAAACCGAACTATTGTTGCATCCTCTGAAGTTCTAGGGATTAAGAAGACTTTAGTTTTCTACAGAGGGCGTGTTCGCCATGGAGAAAGAACCAATTGGCAGATGCATGAGTACATTCTTGATTATTGCAACGATAGCAATTCAAATACTGTGCAGCAATCATATGTACTTTGTAAAGTCTTTGAGAAAAACATTAGCAGAAGATGTAAACGCTGTTCTGCTTCATCCTCTCAAGTGAACAAAACTGAATACCCTGATGGAGAACATGGTGAAATGGTTTCGTTGAATATACAGAATGTCACTCGAGCTACAAATGACTTCAATATTACACCAAATGGCTTCTAGGGCAGGGTTCAGTTCTGAATGATGTTCTTGCTCTTAGAGGGCATTCAGAGGTCCCTGATAATGATAAGGAAGAAAATGGACCAATAGAACAAGCTGCTTTCGCCAATCAGCCTCAGCAGTTTGTAGGTAACAAAGATCCGTTCTCAGAAGGTGCATGCTTCGATTTTATCAGTAAGGGTAAATGTGAAAGAGGTGCAGAGTGCAAGTTTCGCCATAGTTCAGATGATGGTTGTTCCCATACCTTTGTCCAAATCACCAGCTGTGTGAAGTAAATTTTTAAAGGCAGGGAAGAAGTTAGGATTTCAGTTTGATGTGATTAGACCTGGAGAGAATGATATTGATGTCAGAATGTCATTGAAGAAAGTATTATATGGAGGAATGTGCTATTTCTTTGTGGAGCCCCCAGAGGGAACTATATTAGCACATCCCCTTGCACCTGAAGAGAAGATGCCTATACAATTTTCACGTGAGGTACTAGCCAGATTCATACAGTTATATTTGGAACAGTGAATGGTGTTATTGGTGTCATTGCATCTTTTCCTCAGGAGAAATATCTGTTTCTTGAAAAGTTGCAAGCAAATCTTGTCAAAATGATCAAGGGAGTAAGGTGCTTAAGCCATGAACAGTGACGATCATTTAGCTATGAAAGGAAGACTGTGTTTTTGAAATTACACAGCAGTTTCGTAGCGCGCTACGAAACTGCTGTAGCTGCATGTTACAATTCAGTTGATCAATTATGATTGACAAAGCGGCAAATCTTTTTGAAAGGTTTTGTCATCACACAGGTACATGAAAACGGTGGATAGCACATCAAGGACGTGGCAGTCTGCTCTATTTTGGGTAATTAAAGGATAAAGGACATGCTTCTTTGGATTCGAACATTTTGAGGTAAACCAAAGACCAGTAAAACAGGGATAATTTCCTATGTTTCAGGACAATGGAAAACGTGTGATATTGAAGAGAAACATAAAGCATTAAAGGTCCATCACAGCCACCGCCAAAGGGAACCAGATGTCAGAGAACGAACATGATTGTAGACCAAGGCTGTTGTAGAGTTAGAGTCATAGTTGATTTAGATCTCTAAAAACTCCAGTCAACACTTTGTTGTATTTATTAAGTAGTTAGAGTTTAAGAGTTGTCAGTAATAGAAGTAGTTTTCGAATTCCCCTCATGATGGAGGAGGAATCTCGATCAGTTAGAATAAGAGCTCTATATATAGCTGAAACAACAATGTAATCAGGGTTGGAAATTTTATGCAAAAGCTTGTATTTGGCCTATGTAAGACTCATTTTCAGTAATACATGCTTGACTTTACTTCTCAGGATTCATGAAGGATTTTTTATGTTCAGAATATGTGATGTTGTCCTTTCCTTAATTCTTACAGTGGTATGGATGTATAATCACTCAGAATTCACTGAATGTGCTCTGACTTCCTGTATACATTTATAAACTGTGTGGTCCCATATGAGTTTATGTTCTGAATGTTTAAATGCTGAATGCCCTGACTTCCGTGTAAGGTTGAGTTCATTGTTATATTGAGGTGTTGTTGACTCCATAAGCCCAATGGATAGTTGTTTAATGTGTTTCCACCATTCATATTTTTCACAGTTGTTCTATAAGAGTTAGCCATCTTATCTTTAATCAAAATCATTAATCCATCAAGAGAGAGCCCTCTCAGGTTGAGGAGGATAAGCCTCAGTCTAAAGTAGGTTTGAAATAGTTACTTAGAGTCAACCTGACCAGCAGCCTATCAGGGCCTGATTTTGAGATAACATTTTGGTGCGTCTGCCGGGAGTCTGAAGATTATTCATTCCCGAAATCAAGAGACTGAACTTCTGAAGGTAGCAGGAGCTCAGAAATCTTTTTGAGGCTGCAAATCTACCTTGGCGACTCCATTGTTAAATAATTCGAAATTCATAGATTCATGGTGATTCCACTGGAGTTATGAAGGACCCAGATGCTACCATTCTTATTTCAAGGTATGCATGCATAAATTTGTCAGGAATTCATGGTTTCCCAAATCATTTTCCCAAGGATGCATATTTTCTAAGGAATGGTCCAAAATTCAATGGAGAAGATTTGAGTTTAACTTTGAAGCATATATCAGATTTTTGTGATTTTACAGAGCTTCTTAGAGTTAAACATGAGGATGTTTGCATTATGTTGTTCTATGATTCATTTCAAGGGAAATGTAAACAATGGATTGAAAGCTTTCCTACCAAATCCATTAAGTCATTTGAAGACTTTTGGCTTATGTTTTTGGAGGAATGGATGGATAGATCAGATGCGGTGGAAAACTCTCCTTCAATTCAAGGTTTCAAACAGTGGAATGATCATCATATTAATGAAGAAATAGTTGAAAATTTTTCTTTGTCCTTGTCTTCTTATCTAAAATCATTTGACTGCAAGGCAGAGGATAAGATGAAATTTTTGGATGAATTTGCCAAAGACATTGAGAAAGATATTGAACGTTTACAAGGTCAAATTCAACCATATAGTCTTCGTGGTTGTGATCATTCTTTTCAAAATATTTTTATGGCAGCACATAAGGAGAGAGTGTTGCTTCCTTTCTCTTTCACGATTGAGGAAGAGTACAATGTTGTTGAAGATCAGTTTTCACAACCAGAAAGTTACAAGAATCATCAAGCTGATCATGTATTCTGGGATCCTATAGCCAAATATATGGAAGAGTTTTACTCTCCAGTGTTTTAGTTTTTCTATGAAGATCAGAGGCAATTTCAGTGGTAGTGGTCATCACAATATCATAGTGGCTCTGAACTTCGATGCAGTCAAAGAAATCAAACATCAGATAAGACAAATGATTGGCTACATTGGAAATTTCACATTGATTGAGCTAAAAGAAGTTTGAAATTGATAGGGTAGGTAGGTAGGAAAATGCAAATAAGCTCAAGGTTGACTGAGCAATTTTTTTTTTCAGTAGATATAGATTTCTTTCTCCTACAGTGATCATCAAGCTTAAGCCCGAGGTGAAGGCCCAAGAAGCTGGAAAGGGATGTTTGTCAAGCAAATTTCCATTTGTCATAAAAAAAAAAATAAAGCACTGGACCTGCGAGTTCTTAGTGTACTATAGGAGCACACTATCCCAAGTGGAGCCACTGTTATCACTCAAGAAAAATTTTAAATTGTTCACATTAGTTCAATTGTTTGCCAAAGGGTTGGTGTCAATTTTGGGTCTAGTCTTTTCATCTGGTTTTAGAGTCTAAATAGTTTGAATAGGAGTCTTGTTAAGAGTATTGTTGGTATGTATAAAGGGGTCAATTCTCTGTTTTAGTCTATCATTGGTCTCACATCTCACATGGATATCATATGTCCAAACTCATTTCAAAGCCGAAATTGTCTAGGTGATTTCGTAGCGCCTGTAATCATTTTAAAGTGGTTTTGCAGCACATAAATCCTTTTTAGCAGTTTCGCAGCGCAACATGTTTTAGGTGATTTCGTAGTGCATAATTCATATTTTGCACTGGCTGCGCTACGAAATTGGGATTTGTTCGAATCCATAGCCATTCTTTCACAGCTGTCATATCCATCAAAATCCATCAACAGTTGTCAGCCTATACACTTCGTCTATCATATCCGACCACTTATCCTCATCATTAGATCGTTAGGTGTTGTGGTACTGACACATGTTGCAGTTGTTGCTGAGAAGGAGACAAAGGGTTCTGTTTACTATCTGAATGCATTTAATGGAAAGTTGCTTGCTGGCATCAATCAAAAGAGCAATGCAATAACTGCATCAGGCTTGCGTGCCTTAGGATACAGTTATCTTGACACGAATAGTCCAGTGGGTTCGATTATCTGTTTTATTTCAATGTGGTATTCTGACCTGTTCATGAAACACAATTAGAAGAACAAACCAGTTGATGTTGTTGGGCGCTAGGGCCTTTATAACAGGTGAAAATGTGAGCGGTTCCTTGTCATGGGCAGTGAGCTGCTGCCGAAATTGCATTTAAAAAGGAGCAGCAGTAGAGACATTGTTTTGATTTTCAGCTTTGAAGATCCAAATGGAGAACAGTTCTCAGCCACCTGGATTCTGCTTTCACCCGACGAGTGAAGAATTGTTCACCCACTATTTGAAAAGAAAAGTATATGGGCGCCCTCAACCTTGCAGTGTCATTTCAGAGGTCAATCCATACGACTGCGAACCATGGGATTTGCCTGACAACTCATGTCTGAAAAGACGAAATTTGAAAGGGTTAATTTTTTTTTCAAGCCACAAAAAGGCGGAATACCCTATTGGACCAAGGAAAGTTCGAGCGACCAATCTGGGTTACTGAAAGGTCACTCGAAAAAACTGAACTATTGTTGCATCCTCTGAAGTTCTAGGGATTAAGAAGACTTTAGTTTTCTACAGAGGGCATGTTTGCCATGGAGAAAGAACCAATTGGCAGATGCATGAGTACATTCTTGATTATTGCAACGATAGCAATTCAAATACTGTGCAGCAATCATATGTACTTTGTAAAGTCTTTGAGAAAAACATTAGCAGAAGATGTAAACGCTATTCTGCTTCATCCTCTCAAGTGAACAAAACTGAATACCCTGATGGAGAACATGGTGAAATGGTTTCGTTGAATATACAGAATGTCACTCAAGCTACAAATGACTTCAATATTACACCAAATGGCTTCTAGGGCAGGGTTCAGTTCTGAATGATGTTCTTGCTCTTAGAGGGCATTCAGAGGTCCCTGATAATGATAAAGAAGAAAATGGACCAATAGAACAAGCTGCTTTCGCCAATCAGCCTCAGCAGTTTGTAGGTAACAAAGATCCGTTCTCAGAAGGTGCATGCTTCGATTTTATCAGTAAGGGTAAATGTGAAAGAGGTGCAGAGTGCAAGTTTCGCCATAGTTCAGATGATGGTTGTTCCCATACCTTTGTCCAAAGAACCAGCTGTGTGAAGTAAATTTTTAAAGGCAGGGAAGAAGTTAGGATTTGAGTTTGATGTGATTAGACCTGGAGAGAATGATATTGATGTCAGAATGTCATTGAAGAAAGTATTATATGGAGGAATGTGCTATTTCTTTGTGGAGCCCCCAGAGGGAACAATATTAGCACATCCCCTTGCACCTGAAGAGAAGATGCCTATACAATTTGCACGTGAGGTACTAGCCAGATTCATACAGTTATATTTGGAACAGTGAATGGTGTTATTGGTGTCATTGCATCTTTTCCTTAGGAGAAATATCTGTTTCTTGAAAAGTTGCAAGCAAATCTTGTCAAAATGATCAAGGGAGTAAGGTGCTTAAGCCATGAACAGTGACGATCATTTAGCTATGAAAGGAAGACTGTGTTTTCGAAATTACACAGCAGTTTCGTAGCGCGCTACGAAACTGCTGTAGCTACATGTTACAATTCAGTTGATCAATTATGATTGACAAAGCGACAAATCTTTTTGAAAGGTTTTGTCATCACACAGGTACATGAAAATGGTGGACAACACATCAAGGACGTGGCAGTCTGCTCTATTTTGGGTAATTAAAGGATAAAGGACATGCTTCTTTGGATTCGAACATTTTGAGGTAAACCAAAGACTAGTAAAACAGGGATAATTTCCTATGTTTCAGGACAATGGAAAACGTGTGATATTGAAGAGCAACATAAAGCATTAAAGGTCCATCACAGCCACCGCCAAAGGGAACTAGATGTCAGAGAACGAAAATGTTTGTAGACCAAGGCTGTTATAGAGTTAGAGTCATAGTCGATTTAGATCTCTAAGAACTCCAGTCAACACTTTGTTGTATTTATTAAGTAGTTAGAGTTTAAGAGTTGTCAGTAATAGAAGTAGTTTTTGAATTCCCCTCATGATGGAGGAGGAATCTTGATCAGTTAGAATAAGAGCTCTATATATAGCTGAAACAACAATGTAATCAAGGTTGGAAATTTTATGCAAAAGCTTGTATTTGGCCTATGTAAGACTCATTTTCAGTAATACATGCTTGACTTTACTTCTCAGGATTCGTGAAGGATTTTTTATGTTCAGAATATGTGATGTTGTCCTTTCCTTAATTCTTACAGTGGTATGGATGTATAATCACTCAGAATTCACTGAATGTGCTCTGACTTCCTGTATACATTTATAAACTGTGTGGTCCCATACGAGTTTATGTTCTGAATGTTTAAATGCTGAATGCCCTGACTTCCATGTAAGGTTGAGTTCATTGTTATATTGAGGTGTTGTTGACTCCATAAGCCCAATGGATAGTTGTTTAATGTGTTTCCACCATTCATATTTTTCACAGTTGTTCTATAAGAGTTAGCCATCTTATCTTTAATCAAAATCATTAATCCATCAAGAGAGAGCCCTCTTAGGTTGAGGAGGCTAAGCCTCAGCCTAAAGTAGGTTTGAAATAGTTACTTAGAGTCAACTTGACCAGCAGCCTATCAGGGCCTGATTTTGAGATAACAGAATGAATGACGGGCCAGGTGAAAAGTGCAAGTGGATCCGGCTGTTGGTGGAGTACCAGCATACAGGGATGATGGTACCATAAAATAAATGAGAGGGACAGTCCAAGCAGCGGAGAAATAAATGCATAAGTCAGACTTACTGCCGGAAAGGTTTTTTTCCGACTGCCTGTTCTGGCAGCTTGAAAACAAGAATTATAATATGAATATTTTACATAGTACCATTACATTAACACATAGGTCGAGAAATCTCATTGTAAGATTAATAGGTAAAAAAAAAAAAAATTATGACATATCATAGTGAAGGGAGATGTGAAAAGTGGTATCAGAGCAAGGTTACAAACACTGTGGCCTTTGGGAAAAACTGAAAGCTGAAAATTGAAAAAACTGGAAACTTATAGATAAACAGAGTGTATACAATTATTTCCATTTTTGTTGAGCAATTTAAAGAAGAATAGGTAGTGCACTGACCCTTTTGTTTTGTGATTTGTTGTTTCCTGACACTTTTCTTATGTTAAGTACAGAAAACAGAGTACCGCCAGCATGCGAAGAACAGATAGTGCATCACGCAGGTTTGTGGGGGGTCAGGGACCTGCAATTGGTCCTGAGAACAATCCCGAGCTATGGGTACATCTCGAAGAGGAGGCTCACAATACCAACCAGGCCATTCTGGAGATAGTACAGGAGTTAAAAAACGAGATGGCCCAGTTACGGGAGGATAACGCGAGGTTAACTATGGAACAGGAGAGGATTATAAAGAGCCTGTTTGATAGACAGAATCAGCAGCCAGCGAACCCGAGTGCAGAGCAACAGAGGATGTCAGATGAGCAGAATCATCACACGGAGTTTGAAGAGTCCAAAGGAAGGGAAGAACGATCCGATAATGCATCTAAACAACATACATCAAAGAGGCAACAGATAGAGTTGCAAGGAGAATTTCGTAAGATCAAACCGCCGCACTTTGATGGAGAACAGGAGGAAGCAGCTGAGGCGTGGTTGATAAATATGAACAAATACTTCCAGCTATATGAATACGATCATAACCTGAAGGCACGATTGGCCATCTTCCAATTACAGGGAAAAGCGACCCTGTGGTGGGAAGAAGTTAAGATTGTAAGAGGAGTAAGCGAGCATAACATAACCTGGGAGAAATTTCGAAGGTACTTTAAGGAAAGATACCTGACCGAGCATTTTTATGATGAAGAGGCAAGAGAGTTCCATGACTTGCATCTGGGACATCAAACCATGACGAATTTATCACTCGTTTTACTTCCCTGCTTTGTTATGTGCCTTACATTAGAGAAGAGAAAGCTAAAGTGTAGAGGTTCGTTAGTAGTTTACCATTGAATATGTGGGAAAGGATTGAATTTGACAATCCAAAGACAATGGATGAAGCAATTCGTAAAGCCAGAATTTGTTATCAACAAAGTAAACAGAAGGGGGAAATTCTCGGTAAAAGATGGAATGACAAGAGAAGTAATAAGCTGGTTGGAAACAGTAATGGAAATTGTGGTAGCAGTAACAAGGGATTTAGCAAGGGGCAAAGCAACAGAAATATGCAGAGAAATGCGCTCAGGCGCAAGCCAACCACTGAATCCAGAACTGGCAAGAAAACTGTAAAGTTGGACAACGAAGGGGCAGCAAGGCCTCTTGTGCAATGTTGGGGTTGTGGTGGGCCTCACTACGTTAAAAACTGTCCTCAATGAAAAGGGACTGAACAAGTTTCCCAGATTCAGGAAGCATCGACAGTTGGCGATGTAGGACGAAGTTTACCACGGATTAATGTGGCCTTGGAGGATTGTCAGGCGGAGTACCAACTGACCATGGTGGAATTCGAAGGTAAAATTTCAGATCTTACTGTAACTGTTTTAATTGATCCTGGAGCCATATTAAGTTATATTAGTCCTAAGGTTGTACAACATTGTAAACTGCAATCTGTTAAATTCAAGAACCCGTGGTTAGTACAGCTGGCTACAGGAGCCAAGAGATGAGTACTTGCAAAAGTCAATAACTGCTCTTTAAAGATAGCAGGACAGCAAGTGATGGCAGATTTAAATGTTCTTCCCCTTGGTTCCTATGATGTCCTAATCGATATGGATTGGTTAGAAAAACATTGGTCCTTAATCAATTGTAAAACAAAGACTATTTATTATAGAGACGAGCTTGGAGCAAGGCAAGAAATGCAAGGGATTAAGCGGCCCGTACAGGTTCGACCGATAATCGCCTCTCAGTTAGTAAGATACATAAGGAAGGGGTGTCAGATCTATGCCATCCAAGTAGGCTATGCTAACTTGAAAGATAGAACAGCTACATTGGATAACATTCCTGTAATACAAGAATTTGCGGATGTGTTTCCGGAGGAGATTCCCGGACTGCCACCAAAGAGGAATATAGACTTTACCATTGAGTTGGTGCCTGGGGCGGCCCCGATATCCCGATCACCCTACCGAATGAGTACACCCGAGATGACAGAGTTAAAAATGCAACTACAGGAGCTGTGAGACAAAAACTATATTCGTCCCAGTGTGTCTCCTTGGGGAGCTCCGGTTTTGTTCGTTAAGAAAAAGGACAGGACCCTTCGCATGTGCATAGACTATCGTCAGTTGAACAAACTGACAATGAAGAATAAGTATCCTCTACCCCGAATTGATGAACTCTTTGACCAAGTGAAAGGTGCAACAGTTTTCTCCAAGATCGACTTGCGATCAGGGTATCACCAAATCAGGATTAAGGAAGAAGACATCGCTAAGACAGCCTTTAGAACAAGGTATGGTCATTATGAATTTGTGGTGCTACCCTTTGGATTAACTAACGCCCCCACAACGTTTATGTGCTTAATGAACAAGATATTTCATCAATATTTGGACAGATTTGTGCTAATATTTATTGATGATATACAAATATATTCCCGCACCTCGGAAGAGCATAAAGAGCACCTCAGATTAGTGCTTCAATCCCTCCGAGAACATCAACTATATGCCAAGTTTAGCAAGTGCGACTTCTTCAAGGAAGAAATATAGTATTTGGGCCATATAATCATGAAGGAAGGGATCGAAGTAGATCCCCAAAATATAAGGACCATAATGGAGTGGCTCGTACCGAAGGATGTAGCTGACATTAGATCCTCCATGGGATTAGCCGGGTATTATAGACGATTTGTAGAAGGATTCTCAAGAGTAGCGTACGCTATCACTTCCTTATAGAAAAAGGGGAGAGCTTTCAAATGGACCTCAGAATGCCAAAATTGTTTTGAGCAGCTTAAGGATCTGCTCACCACCGCACCCATTCTGAGCATAGCTGATCCTAATAAGGACTATGTGGTGTGCACTGATGCAAGCAAGGAAGGTGTAGGAGGCGTGTTGATGCAAGAAGGGAAGGTAATTGCTTACGAGTCAAGAAAACTAAAAGAACATGAGCAGAAATATTCCGCGCATGACTTAGAATTGGCAGCCGTCATACATGCCTTGAAGATGTGGCGACATTACCTTATGGAAAGGAAATTTTTATTGTTAACAGACCACCACAGCCTGACCAATTATTTTAGCCAGCCCACTTTAAATGCTAGGCAAGCCCGGTGGGTGGATTTCCTAAGTGGTTTTGACTTTGAAATCAAACATTTGAAAGGGAAAGAGAACTGGGTGGTGGACGCATTAAGTCGAAAATTACAGTGCTTATATGAAATTTCATGTAGCAAATGGAAAAGCCCCTTCAAGGAGATGATTAAAAAAACAACAGAGCTAGATGTTGTATACCAGCAGATAAAACAACAAGTACAGCAGCCTACCGGCAAGGAAAATCAGCAAGATTATGGGGTGGATAATGCTGGAATGTTGTATTACAAGAAGAGGCTATATGTGCCCAATCAGAACAACGTTAAGAATATGATTTTAGATGAATTTCATATCAGTCACTATGCTGGACACCCAGGATATCAGAAAATGATCACCGCCCTCTAAAAAGAATATTATTGGCCGGGTATGAAGAGAGATGTGACGGAGTACTTGGCATGTTGTTTAGAATGTCAACAAATAAAGGCCGAACATCAACACCCTGCAGGGTTATTGCACCCATTACCCATTCCGGAATGGAAGTGGGAAACCATTTCTATGGACTTTATAACGGGTTTACCCAAGACAAGTAAAAATAATGACTCCATCATGGTGGTGGTGGACAAATTAAGTAAATCAACACATTTTATACCCGTGCAGTCCACTTATAAAGCAGTGCAGATTGCCCATATTTTTATGCAGAACATATTTAAGTTGCATGGGCTACCAAAAACAATAATTTCCGACCGTGATGTTAAATTTACATCGGTCTTCTGGAAAACATTGTTTACAGAACTAGGAACTCAGCTGAACTTTAGTACAACTTATCACCCTCAGACTGACGGACAAATAGAACGGGTGAACTAGGTGGTAGAAGACATGTTAAGGGCATATTTCATGCAGCATCCGACCAAATGGGAAGATTACTTGCACTTGGTCGAGTTTGCATATAATAACGGTTACCATACATCCTTGCAAATGAGCCCATTTGAAGTACTGTATGGGCGGAAGTGTCGCACACCCTCAAGTTGGGGTGGACCAGAAGACAAATTGATGTTAGGTCCTGAAATGCTTAAAGAGATGGAGGACATGGTTAAGAAGGTACGAACCAATTTAAAAGCAGCCCAGGACAGGAAAAAGAGCTTTGTGGACCGGAAAAGAAGGTTCAAGGAGTACCAAGTTGGTGACCATGTGTATGTAAGAATACGTGCAAAAAAGAGCATGCTATAATGGAACGATTGCACTAAGTTGGCACCTCGATTTTGTGGACCATTTCAAATCTTAGCAAGAAATGGGCCAGTGGCTTACCAGCTCGCCCTGCTAAGTCAGATACGAGTCCACTATGTTTTCCATGTTTCTATGTTGAAAAAATATGTTTATGATCCTAAACATGTTATCATATGACAGGATATACAGGTGAGAAGTATTTCTGGTACATCAGTCTAAGTTTTTTACCTTTAAAAGAAAACTGATTGAGGATGTTGCATGTTGCAGTTTGAATCGGAAGGAGAAATCTTGGTCGAACCACTGAACATCCTCGACCGGAGAGAAGTCATGCTGCGGAAGCGAGCTATTACCCAAGTTAAAGTGCAGTGGTAGCACTTTGGGCCTGATGAGGCCACCTGGGAAGATGAAGAGCTTATGAAACAAGCTTACCCAGGGCTATTCAGGGACGAAAGACATCGGGACGATGTCGAATTTCAGGAGGGGGAGATGTGCTGCCCCCGAAAAATGTAAATATTTGATTGTTACTGTGGTAAAAGACAGAACTAAATATGACATTGTTAGTTGTTTGAAATAGAATGGTTTGGTTGTTATTTGTTTTTAAAAGAATATAAAGAAATGTTCTTGGAATAATAATTTAAAAAAAAAAACTTCTGAGGAGGAAGTTGGAAAAAGGACAGTTGCTAAGATTGCAACCCTAAATGCCTCCCCTAACTGAAAAGGTTTCTGAAGAAAAGGAAGTGGGGAGAGGCAAAAATCTGCGATGTAGGGACAGTCAGAGAAAAAGGAAAAAAGGCTAAGTCTGGTGATGACCAAATAGCCAAGCACATTGTGCAAACGCTCTTGCTGAGGATGTTGGTCCTGCAAGACAGTTAGGGAGGAGATTCTGGTCTTGAAAGACGAATCTCGTGGTTGGGTGGACAAGGAACTACAACGTACCAGGTGAACCTCCGAGGAGTCCTTACCGCTGGAAAGACCAGGTAAGTAACGCAAATCACCTGAGTAATCTATTAATTATTCTTTCTGCAAACTGTTCAGAAGTGAGAAGTAAAGCTACAGTTTATTTCTCTGTATTTAGTAGGGTATTGTAGGGAAAAATGTGCTCTCTTTCTTATTTGTTAATACCAGGTGAGATGTTAGGGAATATAGCTTGGTAGTAGTGACCCTAGAAAAAAAAGAAAAATTAGGGGTAGGGGTCAAAGTCTGTGGACTTAGCTCACTGAGCGTGTGAACACAATAACACATTAGAAGTTAAACTGTTTATGAAACTGCTTTGCTAAGAAAAAAAGGAATAGACACATTTGAGATTACTGGAATAACAGTGTTTAAACAGTAAACTCTTGAAAGTGTGGGTAGGTTGTGTAGTATCTTATATCTATCTATTTATCGTACTCTGAACAAAAACAATGAAACCACAATACTCATCCAAGGGTGTATTAAAAACTTGGAGACAATGTGATTTGGGCCAAGTCCCCAAACCCTAGGTTCCATACAAGAGGTTGTGCATGTTGAATAAACTAAAGACAGACAATTTAGGAAATAAACTAGGCATTAAGAAATACGCCACTAGAATGGCAGTGCTTCGGCAAGGGAGACCGAGCCACTAGGGAATTCCTTACCATTAGTTTAGGATGAACCCAGAGAGGGTTGTCAAATAATGAATGTATTTCCACCTATAGGCAGACAAATGGTGATTTGTCGTAACCCTGAGGTAACTTGAAAGAGTATCATTACAAAGGAAATGCTCAGATGATTAAAATGAACCAATAATGATCTTTTAAATGGAATATCTCGGTGGTAATTAGACAGTACAGAACTTGCTGGTTTCAACATAGAACACGAATAATAGAACTCTGAACCTTGGAATAAACTTAAGTGCGAAATCATAAACAAGATAAGTATCACAGAGCCGTCGCTAGAAAATAATAATACGACTATTCATTACTTGAAAATTGATACAAAATTCAGAAGTCGAGTCTAAGAATCCATGCTGGAAACCATTATGGGCTCGACTTTTGCCGAGTAGAACTTTAACTACGGAAAAACTTAGTCCAGATACAAGTGCTCATATAAACTGGGAAGGAAAAACGTAAACCCAGATATGCACCAGAACAATGTACATAGACTTATTATAAGTTACAAAGGAGATCTCAAAAGATGACCACATTAATACAATAGATTTCAACCAAGGCAACTTTTGCCTGAACATACAATAGCATGCCCAAGCCTCGGCCAGGAGAGCCTATGGTTTCAAACTTTTATACCATCAAAAAGAGACCGCAGAGGAACTCTATTCCAGGCACAGTAAGAACCACCTTTGCAGCTAAAACCAAAAGAAAAGAGAAGTGTTTTACAATCCTTGAGATAGTAGACCTGTGTACAGTGAACTCTCCTCAGACAAGCCAAACCAAAGTTTTGGTGCTTACTCGGTATTCCACGCTGGATATGAGCAACCCAGTTAGCCGCGACCATTCCACCATGCCAAACCAGCCTTCTCTGGCTGCAACCATCCATCTTCCATCCGGAAACATGTAAAACCAGAGGGAAGATTGTTAGGGTTTGGATGAAGTATTGTAAGCATAAAAACCAAATTTACAGAGACAGGAGCCAGTAAATTATATAAGGCACTTACAGAACAGCACATAAATTGCCTCGAAGTTGAGTAGACCAGCTCTGACACTCGAACCTTGGTTGCAAACACTGGTTCACGCATAGGTTCAACGCGGCAGGAAGCAGACAGAGCGAGAACGAGCATCCAAGCAGAATGGAAGGAATGAGCCATACCACCCGGATAAACAAACACAAAACCCCAGGTCAATACTCGACCCTTAGATTCACCATCCGCAATCCTAACCGTTGATGGCTAGAGGAGCCCGAGGTACACGATCACCAATGGATGCCTGCTCTTGCCACGCCACCATGACCAAGCAGGGAATGAATGACGGGCCAAGTGGAAAGTGGAAGTGGATTCGGCTGTTGGTGGAGTACCAGCGTACGGGGACGATGGTACCATAAAATAAACGAGAGGGACAGTCCAGGTAACGGAGAAATAAATGCATAAGTCAGACTTACTGCCGGAAAGGTTTTTTTTTCTGACTGCTAGTTCTGACAGCTTGAAAACAAGAATTATAATATGAATATTTTACATAGTACCATTACATTAACACATAGGTCGAGAAATCTCGCTGTAATATTAACAGGTAAAAAAAATAAATTATTATGACATATCATAGTGAAGGGAGATGTGACAATTTCCTTTTGAGATTTATTGTAAAATAAATCGATCAATACATCACTTTTAGTGTCCCTATAAACGGATGAAGAACGAAGTGAAAAAGGTAATCTACCGAGAAAATTTTTAAAATAATAAATATTTGTTTTTGAGTTTTAGAGCAAGATAAATGGATGACAAGACCCCGGGATACAGTTAATTTAGCAAACGAAATTCAATGAATTTTTTATTTTATTTCTTTAATTATAAAAGAAAGGCTGGAATAAAATAAATTTTGAAACAATATGATAATTTATAGAAAATATACTATTAAATAATTTATTTATTTTTAAATTTTAATTATTGTTAAATAACGAATCCATACAGGTGAGGATAGTTTTAGATAGAGGAGGAATGACATGTTATAGAGTTTTGTAAACCTAACGTTTCGGTCTACCAAGTGAGTCCATCATCAGGGGATGCGTCAATAGATATTCTTCAGATCTTAATGATGTATCCATAAGCTATTTTAGGGTATATATAAGTTATTAAGGAAGGATAACAGAAATTAGGTCAGTCATTTTTTTTTTAATAATAATATCATATATTATTATTTATATTATTAATTAATTAATTAATTAATTAATTAGTTATTTTAACTAATTAATTTATTATTGTATTTAATTAGCTAATTAAACAAATTAATCTAAATAAAATAAATTGATTACCTATTTTAATCATACTAATCCAAATTATGAAAATAGAGTTTGATGGGAAGAAAATAAACTTTTGCTATATAATTTCAACTTATTTTGGAAAAGTCAATAACTAAATCCATAATGCAACTTATTATTAGATATAAATACTAAAAAATTGAAACTAATATATTTTGTTAAAATAATAATATCAACACATTATTAATGTAAAAAGTAATTTTTAATCTATATATAAAAGTTTAATTATTGTTTTAATAATATTTAAATTCAAAATTTATTTTTTATATAAATATTGAAAATAGAGATTTGATGATTTCATATATATTAACATTATTTGCATGTAAATATCTTATTTATAATGTTTCATGCAATGTACTCACTATTTAACTCAATAAAATAACTTTTATATAAATTATGAAAAATGGGTGTAGCATGATTAACACATCCATGCATCTAATAATAATATTATAAATTCATGACATCATATGTTTACTAAGCATAAATAATAGTACCATTCAACCCGTGAGAGATAACTCACTAGCTTTATTTATGTGCAACTAAATTTACACAAGGAGGTGACCCTTGGTTTCAATCTCTAAAGGTCCTTTCATATTCTCTTACTTTATTTATTTACAAATTTTATGAAAAAGACCAAAGGATTATGTTCAACATTCCCTCCTTAAGCCAAAGCGGTGTTTGTGATCCAATTGCATATTGATGGCCACCCACTTCTTCTACTGACTCAATCGTTCTCTATATTTTTGGAAGCTTTTTTATGGGTTTTTAGGTCCCAAACCTCTAGGGTCATTTTGAGGCCTCGAACAATCTTTTTTGGAAATATCATAGGCCAGATGTTGCCATAGAATCCCCTTGGCCATGGCCAAAATTTGTAATCCTTGGATGGATCTTTCCAACGAGCTGTGTGCCTCAGATAGACATTATATGCACATTTTTTAACCTAGGGAAATTGATTTACAAACTAACCACCTCGGGGATTGCAAACCATTTGGCACTTCATATTATATGGTTAGGGTTTTGGACCTCTACAGTTCTTTCATTATCTTAAAATACCATTCTTTCGGCCTCTTATAATAAATTTTACAAATGCATGTAGCTGAAAGATATCTCCCTTAAGATATAGCTTCCATAATTCTAGCCAGTTTGTGTTCTACGATATTGTATTATTTACTTATAAATAGAAGTTAGGTTTTCACTATATTATTATTCTCTTTTATATATTTGTTTGTGCATTCCATTTCCTTTCTTTCCTTTCCTTTCATTCTTTGTACAACCTAGATCAATTTATGAGCTTGCTGTTAGACCACTAATCATCAAGATTAAGGTTGGGTTAGTTTGAGTTATGGTGAGTGGTTATTAGAGTCTCATAAATCCTGAAAACTCATTCAATGATTTCTTGTATGTATTTATATGTACACTATGTACATCATTCATTGAGATCATTCATTAATATATAGTTGAGTTTCGTTTCCAATTGTATTGTTTATAGTAGTATCAGAGCATAGGTTCATCTGTCTTGTTGATTATATTGAGCCACAAGTTTTGTGGCCTCCCAGAGTTGATCCATGGCCTTGGTCTTCCAAAGCATAATTGTCTAAGCGTTTTTGCAGATATTAACAGCTTGCAGTTATCATTGTGTGACAACGATGGAAATAGAGGTGGTGAGATGCAAATGTTGTAGGGTAATGGAGGAGTGCACGCCTACTTACATAACCCTCATATGAGACATGTTTTGAGGTGTTCAGTGAAAATAAATCTGCATTAGAAATGATGAGTTCGATAGATCATTTCGAAGGAATTTGCCACCAAATACATACATAAAGCCACTTGTGTGTCGACTGGAGAAATTAAATGGTATAAGGTAAATAAAAATGTCACATGATTGTTATTTTGGTGTTCCATCGATGGTGAACGACTGCTTATTTAATTGCAAAAGAGAACTAAGGTTTAGATTTTGTGTGGAAAACCACAGTCTTGTAGATGAGCATCCTCGTTGAAGTTTTAACATCACTACTGAAATCTATTGTCGTTGCAACTATCACATAACTATAACGAGTTATTGGCTTCCTTGGATCCTAGCAGGGGATTCGGTTTACCAGCCTATCTCTCTGTCAATTGATTTGAAGTAAGAAACCAGTTATAGTTGTAGAACTTCCAGAGTGTTGATATCGAAATTGCAGAAGTGCTTCATAAATTTGCAAAGCTTTGAAGTCAGAAATTTGTGCAGAAATTGTCACGTCTCAACCGGTTCTCTTCAGATCGATCGGAGGAGGTATGTCATGGTGTTGGTCTCTTCGTTTATTAGTCAATTAAGTCTATAAGTAAAGTAAGGCTACTCTATATTTCCAACATTGAGTCACAGACAATTCCACATTGGAACTTCGTTTTGGCACTTTAGTTTACAAATTTTAATGGAGAAAATGGACACATGTTGTTTCATTACTTCAACTTGTTAACATTCAGATTGCCTACTTGTTTTTTTTTTTATCGGTAAAACTAGCTACTTATATATTAATATGTACAGCAAAATATTTTACATCTTGATATGCTGGCTGCCCATGGCTAAAGGCTTAACCATGGGTGACATTGACAATTTCATGGAGTTGCCGCGCAGGGCAATGTTGACCCAAAAGAACAAAATGCTTGACCCTGAGAACTTATCCAAAAACACTAAGCTTGCCTGCCCAGGGGCAACTAACACCATATTATGGCCCGATACACACTGTGACAGAAATTGACCAAGACACATTACAGAACCACGCGCCTGCTGCGTTGGTGGAAACCGCCCACAGGACTTGGCATCAAGACACAAGATTAACATAACAGAAACATAAGATTGAAAATTAACCTGACCCGCGAACCCAGCTTGAAAAGACTCGATCTGAGCAGAGTAAACACGAACAGGAGAGAGATGGTGAGAATTAGTCCTCGGTCTCTTCCTCCATACTTTTGCTGCCTTCATCTCCTTCGGCTTCGCTGTCTTCCATGGCTGGTGTGCTGTGCGAAGGGGATGACAGAATAAGAAGTGGAGATTGGGGGTGAGGCGGCCGATGTGCACCTCCAGCAGTGGAAGACTCCCCCAGTAATGCTTTTCCTTTGCCCTTCTCAGAGGGGGCTCCCATCGTTGACGACTCCCCCAGAGGGAGTTTCCCCTTCTCCTTCGCTGCGTCTTCCGCCCCCAGAACCAGCGAAGACCCATCATCATCCACCTCAGAGGATTTTGTGAAGAGCACAGAGATGTGTGCATTGACCCCCTCAGAGCCTTCAGAACTGCCCAGCGAGAATACGACCGAGCCAAAAGCTGGAAGACTGGGCGCCAACTCCACAGAATTACCAACTTCCAGAATGTGCCTGGCAGGAATTGGGTTAGCACCCCCCCGGCGATGGCAATAAACACAACAGCAGTGATGGTGTAAGTTTGCTGCGGGTGGGCGGGGGAATTGGCCATGCCCACTTCCCCTCCTGCACGGCATTCTTTCCCTAACCATCGTGCCTCCAACTTCCCAGAACAGAAGGCAAGCTCCCTCCGTCTTTTGCCCCTTCCACGACACTGCCAGACCAAACTCCGGAGAGCGCAGACACAGACCGAGGTGATCAGTGGGGGACCTGTTGTCACCCCAACCTTTCGCCTCTCTAATGACACAAGCACAGTAAACATTCCCTGAGCAACCATGAAATTCTTTTGCAGACCAACGCTCATATATATTCTCCTGTCCATTTCTTGAATCGATAACCACATTGAATGCCTTACGCAGGCCTGTCATCGTCCTCAGCTGCTCCATTAAGGATGCACTGGGGCGACTCGCTTAAACCATCCCTCCGCCGGCTTGTATAGTTAATGCCTCCGTCCTCTTCACGTGGCGTAGATCTCTTGTCATGTGGCACCATGCCATCAACCAACGCGTCACCCGCATCCGGGGCAGATTGCCTACTTGTTAATCCGTGGAATGACTTTCATTTTTTTATACTATTTCATTGTCGCCCTTCAAGAAATACGGAATGGAAGCCAATAATTAGATGTCTCGCTGCCCAATATGACTAACATGAAGATATATAAATGCTTCTCATTGATTTAGAAAAGGCAAGGGCTTTGATTTGCAGCTAGTAGTTAATTTCATATTTTATGACATTACAGGGAACTGTTTTCGGTCTTACATCATGCCGTATGTCTAAGTGGAGACTATTTCAATTCAGTTACATATCTGCAAAGGTTGCTCTTTACAACGGTTTGTAGTGGTTGGAATATTTTTAATCAGTATTGTTGAAGAACTTAATGTTATACTTCAAGAACATCTATTTATTTACATAACTATTGAAATGTTTTTGGATGGGCCGTGTTGGAAGAAAAATCAATTTTGTATCTTTAGAAGAATTTTTTTGAGGGTGAAGGTGTTGATTCATAGTTGGGAAAATTTCTTCATTAGTTTTTTCATAATATACTACACATTTTGTATTTCAACTATTTAGCATTAGAAAATTATTTGCATTGTAAAACAGGTGCATTTTCAGTGGTAGCCGATACCCTTTTTAAAGTTTATTGCAATTTTTTTCTTTGATAGGAGGTTGGAGAAGATGGCGAGACTCAATGATTGCTACAATTACTAAGAAATGTAATTCTATATACTTTTCATAATAGTTTCAAAGTCAAAAAGGACATGCTCTCTGACAAACATGTTTGAAAAATTCTCAAAGAGAAACTGAATTCTTGGAGATAGAATCGCAATTTTAGTGAGATGAACTTCAAAAGAAAACTTGTGATTCTGAACTGGTGTTTGTTCAAAACAACACTTTGTTTGAGTTTGATTCTAATATACAGCCAAGGATGAATCATACGATTTCAAGAGAAAAATTGGATGCATCCGCAAGTCCTGATTAGAAGCTTGTCATTCCCAAAACTTTTATAACACTGTGGGAAGACATTATTCATAAAAAAACATAATTAGTTTGTGTTGAGAAATTTAACGGGGAAATTTAATAATTCGATTTCTCTTAACTGTGATAATTGTTTGTGATACTATTTCCTTAGATTATGCTTCTTATTGTTAGCATGAGTTATTATCATCAACCAACTATCAAAACAAGAAGATCAAAAATGCATAATTACAGAAGATATTGGCACCAATCCAGGGTAAAAAACACTCCAAAAACGTGGGAGGAAAAACCCTTTAAACTATTTCTTATAGAATCTTTATTGATGAATTACAAGACCCAAAATATGACTCAACAATGCCTTCAACTTCAAATGAAAATACCTCGAAACATGTACCCAAACACTTTGTCTCTTTCTGCAATTCTGGACGATATAGTAGGTATGCAACAAGAGTATGACAGTTAGCAAATATAGTCTCGGATAGGCTCATGTAGACTCCTATTATCTTCAAAATTCTTGTAGACCCATCATACATATCATAACCTTTTGAATTGAGTTTGATCTGAGATCTCGTGGTGCCAAAAGAGTGATTGTTCTAGAGCACCGAGAACATAACCCTCCATTTCAGAATGTAGGCACACATACTAAGAGAGTTAGTGCTCTTCTAGCCCATCTATGACTTCGATCTCTTCGGCAATGGCTTCTTCCCTCAAACTGTGGTTGGATTAGACCTCTAACCCAACAATATGCTCATATAACGTGATACCCTAGATTAGGTCAGAATGTTACATGAGAGAATAGGCTTGATGATTATCTCGGATGAGGGAACAAACTTCCTCATTGACTACACCCAAACTTCGACCCTTTCTCTTCTCTTTTATTTCATGAACAAAAAATGAGAATGAATGTGTTGTGAGAAGGTATCATCGCTGCCTTTAAATAGGCCTACCTCCTCATCTCTAGGCCGACGTGATCCTTTGATTAGGTCAACATAATAAGAGGCTTCCAAAATTATTTCAAGCAGTTTCTTTGCGTCAAATCTGTGGGTACATGTTGGAGTATTTCATTGATGATCTAGAATGATTTTTCACTTACTTCAATTACATTTACATGTCTGTCTTCATTTTACATGACTCAGGTAAGGCTCTCAATTGGAGCCACAACTAGACCAAGAAACTTCTTGAATATAAAAATTTCTTGATACAAAATTACATCATTACAATATTTGATATTATGAAGACAGAACCTAGTTACACTATTTTCAACACTCCCTCTTAACTAGGGAGGTATTCATACATACATGGTACATGGACATTCTCAATACAAGAGTTCTCATAAGAAAAGTGTTAGATTAGTTATCCATATGTTATAGCGTCATTTCAACCAACATTGTTTCCATATAGCAAGGCCTTGATTAATGACTAGTAGACACACATCATCATTGTCTCTCTTAGGTACATACCCACCCAGGTGTTCTCCGAGTATTCCCTCCTAGGACCATTCTCATCTTGGGTTCCTAGCCCTCAAGAATATCGATCCTCTTGCCCACTCTTGTCTTGGATTCCCTACCACATCCTCAAAGAGTGTCGGATTCCAGATGATTACAAGATCCTCCATTCTTTATTCCAACTTGGAGACAATAATGTCTTGTCTAACTCTCCCTCTTAACTAGGGACGAGTTTTGAGTTTCTCTTTTACACAGAAACTTACTCAGGTTCCTTAACTCATAGGAACCTCCTAGAGTTCCCTCTTACCCAAGGACTCTATCATCACTACTTTATAGGGTCTTCCAGTTGACTGACGATCCAAGACTTCAATGTCATGAATTTATTCACATGTAGGGTTCAACCATCCATCACTTCCTTCATAATGTGATTCCTTCTTTCCCAGAAAGTATCCTCCTTAGCTTTACATCTAGAGCTTCCTTCATAGGGCCATCTATCTTCACCTTTTCTTCAATGGTGATCACTATTGATCACAAGGTACATAGTTGTGAAATCCTTCACAGCCCTTCTTACCTTGGCCTTGCACACATACCCACACTTTTCCGAGAGGCCAGACACCAAAAAAACAAATCACATATTACATTCTGGTGATGGCCTTTTACCAGTGACATCTTCTTGTAGGTATCAACATCCTGCATACATGTTGATTCATCTCCCAACGATATATGTTGTCATGGGTCTTCATATTTTAAAACTTCCATTGGAGTCTTCACATTTTTTGGTCAAGTCTTCCTGGTCCTCTCGATGTTGATCACCTTCATCATGGTTGCATAATTCATGATCTCTTCCATCCTCACATCTTCCATTTCCAGGAGTTCTCAATGAGAGTTCTTCAATAGTATTCAACCACCTCATACTTCATATGAGGACATATTATGTTGATTTCATCTAATGTGACTTATGTCTTTCTGCATTCTTTCAGAGGAGGAGATCCTTTTCCTTTTGATCATGATTGATCCATGTTACCTGTAACCATATATCATGATATTACAATATTAAATAAAAATACAAGCATACATACCTCTAGGTTATCTAGGCTTCTTCCAACAACTTTCTTAATTGCAAAGATCTTCAATCCCTAGGTCTACTACATTTCTCAAGTTATTGGACCATCATCTCATGAATTCCAAAAGTTTGATTTCCTGATGAAATGCTTGGTGCCTTCCCAGATTAGAGGATCTTCAAAGATTGAGGGTCTTGCATGTCTCCATCTGGGAAATGTTTTGCCTTTGACTTCTTGTCCTTTCCTTTAATGTCCAATGATATTCCCAAGAGCTATGTCCTTCATGCTCGATTGCCATGGATTTTGTCCTTCATGATTATGGGCTCTTGTTTCCATGATGCCAAGATGCATCTTATCATCATGATCATATCTGAAAGAGATTTGGAGCTTGTGATAAGACCCTTTTGTGGGTGACGCCCTCTTACTCATAGTAGAGATCGGTTACTTCCTCTTTCCTTGGCTCTTTTCTTCAGCTTCCTCCATTCTTCCAGTGATATGGGCTTGTTTCCATAATCTTCCCATGGCACTGAATCTTAGATATACTAAACTATCTTGTTTGAGGACCAAACTTCCCTTCTCATGCTTTAGTATTTTAACCTTCAACACCTTAGTCCACAACTTTCCTTTCTCCATTTTTCACAGGTACCATAAGTTGTTAGATGAGGAAGCTTCCTTGTCCCAAGGACACTTGACATCTTGCTTATTAAGAAAATATATGGTTGTCTTCTTATCATATTTCTAAGATCTCTTAATTGAGATCTCATGAAGATGATATTCTTCACTACATTTCAAAGAGTACATCTTATAGCATTTCAATTAGGTCACTGCTACACCATGATTGCAATCATCCTTGTTGCTTATTCACTGAGATCATCATTGTTGTACCTTTATTGAGATAACAACGAGGTATTTATGATAGCTATATCGAGATAGGGATCAGGACCTTGCCTTCATCATGGACAAGATCATGCCCATGACCTTGTCTTCATAGAAGATCAAGATCATGACTGTTATTTGATTGTCACAACTACAATGAGAACTTTACTATTCTTTTACTAAGATCATCTCTGCGCTTTCACCGAAACCATAACTATAACACTAATATATATATATATATATATATATATATATATATATATATATATATATATATATATATATATATATATATATATATATATATATATATAAGATAGCGGTACCAAGATCTGCTCATAAGAAAATGCTGAGACCGAGATCATGATTTTGTTCAAGTGGTATGAATTGTACATTACCAATATATTGAGACAGAGTATGATGTGAATCCATTACTGTGGGATCACAATTTTTCTGAGACACAAGTCATAAATATATCGAGACAAAGAGTGTGTAACCTCCTTGCACCGAGATCTTTACTGCTTCTTCTTCATTATGTCAATGAGGTATGTTGAGATATTTAGTGTGACAATCACCATGATGACTGATTCATGATCATTGTACACTAGATGAGCTCATCATCACATTAACTGTGAGCATGTCGAGAGTATATTTCTAGATTGTGATTATAACAGTGAGACTATATAAACATAGTGAGGGTTCTAAGCCCTTCTTCATCATATGTATACATTTACTATTATGAAACAGGTCCATTGAGATTGTGATACTGAGATCCTTACCTTCCAGTGAGACTATAATACTTATTGTTGCTTCTAATTGTGTCGAGATTGTGATCTTAACTCATTGTCATAATTATGAGATTAATCATCTTTGTCACTATTGTTTCTGCATCTCTTCATCAATACTATGATTCTCTTCCTTCATTGATGTCGTCATGATACCTTCGAGTATGTTGGGATATACTGAGATCCTTATAATTTTATTTGTGCTGAGACTATAGCCTTCAAGGCACCTTCAAGGTATGTCGAGAATGTAACTAACAAAGAACTTTTCGTGTCCTCTTGTCATGCGTTCCTTAGGTCCTTGTGATCATGCGTGTTGTCATGTGGTAGAGTGAGAGTTGCTCGTGTTTCTCTTCTGCTCCTTATACCCATCCGAGGTAGCAGTCAAACCCAAGTTCTGTCCCTCCCTTGATGCAACTCTCTGCTCCTATATTCACCCGAAATTTTAGAGAGAAATGCGAGTTCTTCTTGTTCCCTTTTGCGCTAACCCATACTTGCTTATTCTTTTGACTGATGAAGCTTTTCATAACTATGCTTGCCAACTTCTTCTTTAGGGAGGTGATCTTCTTCATTCCCTTAGTAGAACTTCGCTCTGATACCATGTTCAGAAGTTTAAGGGGGCAATTTAATAATTCGATTTATCTTAACTGTGATAACTACTTGTGATATTATTTCCTTAGATTCTTCTTCTTATTGTTAGCATGAGTTATTATCATCAACCAGTTATTAAAACAATAAAATAAAAAATGCACGAGTACACAAGATATTGAAAACTAAGCCAGGGAAAAAACCTCTCCAAAAATGTGAGAGGAAAAACCCTTTAAACTCTTTCTTATAGAATATTTATTGAGGAATTCAAAGACCCAAAATATGACTCAACAATGCATTCAACATCAAATGACAATACCTCCAAACATGTACCCAAACACTTTGTCTGTTTCTACAATTCTAGACAATATAGCAGGTCTGCAATAAGGGTATGACAGTTAGCAAATATGGTCTTGGACAGGCTTATCTAGCCTCCTCTTATCTTCGCACTTCTTGTAGACTCACCATACATATCATAACCTTTTGAATTGAGCTTGATATGAGATCTCATGATGCCAAAAGAGTGAGTGTTCTAGAGCAGCAAGAACAAAACCCTCCGCTTCAGAATGTAGGCACACGTACTAGGAGAGTTAGGGCTCTTTTGGCCAATCAATGACTTCGATCTCTTCAGCAATGGTTTCCTCCTTCACATTGTGGCTGGATTAGACCTCTAACCCAACAATGTGATCATATAACATGATACCCTAGACCAGATTAGAATTCCACATGAGAGAAAAGGCTTCATGATGAGATCGGATGAGGGAATAGACTTCCTCATTGATCACGGCTACCAAAAATTTGACCCTTTCTCTTCGCTTTTCTTTCATGAACGAAAAATGAGAATGAATGTGTTGTGAGGAGGTATCAACACTACCTTTAAATAGGCTTGCCTCCTCATCTCTAGGTTGACCTAATCCTTTGATTAGGTCAATGTAATAAGAGGCTTCCAAAATTATTTCAAGCGGTTTATTTTCATCAAATCCGTGGGTACATGTTGGAGTATTTCGTTGATGATCTAGAATGATTTTTGACTTACTTCAGTTACATTTACATGACAGTCTTCATTTTACATGACTTATCTAAGGCTCTCAATTGGAGCCACAACTAGACCAAGAAACTTCTTGAATATAAAAGTTTCTTGATACAAAATTACATCATTACAATATTTGATATTATGAGGACCAAACCTAGTTACACTATTTTCAATAGTTTGGGGTATAAAGAAGATGTCTCAAATATATATTTTCATCTTCCTTATTTTTCTAAACCAATACCATTTTGAAGTGTTGGATTTTTGGATCGTGTTATTCCAGAACAAGTTAATTAATGCCAACAGTGTAATAGAGTTGGACATATGAAATATCAGTGTTTTGATCTTCACCCATGTGAACATTGTGGAAAGCGTAATCACCACTCAAATAAATGTTCGAGAAATAAGACTACTGCTAGATAGAAACTAACTTTCAGATGGATTTCTTCTTGGGATTGGTAGAAAACAACCAAGAATATTTTCACATCATGCCACAGGATATGTTCGAGAGTGTTGATCAACCTTGAAATGATGAAGAATAACTCTCACCTTGTATCCTACAAGGGGGAAATTATTGATGGTATACTACTCGTTCAAATATTTTTCAAGAGATCTTGAGACAAAGATCAAAATTTTACTACTAGAGTCTAGAGTTTGAGTTTAGATTTAGAGTTAAATACAAAGTTTTTGATTTATGCTCTATGAGAATGAGCATGATTGCATGCTTTTGGCATGTTGTTTTGATTGATTTGAGAACTACTACAAAGATTCTATATGTGGGTATTGTCTGTGGTTTTGTCTTAAAAACCACCATCATTGGTTTGTGGTCATCCTTAAAAATCATTTCTGAGAGACATTCATCTCTTGTCTGAGACACATTTTTACATTTTGAGCTCTCATTATTGGGATTTGATACATCCCTTCAGATTAATAGGGAATGCTAGACACCTAATCCTCGGGATTAAGGTTGGGTTAAATTGTGTCGTGGTGAGTGGTTATTAGAGTCTAAGAAGGCCTGAAAACTCATTAAAAGGTTTCTTGTATGTATTTATATGTACACTATGTACACCATTCATTGAGATCATTCATCAACATATAATTGAGTTTGGTTTCCAATTATGTTGTTTAGACTCATGCATCATTATGAATATTTCAAACTTTTCTCTTTAAATTGCTTTGTTGAAAATGCTTGCAATTTTCTCATTTGTGGAACACTTTCTTAAAATGAATAATATTGGCATTTGCATGATATCAAAACAATTGATACTTTGTGTTGATATGTTCGGTTCAGTCATGTAATCTAAGATTCTTTTCCAACTTGATTACATGAGTGTTGTTAACTAGAGGAGGAGTAGAATTCACTTGTTTCACCTGCAAATATTCATGTGTTTTCCTAAGCCACACAATCTTCTTTGTTTCTTCAACAATTACCACATATTCTACCTAGTTGTGGAATTTTCTAGAATTGACTATTTTCATTACCTCCAAGAGATAGCTACCGACCCAAGACTCATGAATTGGCTTGAAGTTGAGACTTCATTTTCTTTGCTTCCATCAAATTTTAAGTTTAAATATTCAAACAAACTAAATCCATATACCCATAAATATTTGAGTCGAAAGTCATGAATTCTTTTGAAGTTCATTTACTGATTTATTTATTTATTTGAAACTACTTGTAATTTAATTTAAATATTATATAATGTTTTATTGTATGCCTTTAAGTATTAAAGAAAAATCTTTCATTTTGGGGAGGAATCTTAACACCATAACACCTCTTACTATAGAGAACAGGGAGCCACCTCCAAAATGAGATAAAAATTACAAATGAGTTGTATTTAACAATTACAGAAAAATCTTTCGTTCTAGGGAGGAATCTTAACACCTCTTACTATGGCGAACATAGAGTCACCTTCAAAATAAAAATAAATTAAAAAAGGTTGGTTGGATATATAAAGTGCAAGCATTGGGAGTCAGTGAAAAATCCATGTAACATATACGGATAATAGACATTAGGATTTTGAGAAAATGAGAGTTCGAGCAATTTCCCTGCACTGAATTAGGATTACCAGTATCATTAGTATATTTTAAATATGTAAACCTTGTGTTCTAAACAATATTATGCAATCAGAAATAATTTTAAAAGTGACCAGTTGATGAAATCACAAATACTAAAAAAATTAAATACTAAAAATTTTCTTTTGCATTTTAGAGTAAGATAAATGATCATAAAACGAGCGAAAAGAGGTCATTGACAGATTATATATAAAAATAATAAATATTTTCTTTTGAGTTTACAAAATAAATCGATGACTATGTCATAGTAAGTACAAATGGATGAAAAAACAAGTGAAAAGGGTAATTCACCAAGCAAAATTTTAAAATAATAAATATTTGCTTCTGAATTTTAGGGAAAGATAAATGGATGTCATAACCTGGGACACAGGTAATTTAGGAAACAAAATTGAATGGTTTTTATTTTTTAATTATTGAAAATGTTTTTGAATATGATCAATTTTTAAAAAGTATAATGATTAATAATATATTTAAATAAAATAAATATTTTTAAATTTTAATCCTACTCATTATTAATATGAAAATAAAATTTATATTAAAAATTTAATCTAAATAGGAAGTGAGAGGCATCAGAGCCTGAAAATTTAACAAAACCTTATATTGTTCTGAGTCGCTTGGAATGACCTTATCCGAGGGGCCTCCTCACTATTAACCACCCGATTAAGCTGCCATGTTTCAGGCCTTCGTGGAGTCCCTATCAAATAGACCAAAAAACAAGGATGAACAAACAAAGTTAATAAAGAAATCATATTCAATCCCTTCGGTAGTCCTACCTATGGGGGTTCATTGAACAACGTTGAATCTCTCAGAACACACTCTAGTTGGAAAATTTATGGGGAATGTGGTTGTCTCCCCATTCAATGGAAGAATGGATTGAGAAAATTTGGAGACATATGATGAAAGTTAACATCAATATTAACACTTGTGGGAATGGTTTTTTGCTTTCTTGTTTGAACTTAAATAAGATTTGGTTGTAGTATTTAGAAATCATCAATATTTTTTGGGTTCAAGAGGGATGTATTTAAATAAGTGGTCTCTAGATTTTTAATCTGGAAGAAGATATTCCAAATGCGATGCTAGTATGGGTGAAGCTCCACTGTGTGCCACTTTCTTATTGCAGTGATGACCACTTCAGAGAAATTGGAAATGGCGTTGGAAAATATTTGGATCGGGTTGAACCCAAGATTTCTCAGTTTTCATGTGCTAAAATTTGTGTTGAGATAGATTTGGAAAATGGTTTTCCCTCTGAGATCAATCTCACACTAGGATATTGGAAACTTTACCAATATGTGGACTACGAGAAAATCCCTTTCAAGTGTAGATTTTTCCATGAATACGGCCACATCACAAGGGATTGTAAGAAATTTCTAGTGAGTAGAGGGCCAAAATCACCCACTGATCAAGGTGAACATGGCAGACTCAAAGGAGGGGAGGAAATAAAGGAAAACCCTTGGGGGATAAGGAACAAAATGTGTAAAATAAAGGTGGGCAAAAGGGATAGAGATGGTTGGAACAGCTAGAAGATCAGAAGGTGATAGGAGCCCTCCCTCACCAATCGAGGGATGTTATCACTCCGAAATTTCCCTAGGTTGTGAAGAGAAACCCAGACATAAACACAAAACCACATGTAAAGTTGGGATCTAGCCCTTCCAACTTTTGTGAGGGATCTCTCTTTCTGATTTAGATTTTTGTTTTTAAAATATTAGGCTAGTTATGAAGGTTTGAGGTGGATGTTTCAAAGGTTTGGTTGAAATATGCACGGAAATTCCATTGGGTATGGATTCATGAAACTTTAAGTAATCAATCACAAATGACATAACAACTGTAACAGGGCAAGATAAGAAAAAATTTTGATCTTATAAAGTGTCCGTGGAGTGAAAAAGATGAATATGACTTAAGTTCAATTAAATATAGAGCATACTAAAATGAATTCTATATTTAACATCATACATAAAACATTGAGATTGTTTACAAGCTAGAGCAGAGTGCACTTAAGCAAATTCGACCCTTAATATTCTTGAAACGATAAAGAGAGAAAACATATGGAAAACTGAGAAAATAAACAATTTCACATAAGAAAGCACATCATCAATTTCTTGACACGGGAATCCTGGAACGAAACTCTCTATATTTCTATAAATTGATCCCTTTTAGTACAATGCACAACTTACATCAATACACAACCCCTCTCTTCATACAAGTTCCAAACCTTATTAAGTCTTATTACCATATACTTATAGACTTTGTACTAAACTAAATTCGGATTCCAAAAAGGAATTAACTACAAAGTAATATTTTAACAAAATCACATACTTTTCTAAAACAAAACTAAAAAATAGAAGCCTTGGACAAATTCAGTTGTCTTTTGAAAATTTAAAGGAAAAAAGTTGCTGACTGTGCCCCTTTTCCAGCTCCTGGCTTCTGCTTTTTTGCCAAAAATGTAAGTCTTATGTTTATGCTTGCTTGACCAACTCTAGTAATTGGTCCCACATTTCTTCGCCTCAGATTGAAAAAATCACCATGTTCCTAAACCTTTCATCCACTTCAGTGTATGTTTGAAAAGTTGGCTTATTTAAAAATTAATGATGAATTTTGTGTTGTATATTCAAATCAAACTGCATGCCTTCTAGGAAAGCTTCTCCATTCATGATTAAATTTGGAAGTTTTCTATTACAGAGGCTTCAACAACATTCATTCTTTTGTAAATCGCCATATTAACTTAATTCAACATAAAAATAATTTTAGCAATTTCAAACCAGGTAGAGATCAAGAATAGGTCAAACCCGGAGTTGTTATGTACAATAGTATCAATACACAATAGAAGTGTGAAATCAAACTCTTAGAAGTAATTGATTTAAGCTAAATCATATTAGTATGTCTAACATCCAATGAAGATATTATAGTTATGGATAACAGACTAGATTCCTTGATGTTTGAATTTTGTGTCTAATGACTCTAACCCGTTTTCCCACAACCTATGGGGTATTTATTGATTGAACGATGATGATGTGAGGATATTAGTGTAAATGGCAAGGATGTGTGTCCCTTGTGTTGCATTGAAACTATTCTACTAAAAACTTAGTAAAATGTTTTTGTGCTCAATTTCCTACGGTCCCTTCGTGCCTTTATGAAGCACTAATGAGGGGGTTATCATTCATCTTCGTAGCATCTAGGCATCCATTATAAAAGTTAGGCATTGTTGATCTAGGTATTTCAAGAAGGTTAGGCACCATTGATCTATCTCCACTCAAAGCCAAGTACATCAAATGAGAGTTCTTAAATGGGTATTCAAGTCGTTCCATTGTGATGGATAGTGTCACAAATTAAAGTAAACAAGAATTAGTGGTCTTGTTGTGAGTAGTGGAGGCAAGGGTTTTCAAAGATTAGTACAGCTGATGGTAGTGTGGATATTGATATCTCCTTGTAAACATTTTCAAAACCAATAATATTCTTGATGTATGTAAATGATAATCTCAATTGTATGGAAAACCATGATTGGCCATTATTTTCACTAAGGGGAGAAAATGATAAGATTTTTTAATGGGGAAGAAATAACTGTGAAACATAACTCATGGATTTTATTTGAAATTTATATAAGTCCTCGTGTTCTTTAATTATTAAATACTTAATTTAAATACAAATAAATTATCGTTAAGATATTGATTTTGAAAATTAAATATGTTTTTAAAAGGCATTCATCTATGACACTTAAATTTTCCATATAGTCTGAATAAACCACTTAAAGTTCATTATCAATTAATTCTAATTAGTTTTGTAAAATATATATATATATATATATATATATATATATATATATATATATATATATATATATATATATATATATATATATACACTTAGGTTAAGAGATTCATTTCAAAAATAAATTACATTTATAAACTTATATCAATACATATAACTAAATGGAATTGAATAAATAGCTTCTAAGCCTTGTTAGATTATTTGAGATTATTTTAAGTACAAATAGTTTCGTTAAGAATTGAAATTTACAAAATGTTAATCCTGATGGGAAAATCATGGTATATGGTGCAAAAAGTTTAAAGATATCCATTTATGGCTCATTTGTTGAATGAGCTTAAATAGTCTACTTAATGCTCATTGTGAATTCATTAATCCATGTTTTATTAGAAAATGCATTTTTTTACATGGATTTTTATTCTAGAAATAACAATGTCACATTTATACATTCATATTAAACTACATGATAGTTAAATAAAAATCAATTAATGGTTTCTTGACTTAATGACTTATATGTCATGATTACATATATAAATAATTGATTTAAGAATGCATAATTAGAAAAAGTTGTCAATTCAAAATAGAATAAACTAGTTAGAACTCATCAACAATTGATTTTAAATTATTAATTTTCTAAAAATATATATTTTACTTACATTAAGACCTTTATTTCAAAAACAAATTGCATGTATACATACATACATACTAAATAGAATTTAATACATACTTTTCTTGTTGGCTTCTATGAGATTATTTCAATTACAAATAATTTATTTAAGAATTGAAATTTACCAAATGTTAATAGGGGTGGGAAAATCAAATGCCGTATGTTGCAGAAAGTTTAATTACCTGTATCCTGAATGAACTTGAAAAATCTACTTAACATTCATTACCAATTAATTATTCCATGTGTTATTAGGAAAAACATTTAATTTTACATGGAGTTTTATTTTTAAAAAAATTGTCACATTTATACATTTATATTAAACCTCATGATAGGAAAATAAAAGTCGATAAATGGTTTTATATAGACCACCTAGAACTCATTATCAATTACTTATAATTTGTTATGTATGTATGTGTATATATATATATATATATATATATGAAGAGCTACATTTCAAAAATGCATCGTATTTATAAAATTCTATCAATCCATATAACCAAAGAATTCTTCAAGTCCTATTGGATTCTATGAAATTATTTAAACCAAAAATACACTATTTAAGAATTGAAAATGACAAAATATTAATATGGATGGGAAAATCAATGTTTTATGGTGCAAAAAGTTTAAATACAACCATCTTTTACCCATCTCTTTAACAAGTCTAGATGGTCCACTTAACACATTTTTAATTCATTATTCCATGTTTTGTTAAGAAGATAATTTTGTTTTACATAGAGTTTTGTTTCAAAACAATACAATATGAAATTAATACTCTCAATAAACTAAGTGATAAAATTATGAATTAAAAATCGAATGCCCTACAATTTAACTAGTATTCACCTATGTGCCATCACCCATTAGCCTAAAGTGTCCACTTAATACTTATTATCAAGAAATTATAAGACTTATTTTTGGAAGAGATGCATCATAGTGTATGGCTATCATATATGACATTTATACACTCATATTAATGGACATAACTAAGTACAAGTCAATAATATAATTCTAGCTCAAATGATATGATTTCAGTTTATTTAAAATATAAATTTACAAAAATTAACTTTAGGTAATGAAATTAAATGCCTTACATTTCAAAGACATAATTCATCCATGATAGTGTCTAACCAAACCTTGATAGTCCAATTAGCAATCATTATAATTAATTATATGCTTTTTTAAGAAATGAAAAATTATTTACAATAGATTTTTATCTCAAAAATTACAAATCATATTTATGCACTCATATTAGTGCATTCTATATGTAAACAATGAATAACTGACTTAGTGCCTTGTTGATTTTCAATAGGATATGATTGCAGCTACAACCAATAATTGATTTAAGGATATAAATTTATGAAAATTATGAATTGAGAAATCACATATTGTATGCTTAAAAAAGTTCACATCATTCACTTATGACACATTTGCCATTAGCCTTAATAGTGAATAATGCATTTTGAATAGTGAATAGTGCACATAACATTTATCAAGTAAATTATCACAATTTATTTAGTTAGAATTACACCTTTGTTTGCAAGGAGTTCTATTTCAAAACTTATATTTCACATTTATATATGATTATTGATGCATATAAGTAAACATAAATCATTAAAAATAGCATTTCTCTATGGTTCATGTAAGACAATTTAAAAGGAAAACAATTCATTTAACATAGGCACACACACACATTTTAGATTAAAAAAAATTTGATACGACAAAGTCATTGCAAAAGAAATTATAAATAATAAGAAATATACATATTAATATAATTGGCAACTTCCATATAATTCAAAAAATATAAAATCATACAAATTGATACAACAAAAACTATGTCCAAAATGTATTGAAAAATTGAAATGCACTTTTCAACAAATTTATAAAGGAAATTATCTCCATCCACCACAATGAAGTACATGTTCTATTGAACATTCGAATGTACTCATGTTTTTGTTTGATATAATGAAGTGTCTTAAGAAAGGGGAATAAAACTTGGATAAGTCAATTATCTTGCTATTTTCCTGTATAGGCTTTTATCAAGATGTGGTTCGATCAATATCCAATTAATTGAAAAGTATGTTTTGTTGTATCTATTATCAATACATTTGATTCTTCATAATTATCTCCATATTGGGAACACACATCAGATAAGTTTTTTTCATAAAATTGTCATGTTCTCCCTGCTTCCAATTTTGTTTGCAAATGAGAATGAGACCTGTCCCGTGAAAATTTAAAGTCCTATATATCAATATTTGTTTTTTCACTTTTCAAATGTACTTGTCAGTGACATTTGATGTCCATATTGTGACGCCATAATTTTTTAAGCAACATTTTAATACTTTTGACTGAAAAGGCCTTAAAAAATAGGACTTGTCACCAAACCCTCAATGTAGTTCTCTTTGAATATGAAAATTTTGTTCATATTTGGTGTATGATTGGGAGAATACTCCTTCCATTTCAAATATCAACATCTTTTGACTTGTAGTAGTGCCCATCTGCATTTGCACTGCAACCATATGTATAATATTAAAATATCTACACTTCAACACCTCATTGCTTAAGGAAATAAACACCTACCAATTTAAAAGTGATGTTGATATTTATTATGAATTATTTCCATTTGTATGCAAAGGGAATTTTACAACGAGTTAATAGTAATCAAAAAATACAAGTACAATGGCCCTGTTAAAATGAACAAACTAAAGATATGTTTAATTTATACATACAACCTAATACCTTTATTTAATTTGTATGGAATAAAATTCTTCTAAGAATGCATTGACCCACCATTTAAATAATTGATTTTAATACTTATAATGATTTCTTTAATTGCAATTGAAAAATATAATTACAATGGTCTAGTGCCAGTAAACAAACTAATTATATATTAATTTCCACATACAATATATTACAATTTTTAAATTTCAAACCTAATTAATTATAGGCTAATTTCTAGAGTCTCTGCCTTAGTTGCTTTTAGTGCTTCTTTTAGTACACATTGTATGTTTATTTTTGGTGCTACGTAGAACCTGATATAGTTTTTCAACTTATATGGAATAAAAAAGGTTATAAGAATGCAATGGGTCATCCTTCACATTACTAATTTCTAAGAGGTATAATGATAACTTAAACCACAATTGAAACAAATAATTATAATGATCTAATTCAAACAAATAGACCAATTATCTATTAATTTTTACATATAATGTAATCCATTGTAAAAATTTCTATAGCATGGGAAATTTTGATATGAAAACATTAAATGACCATTCAAATCAATAATTGTTATCAACACAATATGTCACCAAAAATAAAGAACATAAAAATATTTTATTTTTACTAATGACAAACCAAATCAACAATTATTGTATTAATGTTGGCAAATAAAAGCAATAATTCATGATGTCATACATATAATAGCATGAAATAGACATTGGTCATCTTAAGGTACTTCTAAATTTAATTGAACATCCTTCAAAGTAGCTCGCACATATGTAGCCTTCTTGAGTTTATGCAACGTTCTCCATAGCTCATCGATCAACCAGTTATCCTTTTGATTTATTCCAATGAATGGAGGGGCAAGAATCACATTTTCTTTGAGCTTCTCTTTCTCTCTCATGTGAGCAATCCACTATAATAGTATTCGTTGCATCATATTGGGTATGCATTTCCCCCACTCTTTTCAATGATTTAGCGTATATAACTTTGGTTGGATTTTCAATGACCTTATGTCCCTTTTGTGGTTTACAATCTTAAGTAGTCCACATGAACACAAGTTTATCTTGTAATGTTTCTGAAACCAACTTTTTTAAAACTCTTGTTGTGCTTTGTTTCAAAGTTGTTGTCCAAATTGCAATGTCAACAAATTTATTTTTGTAACAAATTTCAAAAAATATTTTTGCATGTGAATGAATCCAAAATAATTTTTTCTCTATTGTGTAGTTAGCATTAGTTCCCATTTTTTCTATATGCCCTTTGTTTGTTGCTTCTTCTTGAATGCTATGATAAAAAATGTCCTTTAGTTAAAAAATAATTAATTTCTTTTCAGTTATTTTGGTTGCAAGACAATGACAAATAATCTAGTCAAACCATTTTATTCATGTTACAAAAATTACTAAAAAATTGTTGAAACAATACACTTACCTTGAGTAGTTTTTTCACTATTTATAGATGAAATAATAATTTCTTTTATCATCTTGATAGAAACTAGAGTAAACACATTAAACCTTCAATCAAATACCAATAGTACTTCTTATTAAACCTTCAATCAAATACCAATAGCAAGAAAAACATTAGTAATGCAACCTTTAAAAGGAAACACACACACACACACCTTTAACATTATTTTGATTGTTAATTTTATCATTTTTATTTGTCCTTATAATAAAAATGTACAATGTTATGGTAGTTACAAGCATTAGAGTTCAAAGAATAATAAGATAAACAATAAGATAAGTTATGAGTATCTGATATGATATTATCTTCATATTCGTAACTTTGCACCTCATCATCATCTTTGTTACCTTTATTTGTCTCTAATTAAACATATAAAATATTTTGAATTCTGAAGATGAATAAAATCATTAAATAATAAAGAAAATAAGTTGACAAATTATAAGTATCTGATATTATATTTTGTCCTTGATTAAATATTTTTTTCACACTCATTTGATCAATGTTTTTGTTCTCCTTGCTTGTCACTATAATAAACAGAAAAAATGTTATAAATTGTGACAATGAACAAAATTCATTAAACAACTACACAAAAAAAACAAATCATCTTTAATCGTCCATATAATATTTTGGTCTTGATTGTAGTTTTGTGGGACATTCCATTGGTGATTTTATTCATTCTCTTTATTTCCAACAATAATCAACATATGAAATGCTATTAATCACGATAATAAAAATATAAATTTAGATTAAAAAAAAAGTGTTACAATGATTAATACCCATTTATATTTCCATCATTCCATGGTCATTGTCTTGATTAATTTCATTCTTCTCATAATACCCTATAATAGACATCCAAAAATGTTATGAATATGGAAATTCAATAAATTCAAAAAGTAATAAGAGCAAACCAAACAAATTACGTACCTGGTATGATAACTTTTTCTCCTCATGTTTCCATCTCTAAAAAAATTTCAACATCATAAGCATTATATTGATTTTTTTTCTTCCCACTTTCATTATTCTCTGTTTCATAATCTCCATCATTAGTCATTTTAGTAAACACTTCGACAATTAATAAATATGAACAAAATAGTATCCAAAGTATTATAAGAGAAACAACAAAAAAACTATAGTACTTGAATTTTCCAAAAAATTAATGGATCATGGATTTGATAATTGAAAAGATTTGTAATTATTCAACATGATTATCCTTTGTGGCCTTGTTTTCACAACACATGCAATTCTTCTTCCATACGTACAACAAACCTTGATTAAATTTGTCCCTGCATAAAGAGAAATAACCACTTATGCATCACCACATTGTTGGTGCTTTTCTAATAAATCCATTTAGAAATCATAATCTGTCCCATTTTCATCAAATGTCTTCAAATGTGTGAGTATTTTTAAGCATCCAAAATTTTTAATTCTGAAATATAGAAATGTATAATAAAAACTATATCATAACTATAACTATTTTGAGACTTATATTCATAAATGCCACTAGTCATTTTATAGTTGAACTTGGAGTTTTTTATGGCAATTTCTGAAGATTCGCGTACATTATTACAAAACCAAAGTTCTACTAAGATAATTGTAGTAAAGTCATTCAACTCATTTTTTTCGATAAGAAATTGAAAGTATTCAATATAATATCCCTTGTGTAATGGTCCTTTTTTCAAATTCAGTGTATCTAGAACAATAAGGTCAGTATGTAAAATTGGTTGCAATTGACATTGGAAAAGAGTGCAAAAGTGTTGACAAAACATTATGGACCCAAAAATGGAAAACCAAATTCAAAATTGTTGTCAACCTGTTGAACACTTTTTGATCCATTTATCATTCTGTCAAGGACTCCACATGCTTGCTGAGAAAGGGACTCTATCTTTGTATTACGTGTTCCTTTTACATAAGTAGACCCCTTCATCATGTTGCAAAAATTGGAAAATGTGATATCGTTAATTTCATAATGCTCAAGAATGTGGAATGTGGTAAGAGTATTCTCATTCAATTTCTCATCATGACTTTGACAATATGTAACCATTGCATCCAATATTGTTCTGTTGGTTTTCAATTTCGAACAATAATATTTTAATTTATGGCATATATTGGATGATAAAGTGGAATAGAAAACCAAATGGTTCCAGCCATAGCTTATCTACTACTTAAGCAAGGGGCCGAAGAGTAGTTATTGTCAAACTATGTAGACTATTTCTCTTGTAGTTCGCAAAATCAAGTTGGCTTGGAGAACACTTTAATGTGCCTAGTTGGTAACAATTAAAAACATTGTCTCATTTATCCCAAATAGGTTGATCAAGATATAAGAGAATTTTTTTATCAGAAAAAAATTGTAATTAGATGGTCAAAGGAGCACAACATTTTATCATCGACATGATAAAATAATAAACTTAAACTAATCAACAACCATTTATTAGCATAATGTCTAACCATTGTAACAAAGTATAAAATAATTTTAAAATTGTCATACCATTTAAATATTTTGGTGCCGTGTTTCTTGAACTTCCTTTTTCCTTGGATGCTTCCTTTGAATTCTCACTAGCTTCATAGTCCATGGTTTCTGAAGAAAAAAAGGTTAAAAACCTATTATCACAGTTTCAAATTATTGAAGAAAGTATGAATTTATAAATACTATAACTACTCGCATCATTATATGTGTAACAAAATGAACAAGAACAATAACAAGTGTATAACTCACAATAATAGTTAATCATGGTGTTGATTAGAAAAAAGGCACCCCCAAATAATTTATTATATTCTTTTAATCGTGACTATTGGCAAGCTAGTACCTACTAGCTTTCCTTCTAGCAGGAGCATAAGCACATTTCCAAAAGACATTACATTTTGAATAAATAAAAACAACAGTAGAAACTACAACATCATATTTACACAAAATTTATCTTTTATAGTCATGTATAGTCTTAGCTTGCTTTAGAAACCATAAAAGAAAAATACAATGAAAGAACATTAAGTATGGAAATCATCAGATTTTCTTCTAGTTATTCATTTAGTACAAAGACAAACACATAACAACATTGCAAGGTGAAATAAATAGAGAATGTGATATAATTACATATAGCAGAAACACAAGAATATTGGCAACAAGAATGTTGCAAAGCAAAATAAATATTTGCATCCTGGATTTCTTTCTATCACAAACACATGGATATTGCCAATAAAAACATTGTATTGTGAAAGAAATCTAGCACATGCTAGAATTATTTTTAGCACGAATACATGCATATCTCCAAGAAAAACATTGCAAACCAAAAACAATCTAGCACAGGCTAGATTTCCTTTTAGCACCAACACAAGCACATTGACATTAAAAATATTGCAAGGCAATGGAAATGTAACACATGCTAGACTCCCTTCTATCGCATAAAAGAAGATTGACAACAACAACATTGCATTGTAAAGTAAATCTAGTGCATGCTAAATTTCCTTCTAGCACAAACACAAACACATTGTCAATAAAAACATTGCAATAATAATCTTTCTTGAGACATCTCCATGCTTATGAAAATTGACCTTGCTTTTTAGAGACAATGAGGTTTTAGTCCATGTCTACATAGACTGTTGTTACAATTTAAAAAATGTTAAATCGTCAAATTATTAGAAGGCCCTTCATATGGAATATGTGGTCTAAGAATGGGGTATGGTACAAAGACAAGCATGTTGCCAACAACAACATTGCATTGTGAAAAAAAACATTCTATATTACCCTCTATCACAACACAAGCACATTTCCAATAAAAACATTGCAAGGGGAAATAAATATATTGTATGTTAAATTTCATTTTAGCATAAAAAAAAAAAACATAACAACATTGTAGGGTGAAATATATCTAGCATGTGCTAGAATTACATTTAGCAAAAATACAAACATGTTTCCAACAACAATATTGCAAAGAAAATTAAATGTAGCACATGCTAGATTTATTTCTAGACAGACACAAGCACATTGCCAATAACAACATTAGAAGGGGAAAGGAATTTAAGCATAGGAAAAAATAAAAATAAAAAATCATATCACCATTGGTCGGTGAAAGAAATCTAACATGTGCTAGATTTAATTCTATCACAAACACAAATATGTTGTCAACAACAACATTACATCAGGGTAAAAGAAAATCTAGCACATGCTATATTTCCTTCTAGAACAAACATAAGTAAATATCATTATTGTATGGCTAAAGAAACCTAATAAATGTTGTGTATACTTCTAGCACAAACATGAGCATTTTACCAATAACATCATTATAAGGCAAAAGGAATCTAGCACCCACAAGATTTTCTTCTAGCACAAACAAAAACACATTGCGAATAATAGCATTGTAAGGTGAAATAAATCTAATATGTGCTATATTTCATTCTATCATAAACACAAGCACATAACAACATTGCAAGGTGTCAGAAATCTAATATATGCTAGTTTTACTTCTATCACAAACACAAGTATTTTATCAACAACAACACTACAAGAAAACAAGAAATCTAGTGCATGCTAAATTTTCTTCTTGTTATAGACATATTTGCGCATTGCAACCCCAATCACATATGTCCATAAACAAAGGGCTTCTAAGTCCCTAAAAGTGTTGTTTCATACCCTAAAGGAGCAAGGTCAGCTGATTACATCATCTCCCAGAAGTTCTCCATGAAAAACTGCTCAGAACTGGTCAAAACTGGACCATACAGACTGCTCAGTGCTAAGGGTGTGATGCATCTCACTTGCCACATGCAAAAAGTGTGATGCATAATGAAAATCCCTTCTGTGGGGTGCAATGAGCGAGAGCAGACAAATGGCAGAAGCAGTTGGCTAGGTGGAAACCCAGAGAATCTTCTAGAAACTGCCCATTTAACACTTGCCTCTCTGAATTCGCCTAGGGATGAGTAAGAGATCATGAATCTCCAAGTGGAACCAAGAACTATCAGAGAGAGGACACTAATCAGAATCCCAGAAGCTGACTCACCCACCTGCAAACATCTATATATGGATCCCTCATCCCAGAGATCCAGAGGCTGGAATCTTGTATTTTGTATGGAAGTGCTGTTGGTTTCTTTGTGGAACATCATAGTGTTGGGTGATCTAAGCTTTTCATGAGGTGAAGAAGGGCTTTCATGCTGGTAGGATGACACTGGGTCATATCAATGGGTTGTAATCCTCTCTTCTATTCTTTCTATCAATAAAGCTATTTGAGTTTTCCTCCACATTCTTGTATGTCTGAGTTGATATATGCATTTGTGTGGTCAATATATATCTGATCCTATATTGTTTATGATTGTAGATATCTGTGCTTTGATGGTATTATGCTTCTTTGACTCTACAAGTGTTTTTTGAAGCGGGACAAGCAAGGAAGAAGCGGCAAAGATCTGTCAGAGGGGAGAGGAAACAAGCAAGGAGCCAAGTGAAAGACTGAGGTTGGTACTCTCTCCTTCTCTCTCATCTACTTATCATAAAGGAAAACGCAAGTGAATTTAGTTTGTTTGTTTCTAAGATAGCTACCCGTCTTAGTGGGACTAGAAGCTCTGAATGGACACTAGATTTCCCGATAACAAAATGGTGACTCCACCGGGGAGCGAATAGCTTGTTTTCTTTATAAACTATAGACGGAGCCTGAAGTTAAGCTAGCTAGCCTTTGAACTGCATTTTCTATGCAAGTGCAAAGTAGATCAATGTTGCTTCAGTCCATCTCTGGGTTTTGTTTATAAGCTGAACAATTGATTTGTAAACATCCTAATTTCCCTGGTGGTGGCTCAAGTAACCTCATTAGATCAGCCCCTATGATTTGTATTTACTGACTATCATTAGCTCAGCCTAAATCCCTGAACTAAGCTGCAAACTATGACCAAAAACCAAGTTAAAGTCTCATCCCTAGACCATCACACTGTCTCCTTTTGACAGTCTGGATGCATCGCACCTCCCATGTGCAATAGGTGAGATGGATCGCTGTTTCCCTGTGTTACAAGTGCGATGATCAGATAAGACTGTTTCTGCCTCAATATTTTGGTTTTTTCTTCACTCTCTTCAGCTTTATTTAGGAGTTTTACTGTCTGTGATCAGTATACCACTATTGAAACTCCCTTCCTTTGCATTATTCAGCCTCCATTGTATAAATAACTATGAAGGTTTTTATGTACTTTTCGCCATTTACAATTCTACTTTACAAAGAAGTAGCTTAATCGAACTGTCGTCTTTTGATTTGGAAGTGTTGCAAGTGTTGTTTTCAGTCAAAGAAAAGAATCCTACTCTTTTTGATGGTTGATTACACTATTACTCTTGTATTTGATTTGAATTGATAGTATTTCAAGTGTCGAAAGCAGTTTTCAAATTGAAGTTGAAAGTGTCGTCTTAGTCTTCCTTTCGTTTTTTAGATTTGAAATCGCAAAGTGTCGTCTTAGCCTTCCTTTCATTTTTTGAATTCGAAATCGCAAAGTAGTCTTCCTTTCGTTTTTTGAATTCAAAATCATAAAGTGTCGTCTTAGTCTTCCTTTCGTTTTTTGAATTTGAAATCGCAAAGTGTCGTCTTCGTCTTCCTTTTGTCTTTTGAAGAGAAAATTGTTAGTACTGTCGCTTTGAGAGAAAAGATAGTTTAGATTTGTACTTAGCATTCTTTTTGTCATTCACACATTAAGAAAGTGGAAAACAAATACATGCATGTGCATTTGCATTTAGACTGCTTGTTGATTTTGATTTAGGACAATGCATCTAGTGTGTGCTCTCTGCTCTATGTTGAAAGAAATTCGCTTCTCTTTCCTTAGTAGCTAGGATTTTCATTGCAAAAAAGAAGAGTAAACGACTGTTTATCATCTTAGATTGCATATTTAGGAATTGTATATCTACACCACAGGTGAGCCTTAAAGGCAAACTTCTTAAGAAAGATCAACTGTAAAATAAATTCAATGAACATAAAAACGCTTTGGAACCTAACGCACAACATTTAGAAGTCTAGGCTAGAGACGTATTCTGGCGTCGTAAAGCCTGGTAACTATTTCTTTCATCATAGGTTGGGTGATTCCTCCTCTTTGAGACGACAAGTGCCAGTATGGACTTGTGCTCCCACGTATCGTCGAGTATATATTCAGAGACCACAATAGGCTATATCCTTTATCCTTAGGAAGCCATGTCTGCCGCCCTATCGATCGCAATGCACTGATCACAACATTCAGGAAGATTGACTGCCGTACCATAAAAAGTATTATGCAGTTTTGCGATTGGTTTGGTAATCCCTCTATCTAGACTTCCAGAGTAGTCTCTTTCATTCCTTTTCAGACTCCTTAAAAGAAAAGGTCCATCCGAACACTTGTCACTCCAGGCTCATTAAAAATAAAAGGCGACTAGAGTCATCTTTAGCTTTTTCTCGACTCTTAAAAATTGAAAAAGCAAGTTGTGTCAAAGCGTCATAAAATTCATTTCAATCGGAATAACATCACTGTTCCCTCGTTGGTCTTAGGTTGAGAAAATGGAGTCCACCAACCAAGGATTTACCCTTGGGGGAAATCCTAGTCCTTTCTCCTCTTGGGGAGATGTTGGTGCACCTCATATGGCCACATTGTTCCTTCCAAGACTGACAATTGGCCTGCCAGTATGGCTCTTCTCGACCTCTATCGTTCAAAGCACCGTGATTCCTGAGCAATAAAATCAGCAACCAGATGATACTAAATTTACCCCCCAACCTTCTACTTTGTTTGTTTCTCCCTTTTATCCTTCCTCTTTGCTTGGTAAAGTTGGTAAAACTAAAAACCAAGTAACTGAGAAGAAGAAGAAAGGGAAGGAGAAGAAGAAGAAGGAGCCAACGGCCAAAAGGGGCAACCATTCATGGTCTAGCGAAAATCCACACACTGCACCGTCCAAACCTAAATCTCCATGTGTCATTTCCAAAGGGGACCACTATCATCGAGATTTTCCTTGCATCCCACAAATCTTAAGGGACTTGTCTCCTCATTTGCACAATCCGGTGTCGTCAACCTCTGACGATCATGTTGAGAGTACACCATCAACTAGTGAAAACGAAGTCAATGGACAGAAAGGAAGATATAAATTTCGTTGTAGACTGTGTGAAGGCAATCATGCCGTCCACCATTGTCCCTTCCTAGATGAAGCTAAAGAGTCTTGGATAACTGTCCTGCTTCACCGCTACAGCTTCCTCCTAGATACAAGAAATTCTTGCCGAGTCCATCATTAGTTGAAAATCCGACTGACACACCTTTGTGGTCGGTTGAAGTATCTATCATTAAAGATAAACCCTCTGAGTCCACACAAGACCAAAGTCAATAGGGCGAGACAGCAGTTGACCCAGTTTTGTCTTCAGAAGGTCTACCTTCAGATGATACAGTCACCAAGGAGAATGAGAACGACACCATTCAAATTCTCTTCATGAGCACAGACTCCGATGAACTTGGGGGAAATCTACCTGTTCCTTTACTGCAGGAAGGAAGTTCGTCAGAGACGTATCCATCCGTTTATTCGGTCCCACCGCCAAGCAACTTAGTCATTCCCTTCGATTGGAATCTACTATGCAGACCTCGCCCACCATCTAATGTACCATTCTGAATCATAGTACAAGCTTACAGAATGGTCATGGTCGGTACTATCATAGATGAAGGGGCTTCTATGAGTATCCTCTCCTCAAATGCTTGGAAAGTGCTTGGTTCACCATCACTTTTGCCTGAGATGCGAAATCTGACAGGCGAACCAGTCGACCATTAGGGATCCTTCCAAATTTTCCTATAACTTTGAGAAGGAAAATCGTTTATCTAAACGTAATGGTAGTCCAAGGACCTTTAGATTACAATCTACTCCTTGGGCATGACTACATTTATAGCATGGGAGCCCTTGTCTCCTCACTCTTTCGAGTAATGTGTTTTTTGCATGAAGGCAGAATGGTCTAGCTCGTAGACCATCTTTCATTCCCCGGCTCACATATAACTAATAGTCAAATGCCATCCCTAATTGGTGTTTTTACGCAAGGAATGTCTCATCAACCTCCAGTCAATCCACTTGATGAACGCGAGTGATTCAGTGATTGTGACTGAAACCTAGGGGGCATGCACCCTGGTCTGCTTCGGCAGGAAAAATTTAGGTATAGGGTAGGTTTTCATGGAGGACATATGACTAGTCTGACACACCCATCCATTTAGGAAAATGGGATTAGACTGGAATAAGATACCTTTGTTAGAAGGTAGGCCTTTCCCAATAGAACAAATGTTTTGTCTGCAAATTGAAGGGTAACCTGGAAACTCTACTTCGCTATACCTAGGGGCATGCAAACCTTTTGTACGCAAGTGAAAAGCGACCAGCGTAACGCTAACCCCATAGTTTTGCTGGCTTCAACTACTTACATTAGGTGATTGGTCGGATCGACCGTTCACCTTTGCAGGGGCCAAATGGCACCGGCAAAGTAAAGGAAGAGTTTTCCTACCTAACCCAAGTAGTTGATTAACCCCTAGGAGAGTAGTTGGTTGTTCCTAGCTTGCATGCGAAAGGCAGTGGAGCAAAGTTTCGAATGGTGCAAGCTCCTTAAAAAATGAACCTATCAATGAGACATCCTTATTATACAACTGGCACGAGCAGTTTTACGCGAAGTTCAAGCTCGTTAAAAAATAAACCTAGCAATGAGCATATGTTCCACCAGAGTTCAAGCTCATTAAAAAATGAACCCACCTTCGGTAAATAACCATTGCGATCGCATTATCATCAGCTTTTGAGCCTTGGTCGTGTTCTTACCATCACCTCCACTTTGTTTTAGCCGATCATATGCCTCCATTTGATTGTTTACCCCTTTTGAGGAACATCTGTGATGAGTGATTCTGTTTGCCATCTTCTTTACACTGTCGTGATTGGAAAGTTCCAAACCTTACCTAGAACCAGTTGCTACCCTAAAATATCACTCGTTCCTCAAAAAACGAGTCTCCTTTAAGCTCTTTTCATCTGACTCGTAAAATATGAAAAGATTGTCGAGCAATTGGCCTCTCCAACTCGTTAAAATGATTGGAAGTGCTATCCCTCCTCTAGATTTTAATCTTTTGGACCTGAGGGATCACTACACAAAAATATCGAGCGCTTGTCTTGTTCGACTTGTTAAAACTATCGAAAATTCATCCCTTTCGTGTTATTTTATACTTTTTCAGACTTAAGGGATTATATGACAAAAAAGGATTACTAGAGTTTCCTTTCCATCTCTTTTCAGACTCTCTAAAATTGAAAATGACTGAGTTATCTTTGTCATTAAACTCGTTAAAACAATAGCGACAAACTTGTCCATGCAGACAAGAGCGAGTTTCATTGTCGCTAGGCTCGTTAAAACATAGCGACGGGTTTGCTCGAAGGGAAAATTATAGAACAAGCATATGTTATCCTCCTCAGGCTTGAAAAAAATAAAGAGGTTCTGGTCAACAATCACTGGGGAAAAATTGGGAAGAAAACTTGAAGAAACTTTATTGGTAGCAAGTCGCTCTTGAACATGACACTTTCACTCCATCACCATGATTGACTCGGGTTGAGTTATTCCGTTCACCGGTCATATTACCATTGGTCCACCATACCATCCATTTTTGGGGTAACACTACCAATCCACTTCAGTGTTGCTGATATGTTCAAGAGAACTCGCTCAGAGAATTCACCAAACCAGCTTGTATCCCATCCGCTACAATACCTTCACGCTTCATTCTTTCATGACCGCCACCCTGAACCTTGTATCATCAAATCATTTTCACCTCCACAAAATCATTTGCTCCGTTCCGTCTCATAGATGTGGGATTCATTAATGCCCTCCTACGATGGGTCACTTCTTGTTGACATCATCTCATTATCCAAGAAATCGACCTAGGAACAACCCTTTCAGTACTTTGAAGCTTGCATACCTCAATGGCAAGTTTCTCACTTCCGGTGACAGGTTTACATCAATGGCCTTCGACCGAAAGATTTTGCGTGGTGTTCAACGCCAAGTCCCATTTTTCACACCACGTGAATTGTACTGTCATACCTTGAGGGTCATTATCATTATTGATGATTCCTCTTGTGCCTATTAACATCTTACATCATTAGCTGGTAATCAGGCAATGTCTTTCCATGTTCGACTCCAGAACATCTTTTCACATGGATTGACTTGTACTTCGGGTAAAGATTGAACGAGTTTGAAGACCCTGGATCTAGTTTAATCCATCCGGGCTGCGATATATTCATGAAAATAAAGACATCAAATGTACACAGATAATCATCCAAGCCAAAGGATGATGGCTCTACCAGAATCATCAGTCTGCCACACAGACGGTTGTTTGTCCTATGTACATGAGAATGAATTTATAAAATCTTAGCATGGGAATGCCCGCCTCAGCTAGATCATGAAAATATTATGAAGATAATGTATTGTGTTGTATCTTATTACAAGTCTCCTTCCAGTTCGAAAAACCTCAGATCCTCATGATAAAGCATTTCACCCGACATCAAAAGGATTTACGACCTCAAACTTTGGGGGGCAACTGTTATAGACATATTTGGGCACTGCAACCCCAATCACATATGTCCATAAACCAAGGGCTTCTAAGTCCCTAAAAGTTTTGTTTCATACCTAAAGCAGCAAGGTCAGCTGATTACATCATCTCCCAGAAGTTCTCCATGAAAAACTGCTCAAAACTAGTCAAAACTGGACCATACAGACTGCTTAGTGCTAAGGGTGCGATGCATCTCACCTGCCACATGAAAAAAGTGCAATTCATACTGAAAATCCCTTCTGTGGGGTGTGATGAGCGAGAGCAGACAAATGGCAGAAGCAGTTGGCTAGGTGGAAACCCAGAGAATCTTCTAGAAATTGCCCATTTGACACTTGCCTCTCTGAATTCACCTAGGGATGAGTAAGAGATCATGAATCTCCAAGTGGAACCAAGAACTATTAGAGAGAGGACACTAATCAAAATCCCAAAATCTAACTCACCCACTAGCAAACATCTATATATGGATCCCTCATCCCAGAGATCCAGAGGTTGGAATCTTGTATTTTGTAAGGAAGTGCTATTGGTTTCTTTGTGGAACATCATAGTGTTGGGTGATCTAAGCTTTTCATGAGGTGAAGAAGGGCTTTCATGCTGGGAGGATGACGCTGGGTCAGATTAATGGGTTGTAATCCTCTCTTCTATTCTTTCTATCAATAAAGCTATTTGAGTTTTCCTCCACATTCTTGTATGTATGAGTTGATATATGCATTTGTGTGGTCAATATATATGTGATCCTATATTGTTTATGATTGTAGATCTCTGTGCTTTTATGGTATTATGCTGCTTTGACTCTACAGGTGTTCTCTGAAGCGGGACAAGCAAGGAAGAAGCGGCAAAGATCTGTCAGAGGGGAGAGGAAACAAGCAAGGAGCCAAGCGAAAGACTGAGGTTGGTACTCTCTACTTCTCTCTCATCTACTTCTCATAAAGGAAAATGCAAGTAACTTTAGTTTGTTTGTTTCTAAGATAGCTACCCATCTTAGTGGGACTAGAAGCTCTGAATGGACACTAGATTTCCTGGTAACACTTCTAGCGTAGACAGAAACACATTACAAAATAAAAACAATGCAAGGCATTTGATTTCATTCTAGCACAAATAACTGTATTGTCAAAATTAATATTGCAATGTGAAAAAAATAGAACACGTACTAGATTTCCTCCTATCAAAAACACAAGCACATTGCAAATAACAACATTATGAGGTGAAATAAATATAATGCATAGTATATTTCCTTCTAATGCAAACATAATCACATAACAACATTGTAGGGTGAGAAAAATTTAGTCTACATTATATTTAGTTCTAAAAAAAACAAATAAATATTCCCAATGACAACATTACATGACAAAACAAATCTAGCACAAGCTAGATTTCCTTTTAGCCCAAACAAAAATATGTTAGCAATAACAACATTGCAAGGTAAAAGAAAATCTAACATGTGTTAGATTTCCTATTAGCGCAAGCATAAGCACATAATAACATTATAGAGTGATAAATCTAGCAAGTGCTAGATTTATGTCTACCACAAATACAAGCACATTGCCAACAAAAACATTGTAGAGTATAATAAATATAGCCTATGCTAAATTTACTTCCAACACAAACACAAGCACATTTCAATTTGAAATAAATCTAAAGCATGTTATATTTCCTTCTAGCACAAACACAAGCACATAACAACATTATAGGACTAATGAAGTCTAGTGCATGATAGATTCATTTCTATCACAAACACAAGCAGATTTCATGCTGAAGGAAACAAAACACATGCTATATTCCTTCTAGCACAAGCAGCCATATTTCCAACAACATTGCATTGTGAAATAAATCTAGTGCATGAAACATTTCCTTCTACCCCAAAGGTAAGCATATCGCCAATAACAAAATTGCAAGGTGAAAGAAATCTAATGCGTTTTAGATTTTCTGCACACACTAAATTTACTTCTAGCCCAAACTGAAACATATTGCCAACAACAATATTGCAATAAAATAAATCTAGCATGTGCTAAATTTCCTTCTAACACAATCATATGAAAAATTCCAATAACAACATTGTAATGTCAAAGAATTCTAGCATATTTCCTTCTAGCACAAATAACCAAATTTCCAACCACAACATTTCATTGTGAAAGAAATCTAGTGCATGCTAAGTTTCCTTTTAGATCAAATAGAATCACATAAAAACAATGTAAGGTGAAAAAAATCTAACATGTGTTATATTTACTTTTAGCAAAAACACAAGCTTATTGCCAACAACAACATTATCAAGCAAAAGAAATCTAACACATGCTAGATTTCATTCTATCATAAACAAGTGTATTGCTAATAACAACATTGCAATATGAAAGAAATCTAACAAATGTTAGATTTCCTTTAGCACAAATAAGCACATAACAACTTTATCCCTTAGTAGCTCCCACACACATACTTTTATTTGCATGTCTCCTTTTGACATCTAGCACCCATAAAGTCATTTCATGGACTTTTTTGAGAAGCCAATGCACTTTTATCATAATTATTAAGTTATATGAAACCCGGTTTGTATGCACATTGGGTCTTACCCCCTCCTGGCCCCCCATACTCTTTTCATCTTATTTGGTCTGCAGTGCTAATGGAGTTTATTGGTGTGCATGAAATATCATATTTGCAAAACCAGACTTTCTAGCCTCAAATACCAGACTTCTTAGCCTCAAAAAATATAAACACATATGCACACCGATAGTATGGTCCAAAACATATACACATACATGCACATGGGCATGATACCCCCACTAGCCTAATCTTTGCATGTATATGTTATTTAAAATTGAGGGGTTGGAGTTGGGGTGTTAGAAAAATTATCCAACGTAGACAAAAACACACTAGAGGATGTGTTCCATGATTGGAACAAGGTAGTTATATTTATCTAATGCTTTATTGATATTTTTTAAATCAATGCAAATCTTGATTTCTCCATTCTTATTCCTGACAGGGAACATATTGGATACCCATAGGGAATGGCGAATGATTAAGTTTATCTTTTCCTCCAAAAACTTATTGAGTTTCATTTTCATTTGTTATTATATTGTTGAATACATATCTAATAATGTTTGTTGAATAGGATTATATATTTCTTGAATTATATCACATCCTGAATGATTTTAGTGTCATGGGTCTTTGAATCAGTGTAATTCTAGGAGAAAAAGATCTTTATAATTCCTTGAGGAAATGGAAAATTGTAGCCCTCTCAATAAGCACGTATCCAATACATAGATTAATATTTTTTGGGTATTATTTGTTACAGAGATTCATTACCTAATATTGCATTACATAGGTATTGGATTTATAGTTTGCTTCCCCCTTGAACTTATCTTCTGAGTCATGATACTTCTCCATTCGAACCACATATTTAAGAAATAAGTTCTCACTCTTTGGTTTTGCATCTAGAGACAATGTATTAATTTGATCACAATGTCAATTTTCATCAATGGTTGATCCCCTAAAAGTATCTCCCTATGTGAGGAATTCTAAAATAGGGGCATCATCATCAAAAAATATCTAGTTTGTAATATTGTTCAGTATAGAAGGTGTGGAAAATTGTTCATTAGAAAACATGTCCATAGAAAAGTTTCCCAATGGTATAAATATAGGAGTTGTGTTTGAAAATAAATTTGCATTTGCATTTTGACTTCAATGTACATAATTAATATTGAATGTATCAAAATTAGAAATAATAAACCATGCCTCATCTCTATAATTCTTAAGGTGATTAAAATACAATGAATTCAGTTTCCTAAATGTTTGTTAACTATTTGTAAATCCTTAGCAGTTGGAGCTATTTAACATCCAAATCTATCACTTCATTGTATCAAAGCCTCATACTTAGTGACATCATTTGTGCATGGAAAATCCAAGCGACAAGAAATCATATATTTGTATCCTTTAAGATCTCTAAGAGTGCATCTAGACCTTTCACATGAACTCAACTTAGAGCCATCAAAAAATGAAAACCATACATTTTAATTTACATCTAAATTTACTAATTTTGAAAATAACTTTGTTCATGTTCTTACATAATTACACCGATGGACATTCTCTTTGTTGGCTTGAGGTGGGCAAACACTGTTCACCCCTACCAATAGTGAAGCTTAAATTTCTCACTTATAACCAATAAAATCTTGCCATGTGTTTGTCCCTCTAACCAATGGAAATTTTCCATTTGTCCAAATTGCTTTCGGCATGGTTTTTCCTACCTACATGTTTCTACAACTCTTTATGGAATCCTCTTCCCTACTTTCACACCTTCTACTCCTCTCTGGAAAGTTGTACCCTTCTCCTTCCCGTTGGTCAGTCTATCACCATCCACCATACCATACCTCCGACATTGAATTATTGCACTGGGCATAGGGTATTCGTTGTAGGTGCCACAAAAAACAATGGAAAATGGATTGTAACCTAACTCTTATCCAAAGGATTCAATATCAAGGTAGGTGTCTGCGATGTGGATAGTGCCAAGAATAGGGTGCTTCTTAACTAAGTGAAGAAATGGGCAATGTTGAAGTTGTCATCTGTGCAACAGGGTTCCGCTCTTTTTTTTATTTTTTGACTCCTTTTTAATGCATGCCAGAGTTTAAAACTCTATCGTGTTTACATATTTTACCTAACAAAGCATGGATGTGTAAGCATTGTACAATACTGAAAGAACCAAGCTCTTCTTCTCTCCATTGATTGCCCTTTTCTTCATTATTGCAGAGCTCTAACGCAGGCACTAAGCGTAAGGTTTAGATTTTTTTCATCATAAGCCTTGGATCCCCAATTTCCCATTACTCTTTTTCAGAATTGTGACCGATAGGTTTAGCAATCTCAGTTTTTAGGTATCTGGGTCCTCAACAAACTATTCATTTACTATGTGAAAAGGAAGTGGGTCTAGTCAAGAACATCTTCTGCAGGATAGAATTTGGGAGGGTTTTCATCGGATTTGGGCACCTACGGTTGTCTGGCATGCTGGGGAAAATTGCCCCGTTCTTTTCCTTGAGAGCCCAAATACCTCTTTTGTGATACATTTTCAATTGTTTGACATGCTGGGAAAATTTTCCCCTCGTTCTTTTCCTTGAGGGCCCAAATACCCCTTTTATGATACATTTTCGATATGGAAAAATGACCTAATCCCCTTATCAGTAATTTGTTTCTTGAAACCCTCTACTTCCCCGTCGTGATCATCTCTCCTTTTGCTGTTGTAGCAATATCTTCCTCTAATATCAACTACAGAAAATTTAGAGGCTTACTATGAAATGCTACAGTTTTACTGCTAGGGTTTGGGATTTAAAAAAGGTTTGGTGCACTTGGTTTGGTAATAAAAACATGTGTAGAAAGTAGTGGTTTTTTTTTATATGCCAAGTTTGGTCTATTAGATCTTAATATAGCATGTGTTGATTTTTCAGGAGAAAATGAACTTGCCTCCAAAGAAAAAATAAAACCAAAAAGTCATGGATGTTGAAGCCCTAATGGCCTTATAATTTGTTCTTGGGATGAAGTAGTATTTAGTTGCGAGGTTTAGTTTGAGATTAGGAATGAAGCCACATGGTGTAAGTTCCCCAGGCAGCGTGAATACAATATACCCCACTACTAATTTTTTATCATATAGACATGTAAATATACAAATAATGAAAATCTAAATTGTGTCATAAATTTCCTTCCTGTTGTGAGTCAATTGCATTAAAAGGTGCCTTGGTTTCAACAAATAAATGACACCTTTTCAAGTTCATGTAGCACAAATAGTTGGCTATAGAATTTCCAAGCCTCTTTGGTGTAAAAGTGATGGTTATGTTCTGAACTTAGAATACCCGTGTAAACAAAGATAGCAACCCAAATCTAAAGTCCTAAGACCAATATACAAGTACATACATGGATGATGTTATGTAGATGCAAACCAATTCTTTTAAGAATTTTGTAAAATAGTTTTCATTCAAACACATAACAAGTTCAGATTTAAAAATTTCGAGTCATAATTAAGAGAGGATTGTGATTTCCAGGCATTAAGAAAATTCACAATTGTTTATTGTTCATGTATAGTCATCATCAAAATAATAAACCTAAGTCTATTGTGCATGTACAAGAAAATTCATTCAGAAATTTCATAAAAATTTAAGTCTCTTGTCGAGTCAATTAGGGCCAGTTTATACTAGTTAGGGACCAGTCTGGTCAGCAAGCTAATTCAATACCATGCCCAGTCCAATGGGCGATTTGGCCAGTTCTAATTCAGATAGGGACTACATATGAAAAGGCATTCAAATAATTACAATGCTTTATGATTTTGAATAATAAGACCCTAGTGCTTGTTTCTACTCAAACAAACCACTAGAACACTAGCATAATAAAGATAGGATAAACACCCAGGGGAGTCTATAAAAAAATCTCTAGATCTAAAGCTAAATTACTGGCACTTTTCATTATCTGAGACTGAGAAAGGGAAGCAAAAATACAGATAGAAATTTCAAATTGTAAACAATGAAAAAACATGGAAAGTTTTACTTCTACTGTCATTTCAGTGATCACTAAATAACCTCCTCTAGTCTCTCAAGAAGACTCTCAAGTTTGTCCAAGACTTGTTAGTGATTGTCCTGCCATATCTCTTAACATGGTTCTCAAAGGTAGAGAGTGCAATATTGATATGGAAATATGCATGGGTAATGAAATATCTTGAAATAAATATGTACATTCAGCAACCATAAGCATTGGAACCCACAATGGTAAGCTCACATATAGGGCGGGGATTTCCTTGTATGACTGGAACAAAGCATGTTGTACAATATGGACAGGACACATCCTTCTGACTGACCATGGTATATATGTGTAAAAGTTTTTGCACCACAAACAAAAGGCTTTCTGAAGTCAAAATCATAATTTAGTTTTTTTGCATCCTGCAGCTGCCGCTCGCATTCCTGTGGAACTTGTTGTACCTTTGTTGAATGGCTTGAAGGGGTTCACTTTCCAATATTCATCAAGCAAAGTTAGTTGTTGTACTGAAGCTCCTCCCTTATAACAAACACCCATGGTATTCAGCAAAGCCAACCTCAAATGGAATTTTTGAAGGTAGTTATGACTAAAATAAACTGCAATCTATTTCTGTTGAACAATACCATCCTTAACTTCCTTTCCCTTGAACTACACATGAATACACAGAATACAACTGCAATCTCACATATAGCACATAGATTTCCCTTTATGATTGGAATAATTGTGGCGTACAAAGTGGACATGACACATACTTCTAAACATGGTATACAGGTGTAAAAGCTGCTCCAAAAATAACAAAAGGATTTCTAAAGCCATAATTCAGTGTTTTCAGCATCCTGCAATTGCCTCCCACATGCCCGCAGAACTTGTTGGGCCTTTGTTGCATGGTTTGCAGCATGCTCATTTGCTATCAGTTATCAAGCCAAGTTAGAAGTTGTATTTAATTTCCCTAGCAAACACCTATGGTGTTCGGAAAAGCCAACGTCAAATGGACTTTTTGAATGTCGCAATGAGTAAAATAGGTTGCAAGCTCTTGTTGTTCAATAATATGATCATTAACTTCCTCTTGACCTCCATTTGAAGACCCAGAACACATTCTTTAGAAATTCCAAACAATTTCTTCACCTTCTCAACCTCCTAAACAAAATCTACAACAACAACTGGATTTGTGTGCAAGATGGTAAGAAATAACCTTAATGTTTCACTAAACTTCCCATCTAATGTGGATTTGTAAGCTAGTCTAAGTTTCTCATCTAATAGAAAAATCTTAAATACCAAATCTCATGGACCTCTGTTATTTGAGCTAGTAGTCTCACTCCAACCTCCCTCTATCGCTAAGAAGACCATAGTGCAGAAACAAATGCAGGAAGGTGTGTATGGCTGCCCATGTAAAGATCCAAAAACAAAGGTTTTAACTTTTAATGGAGTGTAATTATTAATACCAAGTTGTTGACTTGAGAGCTGCATCGCCATATTAATGTTACAAGCAGCTGCATTCTCACCTGCAATAGAAGATTTTCTGTATCTAGATTTGAATTACTCGCATATGTGGTGATGGTGTAACTTATCACTTTATGAATTGTACCTACAAAATTTGCAACTTAGACTTTTGTAGGTAGTGTTAGAGCCTAGATTTGTCTCAGGTTGAAAAGACAAGGTTCTAGGTCCACATCAAACCACGCTCAGCCTTGTAGCTAGCCCTACGAGGACAGGAGCGGGCTCTCTCCGGGTCGATCTCGGCAAAAGACAAGCGATGGGGCTCGATATGACTGAAATAAAAGCTAATTTTAGTCTAGGTATGAAGTACAAGGGTTTTATTTGAGTTTTTGGGGGTTTTGTGCTGGAAACAGGGAAAGGCAAATTGGGCTTGGGGATGAGGCACAGTTTCTGCAGAGTTCTGATTGGGGAAAGGAAGGCAATCGTTTTGATGCTTTAAAGTGAGTGAATGGATAGATCAGACTGGTGAGGAGCTAAGGAGAGAAAGAGAGTCTCAAGAATTCTCCTTAAACAGATGAAAACATGGAAATTTAAACAAATTCAAAGGCAGAGCATAGCAGTTAATGGATTCTACCTTAATCACTCATTTGTTCAAATTCAGAAGAAGAGACAGGAAAATGATACACATAACACTAATGAAATTACAATTACTTATAGAATAACACCATCAAAACATAAAGCCACATGGATCCCAAACAGTGCTGCAAAACCCTGGTCTTTCCTTAGCCAAAAATGCAGAGATAGAATGTACAATGATATGCAAAAGCAATCCCTAGTGTCCAACCCTGAAAATGACTTAGGAATTACATGATATAGACTAGCCCAACCCATTCCCTTGCCTCTATGGGTCGAGCTCATCATTCTAGGAGCTGTTTCAACCAATTCTAAACAAAGCACTAAAATCTAGGCAATCAAAACAACTTGCCTCTATAAGGTAGGAAACTGATTCATTCATTAAATTTTCACTTTTTAGTGAATGAATCCTCTAGAACAAGTAAATAAGTGCCAAAATTACATCATGTTAATCCAATTATATCAAGATAGATCAAAAATTACATCAAAAAGCAAAACTAGTCAAACTGGCTGAATTTCTGAGCTGGAAGGTGAAAAATTGAGCAAAAATCCTCTATGCGCCGCGCCAAATCCTCTATGCATCGCGCCACTTTGAGGCTGAGTTTGAGGCACTTCCTAAAGTCCAAATTGAGCCCAAGATATCTCATTGGAAATCCCTACCTATCTACTTTCCAACCCAAGTGGAATTTTTCAATTTGGAGGTCATTTGCTGCTCCAAAACTGCAATCTCCCATGACTGCTTCCTGTGTGTCAAAATAGGGGCAGAGAGGTCATTTTGTGAGTGTTTTTGACCTCCTGAGGACTCAAAACTTGCCCAAACTTCTTGGCCATGCACCAGAAGTCATGATTTTTCATGCCAAATCCAATGATGTAAACTTTTTGCAATTTGGAGCTCCCTAGCAAAAGCGCACGCCACGTGGCGCGGCGCATAGGGAGAAAAACCCTGTTTTTTGTGCCAAAATTTGTCAAAATGCCAAAAATGCCCCAAATTTCTTGAAATTTGGGCTGGAGCTTCTTCATTAAGTGTCATGCTGGGCTAAAGAGGCTTCAGCCAATATCTGAAGACGATCAAGCTCCCTTTGCCTCTTTTGCTTCCTTATTGCCTTCTTTAGTTTTGCCTTTAAATTCCTGATTCGTGCCTTGCAGACCTTGTTCTGTGCCATGTAGTGGAAAGCCATGTGTCTCAAAAATGCATGGTCCTTATTGGCCTTGTCCAAAAGTCTCTCCAAGTGGATTTTGATTCTCTCGAGATCAGACTCCCGATCCTCATTAATCTCTTGCTCCAATGACGTGAGCTCAATTCTTCTCCTTTGTGCAGCTTGGCAATTCTCGCGGATGTTTTGTAACTCCATGATTGCTTGCTGATCTTCAAGATATTTTTTCCTCTACTCCAAGTATTTCATAGTCCACTTAGCTCTCTCCAAGTCAAGGGATAAGGCTTGGATCTCTATTTGCTGCTCCTGGATGATCTCCCTAAGTTTGGCACTTTGTGGGCCCGTATCTGTATCATCATCATGAATGAGAATGAAGTCGGTCTCTTGTTCACCTGAAGGCCCGTCATCCTACATTGGCCTCTTGCCTTTGTCCTGTTGATACTGATGGAGGAAGCGAGGCCCCTTCCACCCCGGGTGGAGATAACACTCGCTTCGCTGCTGCAAACAAATGTCTAGTGCCCCTCTGATATGTGATGAATACCGGCACACTAGCGGTCTCATGGCGCTCATACTGATGAGAAGGCCCACTTGTCTCATGCTTGACCTCTGATAATCCCTGTGAAGCTCTGAAGAAGTCACGAGAGATGAAATCATCCCAAGTGATGCCCTGTAATCCAAGCTGATGAACCACCAAAATCTTAATAAGAGCAAAATGATAAACACTGTTAAGTTGCTACTGAGGGGTTTTGTGCTGCACAAGTGTGGTCATCCTCTCAATGTTCTGGCAAATGAAATATGGAATGTTCATCATCCGTACCCTGGTGAAATGCATGAGCAACCTGATGTGATAAGCATATAGACGAGAGAACCGTCCCTCACAGCTGAAATATTTCATGATCAATTTCATTAGTGGAGCATATTCATCTTTCAGATATCGGAATGGAAACACTCTCTTGAGCTGCCTCAAGAAACCGGTTTTAATGTATGGCTCATAATGCTGCCGGTCAATCTTCTTCCTCTTGGTCCATGGTTCCCCAATGTTTGGTATGCCAGTTGCTAGTGAGACAAATTCTGGTGTAAGTGTGAAGGTGACACCGGGTAAGGTAGCTTGATCTCCATGTAAATGCAGCACAAATAGACGAGCCAACTCATGATGAAATTGAACATTAGCCACCTTTTGAAAAAACTCATAGCATGACTGATGCTGGAAACAAAACATGGCAAGAGGGCAGGCCTGTAATTCAGTGAGGGTGACTGGTTCTTCTCTGATATGTCTACCTCCTCTATGAGGCCTCCGGGGTGCATGTTCCTCCATGGGGGAGTCACTTTGGGTTTCCATTTCATAATCCGATGAATGCTCAGATGCCATGACTGCTGTTTTTCAAACTGCCTTGGAGAAAAAGATGCTGGTGTAGGAAAACTGTGCTGAACTGCTCTTTTAGTGATGTGTTCAAATTCTGCCACCAAGGGGAAACAAATGAAACAAAGGACTGTTAGGAAGAGGGAAAGTAGTAAGGGATTAGGGACTATTGGGACTATAGGGATTAGGGAAATGTAGGAGGGTTTTGAGGGATTTGATGTATAGGGTTAGGAATTGTTGTGTAGGGTTTGAGGTGTGAGATTGGAGAATTTGGGACAGAGCATTTAGGAGAAGGAATTAATGAGCTTAGGGGGGTAGAAAATTAGGGAATGATAAAAACAAGGGAGGAATGGGAAGGAGGAGTGACTTTGGTAGCAAAACAATGAATTATGGAAACCACAGCAATTTCTTTTGAGGCACGTTGAAGTAGGGTTTGGATTTTTGTTTCAATCATTAGCATCCATAAACCACCATCACTCAGCACAAAAATGGATGAAACATCAAGATGTCGACCCTACCTGGAAAATCCATGCAAATAAATGGAAATTTGGAGAAATTTCAAATGTTTTCGAGCTTTGGACTGTATGCGCCACGCCGCATACCCAATGCGCCGCACCTGAGGAAATTTACACTGGGTTTCTCCTCCCAGTGTGCCGCGCCTCTCCAGTGCGCCGTGCCACCTGCTCTATGCGCCACGCTGACCCGACTTCACCCAATTTCACTGTTACGCACCAAACTTTCTTTGAATAGTTTACTCTTTGCTTCTTGGCATGGAAACGAATTTCTCAAAATGGAAAATCTCTCATATAGCCATGGATTTTGATTTTTCTTTTCTCAAACCCATTTTTGTAATGTTTACACTTTGGCACTTTTTCACAAGTAATACAAACTCTGTCTTTTTGTTTCCTCTTTAATTTTAGCTTGAATGATTAATCTTTCGGTTATTTTTTGCAGGGATAGTTGACAAAGAATTTGGCAAAGGCGACCAGGGCTGCGTCTGAAGAATTCAACAACTGAAAAAACATTTTAAAAATTTACAAAAACGAAATGTCGACTTTTCTTCAAAATAGAGTTTTTAAGAAGAGTCATAATCCATCCATATGATGATGAAAATCTTTGAATGACAACTTTTTAATAACCTCCCTCTAGCCTGCTGGCTTTATTGGACATTGTGAAGACACAATTTGTGAAACCCTAGACCTAGTGACTGAAAATAACTCTTGCTGATCAAAAGACACGAAAACTTGATTTTGATGAATAGACCTGAGCCAGCATGGATAAGGCATGAGGGGTAATGAATGACAAGACCCTTCCGTCAGATTTATGGCATGCTCCTAGTGGAATGCAACTGAGTGAATCGAGCGAGACACCTAAAAATGAAATGAAAAAAGAGAAATGATCTCTAATGGAGGGATGTAAAGACCGACTCTAACATTGGCTCCAATGGGGATGGTAGCTCCTTGGAGGTGCCAAGAACGGCAGATCTCTGGGAGAGCTAGACAGTGCCTTCATCCATTGGGCTATGGAGTCATTATTTCGACAAACAACACAAGACTCTGACTCAATTTATTTGACTGAAACTTGACTCAAAACGACTCGATGATGAAACTGAAATGACTGAAAAACTGACTCGACAAACTGAACTCAAAACTGAAATCTTTCTTCAGAATTATAGCCTTCACTTCGGGCCCCAGACTGAAGAAAAGATCACAGCACACACTTGCAATGAAACTGAAATAAAATGGTATTTACAATGACAATGTAAACAGCAGAAATAACTCAGAAAAGGTACCGCTTGAGCAGCCGACCATTGACCGGCCCTCCGAGACAATCTTCCCCATTCATCTCCTTCAAAAGAAAGGCATTCTGACCCCGATACGTTGCAATCTTAAAAGGACCTTTCCAGAGATTTTCAAACTTACCGTGCTTGCCCTTTTCCTCATTCCTTGCATCCCACTTTAACACCACATCATCCAACTGAAATGTGTCCGCCTTTGCTTTTCTGTCATAAATCTTTTTAATTCTCTCCTGCAACTTGAATGTGTTTTGAAAAACATCTTCCTGTGTCTGCTGCAAATGGATCATTTGATTTAGTCTTCTCTGCATTGGGTCATCTTCACTACCAGCCTCTTGAAGAAGTTTGACTACCGGAGCTGCAAGAGAGGTAGGGAACACTGTATCAACTCCATAAACTAGCTTAAAGGGGGACATACCAATGAATTTTTTCTGACTCACTCGATCTGCCCAAAGTGCATGGACCAACTTCTTATGCCAACTTTTCTTGTTTATTTCCAGCATCTTCTTAATGATATTAACCAAAGATTTGTTGGAAGACTCCGCCAATCCATTGCCTTGTGGATGATAGGCGGTTGAGTGCCCCAAAGTAATGTGATATTTACTACAAAACTCAACCATCCTTTTTGACTTGAAAGCTGCTGCGTTATCAGTGATTAGCTTATTCGGGCAACCAAAACGAGACAAAATATTATTCTCAAGGAATGAAATTATTACCGCATCCGTAGCTTGCCTAGTCGGAATTGCTTCGATCCACTTTGTGAAATAATATGTCCCCATGAGGATCCATCTATGCTGACCTAGAGAAGCAGGATGAATTTCACCAATGAAATCCAACCCCCACTGCTGAAAAGGGGCACTCACCTCAATGGGCTTAAGCGGAAAAGGCTGTAATTTCTGTTTTCCTTCAAAAATTTGACAGTTATGACAGCTCTTGACAGTCTTGAACACATCAACAAACAATGTCGGCCAATAGTATCCAGCTCTCAGAATTTTATTTGCCATTGTTTTCCAAAAAAGGTGACCACCACAATCTCCTTTATGGAAATCCTCCATGACCTGCTTCGCTTCTTCTTCCACCAAACAATTTAACAAAACACCACCAGGATCTTTCCAATAAAGTGCAGAATTCAAAATACAAAACTTAGCAGCCTTTAACTTAAGAGTTCTAGCTTTGTTTCTAGCCATACCAGGTGGCGAGGACAAATTCTGAAGTACATATATGATATCTGAATACCATGGAGAAAGAACAAAGATTTCAGCTACCTGAATTGATGGACCTTGCTCATTTTCATCGGACATAGCAGCAATCAGATTTATGTCTAAGACGTGCAGATTTGATTCAGCCATTAACTTTTCCAATCCCTGTCCTTTAACAAGCTTTGTGGGCCTTATCTCCACATCATACTCCAGCAAAGCTGCAATCCACTTGCCACGTCTTCCTTCAGGATCTGTTTGGACCAAAACATCTTTGACAGCAGTGTTAGGAACATAAGCTAAAATATGGGAATGCAGAATATACACGCGGAAATCTTTCAGTGCTTTTACAAGTGCAAGGGCTTGCTTCTCAATAATGTTGTATTTCAAAGCAGCATCTCTTATAGTCCGACTGAAGAAAGCAATGGGTCTTTCATGCTCATCTTTTTTCTGCATTAATACAGCTGCCATAGTATGCTCCGAAGCAAATGAAAACAATATAAAATCCTGAGTATAATCCGGGCTGATTAGAACCGAGGTCAAAGAAAGAGCCAATTTTACTAAATTGAAAGATTTTACAGCCTCTTCCGTCCACGTCACTTGGTTGTCCTTCTTAAGCATGTTTGTAATCTCTCTTAGATGTTCAACAAGATTAGGAACAAAGCGGCGCAGAAAATTCATCTTACCATTAAACGATTGAATCTCCTTCTTATTCCGGGGCAGGTCAATTTGCTGAATCGCTTCCACACATGCTGGATCAATACGAATGCCATCCTTTGAGATAATGTGCCCAAGTAGTTTGCCTTCATCCATGGCAAACAAGCTCTTCTTTTGATTCAGCGACACACCATATTTTCTTCACTTTTGAAAGACAATTTTTAAATCATACAAGTGTTCTTCATCTGATTTGGAAAACACAGTCAAATCATCAAGGTACACAACCAAAAAGACATCCTTTTCATTGGCGAAAGCCAAGTCCATTGCCCACTGAAAAGTGGCACCCGCGTTCTTCAAATCGAAAGGCATTTTAGCGTAATGAAAAGTCCCCCATAGAGTGGTGAACGTTGTTTTGTCTCGGTCATCTTCATGGACTAAAATTTGGTTATATCCGGAATAACCATCGATTAGTGACATGCGAGATGCTCCAACTACTCGCTAAAGTATGTGATCCATTTTTGGCAATGGATAATTATCCTTCAATGAAACTTTGTTGAGATTCCGAAAATCAATACACAAACGGATCTCACCTATCTTCTTTCGTACGGGCACCAAATTAGATATCCAATCTGAAAATCAGATGGGAAAAATGATTCCTGATTTGTACAACCTGTTTACCTCCTTCTCAATTGATGGCAGCAATTTTGGATTAATCCTTCTTAACTTCTGTCTGAAAGGTTTCTGATTAGGCTTAATAGGAATTGTGTGCTGAATTATATTGGTGTCATATGTTTTCAAATCAGAATAGTCCCAAGCAAACACATTAGCAAAGGATGACAACAAACTGATATATTTGGCCTTTACTTTTTGTGGCAATGCTTTGGACAGTTTTACCATCTTCGGATGCTCAACTGTTCCAATATTCACCTCTTCGACTCCCTTCTCTGTTGGCTGCAATGTTGGTTTGCGGGCTACGTCATCATGATCAAAGAGTTCTTCTAAAGGTATCAAGCCTTTAGGAATCACGTTATCCTTGAGCTGCAACACTTCCATTTGATTGATCTGCACATCATCATGTTCTACATCAATTGAGGTATCTTTGAACTTACCTTTGTTTTGCAGAAAATCATCAATCTCCTCATCATCTTGGAAAACTTGCCAATATCTCTGATTGTCTGGGACAGTCGGACGGTGTTTCACATGGATTTCAAATTTATTACTTGAGTTCATAGGAATCTTCAAATTACTTGCTGCCTTAGCAAGTGCATCAGCAATACTATTTTGAATGCGAGGCACACACGTCAAGGTATAATCAGAAAACAGCTTCAAGATGTCTAGAACAACATTCTGGTATGCCCGCATCTGAGGATGTTTTGCTTGATATTCGCCTTTAACTTGCTTAATCACCAATTCGGAGTCACCATATACAGCAATCCTCTTAGCATTCAGCTTTCTTAGGATTTTTAGGCCAGTGATCAAAGCCTCATACTCAGCCTCATTGTTTGAGCAATCAAAAGCAAGTTTATAAGAACATACCCGCACATTACTAGGCACTTTGTCCGGAGCAGAAAAAGGATTGCGTACCCAAATTCCAATTCCAGCACCATCATTTCCCACTGCTCCATCGAAATCCATGGTCCACAGGCCATCTTCCTCTTCTTCCAAGTGTTGAAACTCTGTTTGCTGTATTTTTACTGCTTGCTGTCCATTATCCTTTTCTGATTGCTGAATGGTATTGTCCTGTTCTTGACTTTCTTTCTTCAAAACTTCTCTGAAATTCTCTGCTATTTCTAGAATATCATCTGCTGCAACTAACTGACTATCAATCTCATTGAAACTATCTGAATACAAAACAAAAGACTCTAAATCTGTATGTACATAATTAATCGGATGATTAATTGGTTTCTCCTTGCTTGTAATCATGTATTTCATTTTCTGCTCCCGATAAAGTTTTCTCATTTGGCCAAACATAGGAATCGTTGCATAGGAGAAATCAAGCTGCATAGTTCCCTTAATCTTTGCTCCCCAAGATCTAGAAAGAAGCATTCCAAATCTAGGAGGTATATCCACCACCACCACATCCATCAAAATGTTTTTTGCCGGAATCTGATCCAAACTAACCACCAAGTCTTTAATAAGCCCAATACATCTCACCCTGCTGGAATCAAATGAATAAAGATCATGGTATTTCCTAGTGATGTCCAAACCCAACTTCTCCATGATAGCCTTCGGCATAAGATTGTGGGAGGCGCCGGAATCAAACATAGCATTATGCAACACAAACTCATGCACTCTCAAACTGATATAAAAAGGAGGCACATCACTATCCGGAGACTCACCATTCAATGCTGGTCCAAAAATCAGTTCAGGTTGATCATCTTCCACACTCACCATATCAGACATTGGATCAAAGTTCAAAATTTTGGAAACCTGACCTCTATAACTGTTGTTCCTCATCAGTTCAGTCAAGGGAATGGATACCTTCAATTTAGAAATTTCATTTTCTAAACTAAAAGTAGAAGTCTTCTCTACCTCTTTGGCTGGAACCTCTTTCTTCTCAGCTTTATCTTTTGATACAATTGGCTGATTGACTCTTTCATTTGCTGGTGGAGATTTGTTAGGCATAGGATCAACAACTTCTTTTCCTTTATTTGGTGCAACAGGTGGCTCATTCTTAGATGTTGGACCTTCCTTTCTCTTTTGGATTGGATTGATGGGGACATTTCTATTTCTTAATGAATACTGACGCTGCTGGGCGGACAAGGCATGCATATACCCTCTCTGATACTCATCTGACTCCTCTTCAAGAGTTGTGTCATTTGCCAAGATAAAATCTGCATCCTGCTGTACAGCTGAACTTTCTGCATACTCATCATCTTTAGTGATAAAGGTGGGCATATCATCAGGAGTAAAGAAGTGATTTTCTTCTCCTATTACATGGTCTTCATCATCAGATTCAGGACCAACAAAATTCTGCTGAAGAGGTGTCTTTACTTGCTGTTGTTGTGATGCCATTTCTTGTGCTCGCTGCTCATGCTGTTTGATCCTGAATTGAGGTTGCCGCTGTCCATGAAAATAGGGATTCCGGATCTGCGGTTCAAGCTTATCAAGTGTTAACCTTTCAATCATCTTTTCTACCTTGCGGAGCACCTGATCTGAGGTAGAATCTTCTTCCTTTATTGAAACTCTCTTTTCGGTTTTCAATCTAGCTCTCTTGTCATTCAAATTTGCCTCAACACTAACGACGATTTTCTGCATTTTTTCTAAGGTAGCTGGATCTCTCTCTCTTAATTGATAAGCCATGTCCAGATCAAAACCATCTGGGAAATTTAGCAAAGCTGACTTTCTAGTTGGCCTTAAATCATCAGGAATTGCATTATAAACCGCATTAAATCTAAAACAATAGTGTTGCACGGACTCACCAGCATTCCGCTTGATCTTGGTATATTTAGATGTGATCTGAAGAGGATCTTTCTTGACTTCCCAACGATCCAAGAACTGTCTTTGAAGATCTTATAATGTGGGAATACTTCTAGCTGTCAAAGCTCTGAACCATTTTCTCACCTCACCTGCGAAAGTCTGCACGAATAATCTCATGGTCACGTTTTCTGCATCAATCTCATGAAGCTCAAAGAAATCTGTCATCTTGTCCACATGTTATCGAGCCATGGTACTTTGAGGAGTGCCATCAAATAAAGGAATTTTACTTTGATAATCTACGGGCATGTCACCCAAAACTTGAGGTAGCGCGAGAGGTGCAAACCGAGTAGCCATTGCTCTTGGTGGATTTGCAATCGGCCTTGGAGATGTTGGGGGAGAAGGTGCAGCTGATGTGTGAGGTGTATGAGGAGGTGTATGCGGAGGTGAAGCAATTTTGGATGTAGAAGGAGTAGATGGAGGTGAATTTACAACAGAATTTTGATCAGCAATAGTAGGCTGCGGGGGAAGGGTGGGAATGAAAGGAGGTTCAGTAGGAATTTTTGAGGTGGATGTCGTTACAGAAGATCCGAGGGATGCAGATGCAGTTTCTAGGAAATCAGATTTGGATTTTCGTAAAAAGGGGGAGGATTTGGATCTGGATTAGCTCTGGTATATCTCTTCGAAGCCAGCGTGTTATTTTCAAGAAATCAAAGGGACATAAACAACTTGTTCAGCCTTTCAAATTCTAAACTTATCATCCAAAAGCTTAGAATTCTCAAATCTACTGGGGCGATTTTCAGGTCAAGTGTCACGATTACAAGCTAGACCGGAGATTGACTGAAGTAGTGTTTATCTACTTGCGCTAATGCAAAGCAAAAGCGTTTCGAAGGCTACCTGGCATTTCTTCAGGCTCCGTTTGTAGCTTATAAAACAAATGACATCAATAAGCAAACCATTTTCTTCCCCAGTACGGTCGCCACTATGTTAGAGCCTAGATTTGTCTCAGGCTGAAAAGACAAGGTTCTAGGTCCACACCAAACCACGCTCAGCCTCGTAGCTAGCCCTACGAGGACAGGAGAGGGCTCTCTCCAGGTCGATCTCGGCAAAAGACAAGAGATGGGGCTCAAGATGACTGAAATAAAAGCTAATTTTAGTCTAGGTATGAAGTACAAGGGTTTGATTTGAGTTTTTGGGGGTTTTGTGCTGGAAACAGGGAAAGGCAAATTGGGCCCCGGGATGAGGCACAGTTTCTGCAGAGTTCTGATTGGGGCAAGGAAGGAAATAGTTTTGATGCTTTAAAGTGAGTGAATGGATAGATCAGACTGGTGAGGAGCTAAGGAGAGCAAGAGAGTCTCAAGAATTCTCCTTAAACAGATAAAAACATGGAAATTTAAACAAATTCAAAGGCAGAGCATAGCAGTTAATGGATTCTACCTTAATCACTCATTTGTTCAAATTTAGAAGAAGAGACAGGAAAATGATACACATAACACTAATGAACTTAAAATTACTTAGATAAGAACACCATCAAAACATAAAACTACATGGATCCCAAACAGTGCTACAAAACCCTGGTCTTTCCTTAGCCAAAAATGCAGAGATAGAATGTACAATGATATGCCAAAGCAATCCCTATTGTCTAACCCTGAAAATGACTTAGGAATTACATGATATAGACTATCGCATCCCATTCCCTTGCCTCTAGGGGTCGAGCTCATCATTCTAGGAGTTGTTTCAACCAATTCTAAACAAAGCACTAAAATCTCGGCAATCATAACAACTTGCCTCTATAAGGTAGGAAACTGATTCATTCATTAAATTTTCACTTTTTAGTGAATGAATCCTCTAGAACAAGTAAATAAGTGCCAAAATTACATCATTTTTATCCAATTACATCAAGATATATCAAAAATTACATCAAAAAGTAAAACTAGTCAAACTGGCCAAATTTCTGAGCTGGAAGGTGAAAAATTGAGCAAAAATCCTCTATGCGCCGCGCCAAATCCTCTATGTGTCGCTTCACTTTGAGGCTGTGTTTGAGGCACTTCCTGAAGTCCAAATTGAGCCCAAGGTAGCTCATTGGAAAGCCCTACCTGTCTACTTTCCAACCAAAGTATAATTTTTCAATTTGGATATCTTTTGCCCCTCCAAAAATGCAATCTCCCAGGACTGCTTCCTGTGTGTCGAAATAGGGGCAGAGATGTCATTTTGTGAGTGTTTTTGACCTCCTGAGGACTCAAAACTTGCCCAAAATCCTTGGCCATGCACCAAAAGTCATGGTTTTTCATGCAAAATCCAATGATGTAAACTTTTTGTAATTTGGAGCTTCCTAGCAAAAGCGCGTGCCACGTGGCGCGGTGCATAGGGAGAAAAATCCTGTTTTTTGTGCCAAAATTTGTCAAAATGCCAAAAATGCCCCAAATTTCTTGAAATTTGGGTTGGAGCTTCTTCATTAAGTGTCATGCTGGGCTAAAGAGGCTTCGGCCAATATCTGAAGATGATCAAGCTCCCTTTGCCTCTTTTGCTTCCTTATTGCCTTCTTTAGTTTTGCCTTTAAATTCCTTATTCGTGCCTTGCAGACCTTGTTCCGTGCCATGTAGTGGAAAGCCATGTGTCTCAGCAATGCATGGTCCTTATCAGCCTTGTCCAGTAGTCTCTCCAAGTGGATTTCGATTCTCTCGAGATTAAACTCCCGATCCTCATTAATCTCTTGCTCCAATGACGTGAGCTCAATTCTTCTTCTTTGTTCTGAAGCTTCCAACCCGAGGTCAAATCTTCTCATGGAGCTCCTCTACATGTACAACAAACACTAGTGACTCTTTCCCGTAGTTCTGTTGTTCCTATTGACATGATTTGCAACAAGTTGATTGGCCATGGTGATCCTTTGGGTGGGCTGCAAGAACTAGTAAACTTCCGTGGTTGGATCTCTAAATATTGCTACTCGGTTTACACAAATTCAAAGGTGTAAAGTTGTGTTTCTCACAACTTTACAAAATAACAATGACTGAAACCCAGACATCCAATGTTTTCATTACACGGGTTAGGGCCACAAAGTCCATGTTGAACAATGCCCTTCCACCTCTTATGCCAACCCAAAGTAAGCTAAAAGGAAAGAGTGCAATAATGGAGTCAAATATTTTTGGATCCAGTGCTACTCCTGAACCCCTTAAACGAAGCGCAATTTTATCAGATGTGTCAAATATCTATAAGGATGTGGTCGCAATTGATTTCTCGAAAAAACCAAAAGAAGTTAAGGTTGTATCTCAAAATGCTAATGCAAAGGGAAGAGGTCGAGGATTTCCTCGGAATAACAAGAATACTACTCAAGAGGCGAAGATTAAAAAAGAGACTTCACCAACTATTTGTAATGTTGATGATGCATCTATTGGTAATGCAATTGACCTTGATAAGGAAAAGCCTGTAGCTCTCTCAAGAAAGGAAATCATTTTCCTTTTATAGGGGAAATCCCTTTACTAGTGAGGGAAGGATATTCCTTTCCTCTAACTCAAGGAATCACCTTGTATATATAAAATGAAAGACCTTTTCTTACAGAAGATTAGAGAAGTATAAATCTCAAAAATAATTATAAAAGTAATTTAAAGAACAAACTGGAGAATTGGTTGACTTTCGAGCACCCAACTATAGACAACATTGATTTGTTCTAAGCTTATAGAGTTGATATGTTCAACGCATTCTTTTACCTTATGACTGTGGTTTCCCAGCCTAGCAAGCAGTCCTTAAAACATACCTAGAACAACTTCCTTTATTACGTTGTCACCTACAACAAACATGTTGTCTATCCATGCATATTAATGTAGTGTTAAGATTCCTTCTTGCTGCGGCTTAGGCTCTTTACTTAGCTATATATTAGGGCTCCATTGACAGTGGATTTAGGCTTCTTTGTGACTGTGGATTTAGGGCCTCTTTGGACAATGGATTAGGGCCTCTTTGGATAATAGATCAGAACCTTCCATAACTGCAGATTTGGGCCTTCTTCTTGTAGAAGATAGGAGCCTTCTTTGCCTATGTATGTGGCCTCCCCTTCACTATGGCTTTATGTGGATAGGAACCTCCCTGTGTCTACGGCTAGGGATTCTTTTGATGAGGCTTAGGAGTCTTCTTAGACAACGGCTGGATCTCTCCCTTTGACTATGGATAAGACTTCTTTATGACTATGGCTAGGGCATGGCTTCTCCTTGACTGCATGTAGGGCTTTCCCTTCAACTGCGGTTGAGTCTCTTCTTCACCTGCGGCTAGGTCTCCTTCCTTTAGGACTGCGGCTAGGAATCTCCCTCTAGACCTCTTTCCACCAAAACTCAAATGAGTGGAGAGAGATCACAAGAGATGTGTGTATCAAATGACTAGAGGTCACCTCTATTTATAATGCTACATTGAGGTTGAGCTAGGGTTATTTGCTTGCTGGCCAACCTTGACAAATTGTCAAATAACACAAATAAATTCATATCTTCATAAATACATGTCAGAATCCAATAAAGAATACAATGATCTCCCTCTTGTGTTAAGTTTCAATAGAAAATAGAATGATCTCCCTTCTTGAACTAAGCTTGGAACAATCTACAAGACCCCTAATATGCTTGCCTTCTTGCCTTGCCTGAATGAGGAGTCTCTATTAAATAGTAATTTCCTCCTATTTCCTAGTGCATTCCCAAGGCAATTCTTCCTTCTATCAACTCACACAAGCCTCCTAATTGACTCGCTTTCTCACAAGCTCACACACAAAACTCGTGCTCAAGAATGAATACATTTGTGCCTTCGTTCCTCCTTATAAGCAATTCAAATGGCTAAATCTAGCAAATTATATTTTAGGAAATTTATTTTGTGATTGACGAGTTAACTGAGTGAACTAACTCATGCAACTCATCTCATCTCAATTCTACAACTTGAGATTCAACCATTCATCCTTTTCCCAAATTAACTCGCACTAGAAGACAATGAACTCGGCCTTCCACTTTTGCACATTAGTTAACTACTTTATCACTCATCCTAATTTTTAAGGACTCATCCTAAATCATTGGAATTTGTCCTAAATTATAGGAATTAGCTCCTAAATTATAGGAATTGATTCCTAACTTATACGAATAACTCCTAATGAAGCACATGGCTTAGTAGAAGTAATGCAGTCTATGAGGGCTTGTGACAAAAGAGTGTGGACGCCTCTTGTAGCTACATTGTCTTAGAGCCCTTATTATGTAAGGAATCACCTTGGAGCATGATCTATATATCCTTGGAGTGGAGAAATTCAATTATGTTGACCTGCGTGAGTTTAATGCAAATTTATTACAAGGGCTTGGACCTACATTCTATTGTTGGGCCAACATTCTCGTGAGATAATGATGCAAGCGACAGGGTCTGACCAACATTCCCCATTCTCTCTAATCATTGATTGGCACTTCCCTCAACCCATCTATGGAAAATAAATCCCTTTATACCATTTTTACTAATTTAAAGTTGAGTGGGAGGATTCCTTTGTTGAAAATGCAACAAGATGATGGAGCTTAGTGGAAAGGAGTCACCTTCACTAAGTGAGCTCGCAGGCTATTTTTGGCGCAAAGTCTATTTTTAGACATATGGATCATGGTCTATGAGTTGCAGTATGCTATTTGTGGATGATTGGTCATGTTGGTAAAAATAGATAGACCTCTATTTTTAGACATATGGGTAGGTTTCTATTTTTAGACTGCCAAGCTAAAAATAGAACAGTCAAATATTATTAGCCCTTAGTAATATTTGGACTCTAAACATTATCTTATTCTCTTGGAGCACTTCAGTTTGAGCTATGGATGTGGCACATGCAGCTGACAGAAGGAATCACGTGGTTTCTTATGTGTTAGTTGAGCTATTGCATGGAGGACTTCAGTTAGAACTCATGCATGTGAGTTCTGTGGAGTTGGTTGTGGAGTTGAAGGAGTTGTGTTCAGTTTGACTTAGTTGAACTAGTTGTATTTAGTCTAACTGTAGAATACACTAGTGATGAGTTGTGTGAATTAATTATTAATTAATTCACTAATTATTAACTCATAAAGAAACTAAAGAATACATCAGTTAACTCAGTGCATGGACAGTTTAATAGGGACAGGCGTTAGAGGTGAGTGAAAGGGCAAGACAGTTGTCAGTTGTGACTATAGTTGTGCATGAGATTTTCACATGCATGGATTGAGATTTCCCATGAGGCTTGCGTAGTCACACAAAAGGTAAATACGAATTTGGTTCAGCCATATTCATTCATTCTCTTTCGGGATTGTGCAGTGGAGGCAGGCAAAGCAGCGGAGGAGATTTGAACCTGTGACTTGTTCGGATCTGAGCTAGTTTTGTGTGTAACAGGTGGAGATAGTACTGAGTACTTGTGAGGAGTATTGTACTATGTATTGTTACATGTTCTCAATCATTATAATATACAGATAGTGTGGGGCTTTCAGCTGTATGCTTTCCTCGGGTACATACTGTGTTAATGTGCGCATGCGATTGATGTTTCATTGTTTTTAATGCTGCTAAATTGATGATCAACGTAGAGGAGGTTATGTATTATGCATGTATTCCGCAATAGTGTATAATAAGGATAATGTTTGTGAATAAGTGTCATATTATTCAAAATTTCTACATGGTATCAGAGCTGGTTGATTTGTAGAAAAATTTCTATAGGATATCAAAGCGGGATTGATCATCATATCTATTATTTAGAAAATGTTTACATTTTATTTCTTCAGGCAGAGTCTGTAATCGGGCCAGGTAGCCTCTAGATTCATCCTTATTTTGGAAGGTGATATATCCGGTGAATGCCCATACAGTCGATCTCTGTACAAGAAATACTTTGTTCTCACGAATTTTAGATCAGAAGCGGTTGAGTTTTGAGCTGGTGGAATGGCGGTCAAGGATAAACTCAGAAACATCAAAGCTGAGAATGGAGATGCCAAAGATTGTCCACAGAAGAAGAAAAATAATCAAGCTGTTGGATCTGCAACGGGAGAGGCCTTAGCCTCGCAGTTTGAGCTTGATTTTTCACTGATCACATGCTTGGTATCAAGTGTGATGGGATCGGTATGATTCTTGGACAGTGGTGCGTCTTCTCACATGACAGGAGATCGAGATTTGTTTTCTGAACTGGATGAGAAAGATCTTGGAGTGCACATCGAGATGAGCGATGATGGTAGATACAGTGCGACCGGTATCGGTACCATTTCCTTTGAGAGGGAGTGTGGTAAACCCTTCAGATTGAAGGAAGTGATGCATGTTCCAGGATTGAAGAAGAATCTTATCTCTATGGCAATGTTAGAATACAAGGGATATGATGTTGTCTTCAGCGAGGGAAAGGCTTTCCCGCGCAATAAGACAACTGGAGAAACCTGGAAGATAGGGGTTCGAGTCAGGAACCTTTATCAGTTGCATGTAGATGCATGCAAAGCCTTGAGCAGCGAGGCAACTGATGGAGACTTGGTGGTTGAGAGGGAGTGTATATTACCTTTCAACATGCAGAGCCAGAAGAAGTCTCAGATGATTGTGGAGGAGCCACGATTGGTGCAGCAGCTTCAGGAGGTTGTGGAGCAGCCACAACAGGGGAAGCTGAGTAGAGATCGAGTAGAGACATCTACTCATGCAGAGACCTCCAGTAGGGGAAACTTCGAGCCAGGTGGGCTGAGGGATCACATGCAGCCATACCTCCAGGTAGGAGGTGGGGCGATGTAGAGTGATCATCCCAAGGAGGAGGAGCAGGATCCTTGAGGTACCCAACCTCTTGGATGAGACCTTGTTACGGGAGCCCCGATGTGGAGTAGCAGGAACTGACTGATTGGGTAGAGACAGATGCGGATGGAGCAGCAGAGAGAGCGACAGTGTAGGGAATCCCAGGACAACGCATAGCTAGCAGGCTGCAGCAATGCGAGAGGCACAAGTGTTTTGCACAGTGCTAGGTGGCACAAAGAGGTGTGCAATGGTGTGAGATGCATGGAGATGTTGCAGTAGCGCAGATGTCAGAGAGGGAGCACTTGTCAGCAGCAGGTAGAGCTTCAGCATCAGAGTATGTTCCTAGCCCAACAGAGTGGTCAGTTGGGAGTGTTCTTTGTTCCAAGTGTTGTTGGAGCAAGTGGACCGGGCAAATGTGTTGCATGCAGAACATTCTAGAGGCAGGATAGGGGTTGCAGATAATCCATATCTTGTTGAGAGGGAGTGTTGAAAATGCAACAAGATGATGGAGCTTAGTGGAAAGGAGTCGCCTTCACTAAGTGAGCCCACAGGCTATTTTTGGCGCAAAGTCTATTTTTAGACTATGTCTATTTTTAGACATATGGATCATGGTCTATGAGTTGCAGTATGCTATTTGTGGATGATTGGTCATGTTGGTAAAAATAGATGGACCTCTATTTTTAGACATATGGGCAGGTTTCTATTTTTAGACTGCCAGGCTAAAAATAGAACAGTCAAATATTATTAGCCCTTAGTAATATTTGGACTCTAAACATTATCTTATTCTCTTGGAGCACTTCAGTTTGAGCTACGGATGTGGCACATGCAGCTGACAGAAGGAATCACGTGGTTTCTTATGTGTTAGTTGAGCTATTGCATGGAGGAATTCAATTAGAACTCATGCATGTGAGTTCTGTGGAGTTGGTTGTGGAGTTGATGGAGTTGTGTTCAGTTTGACTTAGTTGAATTAGTTGTATTTAGTATAACTGCAGAATACACTAGTGATGAGTTGTGTGAATTAATTATTAATTAATTCACTAATTATTAAATCATAAAGAAACTAAAGAATACATTAGTTAACTCAGTGCATGGACAGTTTAACAGGGATAGGTGTTAGAGGTGAGTGAAAGGGCAAGACAGCTGTCAGTTGTGACTATAGTTGTGCATGAGATTTGCACATGCATGGATTGAGATTGCCCATGAGGCTTGCGTTGTCACACACAAGGTAAATACGAATTTGGTTTAGCCATATTCATTCATTCTCTTGCAGGATTGCGCAGTGGAGGCAGGCAAAGCAGCAGAGGAGATTTGAACCTGTGACTTGTTCGAATCTGAGCTAGTTTTGTGTGTAACAGGTGGAGATAGTACTGATTACTTGTGAGGATTATTGTACTATGTATTGTTACATGTTCTCAATCATTATAATATACAGATAGTGTGGGGTTTTCAGCTATATGTTTTCCTCGGGTATATACTGTGTTAATGTGCGCATGCAATTGATGTTTCATTGCTTTTAATGCTGCTAAATTGATGATCAACGTAGAGGAGGTTATGTATTATGCATGTATTCCACAATAGTGTATAATCAAGATAATCTCTGTGAATAGGTGTCATATTATTCAAAATTTCTACATCCTTTACTAAACAAGAGCCTTATTTTAAAACCAATGGATTCAAGCCTTGTAATCACATAACATGTGCAGGCCCAAGACCGAGGCAGAACCACCACGGCCAAGACTCTACACTATAAACCAAAGGGGAGGAATGAGTCCCTTCTGAAAACCACCGAATTCAAGTACTGTATAATATAACATAAACATGAAACTTTACCTTTCTATTGTTAACTGACACGAGCTTATTTTATATAGTAGACCCATTCTTTTATCGAAGCTCCCTTTCTTTAGCTCCTCGCAACAACCAGAATTACCATCAATCAGGGTTCTCAAACTCTTAGCGTTTTCACAAATAAGCGCACCTCCAACCTTCCAAGAGAAAACTCCAGCGAGACGGAGATTATCTTTCTATTGATTGTCGGACTTATTATCGGCTTCATCTCTGCCAGACCTTTAAAACTTAAGCGCTTGTCAATAAGCTACTTGACCACTCAAATGACCATGGAACTGAAGCTCACCTTCTCAAATATTGGACTATTCTTTGTCAGCACTTCTTGAACCTTCTGAGAAACATAATAGACTAGAAAATTCTCGTTAAATATCGTTCTTTGAATTCATGTCTCGACTGTTTATTTTCGTCTGACTTTTGAATCTCATATGCTTTGTTGACCTCCAAGAAGGTAATAATTCCATTAACTACTGATCACATAAATTTGTTTCTCACCCCCATCACCTACCACATTCTCGACGATTTGAAAAAGTGATTCTCAGAAGAATCCCCAAGAGGCTTCTTCCAAGATTCTATTTTGATTTGAGAATTTCCTGACGAAACTCACTTCCTATGTTCTTGATCTTTGTTATGTTACGGATTTCCGCAACTTGATAAACTCTAATCTCGCCTTGTGCTTTGTTCTAAAGGAAATGGTCATTTCTTGCAGGCTTTAACACAAACTTAAAGACTTATACAACATTCCTCCCTACTACAGTTTTTCAAGATTTCTTAATCTCCACGCTTCTGTTGCACCCTCTAATTGAATTGGATCATTGATCCGCTCATTTATCAACGAGCAACAGAAGGGTTTCGGCACTAATTCAAAGTATGTTTTCTTCCTATGTGTTACTCCTCTTAAAGTGCACGAGAAAGCCTCAAGAAGTAAAAGCTCTAGGTGAGAGGCAAATGAAGAATTTCAATGAAACCTATATGGAAAAATATTCCTCATCTGTTGGAAACCAGCGATGCAAATCCATGATTTAGATCATACCCATAGAAAGAGATCTAGATTCATACACATGGGGTGGGTTCCTCTCAGATATATCTACCAATGTCTGTTCCAATCCCCTTCAGCCAAACACCATCTTTCACCAGCTTGACACACCAGCGTGAAATAAGAAGGAACCTTTATTACGCGGGGTGTTCAAAAGAAGCAAAAGGAAGAAAGGATGATGAGTCGGGGGAAAAGGAGAACCTGAATTTGTGGGTTAGAAATGAAAATGTTGAATACCAGGACACAAACGCTGAATCTTCCATGAATTTATCAAGATCCAATGTTACCCAAGGGCACATGGATCAAGGGATCTCAATGGTTTATGTGGTGCTGCGAGCCAGTTTTCTCAAACTACCCATCTAAAAATCGACGACTATTAATTATTACAGCAACACCATACCACTACAGGTGGTCTCGGGCAAGAAACAATTTTTTCAAAAACCTCCCATGTACAATAGTGAAACCCACATGCCATCCATGTCCAACTTTGGACCTACCCTTTTGTTTTGCAATTAATTTTATTTAATGTGACGATCATTGTAAAGGAAACAAATTTAATAACGTTATATATATTATTTATATAATATATATAATATTTAAAGTTATCATTGTAACTTTTTATTATTTTTAGAATATTTTCCAGAAGTAGTGATTTGGAAATTGTTTGAGAATCAATTTCAATTTGATTATAACAATTAGACAGTTAGGTCTAGCATCAAGAATAAAAGACCATAATTCCTCTCATTGGAGGGGTTCGAACAGGCATAGTTACCCATGACTGGCATTGTAAACAAAAATTCTCTTTGAAATTTAAATATATATTGTAGTTTGATTCTAGTATTGGGAAGTTGTTGTGACTATTTTTCCCTTCTATTCCAGTATTCATATATGTCTTTTCCTCTCTTGGATAGTCTAAGATGCAAGGTGTGCTTTAGTTTAGTTTTTAATGAATTTACTTAATTCTACTCATGAAAATTAACCTCAAATCCCTTAATGAAGCGCTCCACATCCAAGAATCCCATTCACATTTTATTAGCCTTGCATTATCCTTTCTGCAGTGGTGTAAATTTTGATTCTTAAGTGCCTAATTTTAACTCTACCTTTTATTCTTCTTCTATCCATTCCTTTAGTCCATCACTCTGCAACTCTCATAGTTTCTCTGGCTAAAATATGGCTTATGGAAAGCTAGGGTTTCAGAACTATAAGCTTTGCTTGCAAGGCCTCATGGTTTGTTCTTTTATCCATTGATTTTAATTATTTTTAATCAATCTCAAGATGTCTTGGGCACTAGTTCCCCATAACCAAGAATTGTCTCTTGAGAGTTACAACAAAGTGTAATGTCAATAATTCTGAGTTTGTGTGGATCCAATAGGGCCAAGGCATCTAGAAGTCTCATTCTTCTGTTTAATACACACATATTGGGATGGTTGATTCTTTGTGATAGTTTCACAGTCAAGGATTGGTTACAACACTTTGGTTTTACTTGGACATCATTTAATCTGTCACAATCTTGAAATGGTTAAGTATGTGATGTGGAATTGTTTAGCTGTCCACACATTTTGGGCTTTGAATTCTATTGGATATAATCACTAGAATTTTTTTTGTTTCTCTTCTTCATCGGAAGGGAGTTTTTTCTCACAAATAATCAATAAATTGATGCTCCAACATGCTGTTAGGAACATGTGTGATGTGGTTCCATAAATACACTAAGTTTTCTCACATCAAACTTGGTGTCATGAAAAATTTCATGAGGCATTATCTCCATTCAATTTGAGAGAAGTTTCCACATTCCTATAAGATTTGGCTCTCCGGGTTCAATAAGGCATGACATGTTTAGGAAGGATATAGATTGCCACTTGGAGCCATAGCAATAATGTTAGAGCTCATGTCAGGGATTTTGTTGTGCTAATTATTTTTTTACTAGATATGTTGATATTCATGCACATTGTAACACCCTCCTCCCACATCTACCCAAGTAACCGACCAACTAGGGTAAACATGTGACGAGAGGCTACTATGATGGGATTCAAGGTTGTGATCAAGGTTCATGTTTTCTTGGGGAGAAAGGCTATGATCAAGCTTGTCAAGTCTGAGTTGACTATAATCCAATTGGAGTTGTTATGAAGTAAAGATTGTCATCAAATCCAATTTGATCATACTACTCAAACTAGTTTTTGAAGAGTTTTTTGTAATAGATTATTTGGAGCGCCTTTGAAGAAATCCTTTGAAGCATTCCTAAATAGACTTAAAGTTAGATCTAAAATAGAGGTAAACTAATCCTTGTGTACCGAAGGACCTTCTTTAAAGCACACGTGAAGAGCCTAGGAGACACCTTCATCGAATGATAAAATGGTAGCATACTTAAGGCATCTTTTGAGTTGACAGTAGAGTGCATTCATGATGACATTAATTGAGCATTATTCAAGCCTTTGTTGAAACAACAGTCACTCTTGAAGCATAGTTGAAGACCAACACTTGAAGACTTGTTTTTTTGAATTAGTCATCCTTGGAGTATAGTTGAAGACCAACACTTAAAGACTTGTTTTGTTGGAGTAGTCATCCTTGGAGCATAGTTGAAGATCAACACTTGAAGACATGTTTTGTTGGTGCAACCATAAAAGTTTTGCTGAAGCAGACCTGAAGTTTTTGTAGATGTATATTGAAGAGCACTTTGTAGACCTATCTTGGATAAAAAATTTAGAAGTATTTGAAGTCTTTTATGGCTCAAGTGTGAAGTAGTATTGAAGTCACCTTAAGAGATTGAAGAAAACTGAGAGGGTTGGATCCCTAGAGGATCGAAGTCATCATACGAGGTTGGAGCTGGGATTAATATGTGAGTATTGGAGTCCTCATATAAGGTTGGACCCTTGTGAGGGACCAGGTTGGAGCTTAGATTTTTAGTTGAATATTAGAGTCCTTATTTAGGGTTAGAGTCTTGAAGGAGTTAAAGACTTTGTTGTACAAGTTAGAGCTTGGGTTTTTAGAGTCCTCATCATTTTCATTAATAAAATTATTTTCTTGTTGCACATCTTGTGTTTTGGTGTAACTAGTGATTTTAAGTGCCATAATATAACATTTGTAAAGAAATATTGATTCAAACACCCTCTCAATATTTCCAAGACTAACACACCTTACATTTTTTTCACCTTGCAATATTTTTATTGACATGCTAGAAGGAACTTTCACAATGCAATGTTATTGTTGGTAATATGGTTGTTTATGATAGAAGTAAATATAACATGTGTTAGAGTTCCTTCACCTTGGAATGTTCTTATTAGCAATGTGCTTGTGTTTGTGTTAAAAAGAAACATAGCACGCACTAGATTTCTTTTGGCATGCAATGTTGTTGTTGGTAGTATGCTTGTATTTGTGCCACATGTAAAGCTAACATGCATTAAATTTCTTTCACCTTGCAATGATTTTATTGGAAATGTGCTCGTGTTTGGGCTAGAAGCTATGTTAGATTTCTTTTGCTCTGCAATATTGTTGTCGTCAATTTGGTTGTTTATGATAAAAGGAGATCTAGCAAGTGTTAGATTTCCTTCACCTTGGCAATGTTCTTGGAAATGTGCTTGTGTTTGGGCTAGAAGTTGTGCTAGATTTATTTTTCTATGCAATATTGTTGTTGTCAATTTGGTTGTTTATTATAGAAGGAAATCTAATCTAACACGTGTTATATTTCCTTCACCTTGGCAATGTGCTTGTGTTTGTGTTAGAAGAAAATATAGCATGCGCTAGATATCTTCTAGCATGAAATGTTGTCTTTGGTAGTATGCTTGTATTTATGCTACATGTAAACCTAGCACATGTTAAATTTATTTTACCTTGTGATGTTGTTATTGGAAATGTGATTGTGTTTGTGATAGAAGTTGTTCTATATTTCTTTTTCTATGCAATGTTGTTGTTGGCAATATGCTTTTGTTTATGTTGGAAGCAAATCTAACACATTATATTTTTTTCACCCTACAATGTTTTTGTGTGCTTGTGTTTGTATTATGCGTAAATCTAACACGTGTTAGATTTTATTCACCTTGCAATGTTGTTATTGGCAACATGCTTCTATTTTGGCCAGAAGAAATCTAGCATGCACTAGATTTATTTTTCACTACAATGTGGTTGTTGGCAATATGCTTTTGTTTGTGCTAGAAGTAAATATTACCATGTGCTAGATTTCTTTTATCTAGAAATGTTATAATGTGTTTTTGTTTGTGTTTGTGCTAGGAGGAAATCTAGCATACATTAGATTTCTTTCACCCTTCTATGAGTTTATTGAAAATATGGTTGTATATGCGTTAGAAGGAAATCTAGTGTGCACTAGATTTCTTTCCCATTGTAATTTTGTTGTTGGCAATTCAATTATTTTTGTTAGAAGGAAATCTATTATGTGCCATATTTCCTTCACCTTACAATGATGTTATTGGCAATGTGCTTGTGATTGTGCTAAAAGGAAATCTAGTATGTGCTAGATTTCTTTTGCCCTAGAATGTTGTTGGTAATATGTTTGTGTTTATGCTATAACAAAATCTAGCATGTGCTAGATTCTTTAGCCCTACAATGATATGTGTTTGTGTTTTTGCTAGAAGGAAATCTACCACACACCAAATTTCTTTTGTCTTGCAATGGTGTTTTTGCAAATATGCTTGTTTGTGCTAGAAGTAAATCTAATATGAGGTATGTTTTTTTGACCCTTAAATATTGTTATGTGCTTGTGTTTGCGAGAGAATAAAATCTAGCATGTGTTAGATTTCATTCACCTTGCAATGTTGTTATTGGTGACATGTTTGTGTTTGAGATATACGTACAAATAGCATGTTAGATATAATTCACCTTGAAATATTGTTATTGGAGCTATGCTTATCTTTGTGATAGAAGAAAATCTAGCATGGGATAGATTTCTTTTACCCTACAATATTGATGTTGGCAATATGTTTGTGTATGTTGGAAGGAATTCTAATGTGCACTAAATTTATTTTGCAATGAAATAATAGTGTTAGCAACGTGCTTTGTTTGTACTAGAATAAAATCTAGTATGAAATAGATTTCTTTTTCAATGCAATATTGTTGGAAGTGTACTTATGTTTGTGCTAGAACAAATTCTATCATGCGTTGGATTTTGTTTTCCCTACAATGTTAGGGTTTCCAATGTGTTTTTTTTTTTGTACTAGTAGTAAATCAAGTGTATGCTAGATATCTTCGACCCTGCAATGTTTATTTGGAAATGTGATTGTGTTTGTGCTAGAATAAACTCTAGAATGTGCAATATTTATTTTACTTTGTAATGTTTTTTAGAGTAATATGCTTCTATTTACGTTAGAAGGAAATTTAGCATGTGGTGTATTTTGTTTGCCTTAGAATATTGTTATTGGCAATGTGCTTATGTTTGTGCTAGAAGAAAATCTAGCATGTGCTAGATTTATTTGACCATGTAATGTTGCTTCTAGCAATATGCTTATGTTTGTAGTAGAAGGAATGATATTGGTTGTTAGCTTTCATTTGAGGTGCAATGTTGTTGTTGGAAATGGGCTTCTACTTGTGATAGAAGGAAAGCTAGCACACATTATCTCTCCTTCATAATGCAATGTTGTTATGAGAAATTTGTTTCTCGTTATGCTAGAAGGAAGGTTAGAATGTGTTAAATTTCCTTCATCTTGCAATGTTATTGTTGAAAATGTGTTTGTGTTTGTGATAGAAGTAAATATTTCATGCATTAATTTTTTTTCACAATGCAACATTATTGTTGGAAATGTTCTTGTATTTGTGTTAGAAGGAGTTATAGAATGCACTAGATTTCTTTGTTCTCATGCCAAAAATAAAACTATCAAGATTTCACCCTCACCAAGGTTAGTGCTCTGATATTGTTCTTGGCAGTGCATTTGTGATTATGCAAGACAGATACCTAGTAATTACTAACTTTCTTCTAGACACCATTACACTTATGTAACCAATGCTCTAGGAGTGACATTATCTCAATAATCAAAATGGTTAGAGCTATAGCTTTTGATGTGCCATTTTATTGAATTTGGAACAATTTATGAAGATAAATGATAGTGCAAAAGAAGGGTATATAAATATATGTTTTTTTTGGCACTACATTTGTGCATGAGTTGGAAGGAAGGATAATTGTATAACTTTCCTTCTGGCACAAACATAATAGTCCAATCATAATTATTTGATCCATGGAGAATAATGTGATCTTTGTATAATTTTAAAGTTTATGAATAAATGTATTATTGAGGTATACTATATTTTTCTTCCAATGCAATTTCTTTGCTTTCAGAATAAAAATGAGAATTATCTAGTATTTACAGTACCAAAACTTTTATTTGGAAGAAAACCTCTAGTTTGGCTTTTGATTATCAATTTCAAACATCAAACATCCTCACTAAGTGAAATATAAATATAATTTCTCCTTCTCATGGGGATTTTAGACATCTTATGTAGAATCGATCTTGGAATTTCTTATATTTTCCAAAGGACCATGTTTTGGTTCTTCAATTTCTACAAATTTCTTATGATCATTATTCATACACATGCATCAAAACTACAAGTGTCATTTCTAAAGTTAAATAGGAAGTTGGTGGTTTGATATGAGTTGATATTTGTCATTCTATGATATTATCTACATCTCTAATTTCCTAGTCTTCATATATATTTTTTGTGTAATTTGTATGTAAAGTAATTTTTAGTAGTAGGCACTAAATGGTGGGAAACAATGTTTCATTACATACAATATGACTACCATATTATTAAAATTATTGCATCTATATTACTTTTTCGTAAGTTGTGTGTTTTTGCGAAAATATAAAGTCGAACTTTACATGGTTCAACCTTTTAATTACAAGTTATGATTTAGCTGTTACAAAATTTATACAAGCTACAGTGGAAAATATAATTTTGGCAAAAGGGGACTATGTTGATCTCCTTATTAATGATCAAGTCATTGGGCTAGGAAGGGTCGAATCTATAGAGTTTGGAACTTATTATGTCGGAGAAAGGGTTAATGCAGGTTATGTTACAATTTTGATAATTAATGTCACTCAACCACATTTGATTGATGAGGATGTTAATGAAGGGGATATACATCCATGGAAGATCATAGATTTCAGACAGAACATAGGTAAATCAAAATATTGAAGCATGTGTTAAATATTATTGATAGTATAATAAGTGTTTTCTTGAGTAAAGACTAACCTTATTTACATTCATTTATAGGTGAAAATGTTTCTTCTACATTTCTTATTAGGGACAAGGTAGATCTTCTACAACATGGAGTGAAGGTAGGCAATGGCTCCATATTCAATATAGAGCTTGGGCATAAAGTGCACAGAAATATGGTAAAGAAAGGATGCATAGTGGTTAAAATATAGAAGGTGTTAAAACATGATGCTCCTCTACCACATCAAATAGGATTTGAGCATAAACTAGGGGGTGCATTGGAATCTTATGAGGTTTGGACAGAATCAGATTTGGAGCCTCACTATCATGATCATGACATAAATATTCCCAAAGATAGGGTTAGATTCATATTTACAAAGGTTTCTCTTAAAAATGAATGCATGGGAACAAGCATGTGCGTTACCAAAGGAATGCTAGTTAATGTGTGTGAGGATGACATTGTTTTGGGTGAAACATTAGGTGAAATGGAATTTGGTGTTTTTTGGAAGAGATAGATGGAAATTGTGAGATATACAGAATTATGGATAATTCTATACATTGTTTGGTTATATTGCCAATAAATAAATTGGTGGACAAAAAAGGTGTGATATTAAGGGTCAAGGAAAAATTCAAGGAGCCACCCAAGAAAATGGTGATATGGGATGTTATAGAGGACACAAATCCCTTAAACAAATGGGATTGGTATCTCTGTAATGAAAAGTATAGAAACTCAATTGATATGCATGTAACAATGTCATATAAAATGATTAAATGAGTTATGGCTACAAAGTTTTTTGTAAAATGTCAAACAAAAATAGAAGAAGAGAAAGAAATTTGACTTTTGGAAACAGATGTATGTTGTAGAAAATATTGTCTTCAACATGTGGATAGGAAGGCCATTGTAGGTGCTAGAAGGGGTATGAGACAAATAAATAAAAATGGTATTAGGGAATTTGTCTTGAATTCACTCATGTCAAACACAATCATGTCAAAGGGCCATGGCCTACCACCTATTGCTAGAAATGTAAAGGACATGAGATTTAATGGGAATATTATTTGTAACAAAGCATGGTATAAGATACATAAGATTCCTCAAAGCACATTCTATAACTACCAGCATTATTTCCAACATGGACATATCAAAGCTATTCATGGTAACACCAACACATGCAAAGCACGAACTCACACAGTGGTAGCAATAGAAATATTGCACAAAATTGTAATTGATAATTTAGATTTTTCACCAAACTAAACACGTCATGTTGAAGAAGGTGAAACATCTCCTCCTTTAAGTTTGATTCCTTCGACTTGCAAACAAAATTATTTGTTAAAAGAGACCAATGAGGCTCTTAAAAAGCTCAATTAACCATCAATATCACAGTATCTGGAATACTAAGTTTCGAGATGTGGCATTTTCAAAGAACACCAACTTCAGTAAATGCAGTGAATGTATTATGTTGAAAGCACAAATGAAGTCAACAACTACAAAATAGTTGGAAGAAAAGGCACAAGGTAGGTTGAAAAAACATAACAAGATTGTTATGTGTGGAAGATATTGCTACTATGCCCATAGAATTATGTTAGAGCAGTTTCCAAAGGAGCGTTTGAGCATTATGCTTGATAAAATGGACAAAATAAAGATTTCAATCCCAAGGCTACGTGTCAAATCAAAATCTATTGTAGGAACATATTTAGGTTTGTCATTCATAGGTATGCTTACACATGGGCATAAGATAGGAGGTTTTGGTCATTTCTCCCTACCATTTGTACATATGGGATCACAATTTACTATTACATCCCTTGCAAAGTGCTTAAGGGACCTTGAAGACCCACAAATGGATATGTATGGTGATCTACTTTATGAAAGTGGAAGTTCAAGAAACCCACTTACAAATCCATTACTTGACACCTCTATTTACTCAAAATTTCAAGTGTACAAGGATGATTTTATATCTAATGGAAGATAAAAAAAGTCAAAATGTTGATTTTAAACCTCTTCCTCCACATTTTTTGTTATAGTTGGACAATTCAGCAAGTGATAATAAGAATCAATATCTTTTCATGTTTCTATCACTTTTAACTACGCTTGGTGTGATCATCACTATTGCGGTTGGGTTCTTGCATGTGGGGAACACCCATGAAGACATAGATGGAGCCTATGTAACAATGTCTTCTAACCTAAAAAGTAAATATATTTATTCTTTATCTTAAATGATGGATACATATCGCATAATTGAATAAAATCGAGTGTTTCCACCTACACTTATTGACAAGTTATATGACTTCAACAGTTTCCTTAATGGATACATCAAGAAGGGAAAAAGTGCACTAGTTGGACATCTTAATGTCCAATACTTCCAATTTCTTGTACTCAATGATGTTCCAGTACTAAGGTAAAAAGAATCAATTAGAGATATTAAGTGGTCGAAACCAGTTGAGTTATGGAATATAGATGATGAAGGTCAAATTATAATTCCCACAAGGAAGCCATCTTGCTTAGCTTCCAAAGAGAATGATGTCTATTTAAAAGAACTAAAGGAAGGGATAACATCATACATAAAAATGTGGAAAGACACTATTGGGAATAAGGATTCACCAATTGTTACCGAGGAATGGAAAAATAAAGTAGTGTATTGGGAAAGAGTTCTTGATACATTAGATGGAATCTATAATGATCATAGAATAATAAATGGAAGTGATTCATCTTCTGAGGATTTCTGGCCCAAGATAAGGCACATTGTTGATGTTGATCGTAATGCAATCCAAGTAATATCAAGTATTATGGATGGAGATTTTGATAATGTGATAGATGAACCAGTATATGTTGGACCCAAATGAAACAAGCCAAAGCCAACATTCAATCTGATGATTGATGTTGAGAAAGGAAAGATGTTGCTAGTTAGATCAAGAAATGAGGATGCAGGAGAGATGATTTGGATGGAAAAATCCTTCTAAGATATCTTTACGGATAATGAAAGTGAGAATCTTCATGTAAAGGTTGACTGGTGGAAGCCTATGGTAGGGAAATACAATGGAATTTTTTTAGAGCAATATTGGGTACCAAATCCTAATGACATAGAACTTGGCTCTATTCCAATTAATACCATAATGTGGGCATGGATTCCAAAGAAAAAACATTGCAAGAATACCAAGATAATTAAATATGGTGTGGAAGCCATTCTTGATCTACTTGAGCGAATATCTTAAGATTAGGTTTATATGATTCATGAATGTAATTTTTTCTAAGGATATATTAATATACATTTAGACACACTTTTCAATATTTGTTGTATATCAAATATTCTCTTCATATTATTTTTGGAGGAGTTTTATATTATTTAATATTTCAATGTAATCATGTGCTCATACAAATTACATGATAGTGCCATAAAATATTTAAGCTTTCAAAGCTTTATTTGACTAACATGACTTGTCACCATATCAAATATGCATAATCATATTCAATAATTCACTTAAAAATATATTCTAAACTTGGTCTATTAAAACAATAGTGGAGTACCTAATTAGTATTCTATTTAATATAAACCATTTAAACACTTAATTAATAAATGGTAGATGCTTGTAATAATGTTTGAAGTGAGTTTTCCTTGATATTCCTTATTATAATTGATATAAATCAAATTTGTGATTTTGTTGCACTCTAATAGATAAAAAAAATATTTTGATCATTGAACAACACAACTAGAATTATAAAATATTTCCTCTTATAGATTTTGAAGTGGTGCCAACATTGTACTAGTATAATAAATTTGTACTCAACCTAGGAAAAGTAGTTAGTGCCAATTTAAAATGGTCAATAATAGTAAGAAAGAAAATATTAATATATTGTTAAATAAATTTATAGGTAAGAATCTTTTTACAAAATCTATTATTCATGAGTCGAATTTAATACATAAATATAAATATAAATATTAATGATAATAGAAATAATGTAAGGAATCTGAGTTTTAGATTAATATCAATATAATATTTTCAATATAATATCCTTAAACACTACAGGAATAAAAACTAAACATTTGTAATAAATAGTTTAGTCAATTTTTTGTTTGGTCTTATATATACTCTATTTGGCATTCAAAAATATAGTTTGAACAATGAAAAATAACACATTGTATTTTTCACTCTAAAAATGTTTGCACGTGAAGAAATTTGATCCCTACATCCACACTTAAGATGGATATATGATGGTATATATTGGACACCTTACTATGATCATTTGTCATTAAATAACTTTATACTTAATATATATAGTGGATATTAATCTATTATTCATTAAGCAAGCCTCAATCAACTTAGTTTTTAACATAAAAGTACAAAAAATAAATAAAAATAAATTATGCTACTACTCGCATTCAACATTTAATTTGGTCCTAAAAATATATTTTCTCCTCAACTCTAAAATGGTGCAAACTTCCTACAACAGTATATAATGATGATGGTGATAATGATGATTATCATCCACTAAGATCTAATGTGGTATATAAGAAGGCAAAACGATATTACTCAAAATTATTTCGAATTTTATTGTTATGCTCAAAAAGCATTAAAACAAGTGTTTCTAGAGCATCATAATTTTGTTTAGTTAAAAGATCAAGAAGGTTGGTAGTGTCACAAATATTTTGAAACTTAAATCCAATATGAGTATAAACTGGATTATCTATGAGAGTTTTTTAATCTTCAACCAAGTTACTAGTGTTGCAAATGTGACAAACTTTTAAATTGTGCCAACATTGTCTTAGTAATAATCATAACTTAATAGATACATGATATTTACTGTATAGGATTATAATTAAATGGCTTCATAATAGTAAAATACACATCATTATTTTCATAAAATAACCTTAACAAACTTATGTTTTAATACAAACCATAAAAATATTAAAATAGATAATGTAAGGAATCCAAGATTAAGATGTGAAAGATTTTCTTTTGCAATTTTATATAAATTTGGTTTATAAAGTTTATCATGATAATGTTTACACAAAAAATGGTGAATATATAGATTAAAATTAGTGAACTAAATGACTTTTTAATTCCTCATTTTGAAAAAACTTAATCTAGTTAAAGTTCTAAATTCTAGATCCACTGACTACTTCCAAATTTAATGAAATATGTGTTCTTTGCTTTTGCAAACTTTGACACATCTACAGATATATTGCACAATTTTCCATTAGAGTTTCTGAGATCTGAAAGTCCCTTTTCATGCAATAAAGAAAACTTTCTATTGAATCTTTTTACCTATAGCTCTAGCTCTTTACATTTGTTCTCCAACTACACCATCGGATTGTTTTTAGTCAAAACTCTTTTGACTTCCATCACTATTTTTGTGTTGTCTTGGATGTTGAGTTCTTCAAGTTCTTCTCTGGTTTTAGAGTTCAACACTCTAATGATGTTCTATGCTTCTTCTAGCATATGCCCAATGTCCGCTTTAGTTTTCTCTACTACTTCTTTGACTCTCTACATGATCCAAGATATTTTTACTTACATATGCATTAGAATTACATATAACAGAGTTAATTAACCATGGAACTTAAAAGCATGTAAACAATGTAGAAATAATCAGAAGACCAAAAAAATCATGACACGATGATTTGAGTATGGAGTTCATCCAATTTGGACTACATCTCCGAGCCTTGCTCAATAGTTGGAGGCCTTCATTCATTAAGTGGCATAAAAAGAGATAAAAGTAAAAGAAACATTCTTTACAATCCTTATAACCCCAAGCTAGAATATGGACAAATAATGGAGATCCTAACTTTAGAAACAGACAGAACCACTAAAATCCTAGCGAAAAGTCATGCAAAAACACCTATCGAAACACCCAATTTGGATAATCAAACCTTCTGCAACTTCTTGGAACCTCTTTGCTGCTCAAGGTGAGGTCTCAGCCTACTGCTAGGGTCAGGGTATATTGTACAATACTTTTGAACTATTTTGTTGATCCTCTCTACCTTCTTCTGACACAAAAATGGCCTTTTATAAACATGGGGGCAATCACTCAATACCCGAGTAGTTCAAACAATAGACCAAGTTAAGTGAGTGGGCGTATTCCACAGAGGTTCTTAGGCCCTTGAATAGTATGTGGCAACAACCCTTACAAACATGGAAAAATTCTTTTAACTTTGTGTCTAAACCAGCGGCAAGACTATCGACGTTTCCAACCATCGACAGACAGTCCCAGGCCCAAACAATAGGCACTCTGCGATATGGCGGACTTGACAAGAATATAAGACATGATATAACATATCGCATCTGAGGGACCCCATCGCAATCACAATCGATGGAAGACCCACACTCTGTGATGATTATGGACTCGCTGAGATAATATAATGTAGTTTATAAAATATCACATCCGGACCCTCCCCGCAAATTGTAATTGGCAGAGTCCATCGGTAACATGTATATCGGCATAGTAATCATGTGATATGCGATTGCGATTATATCACATCACAACCTGGCTTCATCGGGGGCCAATTATTAAGTACTCATTCCTACTCCGACTTGCGAGATGCGATATTGCAATCATAGTCGGGATCCTGCTGGGACCGATTCTCCTTAAGTCGAGACCTCTTTTTCTGCGATAAGTGAAATGTGGGACCAATGGCATCCTGCCACTTGGCACTTCCCAATTCATTGAGAGTGTCTGCCACATCTCTCCTCTTGCCACCTGGACAAGTCAAACATCAACTTTAACTTACTCTAACTTCTTCATATGAACTCAGATTTGAGTGACGTCCACACCATTGGAATCAAGATGACCAACACTTCAATCCGATGCTAAGTTTATCCAGATTATGCCACTTCGTGTTTTGAGCCTTTTACCATGCCACTGGTACTTTCCTGAAGATACACATGGATCAATCCTCTAGGATCCTCTTGGATCAATCCTCCAAGATACTCCTAGATTAATCATCCCCACTAAGAGCTTTTGGACCACCAAAAGAATTTTCGGTCAATTGGTAAGTGAGGAAATTTCTCCCTCATTTTTTCCTTCTCCATCTATCAAGTTTTACTTGGATGCATTCCTTTGAATCCAACATGGATTTACTCCACATCTCCTCGTTGTGAAGTTCTGGTTTTCCAGTCGAGTATGATATCTTTGGGAAACTTATCTAGATGCTTTGGTGCAAAATAATCCACTGCAGGAATTTGTGCAACCTCCTTGGTATCCATAACTAATGCAGGTTCATAAATCTTCAAGTTTTCTACATTTACCACTGAGTACATCTGCATATAAGCAGGCAATTCAAGATGAAAATAATTTTCTCCAATCTTTTCCAATATGGTGAAGGGACCATATCAGATGGGTCTCAACTTCTTCCCTTCTCCCTTCATTCTATCCTTGCTGATATGGAGCTATACCTTGTCCCCAAATTGAAACTGATGGTCAAGTTGGTGCTTATCATGTTGAGATTTCTACCGGGATTGAACTCTTCTCCAACTACTCCTGCACTTCCTGATGAATCACTTGTATCCGTTGAATGAACTTTTTTTGTTTTCCTCTATCATCTCATCCATTTCTCTCATCCTCTTTCCCAAAGACCATTTCCAAGGGATCTCTAGGTAGATAGCCAAAACATGTCTCAAATGGTGACCTCTGTGTAGATGAATGTGCTGCTTGATTGTATGCATGCTAGACATAAGGAAGTTGTTCATCCCACAACTTGGGATTTTTCCCATAATAGCCTTGCAACAAGTGTATCATGGTGTAGTTGACAACCTCTCTTTGTCCATCGGTCTATGGATGAAATGTCATACTTCTTTTTAGCTTAGTGTCCATCATTCTCCATAATCTAGACCAAAAATCACCAAGAAAGCGAGTGTCTCGATCTGACACATAGATGTGGGAAACCCAAAATGTACCCAAACATGCTGAAAAAAAGAAAAGAAGCCTGCTTAGCAGTGAACTACTTTTTACAAGGAATTAAAATACACATTTTACTAAACCAATCCACAATGACATAAAAGTAGTTGTGACCTTTCCTAGACATAGGAAAACCTCCTACAAAGTCCACGGACACACTTTCCCATGGTCGACTCAAAATAGGGAGTGGTGAGTAGAGCCCAATTTTTCTATTGGAGGGCTTTGAAATAGAACACAACACACGCCCCTTTACAAAGCGAGCCACAATGTTTTTCATATGAGGCCAAAAACAAAACCTCTACAAATGACATAAAGTTTTCTCAATTCCAAAATGACCAGACACTAGAGAGGTATGAGCCTCTCTGATTACATGAACACTTTCATAACTAGGTATGCATAGTTTACCATGGTGGTACAATATATTTCCTTTCAAGTAATAATTGTCCACCTATGATCCACGAGTTAGTTTCGCATATATTTCTTTAAAATCAATATCATTAGCATATTGTTCAGCATAACTTTCTAATGATAAACAAACATTTTGAAAAACTTCAGATGCAAAAATAGGAGGTTGAGAAAGCATATATGCTACTTTGTTGTTGGCGCCCTTCTTGTATCTTATCACCAAATGAAACTATTGGAGGAATCCCATCCATCTAAAGTGACAGGCTTGCTGAAGCTTGGTCTATGACTGAATATACTACAAGGGTTGATGATTCGTATGGAAGATGGTATCCTTGCCGATCATATAATGTTTCCACTTCTTTACACTTTGGACCAAGGTGTACAACTCCCTGTCATATGTGGGATAATTGAAAAAATCCTGGGAGAAAGTCTCTGAATGGTAACATACAGGCTTTCTTTGTTGCATCATTACAGCGCCCATGGCATATCCACTGACATATGTTTCTATTTCAAAAGGCTACTGAAGGTCAGGTAAGGCTAGTACTAGTGTTGTGTTGGTCTTCTCTTTCAGTATGTAGAAGGGTTTCTGTTATTTTCCTCCACACTGAAAGGCCTGCTTCACACGAGTCAAGGTGTGCAAGGGGGCTACGATAATGGAGAAGTTCACAATGAACCTTCTCCAATATTGTACCACGCCCAAAAAAACTTCAAACCTCTGTAACATTCGTGGGCTCAGGCCAATTCATAATCACTTCCACTTTAGAGGGATCTATATTCAATTGTCCATTACTGACAATGTGGCCTAAATAAATCATAGAAGTCTTCCCAAACTCACACTTTGATAGTTTCAAATACAACTTTTCACTTTTTAGAACATCAAGCACTTTCTTTAGATGACACACATGTTCATCCCATGTCCTATTGTACAAAATAATATCATCCAGATATACAAGAACAAAATGATCAAGAAAATTCCTAATAAATCATTCATTACCCTCATAAACGTGGCTAGAGCGTTGCACAGTCCGAATGGCATCACCATCCATTCGAACAACCCATGCTTGGTTTTGAACATAGTCTTCTAAATGTCTTGCTTTGCAATTCTAAATTGGTGATCACCACTACACAAATCCAGCTTTGTAAAATAAACAACATTTTTCAACTGATCTAACAATTCATCAACGCGAGGGAGAGGGTATCGATTCTTCACCGTGATATTTTTCAGCGCCCTGTAATCTACGCACATTCTTCATGTGTCATCTTTCTTGGGCACCAACACGATCGATGAGCCACAAGGAGAAGAACTCGATCTGATGGCTCCATGATTTAATAGTTCCTACACCTATTTCTTGATCTCCTCCATTTGGATAGAAGCCATCATGTATAGTGTACATGCCAACATTTGGTAAAGGAGCATCCTCTTGTAAATCGATCTCATGTTGGATTTCCCATTTAGTGGGAAATCCTCTCAATTCCTGAAACAATCCATCATAATCAGAAACAATTTCAAATAATTCTTTCTTATGATTAGGATTACAGCCTTTGAAAGCGTCATCCATCTCGGCCTCTTTCGCTCTCACTATCATGAGCATGCACCCTTTGTTGCAATTAACCATTCATTTAATCTATCCTGCACTTACAAGGGTAGCATTAATTTTTGTATGATGAGCTCTGACTACCTACTCTACCCCATCCTTTGTGAGGTGGTATTTGTTTTCATGCCGAAAGAAAACAACCTTTTTTCATATAGATATGGGCTTCCCAAGATGATTCCACATATTTCCAAAGGAACTACATCTAACTTTACCTCATCAACTAATTTAGAAGCAATAAAAAATATGGCCCTACACTGCTTGGTGACCTACAATTTGGCTTTATCGCTTACCCAACCAAGTGGGTATGGACTTGGATGAGGCTTAGTTTCAATGCCTAACTTTTTCACTAAGGACTCTAAGATTAAGTTTTCTTGGGAACCTAAATAAAATAGAGTTTCCACCTTTGTACGTTTTATGACAAATATAATGTGGAATAAATCAATTATCTTCCGCTCATTACTTATAGGTTCATTCAAATAACTCATACTTGCAACCAAATCAAAACTAGCATTAATAGAAAGAGTACCTCTTGCACCCACGAATGTGATCAATGTCTCATTGTCGGAATTTGATCCAAGGTCCCATGTTGTTTCCATTGTCTTCTGCTTCCCCTCTGAACCACCAAACCTCTTCATTCTCAACTCTGGATGCAGCTTCTAGCAGTGGTTCTCGTCATGACCATATTTCTTGAAATGAGTGCAAGACAGTGTTGCTCCATCCCCTTTCTTGGTTGCAATAGTCTTCTTATGCTTCCCTTTTCATTTCTTCTGGAATTTTCCATGCTGACATTTGAACGATGTCTTCTTGGCTTGATCATATATGTCATTCTTGCCTCAACATTCAAGGTGAATAGACTTTACACTGGCCGCATCAATCTAGGCTCGAACAATAATAGTGAGTTTCTTATGTAACTATGTAGTGCACCAACATACTTAGTTACAGTCTCGGGTGAATCTAATGAGATGCACAGATTCAGTGCTTGTTTCCGAAATTCTTCAGTGACACTTTGCACATTCTAACCCTTACATTTCCTTAGATATTGCCATTCCATAAGTGCCTTTTGTTTATAACCCAAAGGGTAAAATTGGTCTTTCAATGCAAAAATAAAACTATACCAAGAGGACAAAAGGTTACCTGACTTTGTGATTCCCTTCTACAACTTTCTTTCCCATCAAATGAGAGAAGTGTCGCTCAGATGAAGAGATGCTAACTGGACATTCGCCTCATCTTCTTTGATCTACTGGATCCAACAATAAACCTCTATCTGTCTTATCCAGTTATTACGTTTTTTTGCACTACACTCTCCATTGTACATGGGTAGGTAAAACTTTATGTCTAACTTGAAGAACAATTTCTTAGATATATGTGTTAGTGTCAGTCTTTTCATACTTCCATCAGGGATCAAAGTCCCATACTATAAATTTTTCATCACTCCATTAGGTCATGATATATGTATCCAATGATGGCTTTTTTCTCTTCAGCTCCTCCCTCATAGACTGTACTTGTTGATCCTCCTTCATATTGTTTTCAATCATGGTTCATAAACAATATGCAGCCCATTTCATTAGGTCCTAGGGTTTGATTTCATTAGGTCTAGGGTTTCATTACTAGGGTCAAGAAACTGATTTTCAAATGCTAATAAAGGTCAGCAAGGGTATGAGGATGATAAATAAATCAAACATGATGGCTTGGAAGTCATAGCCTACTGAAAATATTATTTTTGTAACCTAATTTAATTTTCACCTCAAAAACATGTTTTTGAGGTGAAAACAGAGTATTTTGAATTTGTTTATATTTCTTATGTAATTTTAAGTTTTTATATGTAATAATGGATCCCAGCTGCACCTAAGCACTTCTCCTTGCTGCATGACAAAGACACTGCAAAATAAATCAAGTCAGTTTGAGCATTTATCCACCTGCAAAGACACAATGAGAAAATGCACTAAAAAACAAAGTTTTGAAGAAAGACAAGAAACATTAGAAAGTGGGTTTTTCAAAGTGAAAAATCAAATGTACTCCTATTTAAACTCTCATATTCCATTTTCAAAAAATCATTATGTCATCTAACAAGCAAAGAGTCCAAAAGTAAGAAGAAGAGGTGAATTTGAGTGAGTTTGGGCAAAACGAAGTTTGGCACTACGCGTTGGCTAAGAGGCGCTGCGCTTCTGGGAAAAAAAAGTTGGCACTGTGCATAGGAGAAAAGGCGTTGCGCGTAGAGCCAGGCGTCGTGTGTCTGGAAAAGTTCTGTAGTTCAAATTAACACAGGCGCTGTGCGTAGAGCTAGGCGTTGCGCGTCTGGGCAAAGGCGCTGCGCATTGAGCAGCAAGCCTCCAAACCCTCCATAACTTCAAAAAAATCATGAAATTGTCTGCTCTTTTCCTCTTTCCAAGTAAGTCACCCTCCTCTCCTTCATTTTTGCTTGAACATGAAAGTCACAAGAGCCATTCTTCATGATTAAAATTAAACCCTAGTTTTCTCTATTTTACAAAACCATAAACCTCTTTGTTTTTTTCCCATCACCTATCATTAGAGCTGGAAAACACCTCTTTACATCACTACCGGTCCCCTCATCTATATTCCTTCATTATATCCCTCATCCTAAAAACCCCTTCCCTCACTCTCATAATCTACCCTTCATTGTCTAATCTACCCTAGTACATCCCTTCACTCTTAGAAGATTCCTATTCATTCCCTTTATCCCTTCCTAGGAGTGTGCCACCAAAAACCTTGCAAACATGGATAGATAAGACTATGATTACAAGCAGGAAAACACAGCTAGTGACAACTCAACAGACAAAGCTAGGCAGCACAAAAAACCTCATAAGGGAGGCAGAATTAAAAGAGAAGAGCCATCAAACCTTAGTGAATTATAGGCTTCTCAGTTGTTTGTTTCATGTTTTAGATATCATGGATGCTATGAATTTTGTGAACAAGTGGAGAGAGTCGAATACCACCCAGAGCTCACTAGACTCTTTAGAGCTCATCTTCAAAACAAAGTGACTCTTGCTGGGGTAACTTTCACAGTTTCATCATCCATCATTTCAGATGCCACCAGGATTCCTAATGTTGGTGAGAAGTGGTATAAGGCCCAGGATCTTGATGAACATTATTATGAACCTTACATTAGACCTTAGTGCATAAATCAGGTGAAGAGGCTCTTTCCTTTCAAATTTCTTGAGAACAAGTATGTTCCCTTGATGAGAATCATCATCAAATATTTCACTTGTGAGGGCAAATTCTCCAGGTTGTACACTTATCACATCAGGCCCCTCATGCATTTTACCAGGGTGAAGATGTTAAACCTCCCATACTTTTTGTTCAGGAACATTGAGAAGATGGCATATCTGGTGCAGGAGAAGCCATACCCTCAGCAGATGAGCAGCCTCTACCACTACTCCTTGATCAAAATTCTTGTTCTTCATCATCTCAATCTCCTCAACATCCCTTGGGAGAAATTTATTACTCATGACATATTTAGGGGTCCTCAAATTCCTCTCAAGAAGCAAGGGGACTTTCTACTCAAATGGAAACGGGAGAAGAGATCAAGGATACAAGAACTGTTGAGGTGCCAATTTACTTGACATATAAGAGAGGCACAAGGAGATTATTTACAGCTGCTAGGCAAGTGTTTGCTCCATGGGATGTGGAAGGGACCTTGCCTTCTTCATCAGTCCATAGGCAAATGTTAACTCCACAGGATGTTGAAGGGGCTTTGCCTTCTTCATCGACAAAGCAGGTATAGGTACAGTAGTTGCATAGGGGAAAAGAAAATATGCTAGATGATGATGAGGAGGAAAGGGACTTTGACTTGGCAGAACATGATGAACCTGAGCAGCATGACATTGTGATCATTGATTTAGAGGCTCAGGAGAGGGAAACAATAAAGGACATCATCATACAGGAAAAGGAAGCTCAAATACAAGCTTTGATGGACAACCTAGAGAGGGCCAAGTATGTCATCACATACTTAGAGTAGGAAAACAAACAGTTGAGTGACAAACAAGTCCTCATGGAGCTGGAAGTGCTCAAGGCAAAACGACAAAGTGACAAAGAGGCTCATGTCACTTTGACTCCTATTGAGCATGAGATTGAAAAGGATAGGGAGATTTGGCTTGAGAGAGTCAATCTACACCTTAAGAAGCTGCTACAGAAGGCCAACAGAGACAATCAGATGATAAGGCACATGGCCTATCACTACAGGACCCGGAACAGGATTTGCAACATGAGGATCATGAGAATGAAAACTAAGCTAAAGCAGGCCTTGGAAGGCAAAAAAGAGGGGGGTAGGCTTAGGATGTTGGTTGAAGCCTCCTTGGCTCATCAAAGAAAATGATGGTGGTGCTTCACACAAATTATGGGCAAATTTTGTCATTTGCAAATTTTGAATTTTAACACACAGGAAAACTACCCAGAAGTGCAGTGCCACCGGCGCTGCGCCTTCCCTAGGGGCATTCAATGGAGGAATGGCTTACATTTTTGGAATCAAGGTAATGAAGACATGCACACTAGCAAGTTTCAAAAGTTTTGGAGTATAACTGGTCCACCAAAAGGTCCAAAAACACCCTAAAAATGACCTTTCTGCCACTTTTTGGACACACAGAAGCAGTCTTGGGAGAATCAACATTTGAGGGGTCAAATGAGATCCAAATTCAGAATTTCTAGGTGTTATAGAAATTAGGCTTGAATACCTTTCCAATGAGCTATCATTGGCTCAATTTGGATGATGAGAATGCCTTCAAAAGGGACCTAAAAGTGGCACTACACGTTGAACCAGTGGTGCTACGTGTCTGAGCAAACTTTGTTCAGGATGCCTACTTTTCCAGTGTTTGACTATGATCACGGATTCTCTCTCATGGTGGATTATTTACTATTGTAAATTATTTCATGGCTTGTAAATATGATGGTTAGAAATTTGTAGAGGGTATATTCATTGCTTTAGGAGTTAGTTTGAAGTTAAATGAATCAGTTTTTTACTTTTGGAGGCAAGCTGTTGATAATGCCTATATTCCTATTCCTTGTTTAGTATCAGTTAGATCAGCTCCTCTTCTCATGGATTCGACCCCTGAGGCTAGAGTGAGTTGTTTTGATGCCTATATCATGTGTTTTCTTAGTCATTTGTAGAAGTTGGACTCACTTGGATGCTCAGAGCTTGATTATACATCATTATAAGCAGTTTGGCAAGGAGATTAATAGGCTTTGCAACTATTTCTATGGGATCCCTATGGTATGGAGTTTTAGCACAGTTTCTTCTTTTGTAATCATTTGTTTACATGTTTTATTTATGCCATCATCCATTTCATTTCTTCTTATTGAATGTTATCAAGTTAGATATGTAGAATCCATTGTAACAATGCTCTATCTTGGGAAATCATTCAATATTTCATGTCTTCTACTATTTGAGAAGGATCCATGATTGTCACATGCCCTCCTTAGCTCCTCATCAGCCTTAAACACCTCACACCATTAAGCCTAAAGCGCTAAAGCCTATGCCTACCTTGCCCCATAGAACACCCTACATTTCTGACCTAATTTCTCAGACCTAAACTGCCCAGCTCCATCTGATCCAACAAAACTCAACAAAACCCAATCAAAACTCCCGTGCTACTATACCTAGCCTAAAATCCATACCTGATCCAGTCATCTTGACTGAGATTCTAAAGGAGAGAGCCCTCTCCCAGCCTTGTTGGGCTAGCTACAAGGTTAAGCTTGGTTTGTGGTTACCCTAGAAGTTGCCTCCCTTCAGCCTAAGGTAAATCTAGGTGATAACATTGGACATAGGCAATTCTTTCATCCCATGTGCATGGACGCTTCGAGTTTTACATACACAGAATGTGTACGATCATCCCGTTGACGACCTCTGTTTGACCATCAATTTGGGGGTGGAAAGTCGTGGACTTGGTGAGCTTGGTATCCAACATCAACTAGAGACATGACCAAAATGTACTTAGGAACTTGTTATCCCGATCTAAGATAATGGATTGTGGGATCCAAAAATGTACCCACACTCATTCAAAGAACATCTTAGCAGTGACTTCTACCATGATACTCTTCTTGTAGGCCACTAGAATGACCATATTACTGATGAGCCCCAAAAATGGGTAACTTATTGGGCTCATTTTTCCTATTATTCTCGATTAATCTACCATTCTTCATAGTTCTATGCATGCTTTTGAATATATTTATGTTAATTGAATAAATGAGAATAGTCACTTGACCCCAAAGTCTAATAGGTGCTTATTGCAGATTTTTGGACATCTTTTGGACCAAGGTCCACCATTTATGAGCAAGTTGACAGCCAAATACGACGGAACAAGGCTGAGGATTCATAAGAAGGGTGTCTCCAGCACTAAATGACCTCTTCCTTGAGTTCTCCACCATCAGCTCGGAGTTCAACAACCCACCAAAGATGATTTCAAGGGGCAGCCGAGCAGATTTTGTGAAGTGGCTGATTAACTGCAGTTTTGAGCAACCAAGCTCCTAAAGTTAAGGAGGTTTGTTAGGAGTGCTCGTGGTGCATAATTAGGAAGGCTTCAAGCCTTCATAGTTTAGCCATTGAATAATTGTTTTTCGCACTTTAGTGCAGCTCTGCATTTTAGCTCATCTTCGAGCTTTTGTTGTAAACAATTTTGTGACATGATATTTTTTGAGTAATGGAGATAAATTTCACTTTGTACCAGCTCTGAGCTTTCTTAGGAGGCCATAGCTCTTGGGGTTGGGCCCCAACCCAAGTGCCAGTACCTCCTTTGTGTACTTTTATGTGTCTTTGCTGCATTTTTAGAATAAATTTTGTTATTTAGGTTAAGATCTTGCTTTGCTACTTAGGTTGTTTTCGATGGTTAAAATATATTTTCATACTTCAGGTTGATTTGACAGTTTGGTAAAGGAAAAGATCTGCAAAAATTCCATCAAACAATCCTTGATCCCATCTCTCCCTCTTTGGGACCATGAGCTGAGATCAAGGCATACTTGCTGCCACAAAAACACTGTTTTTGCCTTTCCATGCAATTGCTAGTGTTAGATTTTTAGTTGGAAAAGTTGATACCAGTTGTACTTGCATGTTTAAGATCTATTCTTGCTTAGTTTCCATATTTATCTTGCATGATTTCTTGTCTATAAAATTTTGTTCATCATGTTTCCGTTTTTTAGGTCAAAATAGGTCAAAATAGCTAGATCTCTAGTTTTCCTAGTCTTTGTTCGATCAGTTTTGGAACATAGTGTGCAGAGCACTTGTAATACATCCCTTCCTATCCTTCCTCCATCATACAACCTGCTCTAACTCCTAATCCAAGATTCCCTCCCTTCATTTGCCACACTTTTCCGATTTGCCCTAATTTCTACATTCTTGTGCAACATTGCTCCCTCCATCCTTGAACAAATCCAACCACCTTAATCACTCCTTAGCTTCATTCACCAGGTCCTAAACCCCTCCACATCCTCATCCAACATCCATTTCCACTTTCCCATCATTTTTTCACCATCAACCCTCCAAAATCCTCTTTTGGCTCTTCCTGTAGAACATCCTGTAGAACCTCTGCAGACTTCCTGTAGAAGTTCACGTGAGCAGTTTTTCGAGTTCTGATCATTGTGAAACTCTCTGGAAGGGTGTTAGGGACCCCTTAGGCCCTCTTCTCACCCTCTCGACCTCCTGCAAGTGCCTACTCCATTTCCTTTTTCCAATCAACCTCTGCACAGTCAAAAATCGCTAAAGCACATGCATAATAATTCTACAAAATTACTCAAAAATACAAAAAGATGCTTTTTCCAGATTTTACTTCAGAAGTAGCTTAGTCACATGCATTTTACTTTTCCAAGAGTCGGCGGCATCCATTCCCACCGCTTTCATCTCTTTTCTTGCACCAGTAGGGTTAATCGGTAGAACTAGGGTTTGCTAGGGTTTGCGTTTCTTTTCAGCTTTCAGCTTCTTTCTGCAAGTAGACTAGCCTCCTTTGAGTTAGCTTTCATTCATCATAGTTAAAAGCTTCTTCTAAGAGCTCATAGAAGTTGGCTTAAGCTCCTAGCAGACTTGTGCCAGCTCATCAAGTGACAGCCTGCAGCAAGAGCTAGTACTTGTGCATATAGCACCGTTACTTCCAAGTTTGTTACGAACAACAGGGTTAATAAAAGTAAAGAAGGGAGTCCCAGGAGTTGTAGCATCATTGCTGCAATATTGGAGCCCACCATATTTTTGGTGCCATTGTTGGGGAAGTGTCAGAGTATTTGTGATTGCTGCTTTTCTTCTATTTTCTACTGCAACCTTCTGCTAAGTAGTTTATTTCAACAAGAGTAGAGTAGTTGTTTCGTTTCCATTCTGCAATTTCATTTCTGCAAAAGTAGACTAGACATTTCCTGCTTTCCTAGACTAGAATTTCAATTTCGCAAGCGTAGCTTAGCATTTCATTTCTGCAATTTCATTTCAGCAGCATAGATTAGTCATTTCCTGCTTTCATTTCAATTCTGCAATTTTCATTCCAACAAAGCTTACTTTAGTTAGTTGCAATTTGTTGTTCAATCAATTTCAATTTTGCAGGTACAAGAAGATAAAAACACAAAAATCAACCAAAAATATTTCATTTCATGCCTTGTAGGAACAGAGACAATTCAAGAAAATTCTTACCCAACACCCCCAACACCCCCACCACATCACTGAGTCACCCTTCTCTCTTCTTCGGTGGTAGTGAACCTCGAGAGATACACAAATATCCTCTAACAGAAGAAGAACAAGAAAACATTCCTCCTGAGACCATGGCTGAACACAGGAATAGCATAGGTGATGAGGATAGAATTGAAGGTGCCTTTCCCATCTGAGAGACCAATGGGGACACAAAAATGAAAAACATAAGTCCCTCGGCCTTACCTCACTTCCATGGATTGACCACTGAAGACCCTAATACCTTCCTGTTTGAGTTTGTTGTCCTTTGTCGAACCTATGACTATGCGGAAGACGAGCAAAAGTTGAAACTCTTTCCCTCTACCCTCAAGGATGCAGCACTGCGCTAGTTCATGGGGTTACCTAGAAATAGTATCACAACTTGGGCTCAGATGCAGCAAGCCTTTAACAACAAATATCGGGATTACTGTAGGTCAAAGGAAACAAAGGGAGAAATATTTCAGATGACCATGGGAAGCGATGAATCTTTATAAGATTACGAAGAAAGGTTCCAACTCAGTTATAAAAGGGCCAAGTGCACACTTGACCCCGAATCTCTAAAGCTGGTTCTACTCCGAGGAATCCCTAAAGACCTTCTAGATACCATCCATTTGCTGGTTGGAGGAGACATCTACCAACTACCTTATGATGACATAAAGATTGTGTTTAGAAACCATTCTAGGGCAGCCCGAAAAAGAGGTAGGGGGAATCAACTTTCAGCTAGCACCACCTTCTCCAAACATGAGTTTGCAAATCAGATGGAAGACCTTAAAAGTGAGATGAGACAGACCATTGCCATGCAACTGGATACTTTCTAAATCCAACAAAAGAAAGAGGAAGCTGAGAGGGCTTTGGCCTTCTTTTGTCCTAGATGTATAAGAAAACATCCTCAGAACGAGTGTCCATTCCACTCAATAGAGGTATGTTTCGTTTGTGAGGAAGACCACCCTACAAACCAGTGCCCAAGCTTACCCAGACTTAAAGCTATGTACCAAGGGGCTGAAGGAGCCACTGAACTGCTCTACTTCCTAAACCAAAGGTGGCCACATGGATTCAGACCTTACCAGCAGGGGATGCAAGGGGCATCCCAGACTTATTACAACCCCAACCAATCCACTCACATACCTTCTTGCGGTACCCCTGCTCATCCTTCTTGGTCCGCACCCCCTCCTTGGTCATATCCATCTCAATACCATACCCAACCTGCTGCTCATTCATTTCATTCTCATGTTCAGTCCCAACCTCAGTGGAATGCCCCTCAATAGGGGTGTAGGCCCCAATACAACTCTCCTCCCACCATTTTTCCTCCACCACCTACTAAACCACAACCATTACCTCCTGCTCCTCCGAGACAACCCCAGATGCCTGCCCAACCAAACCTTAACCCCAATAACAAACAAGCCCAGCAAGGTATATACTGGAGAGACAACATGCCCTACTTATGCTGTGGAGATTCAGGAGATCAACCTATGATCTGGGAAGGTCCTCCCAGATAGCCAACCTCCTCCTAAGGAGGATGAGGAAGAGAAACAGGAAAGTGAACCAAATCCATTCCACCGTTTCCTGAGAGACTAACTGGAACCATGCAACCAAACCCGGAAGAGACTGAACTTCTAGGCGAGCTTAAATAGTTATGTGTGAAAATACCACTTCTCCAGGCCATAAAAGATGTACCAATCTACAACAAATTGATTAAAGAGAAGTGTTTCAGGCACCCAGGCAAGCGCAAGAGAGATGCCCCAACTATCAATGTCATAGGACAACTGTCTGACCTAATGTTGGGACAAGTAATCTGTCCAAAATATCTGGACCCTGGGAGTCCTGTAGTTGATGTCCACATCAATGGCACCATAATCCCCCACACCCTGATTGATCTAGGGGCTGCCATTAATGTGATGACCAGGGACACTATGCTCAAACTCAACCTTCAGAGTTCCCTAAGAAAGACCTCGACAGTACTACAGTTAGCAGACCGCTCCACTGTGACCCCTGAAGGGATTGTGGAAGATGTCATGGTCTCCATTGATTCTTGGGAGTACCCTGCGGACTTCTTGGTCCTTCAGCCAAAGGCAAAACTCATGTGATACCCCCTCATTCTGGGAAGGCCTTGGTTAGCTACCGCAGATGCTTAGATCAGTTGTCGAGCTGGGAGCATGACCATCAAGAATGGGCCTATGTCCAAACAGCTCATCCTATATCCTCTAGCCTAACCTCCACTAGAACATGACTTACCTCTCTGGTTGGAGGAGGAGGATGAGGATGAAGTATACTCTGCTCTAGTGTGCACAGTGGAAGCCACCAAGGGAAGTCCTCAAACTGAGGATGACCTTATTGAGAATTTGATTCAGAATCCACCTCCCAGCGTGCTACCATTAGAAGAGTTGGTAAAAGACACCCAAGCCAGTGCTTTAGTGGATCTCTGTGTGGCTGATACGACCTCCCCCCGAGTTAAGAATGTGGAATTTGGCCCTAAAAGAACCTTGAGGATCAACTCATCCATATCCCCCTCTCAGGGGAAGGAGCTGTGTAGCTTATTGAACTACCATTTGGATACTTTTGCTTGGAGCTATAAGGAGATGAAAGGAGTCCACCCTTCGGTCTGTACCCATCACATTTACATTAAAGAGGATTGTAAACCAGTCAGGCAGCCTCAAAGGAGAATGAATCCAACCCTTAAAAACATTGTCAAAGAAGAACTGCAAAAGTTGTTGGATGCAGGATTCATCTACCCCATCTTTGGCAGTGAGTAGGTTTCTCCTCTGGTGCTTGTGCCCAAGAAAAACGGGAAGTGGAGAATTTGTGTCGATTATCAAGAACTTAACAAAGCCACCAAGAAGGACCATTTCCCTTTACCTTTCATAGATCATGTGTTATATGGGCTGGCAGGGAAGAAGTTCTTCTCCTTCCTAGATGGGTTCAACGGGTATAATCAGATCCAAATCAGCCTAGAAGACCAAGATAAGACCACTTTCACTTGTCCATGGGGTACCTTTGCCTACCAGGTCATTCCCTTTGGGTTATGCAACGCTCCTGCCACTTTCCAAAGAGTAGTACTAAGCATATTTGCTGAACTGGTTCATGATTCGGTGGAAATCTATATGGATGACTTTACTCCTTATGGGTCCAACTTCCAAGAAGCATTGATTAACCTGGGAAAAGTTCTAACCAAGTGTATTGAAATGATCCTGTCCCTCAGTTCATAAAATGTGAATTTCTGATGACTGAAGGGACCGTGCTAGGTCATACCATTTCTCAACAAGGATTACAGGTGGATCCCAACAAGATTGCTATCATCCAAAGGGTTCCACCTCCTCAGAAGGTAAGAGATGTTCGGAGTTTTCTAGGCTTAGCGGGATACTATAGAAGATTCACTAAAGATTTCAATAAGCTAGCCTCTCCATTATTTGGTCTTTTGGGGAAGGATGTTGAGTTCATATGGACTGACAACTATCAAGAGGCTCTGGATGCATTGAAAGGTAAGCTGGTAACTGCCCCAATCTTGAGAGGTCCAAACTGGGCCCTGCCTTTCCACATTCACATAGATGTCTCGAACAAATCCATAGGAGCAATCGTAGGACAATTCGAAGAGAAGCTACCATATGCCATATATTTTGGCAGTAAAAACCTATCCAAGGCAGAGTTAAACTATACCGTGACTGAGAAAGAGCTCCTAGTTGTAGTCCATTCCCTAAACAAGTTTAGACACTACATCACTGGTTATCAAACATTCGTACACATTGATCATGCTGCAATTAGATATTTAATGAATAAACCTGATGTAAATGCTCGTATCATTAGATGGTTACTTTTTTGAAGAATCTTTGGCGAAAATCACATAGAAAAACTTTTGTTGACGCGTTTCGAACCAACCAATGTGGTTCATCGTCTGGACAAGTTGAATGAGCAGATCTCACTTTGCACATTAAATAGATAGGGCAAAGTATCCCATGACTCAATTTTAGCCATTACCTTATCGAGAAAATTGAGTCATGGGATACTCTACCCTATCTATTTAATGTGAAAAGTGAGATCTGCTCATTCAACTTGTCCTGACGATGAACCACACTGGTTGGTTTCAAACGCGTCAAAAAAAGTTTTTCTATGTCATTTTCACCGAAGATTCTTCAAAAAATTGATATAGATCACAAAAGTCTCAATTCAATAATGTTTACTTTTATTGCAACAATTTGATTTGACCATTGTTGATAAGCCAGGTAAGGAAAATGTTGTTGCTGATTTTCTGTCTAGACTAGATTTGTCTACAGGTGAAGAAGGGTTGGTGGACGATCAAATGCCAGATGAACGCCTGTTTGCTATTTCAGTACTCTCTCCATGGTTTTTTGATATATCAAATTACTTGGTTTCAGCACAGTTCCCGCCACACCTATCCTCAAAAGAGAAGAGCAAGATCGTGAGGAAAAGTGCCCCATTCACATGGATTGGGGGTAACATGTTTAAACTTGGCCCAGATTAGATTTTGAGGTGTTGTGTCAGGGAGGAGGAAGTTTTTGACATCCTCCTCACCTGTCATGATGGGCCCTGTGGAGGCCACTTTGCAGCAAAAGGAACAACTTTCAAAATTCTATAGGCAGGCTACTATTGACCCACTCTTCATCAAGATGTCAGGAGATACATCAACTGATGTGACCGATGTCAAAGGATGGGAAAGATGACTCCCAGGGATGAAATGCCCCTCCAACCTCAAGTGACTTTCGAGCCATTTAAGAAGTGGGGCATGGACTTTGTGGGTCCTATCAACCCTCGTTCAAACCAAAAGTCTTACATCATTGTGTGCACGGACTACCTGACAAAGTGGGCAGAAACAAAGGCAATCAAGGCAGCAATAGAAGAAAAAGTGGCTAAGTTTTTGAGGGAGAATATCTTCTACAAGTTTGGCTACCCAAGAGAGTTAGTCACAGATCAAGGAAGTCAGTTTACTTCTAACCTAATTGAAGACTTGCTCGCTCATGATAGGATTAAGCACAGAACTTCCACCCCTTATCATCCGCAAGAAAATGGACAGGTGGAAGTCACTAATAGAGCTTTGGAAGAGATTTTGACTAAAGTGGTGAGCAGCAGCAGAAAAGATTGGGCAGATCACTTGGTTGAGGCCACCTGGGCCTACAACACTACTTGGAAAACTATAACAGGTTTCACATCTTATGAGCTGGTCTATGGGAAGAAGGCTTTGTTGTCCATAGAATTTGAATATAACACATTGAAGTTGGCAGCTCAGCTGGACCTAGATCTTAGCCATGCATAACGGGAAAGATTACTTCAGTTGAATGGACTAGATGAACAGAGAATGCAGGGCCTTCTCCACTCAGAGGTGGTCCAACTTCAGAGGAAAATATGGCATGACCGATACCTTAAAGAAAAGCAATTGTAGTCATGAGATTGAGCGTTTTTATATGATTCAAGATACAAGGATTTCAAAGGGAAGCTGAGGACAAGATGGCTGGGACCATATACAGTGGAGAGATGCAACGAAAATGGTTCAGTCCTTATCAGGACCATTGATGAAGAAGCCATCCCCATGGTTGTCAATGGGAATCGATTTGAAAATCTACAGGAAGCCCCTTTCTAAGTAGGTGTTCATTGAAACTCTGGATAAATCAGTATTGGTAATGGAGCAGGCCCCTACCTCCACTCCACCCACACCTTGAATACAAAAAAAAATTAAAAAAATTAAAAAATAAAAAATAAAATAAAATATCCTTGGGTGAAAACCTCTTAGAGGCGCCCAGGGTAGACAGTGAGGGTGAAAACCTCTTGGAGGCACCCCAGCTGTATCAAAAAAAAAGAGAGAGAGAGAGAAAAAAGAAAGAAGAAAAGAGAAAAAGAAAAATAAACCTAATTTCTGTTGAATAATTGCAAGTTGTAGGAAGGACATTGTAGATTAGGAGGATCACATAATACAAAGACAGAGGTTAGTACCAGGCTGCACACATCCCTCACAATCCATTCCTCCATGACCACTACCCTTTCGTAAGATTTGGTCTCATTCGGACTAAGATCTGTGTCTTCTACAGGAAGATCCTGTAGAGCCTGCAAACAAGCCAAAATTGATCTTCGAAGAGGACCCGAAGGTTGGGAATTTGTCCATGAGGCCTGTAAACATCCCTGTTTCCATCCATCGCCATATGTCACCTTTTTCCATCTCCATACACCTCCATTGCACTCATTTTTTTATGTTCCTACACAGTCACACACAGAAATCCTGTTTTCTTCATACTACTAGCAAAAACTTCTTAATGACAAATCAAGCAGTAGTTTTTCACTCACCATACCTGTTACCCTCCGTCTAGATTCCTCATCAGCTGAGACCCTCGTCAGTAGTATAGCCCTACTCATTCTAGCTTGCATTCCAGGAGGAGAAGCAGTGACAGGACATGCTACAGGAATCCTATAGCAGCTGATCCCGCTAAAAGACATACTCCAGAGACAAGGACAGCAAAGTATGGCAGAAGAGACATGCATGGAGCTCTTCTTGAATGTAAGAACATCAACAGCAGTAGAGGCCAAGCATGCAGTATGCATGCAGCAACAGCAAACGAAGGAATGGGTTCCAGAACCTGAAATATGCATAACACGGTCGCAACCATGCAGGTAAGTGCCTAAACTCATTCTTCAATTGCATAAATCATATTTTAAAAGATGCATGACTATGGGAATGGTTCGGATTGGGTGAAATCAGTGGCCAGTCAACTGGCCACCCTCAGCCAGTTACATATCCTCGTGAAATCCAAACGAGCCCCGTTACATTCAAAATTGCCAATTAGATGTGTAGCCAGCACGTGTGGAGTGTCCATTCAGAGAGAAATCATCGGGACTAGTAGTGGTGGAAGTAGATAATGGGAGAGTGGAGGTGATGGTGGTCAGAAACACATAGAAACGGTCCAGTTCGGCCACCTCATCCCCTCACAACGAATCATGCCACAGTTAAAAGACGCTCAATCGAAACATGCACCACCCTTTGTTCATTTTGCACTCACGAAGTTCTCGACTAGAGTACGTATCCACCGCTTCCAAGAACAGTTAACTAGTCATCCTCCACTAGTTTTTTGGCATATTTTCAAAAATCTCCCGCTTATCAGGCTCTATCGGAAGCACAATTCCATTCTACAGGAACTGGGAGCCTTCTACAGGAAGGGTTCTACAGGAAAGTCAGAGAACCGCTCGGTAGAAGGGAAACTTGGAGTTTTCGTTGAATTTTAGACTCCAAACAAGGTAGGCCCAAGAGAAATTCTATGTGCATGATTTGTTTGTGCAAGGTGGTGAATTGAACGACATCAGTTTGAAAAATAAAAGTCTACTTGTGTATTGAACAAACCGTGAAAGATTGCCTGCATATTTCACTGTATTTACCTAAGCTCTTTCTCTACACTCCGAAATCTCCTCATCATTTTTAAAATTCTCCTGTAAGGAAGATACATACTGCAGTAGAGGCCACCTTGTGTGTACGAAAAACTGAATTTACATATCTATCTATGTGCTGAGAAGATAATTTGTGTCCTTATGCTCTGTTCTGCAAAAACCAAATTCTCCTTTCAATAGACAGACAGTCGAATTCTGGGTGACAAAAACAAGGGAGTTATTGCTATCTGGGATTGTAAGGAACACATGAGAAACTCCTTCCTGGGTTCAGAAGACACCAAATTCAGCTATCCTCTATTTCAGTGATTGACTGTTGTTTTCTTGAGCATTTTCTTTTCTGATTAATACATAAGAAGAACACTCAACACCATGCTAGGGGGATTCATAAGGAAAGAGCCCTCAGACACCAGCAAGTTGTACGAGCACCCTGAGGTGGTGGACCTTTTCACCCGAGCAAATTGGATATCCTTCTTTGACAAAATTCAGGGTCATGATGAGGAGATAACCGAAGAGTTTTTAATATCCCTGAGACCACATTCAAAGACACATGCCACAGTTAGTTTTAGGGGTTTGACCCTAGAACTCACCCCTGAGCTCATCAGTAGAATTACTGGTCTACCATTGGGGCTCCCTTGGAGCAAGGAAGAGAGATCATTGGGCCAGATTGCTAAGAAAACATTTTTTCTGCCCGAGGAGCATCCTGTAGAGGACAAAAATGGAGTTAGAAGGACAAGCCTACCCCCTCTCTGGAGTGAAGTTAGTTATCAAATTATGAAGTACATCACATGTGAAGGGAGGTTTAGCATCATCTATGGATACCATTTCAGGTTGTTATGTGAATTAAGGCATGGGATTGACTTGCCTCCAACCAAGAAACTAAGCATCCCATATTTCCTTCTTCAATCCCTAATTGAATGTGGTACAAAGCTAAATGAAGGGATCCCAGACCAGTTGGCCCACCATGGGCTCATAAAACTATTGTTGGAAGATTCTTTACAGACCTACATTGTCCCCATATCTTGGGAAATCTTTAGAAACATGTCCAGAAATGATAGCATTAGAACTTTGGCTAAAAACATCACTCCATCCAGCAGTGAGGAGGGGGAGCAAACTGAGGAAATGGAGAAAAACAACGATGAGGGCACACAGGGCATCCAAGCAGAAGGCAGAATAGAGGAAGCACAAGAAGAACAAAAAGAAATTAGCAAGATTGCTGAGCCTAAAATAGAGGAAGAAACAACAGCAAAAACAACAAGGGAAAAGAGGATACAGAGTAGAAAGGAAAAGGCTGAAAAGGCCCAAATGAAGGCTGCCACAGCTAAGGCAGGCACCTAGAAAGAGAAGGAAAAGGCACACCCTGAGATATCAGTCACACAAATAGAAACAGTGGACACAGAGATTTCTATAGGAAGTGAAGAAAAAGACCAGCAGGAAGAGAAATCCCCGGAAACGTTGGCAAGGGAGGTAGCAGCTGTGCTTGCTGCATTAAGCACACCTGCAAAACAAAAAGGAAAGAGAAAGAGGCAAACCTCCATGTACTTTAAAGCTAGGAGGAGCACACAGATCAAAGTGGGCAAACCCTAGCCACAATCAAAGGAACCAATTGTCATTAAGGACACAACCACTAAACCAAAAGAAGAGTCTCCTTCAAAGATATCTATCACCTATGAAAGAGGAAGCCCAAAAACCTCCACCTGGAGAGAAAGAATTAGGATGATGGACTCAAAACAACTCTACATGAAGCTGAAATGTCTCTACAGGAAACTCTGGCGAAGTTAAAAGAAACCAAGAAATTGGATGAGAAGGCAGCCAAACAACCACAGGGAGAAGAAAAGACTGAAGAAATACTGGAGCCAAGCCCTTGACCTAGCTTGGGCTCATTTTACAACCTGTTAGAAGGTGGGAAGATCATCCCACAGAAGTTTGCTATACCATTCTTCTTTGCATTGGAACAAGAGCGGGTTAGGACTCACATTTCGATGAGGATTTTCAAATCCAAGGGTGTTCCGGACATAGGCCACCTGGAGGAACAACTAAAGGAATCAAGGAAAGAATTGGCCATGGTGAGGCACATGGAAAGCAGTCAGAGAGCCAAACTACAGGAAGAGAATGAGCTTGATCCAGGTAGATGTTGGTGGCCACCCACCTATCCCATTTGGACCCCCACAACTGTCTCTTTCATTTTTTCAGTTTCCTTAATTGTAGCACAGTTTACTATTTTTGGCAGTTTTTCGGGTCCTAAACTTTCGAAGCCGTTTTGAGGCCCTAAACGACTTTTTTTGGGAAATCTATCGTTAGTAATTTTTTTGTCAAAAAATCATCTTTTCTGTCGTAGTCCTCAGAGAGATCTTTCCAACGGGCTATCATGCGCGTCAAACGGAGATAATACGACCAATTCGCGACCTCGGGAAGTTGGCTGTCCAACTCACCCCAAAATGGGGCCCACAATTTGGCGTTTCATCTTCTAGGGTTAGGTTTTGGGATGTGAAGGGTTTTCCATTGTTTCTCAATAATAAATAGGCCTTCGAGCCTCATTGTAACACAGTTCAGAGGCATGTAGCCGCCACATCTCTTCTCAGAGATAAGCTACCATCGCCCTAGCTAGTTTATTTCCATTTCTGTTTGTAAGCATATTTCAGTATTTTACAGTAATGAAATGAAGTATTATTTCCACTACATATCTGTCTTTATGGTTATCTCTGTATTTTATTGCGTTCCTGTTTAAATCTGGATCAGTGGTATCAGAGCGGTCTGCTTTTTCTCTGTTTTTCTTTGCATGTCCCCAATGAGGTCGGGATATAAGGAGTTAGGGCTTGAACTGGTCGAACCTTTGAAAGATGACCCTCATAAATCTCGACGACCTCCCATGGCGGATGAGAAGAAAGATGAGGGGTCAGGAGATCCTATCAAAATCTTGCTCGAAGAAGCCTCGAGTGACAAAGGAACGCAATGATGGACATCTTTGCCCAGATCCTTCAACGGCTACCCAGAGGCAACGCATCGGCTTCCAACAGCTACTCTGGAAATGCCACACCCCTTAAGGTACAAATTAATTTTGAAATCCCCATCTTCGAGGGTCAAATAGACGCAGATGCCATAGATAAACGGTTAAATCTGCTAGATGGGTATTTTTCTGTTCATGAATTTTCAAATTGGGAAAAGATCGTTTTCGCTCTTCTCAAAGCAGCCCCCCACGTCAAGGACTGGTGGGAAACCTATTGCGAGCAGAAGGATGAAAGTACAGGCTCACTATTTTCAGCCGCACCCACTTGGAATGACTTCCGGGATGCCATCAAGGAGCAGTACTACCCTGTCAAAAGCTATGAAGACAAATACATCAAATGGACCACACTGCGGCATGGACGAGACCAAGATGTGTCGGAGTTCACAAACATTTTTCATACCCTTCGCACACAATTGGGTATCAAAGATTCTGAGCTGCATCTGGTACTCAAATACCACGGCTGCCTACACATCAATCGACAAAACATATCGATACGTTGTCAAAATCAAGCAAAAGTTCAAACAGAAGAAGCGAGACTTTGGATCTGCAAATCCGAAGCCTAAAGAACAAAGCCAAGGCAGGGCGACCCAAGACAACCCCTCGAAGCCGCAAGAAAAGAACACCACCACGAAGCCGAAGAAGGACACAGGAAAGTGGTGTGAGTTCCACAAGAGTCCCACTCATAACACAAGTGAGTGTCGGACCAAGCAGTCGCTAGTGGCCGAGTTGAAGGCTTCCGAATCAGATGCATGTTCCGACCCTGAGCCAGAACCTGACAAGGGGAATGCCAAAGGGAAGTAGATCATTGACGCGGAGCCCAGTGCCACTGTTGCCACCGCCAAGATCCAGAAAAATGAGCCCGAAGATCCAGAGGAGGGGGAACGTCTTTTCCACTCACAGATGTGCGTGAAGGGTTTGCCGCTGCAATTCATTGTCAACAGTGGTAGCCAAAAGAACCTCATCTCAGCAGAGGTCATGAAGCGGTTGGGCCTACCAACTACACCACACCCATAGCCGTACAGTATTGGGTGGCTTCATGAAGGACGAGATCTCATAGTTCACCAGCAGTGCTGCCTTCCCTATAGCATCAAGCCCTTCACAGACGAGGTATTGTGTGATGTTACACCTCTGGATGTTTGTGATGTACTATTAGGCCAGCCATACTTGTGGAGGCGACATGCCGTGTATGAGTCAAGGCCTCGCGCTGTCATTATTTCTTTGGATAATTCATTATACAGGATACCGAAGGTAGCCCCACCTATCGCCACCTCTTTGATCACTGCTAAGAAAGGCAGCAAGCTCATCTCACAGACTAGGAAATTTATTTTCTGTCTGGTTCGCTCCCAAAGTAAGGGGAAGATCATTTCTACATCCATGACCCCCGCAAAGGGTTCCTCCACGCAGCAGCAGCAACAGAGGGATACAGTCATGAAAGAACACAGGAACAACTTCTCCTTACCCAGAGGAATACCACACAAGTTTCAGGTGGGCGACAAAGTTTGGTTACATTTGCAGAGGGAATGCCTTACCAGAACCCATCAAAAACTCAGACCACTTCGACATGGTCCTTACACTAGTGACAAGGCTACGGGCAACAATGCTTTGAAGCACAGCATTCCTCCATTCCTTCACTTGCACCGAGTGTTCAATGTGGACTGTCACCGACCATGCTCCCCACCATTTCTGGAAACATCAGAGATTGCAGAACAGCTCACCAGAGACTCAGCTCAGCAGAAGCTTCCTCATCTCAGGGAGGAACTCAACGCAATGGGGACCATTGCTTCCTAAGGGGGGAGGAATGATCCAGGTGGATGTTGGTGGCCACCCACTTATCCCATTTGGACCCCCACAACTATCTCTTTCAGTTTTTCAGTTTCCTTAATTATAGCAGAGTTTACTATTTTTGGCAGTTTTTCGGGTCCTAAACTTCCGGAGCCGTTTTGAGGCCTTAAACGACGTTTTTTGGGAAATCTACCGCCAACAATTTTTTTGTCAAAAAATCATCTTTTATGTCATATTCCTTGGAGACATCTTTCCAACGGGGTATCATGTGCGTCAAACGGAGATAATACGACCAATTCGCGACCCCGGGAAGTTGGTTGTCCAACTCACCCCAAAATTGGGCCCACAATTTGGCGTTTCATCTTCTATGGTTAGGTTTTGGGAAGTGAAGGGTTTTCCATTGTTTCTCAATAATAAATAGGCCTTCGAGCCTCATTGAAACACAGTTCAGAACAGTTTAGAGGCATGTAGCCGCCACATCTCTTCTCAGAGATAAGCTACCATCGCCCTAGCTGGTTTATTTCCATTTATGTTTGTAAGCATATTTCAGTATTTTACAGTAATGAAATGAAGTATTATTTCCGCTGCATATCTGTCTTTATGGTTATCTCTGTATTTTATTGCATTCCTGTTTAAATCCGGATCAGAGCTCTAAGGAAGCAGTTGCAGCTACAGGAAGGTCATAAGGAAGATAGGCTGTCCTTTGTGGGAGAGTAGCAGCAGCAAGAAGGACCTACAGTAGACAGAGAAACAACCGAGGAACAACAGAGAGAAGAAAAGATGCCAACTGATGTTGAGATGATAACAAAACTACTACAGGAAAAGGAGTCACAGGCAGCAGAAGAAATACAGGCTTTGAAAAAACAGGTGCAAGAGAAAGAAGCCCAAATGGCCTGCATGGCCAGCTGGGCAGTAGAAGCCTTACAATGTAGGCAACCTGCAAAGTCATATGCATTATATCTTAAGGATCAATGGTTGCAATTTCAAATTAACACACTGGCCCAAAGGGGCACCATTACATTCTGGAACTACAATCAGCTCATACATTTGTGTGATAGTAGCTCAGCTGAGGATAAGGCCAAGTTAGTAGAATTCTATTTACACAACTTGGCACTTCCAAACATGAACCTATGGGACCCCAATGCAGCATTGGGGGATGTGCAACTAATGGCCATGGCCTCTTGGTTAAATCATGAGGAAAAGAGGGCAGCAAAAATTTGGGAAGTTATGGACAGGGAGCTGAGTGAGCCACTCATGATCAGAGTAGAACCAAAAGATCCCTCAGCTTTAGTGTATGCCCATCAGCACCTGGCCAACAACCCTCAGGTTCTCCCAAACTACATTGAAAGACAAGCTTAGGCCATTGCTCACTTTGAGGACATGTAGATACTGTTGGGTGATAACTACATCCATGCTTGCACCAGGAGATGGAACACATTGTCCCACAGTCTGAAAATAAGGGAATACCACTCCCCAATAAGGATGCAGGAGGCTTTGGCTAGAGTACCCCTCTACAAATAGTCAATGCAAAATATAAATGCTAGCTGGATTGGCCTAAAGTTCAGTCCTCCATTGCTTTTGGGACTGTTGGAAGGGGTCAAAGAAGAAGAAGAACACAGGCAGTGGGAGGAGGTAGAGAGAAAAGCAGGGTTTCATGACCAAGAAGAGGACATCACCTCGGAAGCCTGGGATGTCAGAGAGGCAATCAAAGCAATCAAAGATGATGAGCTGGATTAGTTGCTCAGAGGATGAGCAACACATTCAGCAGGGGGTGATGATGAGCCCCAAAAATGGGTAACTTATTGGGCTCATTTTGCCTATTATTCTCAATTAATCCACCATTCTTCATATTTTTATGCATGCTTTTGAATATATTTATGTTAATTGAATGAATGAGAATAGTCACTTGACCACAAAGTCTAATACATGCTTATTGCAGATTTTTGGACATATTTTGGACCAAGGTCAAGCATTTATGAGCAAGTTGACAGCCAAATACGAAGGAACAAGGCTGAGGATTCGTAGGAAGGGTGTCTCCAGCACTAAATGACCCCTTCCTCGAGTTCTTCACCATTAGCTCAGAGTTCAACAGCCCACCAAAGATGATTTCAAGGGGCAGCCGAGCAGATTTTGTGAAGTGGCTGATTAACTGCAGTTTTGAGCAGCCAAGCTCCTAAAGTTAAGGAGGGTTGTTGGGAGTCCCCGTGGTGCATAAGTAGGAAGGCTTCAAGCCTTAGTAGTTTAGCCATTGAACAATTGTTTTTCACACTTTGGTGCAGCTCTGCATTTCAGCTCATCTTCGAGCTTTTGCTGTAAACAGTTTTGTGACATGATTATTTTTTGAGTAATGGAGATAAATTTCACTTTGTACCATCTCTGAGCTTTCTTAGGAGGATGTAGCTCTTGGGGTTGGGCCCAACCCAAGTTCCAATACCTCCTTTGTGTACTTTTATGTGTCTTTACTGCATTTTTAGAATAAATTTTGTTATTTAGGTTAAGATCTTGCTTTGCTACTTAGGTTGTTTTCGATGGTTAAAATAGCTTTTCATACTTCAGGTTGATTTGAAAGTTTGGTAAAGTAAAATATCTGTAAAATGGCCATCAAGCAATCCTTGATCCCATCTCTCCCTCCTTGGGATCATGAGCTGAGACCAAGGCATACTTGCTACCACAAAAACACTGTTTTTGCCTTTCCATGCAATTGCTAGTGTTAGATTTTTAGTTGGAAAAGTTGATACCAATTGTACTTGCATGTTTAAGATCTGTTCTTGCTTAGTTTCCATAGTTATCTTGCATGATTTCCTATCTATAAACTTTTGTTCATCATGTTTCTGGTTTTTAGGTCATATTAGGTCAAAATAGCTAGATCTCTGGTTTTCCTAGTCTTTGTTCGATCAGTTTTGGAAAATAGTGTGCAGAGCACTTGTAATACATCCCTGCCTATCCTTCCTCCATCATACAACCTACTCCAACCCCTAATACAAGATTCCTTCCCTTCATTTGCCACACTTTTCCGATTTGCCCTAATTTCTACATTCTTGTGCAGCATTGCTCCCTCCATCCTTGAACAAATCCAACCACCTTAATCATTCCTTAGCTTCATTCACCAGGTCCTAGACCTCTTCACATCCTCATCCAACCTCTATTTCCACTTTCCCACTGTTTTTTTCACCATCAACCCTCCAAAATCCTCTTTCGGCTCTTCCTGTAGAACATCCTGTAGAACCCCTGCAGACTTCCTGTAGAAGTTCACGTGAGCAGTTTTTCGAGATCTGATCACTATGAAACTCTTTGGAAGGGTGTTAGGGACCCTTTAGGCCCTCTTCTCACCTTCCCAACCTCCTGCAAGTGCCTAGTCCATTTCCTTTCACCAATTAAACTCTGCACAGTCAAAAATCGCTAAAGCACATGCATAATAATTTTGCAAAATTACTCAAAAATACAAAAATATGCTTTTTCCATATTTTACTTCAGAAGTAGCTTAGTCACATGCATTTTACCTTTCCAAGAGTTGATGGCATCCATTCCCACCGCTTTCATCTCTTTTCTTGCACCAGTAGGGTTAGTCGGTAAAACTAGGATTTGCTAGGGTTTACGTTTCTTTTCAGCTTTCAGCTTCTTTCTACAAGTAGACTAGCCTCCTTTGAGTTAGCTTTCATCCATCACAGTTAAAAGCTTCTTCTAAGAGCTCATAGAAGTTGACTTAAGCTCCTAGCGGACTTGTGCCAGCTGATCTAGTGACAGCCTGCGGCAAGAGCTAGTACTTGTGCATACAGCGCTGTCGCTTCCAAGTTTGTTATGAACAACCGGGTTGACAAAAGTAAAGAAGGGAGTCCTAGGAGTTGCAACATCATTGCTGCAATACTGGAACCCACCAATTATAGAATCTGTCGATGACCACGAAAACACAGTTGTTGCCATGCTTAATAGAAGGAAGGCTAGACATGTAATCCATTGATATGGATTCCCAAGGTCGACTAGGAGTAGGAAGAGGAGTATATAGGCCTTGCTTCCTTATGGTCAGCTTGGCAATAGTGCAGGAAGTGTAGGATCTGATGTACTTCTCAACGTCTTGTCGAAGGTTCATCTAATAAAAATAATCATGCAGTATAACCATTGTTTTCTCTATCCCAAAATGTCTAGCGACCTGACTGTAATGCGCCTCCCAAATCATCTTGACATGCTCACTTAAAGGAACACATATGTGTCCTAGGTGGCATAAAAGTGCATCCTAGAGGTGAAAATTTGGAACTTTCTTACCTTCCAGGAGTGTATGGTATATGCTACCGAATTCTGGATTGCTCTTGTAAAGATGAGGCCACCCTGTAGTGTCCTGCCCAGAAGAGTTGAGCACAGTGATTGGTGCCATGACCGGTGGTCGGTTGAGGTAGTCTGCAACATTGTTGGTTCTTCCCTTCTTATACTCAATTTTCAAATGGAATTGTTCCACGTATGTGGACCATTTCTGATGGTGGCTGTTCTGCAACTTCCCTTATGTTTGTATGAACTATAGGGGTCGGTAGTCTGTATGAAGAGCAGAGGTGATACTTCAATGCAACAAATGCCCTTTTTTGGGATTCAGGCCAAACTAACTTTTCTATCGCTCCTCCCTTGGTTACTTGACTTAAAGGCCAAGTGATATGAGAGAACCCCAACATGAACCTGCGATAGAAATTGGCAAGGCCTAGAAAGTTGCGGAGCTCTGGTAGAGTGGTTGGGCCTGGCCAATCCCAAATGACTTGTGTCTTGTTCAGGTCCACATTCACAACCTAATCATCAATGATGTACCCAAGATATTGAAATTGGGTCATGCCAAAAGTGCATTTCTCCAAATTGGCACACATCTTATGTTGTCACTGGGTTTCAAGGACCTGTTGAATATGGTGGAGGTGCTCTTCCCAACTTTAGCTGTAGATCAAGATGTCATGTAAATACACCACCATGAATGCATTGGTGAAGGGTCGCAATATTATGTCCATCAATCTCATGAAGGTTGTTGGGCCATTCATCAACCCAAAAGGCATGACCAACCATTTGAAAAGGCCCTCCTTATATTTGAAGGTCATCTTCCACATTTGATAGAGACTTGGTGATAACTAGGCTTCAATTCAATCTTGCTAAAATATTTGTCCCTGCTGAGCTAGACCAAAAGGTCATCAATCCATGGAATTGGGTACCTATTCTAGAAAGTGATCTCTTTCAACACCTGATAGTCAATACAGAGTCTCCGGGCCCCATCTCTCTTTTGTACCAATATAATCGGGCCCTCATAGAGTGATGAGCATGCCCTGATGTGCCCTTTCTGCAATAGCTCCTGAATCTGCCTCTTGATATCATCGTTCAACAGAACAAAGCGTCGATAGATCAATCCATTGGGTAGTGGCATGCCTGGAATCAAATCGATGGAGTTCTTGACATGATAGTGAAAATTTACCCCTGTAGGTGAGGAAAAAATGTCCCTGTACTCCTCCACGACCTTGCCCATCTATTGTTGTTGTGTTGAGGAACCCTGTTTGGAAGTGGTGGCCACAACCTTCTTCTTTCGTTGAGGGCAAATCATAAGGAAAACAAATTTCCTATTCTAGGAAATTATCTTACTGCATTTCTTTGTAGTGATCAAAGAGATGGCGTTCGGTGGGGCTACCTCCAGTATCCTGTACAACTTATCACCAAAAGTAATAATCACGGAGCGAGGTCTAGACTCATATACAACATGCCACTTCCACAAGTATGGTTTTCCTAATAATACATCATAAAATTCAAGAGGAGCAACATTGCACAGTACCTTATCTATGAAGGGCTTGATGTTGGAAATAATACTGAGAGGGGGTGGGGGGTGAATCAGTATTAGCAAGTCAATAATATTTCATTTCCATATTCTGATTCATATATGCTACTTCAGTTAATGAAACTTGTGTGTATATGCAATTTTATATAAGGCAACTAGCGTATACCCTGTAAACTTATAATTTAGTTAATTTTTCATATGTTGATCTTTAATCTGTGCATTAGAACCATATAAACAATAAGCAGGAGTAGTAAAAACAAAACAGACAGTCACACACATGAACACAAGATATAAGGTGGAAACCCAATGTGGGTGAAAACCACCTGTTGCAATCGTCTCTGTCTTTCTTTTAATAAGAAATTTCTTTTTACAATATTTTGTACTGGTGCAGTATTATACCAATGCGCAGGCTTCTATCTACAGAAGGCTACAACCTTCTCTCATTCTCCAACTTCTCTTGGAAGGGAGCTACAATCCCCTAGCTCTTGTACTAGCTGATGTACTAGCTCTTGTTTTGATAATAAGAATGAGTTTTGTTTTGAGCCAGCACTGAGTTAAATCAGAGGGCTGAAGCTCTTGGGTTAGGGCCCAACCCGAGCAGCAAAAGCTCCTCTTTATTGTACATGTATGCTAGCATAGATTCCTGGTTTTCTGTTCATTTGCTTAAGTAGCTGCATTTACATTACAGCAGTATAGCGTAGATGATTCATGGTTTTTCTGTTCATTTTCTTAAGTAGCTACATTTTCATTACAATAGTATACCATAGAGTTATGGCTTTTCTGTTCATTTTCTTAAGTAGCTGCATTTCCATTACGGTAGTGTAGAGTAGATCGGTTGTGCTTGAGTTTACTTCCATTGGTGCCTTCTTTCAATTAGCGGATTAGCTAGGAGAAAAGGAGTTTACTTCCATTGGTGCCTTCTTTCAATTAGTAGCTTAGCTAGGAGAAAAATATCACTCTGTCCACCCTCACCCTCACTAGTTTTTTTTGTCGTTTTCATCGAAACCTCTTTCAGCACGTTCTTTATGCATAATTTCCTTACCGTTCGATCCACAAAAAACCTAACCAATCACCATCCTATTCATTAGTTTACCCAACGACCATCACGCGTGAAGTCTTCCACCTACTTTATGTGCTCCAATCTCCACCGTCGATCTGTCTCTTGATCCAACGGCTATCACGTAACTCGCTTGCCAACTAGCTTGGCCAATATCCGCCATTGATCTACCTCACCTGATTTGATGGCTATCCCACAATCTCATGTGGATTATTGCATGGTTGTTATCTACCCGAGAGCATGTGAGAAAAGTGGTTTTCTCATGCTACGTGTCACCCAGTTAGGCTAATCGCATGAGATTTCAAAATACAACTTATAGCTTTGAGGGCGCGCGCGAAATTGATTACCACCTCTGAAAACCCGCTCCATCATTTCCGCACATTTCTTTCATGATAAGATCTTTTCCATCCATTATCCATTAATCTTGTCCGTCCATTCATTAACTTAGTTCCCCGCAATAAGATCTTCATCGTTGATCTGTTGATTAATCCTGTTCGTCCATCCATTCACTTAGTTCCCCACGATAAGATCTCTGTCGTTGATCTTGTCTGTTAACCCTATTCGTTCACCTATTCACTAAATCACCCACGATAAGATCTCCATCGTCCATCTTTTGTTCATTGATCGATCCAATGGTCCCTATGCACTACTATGCCCTTACATCCTCCTTTCACCAATTTCGATCTCCGACTGCTCTTCCACTTGAAAACAGATTTAGTTTAGTTTCTTTTCTTACACCTTAGTATATTTTGATGATCTTTGCTTTTGTAACTTAGATAGCAGCATTAGGTTTGCAATTGATTTAGCAATTCTACTTAGCATAGATTTTTAATTGGTTAATTAGGTTATGGTGTGAGTTAGCATTATAAGTTGTTTTCTTCAATACTGCAGCGGAATAACTCTCCCTTAGAATAGATTTTCTCTTCTTCCATTAAATAATCAAGCTTCTTCTAACCCCATAGAAGTTTGGCTTGGAACCCTTGGGGTCTCTTGCCAAATGAATAGTGACAACAGGCAGGACATTCACTTTTACTTGTGCATATAGCACTGTCACCTCCAAGTTTGTACGAACCCCAAGTTGATAAGTAAAGTTGGTAGCCCTGGGAGTTGCAGGATTCTTGTTGGAATACTTAGGCTCATCACTTTTTGGTGTCGTTGCCGGGGAGGTGTCAAAGTAGAATGTGATTATTGCTTTCTTCTATTATGTAGTCTTCAATTTTCTTCCATTAGTTTATCTCTGCAATAGTAATATAGTAGCTTCCTTTCTTTCATTTTTCATTATCTGCTTTCCTTTCCATTCTGCAAGTAGAATTTCAATTCAACAAATAGTCTTTTTGTTAGTGGTTTTCATTCAATCAGAAATTTCATTTCTGCAAATAGAATTTCAATTCAGCAAGTAGTCTTTTATGTCAGTAGTTTTCATTCAATCAGCAATTTCATTTCTGCAAAGTACTTTCTAGCTTTAACAAAATCTTACAAAAACCAACCCAAAAACATTTCCTTTCATGCCTTGTAGAAATAGGGACAATTTAGGGAAATTCTTGTCAAATACCCCCACTGCATCCAACAATAAACCTTCTCTCTTCTTCGGTGACTGTAAACTGGAAGAACCTTTAGGTAAGCAACCTTACATATTTGAAGAACCTAAAGGGGAAGAAGAAGAGGAAGAACCCATTCCTACTGAACCAATAGCTGAAAATTGTAATGACAGAGGAAATAGAGAGAGAATTGAGGGTTCCTTCCCCATCAGGGAGACCAATGGAGACACTAAGATGAAGAATATAAGCCCCTCTACTCTACCTCATTTCCATGGCCTGACCACAGAGGACCCTAACACTTTCCTATTTGAGTTTGTTGTTATATTTCGAACCTATGAGTATACAGATGATGAGAAAAAGTTAAAACCGTTTCCATCTACCCTCAAGGATGGAGCATTGCACTGGTTCATGGGTTTACCTGGAGATAGCATCACAACTTGGGCTCATATGCAACAGGATTTTAATGACAAATATAGGGGCTACTGTAGGTCAAAGGATACTAAATAATAGATTTTCGAGATGAATCCTTAGAAGACTATGAAGAAAGATTCCAACTCAGTTACAAAAGGGCCAGGTGCACACTTGACCCTGAGTCACTAAAGCTAGTCCTACTTAGAGGAGTAAGGGAAGATCTTCTGGATACCTTGCACATGTTAGCAGGAGGAGAAATCTACCAATTACCCTATGAAGATATCAATATTGTCTTTAGAAACCATTCTAGGGAAGCCAGGAAAAAGGGTAGGGGTAGTCAACCTATGGCCAGTACATCATCCTCCAACTCATCCATCAAGGGTGAAATTGGAAATATGCTGGAAGATTTCAAAAGTGATATGTTGCAAACCCTTGCATTGAAATTGGACAACATGAACATCAAAAGGAAGCAAGAGGAAGCAGAGAGAACCTTGGCCATCTTTTGTCATAGATGCATGAGGAGGCATCCTAGGAACGAATGTCCATTGAACTGTATTAATATTTTCTCAGTCTGTGAAGAAAACAACTACACAGACAAGTGCCCTTCTTTACTTAGACTCAAAGTTGTATATCAAGGAGCTGAAGGGGTCACTGAGCAGCTTTTATACATCAACCAAAGGAGACCTCCTGGGCCTAGACCATACCAGCAGGGTATGCAAGGGCCATACCATGCATATTACAACCCCAACCAAACCACTGCTATACGTTATTAGGGACCCCCTACTCATCCTTCCTGGTCTACACCCCCTCCTTAGTCCTATTTATCTCAGTATCATTTCCAGCCAGCTAGCCATTCATTTCAACCTTATGTTCAACCACAACATCACTAGAATACCCCACTCCAGGGGTGGAGGCCCTAATTCAACAATGTTCCAGCCCTATTGCCTCCACCACCTACCCAACCACAACTCCTGCACTCTGCTCCACCCAAACAACCCCAGATTCCTGCCTAGCCAAATCCAAACCCAAACAATAGGTAGACTCAACAAGTATACAGTGGAGAGACATCATACCCAACTTATGCTGTAGAAATTCAGGAGATCAACCTAAGATCTAGGAGAATTCTCGCTGATAACCAACCTCCCTCTCCACATAGGGAGGTTGAGGAAGAAAGAGAGGAAAGCAAACTTAAAGTAAATCCACCCTTTCCTGAGAGATTAGCCCAACCACTCCAGCCTACCCCAGAGGAAACTAAACTTCTGGGAGAATTGAAAAATCTATGTGTAAAGATCCCCCTTCTCCAGGAAATAAAATATGTCCCCATTTACAATAAGTTGATTAAGAATAAATTCTTCAAGCATCCAAGAAGAAGAAAAAGGGATGCCCCTACCATTAATGTCATTGGGCAGTTGTCTGACTTAATGCTGGGGTAGGTAATATGTCCAAAATATTTGGACCCTAAAAGCCTTATAGTAGATGTTCACATCAATTGCACCATTGTCCTGCACACTTTTATTGATCTTTGGGCTGCCATTAATTTGATGACCAAGGACACCATGCTCAAGCTCAACCTCCAAGGGTCATTGAGGAAGGCCACAAAAATTCTGCAACTTGCAGACCGTTCCACAGTCACCCCTGAGGGAATTGTGGAGGATGTGATGGTCTCCATTGATTCCTAGGAGTACCCTGCAGATTTTCTAGTTTTCCAGCCTAAGGCTAAGCTTATTGGTTACCCTCTCATCCTTGGGATGCCATGGTTGGCCACAGCTGATGCTTACATTAGCTGCAGAGCTGGGAATATAACCATCAAGAATGGGCATATGTCGAAACAGTTAGTCCTATACCCTCCTGCTCAACCTACCTTAAAGCATGATTTACCTATATGGTTGGAGGAGGAGGAGGAAGATGAGGTTTATTCTACCTAACTTTATGCTTTGGAAGCAACCATAGGAGGAGGACAACAAGATGAGGATGACTTAATTGAACACTTGCTCCAAAGTCCAACTCCTAGTTCATTACAATTAGAAGAAGAAGTAAGGGAAACCTAGAACAATCATCCAATTGACTTATGCTTGACCAATTCCAACCCACTCCATGTCAAAACCATAGAATTTGGCCCAGAGAAAACTTTGAAAATTAATCCATCTTTGTCTGCTCCTGAAGAGGAAGAGTTATGCAACAGTTGAGAGAAAACCTAGAATCCTTTGCTTGGAGTTACAAGGACGTGAAGGGAGTACACCCCTCAGTGTGTAATCACCACATATGCATCAAAGAAGGTTCCAAGCCAGTCAGGAAACCACAAAGGAGGATGAATCCAGCTCTTAAAGACATAGTCAAAGAAGAACTGCAAAAACTACTAGATGCAAGATTCATTTACCCTATCTCAAATAGTGAGTGGGTCTCTCCTTTAGTGTTAGTTCCAAAGAAAAATGGTAAGTGAAGGATTTGTGTCGATTACAGGGAGTTGAACAAAGCCACAAAGAGGGATCATTTTCCCTTACCCTTCATTGACCAAGTGTTAGATGGTCTAGCAGGGAAGCAGTTTTTTTTCATTCCTAGATGGATTCAGTGGGTACAACCAAATCCAAATCTACCTAGAAGACTAGTATAATACCACATTCACCTATCTTTAGGGTACTTTCGCCTATAGGGTCCTTCCTTTTGTCTTATGCAATGCTCCTGCCACTTTCCAGAGAGCAGTCTTGAGTATTTTTGCTAAATTAATACATGATGCAGTGGAAATCTATATGGATGACTTTACACCTTATGGTTGTGATTTTCAAGAAGCCCTGACTAACCTAGGTAAAGTATTGCACAAATGCATTTAAATGAATCTGTCTCTCAGTCCAAAAAAATGTGAATTCTTAATGATTGAAGGGACTATGCTAGGTCATTCAATATCTCAGCAAGGACTGCAGGTGGACCCAAACAAAATAGCGATCATCCAAAGGGTCCCACCTCCACAAAAGTAGAAAGATGTCAGGAGTTTCTTAGGGTTAGCTAGATACTACCAAAGGTTCATAAAGGACTTCAGCAAGTTAGCCTCTCCTTTTTTTCGGTTGTTGGCCAAAGATTCTGAGTTTATATGGTCAAAGAGTTGTCAAGAGGCCTTAGAGAGGGTAAGTAAACCACTGCACCAATTCTTCGAGGCCCAAACTGGGCCCTCCCTTTTCATATCCATGCTGATGCCTCACACAAATCCATAGGAGCAGGCTTAGGTTAGGAAGAGGAGAAATTTCCCTATGCCATCTATTTTACTAGAAAGAACCTGTCAAAGGCTGAGCTAAATTATACTGTGACTGAAAAGGAACTCCTGGCTGTTGTGCATTCATTAAACAAATTTAGGCATTACATTACAGACTATCAAACATTTGTGCATACTAATCATGCTGCAATCAAATATTTAATGAACAAACTAGATGTGAATGCTAGAATTATATGATGGCTTCTTTTATTACAACAGTTTGATCAAACTATTGTTGATAAGTCTGGTAAGGAAAATGTTGTTGCAGACTTTCTATCTAGGATGAATCTGCTTGCAGGTGAAGAAGGAATGGTGGATGACCATTTACCAGACGAGAATTTGTTTTCTATTTCAGTTCTCTCCGCATGGTTTGCTAATATAACAAACTATTTGGTATCATCACAGTTCCCACCAAACATGCCCTCCAAGGAAAAGAGAAAGATAGTGAGGAAAAGCCCCCCCTTCACCTGGATTGGGGACAATCTTTTCAAACTTGGCCCAGATCAATCTTGAGAAGGTGTGTAAGGGAAGAGGAAGTTTTTGACATCCTTATGACCTGTCATGATGGGCCTTGTGGAGGTCACTTTGCAGCAAAGAGGATAGCATTCAAAGTGTTAAAAGCAAGCTATTATTGGCCTACTCTTCATCAGGATGTGAAAAATAACATTATTCAGTGTGATCGGTGCCAGAGGATGGGAAAGCCTACTCCAAGAGATGAAATTCCCCGATAACCTCAAGTGACTTTCGAGCCATTTGACAAGTGGGGCATGGACTTCATTGGGCCTATCAACCCTCCTTCAAAGACAAAGTAGTACATTATTGTGTGCACTGATTATTTGACTAAGTGGGCTGAAACCAAGGCAATTAAGGCAACAATAGAAGAGAAAGTGGTTGAGTTCCTAAGGGAGAATGTATTCTACAAATTTGGGTACCCTAGAGAGCTAGTCACAGACCAAGGTAGCTAGTTTACCTCCAGCATGATTGGAGAACTGCTCAGCCATCACAAAATCAAGCATAGGACCTCCACTCCTTATCATACACAAGCTAATGGACAAGTGGAGGTGACCAACAGGGCACTTGAGAACATCTTATCCAAGGTAGTGATCAGCAGCAGGAAGGATTGGGCAGAGAGACTAGTTGAGGCCACCTAGGCCTATAATACAACATGGAAGACCACCACTAGATTTACACCCTATGACCTGGTCTATGGGAAAAAGGATTTGTTGTCCATTGAGTTTGAATATAACACATTGAGGATGGCAGCCCAACTAGATTTGGATCTCGGTCATGCACAGAAAGAAAGGTTATTCCATTTGAAGGGCTTGGATGAATTTAGAATGTAGACCCTCCTACATACAGAGATAGTTCAGCTTCAGAGGAAGATCTGGCATGAAAAACATATTAAGGAGAAGCAATTTTAGGAGGGAGACTCGGCATTGTTATATGATTCTAGGTATAAAGACTTCAAGGGCAAGCTAAGGACAAGATGGTTCAGACCTTATGTGGTGGAAAGATGCCATGATAATGGTTCAATGCAAATCAGAACTATAGATGAAGAAGCCATTCCATTACTTATTAATGGACACCGATTGAAAATGTACAAGAGGCCTTTATCAAAATAAGAGTTCATTGACAATATCAATAAGACAATGATGATGGTGGAGCAAGTTCCAGCTCCTCCCTCATCAGGGCACTGAAAAGGAGAAAAAGAATAAGGATTTAGGTCAAAACCTGCATGAGGTGCCTGAGTCCCATCTTTGGGTTGAAAACCTCGTAAGGTGGCCCAAGGATGAGAAAAAATGAAAAAGAGTAAGAAGATCCCTGGGTGAAAACCTTCCTTGAGGCGCCCAGGGAAAATATCTAGGGTGAAAACCTCTCTGAGGCAGCCTAGGTGCTTTAAAAAAAAATGTAATAATAAAAGAAAAAAAAACACATAATTGTTATTTGCAGCTGGGTGAGAAGGATAATCAAGGAGCTAAGAGAAGATCCAAAGGGAAGCCTGCCTCACATATGTTCATCTCCTCCACTCCTTACCATGCATCCCTCCATCAATTCCATTGTTTTTTTTCACTTCATTTCTCCATTTTAGGTGTAGATAGTGTTTTCTACAGGATCCCTTGAATGGTTGATTGGTTAGGTCCCCAAAATTCATTCTAGACATGATCTAACCACTCACCTCATCCATTACCATCACCCTATCCCATAGAATATAAATCATCAGCTACTGATGATCCAGGAGCTACACAACAATAGCATCATCAGATCTGTAGTCACAGACACCATCAGCAGACAGTAGAGGAGGAAGAGAAATGACCATGCAGAAAATAAACAACGCAACACCTTTGATCCTCAACAAACTACAGCATTGCATAAAGACCATAGGTAAGTATCCCACTCACTCACTCATATGCATCATTTGAACTAAAGTTGTAAAGGTTATGAGGTAGTTGGTTTGTAAGTGAGAAGGTGGCCAGTTAACTTGGCCACCTTTGTTCAATCATCACATACAAAGCAGGGTGTCCTCTTACACGTGGAAACAGTCAACGCAAAGAATAGAGGAGGAGTAGGATAAGAAGTGGTTAACTATGGATTTAACAATTGTGGGAGCTGATTACGAGGAGTGGGAATGATGAGTTGTTATAAAGGGAAACAAAACATTGTTTGTGTGAATTCATGCATTCCACTCCTTGAAACTCCCTCACTCAAGTAGTTCTCATAACTCTGGCCAGCCACTGGAAGCAAGGATCCATTGTTCTGCAAGAGAATTTCCACAGGAGCATGCACAGGTATTCCTATAGGAACAGTCTATAGAGGCAGTCTACAGGATAGGTAGAGAAGGGTTCAAGAGGGAATATAAAGAGAATTGTCCACTACCACCATTCTAAAGAGGTAGGATCTAAAAAGCCATCCCCATTTATAAGAAAATGAACTAGAAGTGCTCTAAAAGCTAGTGGATTACATATACAGGGAACTCTATTTTCTCCTGAATTTAAAATTATTTTGCCACACCTCTCATTTCCTCCTCAAGCCCCACAAAAAATATGACAGGAGGGTTTAATAGGATAGAACCCACAAGCACTATGAGGGTAGATACAATGTTGTTTATGGCTACCATTTTAGGATGCTTGAATGATTAATATTTGGGATCGAAACACCAGCTCATCAAAGACTCGACATTCTTTATTTTCTGATGCAATCACTCATGGACTCCAGCAACAAAGTAAAGAAAGGAAATTCCCAACAATTATTTCACCATGGGTTGATCAGGATCATCATTGAGGATGCCCTCCAAAACCTCAGGATCCCTATAAGATGGTTAGTCATCAGAGACTTACCGGCAGAGGGTGACATCAAAACCCTCATCTATGATGTTAGTCCTTCTGTTAGTGAGGAGGAGGAAAAACAAGAAGAAGAAGATACATATCTAGATGGGTATGAGATGGATGAAGAAGAAACTAATATAGAGGAACATGATGAAGCATAAGAGGAGGATGATGCTGAAACAGAAGAGGAAGAAGGTATTGAAACAGAGGAGAAAGAACATTAAGAAGAAGAACATAAGAAAAGAAAAGAGGAAGAAGGCATTGAAACAAAAGGGGAAGAATAGGAAAACCAGCTAGCATTTATGGCTAGCCTCTCCTTGGAGTCCATCCAGTGTAGGATGCCAACTAAATCCTATGCTCCTTACCTCAGAGAAAAATGGCTGCAATTTCAGATTAAAACAATGGTTGGCACAGATGGGCACCATGCCATTTCAGGACTACAGGTAGTTTATTAATCTTTGTGATCAAAGTACACTAGAGGATAGGGCCAAAATGGCTAAGTTTTACTTGCACAACATGGCCCTCACAGACATGAATATTTGGGATCCTAATTCCAAGCTAGGAGATCTACAACTAATGGCTTTGGCATCATCGATGAACCATGAGGAGTCAAGGGCTGTAGAGATGAAAAGAATATTGGCCAGAGAGAAAAATGAACCTCTTTTCATCAGAGCTAAACATTCAAATCCCATGGCCCTAATCAGCACCCATAATCTAATTACAAATGATCCTCAGTTGTCACTTAGATATCTTGCTGCCCAAGAGCAAGCAATTTCACATTTTGAGGATATGTTTAGGTTGCTAAGAGATGATAATATACATGCTTTCTAAAGGATATGGAACACACTACTACACAGCTGAAGATCAGAGAATATCACTTCCCTCAAAGGTTGAGAGAGGCACTCAACGGGACACCTATGTATAAGCAATCAATGCAAAGGTTAAAGGTCAATTGGATAGGCCTAAAACTCAGTCCACCACTAATCCTAGGGATGCTAGAAGGGAAAAAAGAAGAAGAGGAAAAGAGGCAGTGGGAAGAAGTAGAAAGGAAAGCAGGCTTCTATAAACAACAAGAAGAGACCACAACAGAAGCATGGGATTTCAGAGAGGCTACCAGAGCCATGAAGGACATGGACATTGACTAATTTTCTTAGAGGATGAGCAACACTTTCAGTAGGGGGGTGATGATGAGCCTCATCATTTTGTAATTATATTGGCCTTAATTCACCTCCTAGCTTAGTCAAACCAACTATTCTCACAACTTATTGCATACTTTTGATTATATTTTGTTTATGAGATGAGTTAGAGTTGGATATTTTGCTTTGTAAACTAATGTGCATGTAATGCCGGAATAAAGGGTAAAAGCAAGGAAAAATGCAAGAATAAAGGATAAAAGTAAGGAACTGTGGCCAAAAAGTGATGAGCCTAGGTATTGCAATAAGAATGTTGGAACTCCGAGGGCTACCAGCTTTACTTATCAACCTGGGCTTCGTACAAACTTGGAGGTGATAGTGCTATATGCACAAGTAAAAGTGAAGGTCCTGCCTGTTGTCACTGTTCATCTGGCAAGAGACCCCAAGGGTTCCAAGCCAGACTTCTATACAGTCAAAACAAGCTTGATTCTTTAATGGAAGAAGAGAAAATCTATTCTAAGAGAGAGCTACTCTACTATAGTAATGAAGAAAACAACTTATAATGCTAACTCACACCATAACCTAATTAACCAATTAAACAGTTATGCTAATCAGAATTGCTAAATCAGTCACTAACCTAATGATGCTATCTAAGTTACAGAAGAAAAGAGCATCAAACTATACTAAGGTGCAAGAAAAGAAACTAAACTAAATCTGTTTTCAAGCGGAAGAGCAGTCGGAGATCGAAATTGGAGAAAGGAGGACGTAAGGGCACAATAGTGCATAGGGACCGTTGGATCGATCAACGAATAGAAGATGGACGACGAAGATCTTATCATGGGTGATTTAGTGAATAGGATAATGAATAGGGTTAACGAACAAGATGAATGACGAAGATATTATCACGGGGAATTAAGTGAATGGATGGACGAACAGGATTAATTGGCAGATGAACGACGGAGATCTTATCGCAGGGAACTAAGTTAATAGATGGATAGACAGGATTAACAGAGAATGGTTGGCGAAGATATTATCATGAAAGAAACGTGCGGAAATTATGGAGCGGGTTTTCGGAGGTGGTAAGTAGTTTCTCGCGCGCCCTCAAAGCTGTAAGTTGTATTTCGAAATTTCACGCGATTAGCCTAACTGGGTGACACATAGCATGGGAAAACCACTTTTCTCACGTGCTCTTGGGTGGATAACGATCGTGCAAGAATCCACGTGAGATTGTGCGATATCTGTCGGATCAGGCAAGGCAGATCAATAGTGAAGATTGGCCAAGCTAGTTGGCGAGCGGGTGACGCGATAACCATTGGATCAAGAGACAGATTGATGGTGGAGATTGGAGCACATAAGTAGGTGGAAGACTTCGTGCGTGATGGCCGTTGGGTAAACTAATGAATCGGAAGGTGATTGGTCAGGTTTGTTGTGCATTGGATAGTAAGGAAATTATGCATGAAGAATGTGCTGAAGGAGGTTTCGATGAAAATGACAAAAAAACAAGTGAGGGTGAGGGTGGACCGAGAGTGAGGGAAAATGATGACAATGGAATGAAACAAGTAACTGCATCAAAAAACAAACTCCAAAGCTCATGCGAGAACTATAAACCTGTGTTTTTGGGGTTGTTGAAGGATCTCTTCCTGAAGTCATGGTCCTAGAGGGAGGAGGTGAGGCCGAGACACCTGTGGACAACCTTATGGTGATCTTTTTCTCCTAGCTAACCTTCTAATTGAAAGAAGGCACAAATGGAAGTAAACTCAAGCACAACCGATCTGCTCTACACTAGCGTAATGGAAATGTAGCTACTTAAGCAAATGAACAGAAAAACCATAACTCTATGCTATACTGTTGTAATGAAAATGCAGCTACTTAAGAAAATGAACAGAAAAACCATGAATCATCTACGCTATACTACTGTAATGGAAATGCGGGTACTTAAGAAAATGAACAGAAAACCAGGAATCTATGCTAGCATACATGTACAATAAAGAGGAGCTTTGGCTACTCGGGTTGGGCCCTAACCCAAGAGCTTCAGCCCTCTGAGTTAACTCAGTGCTAGCTCAAAATGAAACTCATTCTTATTATCAAAACCATGGATTACATAACAAAATGTCACAGGTCTTGCAGCTTAGAAATAAAGTAGAGTTTTACAATAAAAATATGAATCCTATTGAGGTCCTAAACCTCTCTAGTTATACATCTAAAGTCTCTAACGACTTCCTTCCAATTAGGGAGGCTTGGCTCCCAACTCAAGATAAATTGGTTTCTGTCACTTTCACTTTCTTGGTTGTCTTCTAGTCCTCATGATTTGGTTGTTTTCACTCTGAGATGATGGAGGAATATTGAAATGGAGGGGTAGTAAATGAGGATGATTTACCTCCTATAATTCCTCTCCCTTGTCCCATTCGAGTTTTTACCAAGGTCTTTGCCACAGTTCCTTTCTTTTATCCTTTATTCCTGCATTTTTCCTTTCTTTTATCCTTTATTCCTACATTACATGCACATTAGACCACAAAGAAAAATATCCAACTCTAACTCATCTCATAAACAAAATATAATCAAAAGTATGCAATAAGTTGTGAGAATAGTTGGTTTGACTAAGCTAGGAGGTGAACTAAGGACAATTAAGGCCCATATAATTACCCAAAGATGAGGCTCATCATCACAAATGCTGCTCAGAATCCTTGATACCTAGCTTCGTGTGAAGGGTGTGGAAAAAATTTGTAAACTCTGACACATCTTGGCCTCTTCCCCGCTATAGTGTGGTCCACTTTATGTATTTATCTTCACAGCTCCTGACACAGTAATATTGTTCCTTGATGGAATATCGAAAATAATTTCAAGTGGGTGCGGCTGAAAACAGTCAGCATTCCCTATCCTCCTTTTGTTCATAGTAAGTTTCCCACCATTCCTTCACATGTGGGGCAACTTTGAGAAGTGTAAAAGTATTTATTTCCCAATTGGAAAATTCATGAATTGAAAAATACCCTTTGAACATATTTGACCATTTATCTACAACGTCTACATCTATATGGCCCTCAAATATGGGAATATCAAAGTTAACTTGTACCTTAAAAGGAGTGGCACCTGCAGAGTGGCTACTGGATGAAGATGCATCAATTGTGGGTATTCGTCGAAGGACTTGGGGAAAGTTATCCATCATTGTGTCCCTTTGTCGCTCGAGGGCTTCCTCGAGTAGTATTCTAAAAGGATCTCCTACCCCATCATCTTTCTTTTCTTCTACCATGGGAGGTCGTCAGGTTTTACATGGTTGGTCTTGAAAAGGTTGAACCAGATCGAGCCCTAATTGCTTATACCCTGACCTCGATGGGGACATGCAAAGAAAAATAAAGAAAGAGCAGACCCCTTTGATACCACTGATCTGGACTTATGCAGGAATGCAACAAAATAAAGAAATACCCATATACACAGAGATGCAACAGAAATAAAAATTCATTTCATTAATATCAAAGAACTGAAATATGCTTACATACGGAAATAAAATGAACTAGCGCACGTGATGGTCGCTTATCTCTGAGAAGATATTTGGTGGCTACATGCCTTTGAACTATGTTACAATGAGGCTCAAAGGCTTATTTATTATTGAGAAAGAATGAAAAACACTAAACATCCAAAAACGTAACCCTAGGAGATGAAGCACCAAAACTGTGGGCCCCATTTGGGTAAATTGGCACATCAACTTCCCAGGGTCATAACTTTGGCATGCGATCTCCGTTTGGCTATCATAATACCCTTTTTCGAAGATATAGAAGAGAAGGAAAAAAGAAAGCTAGCAAGCCAGTTTGGGACCTTTCTAGTCTCTCTGTTTTCCCTAAAAACATCACTTAGTGCCTCAATATGGCTCCAGAAATTCAGGACCCGAAGAAACTACCAAAAATAGTAAACTCTACTACAATTAAGGAAACTCAAAATTGAAAGAGACAGTGTTGGGGGTCCAAGTGGAATAGGTGGGCGGCCACCAATATCCACCTGGATCATAATGTCACATCTCGTTTCTCAGACCCTTTTATCTGATGAATATTCATGTTTAATTCAGTTTGTGCCTTCTCTAGCCTCTTCTTCAAACTTACCACCTCTTCTTCCAATATTTCACACTCCTGGATTTTCTATTTTATTTTTTGCATCAAAATGTATTCTACCGTCATTCCTTCTTTAAGTTCAACTTTCAACTTGATAATGTCTTTTGAAATTGATTCTTCTTTTACATATTTCAATATGATCTCTTTTTTCTTCCTATTCTTTAGTTTAAGCCTTTCTATTTCATCCAGGGCATTGATCAACTCCCCCTCAATATCTATCTCACCTTCCTCTTCTTCTTCATATTCTTGACAATATTTGTTAAGTTCTTCCAAGGCCATCAACATGAATTCACTGGTTCCATCTTCACTAGAGGATTTATTGGAACTTCTAGATACATTGCTATCTTCTTGAGCATAGAAGCTTTTTTTGTTAAACTTGTTCTCTTTCTACATTTTATTAGATTTGTTCTTTTCTTTCCCTTTAGGCTGATTTTATTCTTTCATATAAGGGCATTTTGAGGCATAATGCCCCACTCTTCCACAATTAAAACACTTAAATGGAAGTTTTCGTTTGTACTTACCTATAACTTTTTTCAACCTTCTAACAAATTTTTCTTCTTCATCATCAGAATCTGAGAATAAACGTTCATTATCTTCTATGAACTTGTCTACCTTGAAAGATGCCTCTCTAGTGACTAGCTTCCCTTTTGGAATTCTCATCTCATATGTTGTCAAATAACCAAGGAGTTGATCCCTATTTAAAGTCTTAAAGTTTGTTGTCTCTTATATAGCTGAAACCTTAGGATTGAATTTAGAAGGTAATGACCTCAATATTTTCTAAACTATTACAATTTCTTTGATTATTTCTCCTATAACCATCATGACATTTATGACTTAATCAACTTTTAAAAAGAATTTAGCTATATATTCATCTTCCTTCATTTTTAAGGTCTCAAACTGTGTTCTATATACTCATAATTTGGCGATCTTCACCTTTTTATCTCCTTCATGAATATTTTCTAATTTAACCCAAATATCTTTGGTTGTCTGACAATGCATTACTTTAATAAATTCAAATTCACATAGACCACTCAGAAGTGCATTCATAGTTTTTGCATTAACTAAAAATCCAATTTTGCATCTTTATCACGAGTCATTTCCTTTGGTTCTTCATATCCTACCATCATAGTAGGCCAAACTTCTACTCCAAGAGACATTAAATATGTATTCATTCTCACTTTCAAGAAGGCATAGTTTGTACCAGTTATTAGAGGAGCTTTATTTGTTTAGCATCCTTCTTGAATAGCTAGTTTACTAACTTAGGACCTCCTTCCAGGTTGTTAGACTGCTACTGGAGGAACTTGGCTCTGATACCAATTGATATTTATGTTTGAAAATTACTGAGAGGAGGGGGGGGGGGGTGAATCAATAATTTAAAATTTTACTTTTTACTCGACTTAATTTTCTTCTTATGAGTTTATGTATATGCTCTATTATTATTGGAATCCTTTTGCAGCTGTCAGAGAGAGAAATTTTCATATATACTTATCTAGAATTCAAGAACATTCACACAAAATTCAAGAACCAACACATGATGACCTCAGATATAAGTAGAAACCCCAAAGGGATAAAACCGTGAATTTTAGTTTGAAAGTGATGTGAAGGCAAGCTACTACTCCTTATTACTTCATATTTTTGTAGGCTCCAACATAGAAGAGGCTCCTACCTCAAAGGAAGCTCCAAATCCATAAATTTTATGTTGGCTACAATGCAGGAGGTTCCTACCTCAATAGGCTACAACTTGTTTTTTATCAAGCTACAACATAAAAAGGGACAACAATCTCCCAATCACAATATCAAGTCAAAAGTGTTGGTTACCTGATATGCAATTTTGCTATTAAGTCTACTACAAATCTTCACTGCTTCTCCTTTTCAATTTTGTGCCTCTTCTATTTCTCCTCATAACCTTTCTCATGTAGACAACTTCACTTCAAAAAGTTTTCTTTCCATTTAACAATGTATATTTTATAACAAAGCCTTATTGGTTGTTTGTATTCTTTGTAGGAATATGAAATGAGGTATTGTTTGTTGGTATTCTAAAATTATTCACAAGCTTGTCTCTTCATTTTTAGTTCTGAAAAAAATAAAATAAATAAATAAATAAAATAAAAATAAAAATAAAATAAAAATAAAAATAAAAATAAAAATAAAAAAAAAAAAAAAAATCATAACATAAAATAGAGCTGAAATAAAATAGCTCAACTAGTAATGATTATAAGATACAAATCAGATTTGTATTATCTTATATCATGCATTTTTCTATTCAATGAAAGAATATATTTTTTAGCTTGTGTCTCAATATTTTATGTTTAATTTGACAATGTTCAACCTTCTCATTGATTATCATATCCTTTGCACTTCACATCAATTTTAACCTTTGCAATGACATCAACAACATTCATCGACATTAATCAATCATCCTAATGACAAGAAGTTTCCTTATCATGACCATTTGACATCAATGCCAACATTACCAACAATTGTATGTGACTATGAATGCCCAAGTACATCGACCAATCTTTTAGTTCCTCTAGAATATTTTGATTTGAAATATTTAGATCTAGAATCTCATTCAGTCGAAGAATATGCTCTTATGGAAATTTACTCTTCATCTCACTATCCCTTTTGTTCTAAAATTTATGATGCATCAAATTGCAATCAAGATACTCCTTTCTCTTCAAGTTCTTCACCTAATGAGTTAACTTCTCAATTGAAACAAGGTAGTGAGGTTATCCATGATTTAAAATAAAACAATCAAATCATTGAGTATTCTTTCCATCCCCCATCATCTCTTGTTTCTCATGAAGATAACTCTTCAAATCAGCTTGCTCATGAAATTTCCCTCATTCATACATCTTTGGATTTGCTATCAAGATAATCTTTCTTCTTGAGTAATCTGGTTGTTGAAGTTGTAAAATTCAATCAAATCAGTGAAAGAGATAATTTGATCTAGTTAGTAGTGATCTTATTGAAATCAGAGGTAGTAGCAATTCTTACGGAATGCATGATCTGGTTCAATCTTCAAAATGAATTTTTACAATAGAGTACTGGGACTTGTCAAGAAGTCTAGGCACTTCAACTTCCTTTGATGGTTATGTCAAGTTCTTGCAACTCTGGTGAGGTCCCTGAACTAAATCAGATTTTGATTTTCTCGCAAAATTCTTTCCTTTTCATGGTTTCACTAGATGTAAATTCCTTCTTGAAAGATGTTTTGTATTTTGACTATAACTCTCACAACTTTCAAGATTCGATGTATCATCAGGTTAAGGATTCTATTTCAGTTAATTCATCTTCATGCAAATCTCTTGTATCAAAATCCAATTTGGAATGTGCATCTCCCATCAAATTATTGAATTGTGAATTTGATCATTTCAAAGATCATCTTTAGCCAAATGAATCATGTCTATCAAATGCTTTTCATAATAGTTAGCTCCTAGTTTTTCTTGCGAATGTTATATCGCAAATCTTGTTCTTCATCGCACCTGAGATCCTTTTGACTGCTAATGAATACATGCGTTATTGTGTGAATCAAATTCTTCTTTGTTCATTATACCTTGATTGGTATCTTTTGTCTGTTGTACTATCATTCTTGTTCACTTCTTTCGACGACTATGATGAAAATGTAACATGTGACCAGTTACAAGAAATAATTTGTTACTTTTATCATGCAATGAAGATGATTCTTTTGTTCAAGGCATTTGTAAATTTGTTCAAACTGATCTATGTTTGTTATGCTCTAACCTAGAATCCCATGCCACAAATAGTCCATTTGATCATAAAATTAATTGTCATTCGTTTTATCATTTTCCCACCAGTATATCTGAAGAAAATTGTTTCACATCAATTAATATTTATGGTTTATCTCACTATTCAAATACTTGTCAAGTAGTTCAGGCACTTCGACCTTCGCTAATGGTTATGCTAGGCCCTCACTGTCTTGATGAGCCTTTTGAGCATGATCAGATTAATTTTCCCTTAGAATATTCTCATCCTGGTCTCATGCTTTTAATTGAAAATTCATCTTTTCAAAGATTTTAGGGTTTTCAAGAGGATTGTTTCTAATTTCATAATCTAATCGCTAAATGGTTAGAGTAATATTACTTGGAAAGCTCCATCACAAATAAAAAGTTTTGATCTATCCTCATGCTTGCTAAGGAGTACAGTGCAGATGAAGACACATTCACAAGAAGCTTCTAAGGTTTGTTTAGTGATGGTTTTTATCGAAAGGTAACAATGCAAACTGGTTAGAATTAGTGGCTATGGGATATCGTTCTGATGACAGGCAAGCCCTTCTAGTTGTTGTGCAAGTTATTAAAGATCTTATCTTTTCTATTGCACATCACTTTATATCATTTTTAATTGTTCATATCTTTGTCTACGAATGTTAGGAGAAAATATGGTGGCTTCATTGGAAATTTCATTATACTTAACCCTGACCTTCTAGCTAGTTAGGATATGAGTAGGTCTAGTTGCATTCTAGTTTCCCTTTCTTGCACCCATCCTACACTTACTCTCTGCTAGTCTTTCTTGTTTTCTTATTTTTGTTTCACATTCTATTTTTGGTTTAGCCTCTATTTGCTTTGTCATATTGATTTTGTTTCTGTGTTTTATCATGTATTTTCCTTTAGTTTTTGCATGAAAGTTCCTTCGTTGGCTCAAAAGACAATGTGAAAAAACTTGAAAAGGGAAATTGTGATGATGAATGATGCTTGGATTATATGTTATCCTCTTCTCTATCTTGGGTTTACATACCTTTAGAGTTAATGATGTCTAGAAAGAAAATACGGTTCATTCTAGAAATAAAGCCTTTGGTTGAACCACGAAGCCCGTATCTTCAAATGGACTCTCATTCTTGATTCTGCCTTGTATTGAATGGTGTTTTGACTTGTCGACTCGACCGAGTAAAGAAGGGAAAGGAGAAAAAAATTGAAACGAGGATGTATCTTTTAAATCCATTAAAAAAGTAACTATCTCTCCTATTCTCAATAAGTTGGAATCCCTCTTCCTGCTCGATAAATAAATAAGTGCCTAAGCACAATTATGTAAATAAAATAAATAAAGGGTGAAAGAAGAGAAAGGATTCCTATGCAAAGAGGTGAAGCAAGAAACTTTGTTGGGTGTACTATCCAGAACTGCTAGTAGCAAAGTGATTCTTGTGTTCTCTTGAGGTGACGTCCTTGGGGTACTATTCCGGCTCACTGGAAATGGAGCAACAACAGCGAATGTGCTTACAAGTTTGATATACTTACTATCCTTCTCCCCTAACAAAGTAGTTGAGTCTTGACTAGTCTTATATTGATGTGTTTTAAGTTGATCAAAGAATAGAAGGGAATATATACTTAACAAGGACAAGTGGAAAATCAAGGTAATTCATAGGGTGAACCAATACTTCCTCACAGATTAAGACCTTTCATTTAAGAATAAAGCCCAAATAGAGAAGTTGGAGTTCTATCAGTGTGTCGCCAAGTGTTATCGCTATGACAAACACCCTCCAAAATTTTTCCTACACTTGAATTTTGGAGCCTACTGTGGATCTTACGATTAGTTGTTCTATAGTCACTTCTTTGTCAGTTGATGCTTTGCTAAGTCTTTCAGCTCCATTCTTGAATTGTAAGTGTCGAAGTCACCTTCTCACACATGCTCAGTCTACAACGAGTTCATGAACACATTATTTTACACAAGATTTAACATTCCTACCACAATCCATGTCAATAATCAGTGCACAATGACATTGATAGCCTCTCACTTCTAGCTATGTTTGTACTCCTATTTCGGTGAGTTTTGCAAACTGATGCTTTTGCGCACCTTTTCTTTCGTTAGTGTCGTTTTCATTCTTTTGACTGTTTCTTTTTCTTTATTTCACTTTAATTAGTGTCATTTTCATGTTATGTTTTTGTGGCATGTGTCGCTTTCTCCGTCATTCACATATCGCAAGTGTCGTTTGTACTTGAGAAAATGTCATCTTTTCACAATGAGAAGTTTTGTTTATCATGTAAACGCAAGGGGTAATCATTGTGATTATGAGTTTTTCTTATCATGAAAGTATGTATCACACTCATTTCCAAAGTTTCAAGCATTGTCACACAAGTGTCGTCACTGTCGTAAAAAAGTGTACACTTTGTGTCGTACTTGGTGTAGGTCATCGCAAAGTTGACGCATTGAGGAAAACTGTGATTTTCATGTGTTCTGAGTGTTCCTTGTCATGTCATCAATTAATCTAAGTGTGTGATCATGTTGAATTCTTGAATCCAACACTTAGCATAACTAGGAAAACTCTCTGACATGGCCAGTTAGCCTCATTTATCCCTCTTGAACTGTGCACTGTGTAGTGTCAACCCTCAACCATAATCCTTGTCTCTTGGCACTAGGTAATGTGTAGTTTCTGCCTTCCAAAACTGCACACTGCGTAATCTTAGTGTTCAAGCCCATCCCCTTAGCTCCAGAACTGCACAGTCCTTGTCTCTAGCCTAGCCTTAACTACACATTATAGAGTCTTAGATCTCAGGCCTGAGCCTTGAGCTCCTGAGCTACGTAGTTTCGCAGTCACCTAGCCTCCTTTGCCTACCAGAACTGTGTAGTAGGAAAAACCAATGCTCAATCCCTTAACCTTGCTCCTTCGGTCCCTCAACTGTGTAGTCACTCATCCTTGGCCTTCCAAAACTACGTATTTCATAGTATCAAGCCTCAGTCCCAAACGTTGATCTTTGGAAATGAGAAATCCTTGATTCAGTCACTCAACTAGTCACCAGTTCTAGCCTCGAAAAGTGATTTCATGAAGCATGTTATATTAGGGGTTTATCAAAATGATGTCATGTTCTCATGAGTGGATTGCAATCTCATATATTCTTTTGTTCTATGATAGGAGGATGATGAAGGAAATGGAGAAGGAGACCATGCTAAGAGACACCTATGGAGCTAAATAAACTAGATGATCATTAGGAGAGAATATGAAGGAACACACGATTACAATAGAAAACATAATATCAAGACCACATTGAAGACTCCTTATCTTCAAGTCATGAGGAGGAGAAAGAAAAGACCATGTTCTATCTACCAATAAGATACAAAGAAACTAGCAGCAAAGAGTGACTTGACACTTCCACGTCATCATGTAGTCCATGTCTTCAACTTCATGTCATGTTGTGTCATGAGTCATCATGTACCACATCATTTTATGGATTATTTAAATTATATAATGGAGAACTATAATGTAAAGTGGAAGTCCAAGATTCAGTCATGTAATGTGAAAAATCATATAAGAAGTCAAAAGCTCATAGAGAAGTTGAATAGTCATGAGGGTAGTCCAAGAGTCACAAGGGAGGTGAAGGATTGCTCCACTCATTACATATACACCCTCATTGTATAAGAAATGGACTTTTCACCTTAGCTTCTCCCATAAGGCATCAGAGAGAGATTCAATACTTTTGGGGAGCCATTCATGGCTCCAATGCTCCATTATTGGAGCTAGTAATGTTCATTGTACACATGTATCTTTGGAATTTTACTTACTACTTGAAACCTCATGGTTAACACATTTTCATGCATGGATTGTGAATATTTGTAAGATTGTTCTATAAATGTTTATGATTTATGTTTTCTTTCACCTGTACTAAAGTAGTTGAACTATTTCAGTTATTTTAGTGCTTATCATATAGAGAATGTGTTGTAATGGTTGTAACAATTGTCGCATCCATGTGGTTTATTCTGCTTGATGTTAGGTGATTCTTTCTTGATTTTGTGTGCCTCTACTAGGGTGGTACTATTACCTCTCACTTAGAGGATCACTTTTTCTCCCTATGTATTAGCAGAACCTTTATACACCTACAACCAAACATTCACCAAACACACTTTCTTTCTTTTTCAAAGCCACATATGTGCTTCTCTCTCTTGCTGATAGTTAAAGCTAAGGCAAACCTGTAAAAATATATGGCAACCATATAGATATTTTGTATGGGGATCCTATTCCATATAGTGTGAGGTATAATTGGAACTTCACACCATGGAGACCCCCTTGGTTGACGGATTTCTGACACTGTGAATAGAAAGAAATGAAATTGAATTAAGGGGCATCATAGGGAAAACTAGGAAGATAATCATCTCTAATGGCATGAAAAATATTTTGAGTAAGGAACAATGAGGGGTAATTACAAAATTAAGATCATTAGATGTTCAAACATCTAAGTCATCCATTTCTCCATATCTCTAAAGAGTCCTTGGCAATCATTCCAAAGCATTTGAGACTCTCAAAGGTCTCCCACCTATTAGTGATTATGATCATGCTATTCACTTGATTCTAGGAAGTGTTATTCAAATCATCAAACCTTATAGATATCCCTATGCCCATAAGAGTGAAATTGAACATATGGTTGTAGAAATGTTAGAGGCATGTATAATTCAACTAATCTTGGTGCACAAGAAGGATGGATCATGGTGTATGTGTCTAAATTATTAAGAGATAAAAAATATCACTATTTAAGATAAACCCATTCCTGTCAATGATGAATTTTTGGATGAATTACATGGATAAATTTACTTCACCAAGCTAGGCCATCATTTAGAATATCATCAAAATTGAATGAGACAAAAGACATTCTAGAAAAATAGCATTCAGAACTCATGAAGGTCATTATGAATTTTTGGTCATGGCTTTTGGCATTACTAATGCACCTTCCACATCTCAAGGTTTGATGAATTCCACTTTCAAACACTTCCTTATAAAATGTGTGTTAGTATTTTTTGATGCTACACTAATCTACAACAATTCTTTGAAATATCATGCTCAACATGTTAACAAGGTTCTCAAACTACTGGAGAAGAAATAATTGTATGAAAAACCATCTATATGTTTCTTTGAGGTACAAGAGATGGAATATTTGGGTCATATTGTATCTCATGAGGGTGTTAAGGTAGACCCTAAAAAAATAAATCCATAAAGGAATGGAAAATACCTACAACCTTGAGGCATCTTCAAGGATTTCTTAGAGGGTATTATCACAAGTTTGTTAAGAATTATGGGAACATATCAACACCTCTAACAACATTACCAAATAAAGATGCATTTTTTTAGACTCCAGAAGCATCTAAATCCTTTACACCTTAAAGAGGCAATGTGTTGAGTTATGGTCTTAGCTACACTAGACTTCACAATAACCTTTATTATGGAATGTGATGCCTCAATAAATGGAATTAGTGTTTTTTTAATGAAAGAAGGAAGAACTATTTATTTTGAAATTCGTCCAATCGAGGGAAACAATTTACCCAAAAACATTTATGAGAAGGAAATGTTGGCAATACTAAGTGCCCTGAAGCAGTGACACCCCCACCTAATGGGAAGGCACTTCAAGGTAAAAAAAAATCATGATAGTCTTAAAAATATTATCTTCAAAAAATCATCACAAATTGGTTACTAAGATGTTGGGTCGTGACTTTTAAATCATCTACAAAAAAAGGGAAGAAAAATGTTGTTGCAGATGCACTCTCAAGAAGGGATGGGGATATGGAGGAAGTGCTCTGTGTCATTTCTATTATCCAACCTGATAGGATAACAGAAGCAAGGGATGAATGAAGAATGAAAAATAGGTGTGGACACTCATTCAAAATTTGTAGCAATATCCCAGTGGATCTGATACATTTATCTAGAAATATGATTCACTTTGGTACAAAGATCGCTTATATCTATGTAAGAAATCCCAATTCAAACAAAATTTTCTTTTGGAATTGCACACCTCTCCTATTTGAGGGCACTTAGGATTTCTAAAAACTTACCACATGGTCAAATATGATGTTCATAATATTGTGGTACAATCCTTGGTTTTCCAACAAAATAAAGTCGAGATAATTAAGACCCCGAGTGTTTTACAACCATTAGTCAAATTTCCAAGTCAACATTAGGAGTTGGTATCAATGGATTTGATCACAAGTCTACCCAAGTTAGAAGTAAAGAGCGTCATCATGGTGGTAGTTGATATACTTGCCAAGTATGTGCACTTTTGTGCACTATCTCATCCTTTCAAATCCAATATAGTCGCTATTGAATTATGGAAATAGTTCAAAATATACATGGAAACCCAAATATTATTGTAAGTGATAGAGATCACATTTTCACTATAAAAAATTACACAAAATTATTTTATTGTATTGGTACTCAATTAGCTCAAATCTCATCTCATCATCCTTAATCTGATGGGAAAAGTGAGATAAGAAATGTTTGGAAGGATGTCCTTGTTGCTTTGTATATGATAAATAAACACAATGGGTTAAGTGGTTACCTCTAGCAGAATGTTGGTATAACACTTTCTTCGATACCACAACAAAAATTACCCCATTTATGGTGCTTTTTGGATATCATCTTCCATCCATCACATCGTCTCTAAGAGACAATTCTAAGGTTCAAGCAGCATAATATCACATTGAGCATCAATAATAAGTTCTCAAACTCTTAAAGGGTAACCTGACTATTGCACATAATTGAATGAAACAACAAGAAAATCAACATCACAGCAAAATAAGTTTTTACATGGGTGATTGGGTATTTTTATGGCTACAAATGTAAAAACAAATTTCCCTCATGAAAGCTAAGAAGGACAATAAATTATCACCCCTGTATTATGACCCTTAGAAGGTGTTGCAAAATATTGGTACTATGGCATACAAATTGGAGTTTCCTGCATCTTTGAGAGTACACCCAAATTTCCATATTTCATGCTTAAATAAGGTTGTAGGTGACAATATCCCAGTTAAAAATATATTGCTAAAACTTGACGAGGAAGTAAAAGTCATATTGGAGCCTGAAGAAACCATGGAAACATGAATCTTACAACTACCGAATAAATCAATTTCAAATTATGTCATTAAGTGCAAGAACTTACCTACTAAATATTCCACATGGGAGGATGAGTATTTTATATAGAAGCACCCAAAACTACTCAAGTGTTGACGACAATTTTTTTTTAAGGAGAGGGGCATGTGATATCCCCATAATACTAGTGTGGCACCTATATTGTTATTGTTGTGCCTAATAGAATCCCACTATTGTTATTGTTGTGCCCTTACATTCTTATTTTTATGTAGGCCCTAATTAAATATTTCCCTTTTAGACTATTATATATACCAAGGAGGCCTTGTCATTTGAATAATCCAAGAATTGTTCATTTATGTTATGTAAAAGGAGGTTTCCCACTCAAAGTGTCTTATTATCAAGGTGTTTATCTATCTTTTATTATGTTTTTTTGATCTGGTTACATAACATCTATGACATATGCAAGTTACACATCATTGTTCCCACACAGAGGCACACATGTTGGGACTTCCAACAGTGCCTTGGAGGTCATGGACGTGGTCACAGTGAAACCCTTAGAAGATGGTGATCAGGAGCTGCGGTTGTATCTATAGGCACAAAAATGAGAACCCTCTAATGTAGTGAATTAGGAGATGACATAAGTAGAGCCTCCAATAAGTAGTGGGTGATAGGTATTGTTGTGCAATAGATCCATCAAATTTCTGATAAGGTGGTTCAAGTGAGCAATGCAATAGTTCTTTGGATAATTAAGTTCATGTGTAGAGTGAGCCTCTGAGTCAACTATAAGTGAGTGAACTGTAGTGCAGTGGTTGGAGTGACTCATGAATAGTCTAGTAACATTTGTATTGTCGAGTAAGTGAGCCCACCAAATGTGTAGGGTGTAGATGAGAAGTTGAAAAATGGGGCTCATGGCATGTAGACTTGAGCCTCCCACTGACTATGGAGAGATCCGAGTGCATAGTCCAAGCTTTCAATATGTGAGTTGAAAATGATGGTGTTGAGATGATTAGATTCAACCTAAGGCTCAAAGATCAAGCACCAACCATGTTGATGGTATGGAAATGAACTTGATACCTCTAGCATATTCTTAAAATGTTGGGAAGATTGTACCAATGTGCATGAATATGGAAATTGGAGCTTGTTTGAGGCATTGATCAACAAGAATGTCCATGCTAAAAATTGGCAAGTTAAAGAGGTGATTTCCACTGACCTTGACAAAGAAAAGTCCAATGGAGATAAAAAAGTGATTTTCCAAGCCCTAGAGCTTCATGCACAAGAACGCCGATGGAAATATTATGGAAAAATAAGGGTTCATTGTTGAAAAAGAGACAAGGCTCATCATTGAAAAAAATAAAATAAATAAATAAAATTGAAAAACAAATATAGGGGAAGTCAAGGTAGAAGTCGAATCTCTATGGGGCTCTCATATTTACAAAAAAAATGCCATATATTGTGTATATTGGAAAATTTTCAAAAAACATCCCATGAGACTTTTTGGTCACCACGTTTCGAACAATCCATTGTGGTTCATCGTCAGGACAAGATGGAGAAATAAATCTGGCATACATTTAAATAGAGAGAGTGTAATGTAGAGACCATTAATTTCAACGGTTAGAATCCAATGGCTAGATTTTAATAGATAAATAAAATATTTTAAATATGGTTGTTAGAGTAATTTTTATAATATTTTAACATGATATTAAGTCAACAAAAAATAAAAAGAAATTTTCAAAAAACATCCCATGAGACTTTTTGGTTGCCACATTTCGAACAATCTACTGTGGTTCATCATCAGGACAAGATGGAGAAACAAATCTGGCATACATTTAAATAGAGAGAGTGTAATGTAGAGACCATTAATTTCAATGGTTAGAATCCAATAGCTAGATTTTAATAGATAAATAAAACATTTTAAATATGGTTGTTAGAGTAATTTTTATAATATTTTAATATGATATTAAGTCAACAAAAAATAAAAAGAAATTTTTCTCTAAAAAAAATTAATTAATTAATTAGAAATCATAATAATAACAAATTCAAATCAAATCAAATAAAAGTCAAAATGATTATTGAAATCAAATAAAAGTAAAATTAAAATAATTTTTTATTTCAAATAAAATGATTTAAAATAATAATAAGAATAATACTAATAATAAATTTTATTTTCATATAAAATGTTTTTCAAAAGTAAAATTGATTTTTAAAATCAAATAAAAGTAAAAATATTTTTTAAATTAAATCAAATAAATAAAAGTAAAAAGAAAATAATTTTTAAAACAAATACAATGATTTTTAAAATCAAGTAAAATGAATTTAAAAAAAAAATTAAAATTGATTTTTAATATCAAACAAAAGTAAAAGTAATTTTTTTTTTCAAATTAAATCAAATAAAATGATTTTAAAATCACATAAATATATATATATATTTTTTAAATTAAATAAAAGTAAAGGAAAAAATAATATTAAGAAGATAAGTCTAGGACCTAACAACTGCTAATCTTCTAGCCATCGTCTCTATTAAGATTACTAGGCCTTCTTTTGATTTCTATGGCTTCCCTAAACTTGCGGTGATGGAAATGACTAATCCTAACAATAACCTCGGCCTCTTCAATGCACATGTGATGTTTAGTCTTTCCCACTTGTTCTGCGAGAGCTGAGGATCATGTTCTCCTGTGTTTTATGTTAGTTGCGTGCTCATGAACCCTTTGATTGATGGAACGGCTAGTCTCACCAATGTAGGGAGTCCCACAAGAACTTGGGATGACATAAACACCTTTCATATCCTTCGAGTACACCGGGTCTTTTACTGATCTCAGGGATATCTCAATGGTGTTTAGGGGCATAAAGTTTGAGTGGACCTTATGCTTCCTAAGGATCCTCGCAATCTTGTCAGTTGTCCCTTGAATAAATGGAACATGAACACTAGAAAATCGATTTTTGGATTCTTTTATAATCTTTGGGCCATTGTTAGCTTTAAGGAAAGCTTTCAGACATTGATGCCTACTATACCCAATATTATTAAAAACATTAAGGAGGTGGTTTTTCTCATATTTTAGGTGGATTTCATTAGAAAATATTAACACTCGAGTAGCTAGGGTGTTGAGAACACCCAAATTTTGAGTAGGGAAATGATGGGATTTAACATGAAGATCTTGCTTTGTTTGAGTTTTCTTATGAAAGACCTGGTGAGAAAAAGAATCATAATCCTTCTTAGAAATAAGGATGTCGAGGAAACGCGGAGTCCTATTGATTTCACATTCCATGGTGAACTTTATGGAGCTAGAATAATTGTTAAGATGTTGGAAAAAAAGGTCCAACTTTTCCCGGCCATGGGACCAAATGACATGGGTGTCATCTACAAACCTCTTCCAAAGGTTTGGTTTGAATGGTGTTGAGGCCAAGGCCTTCGATTCAAAGTATTCCATGAACATATTAGCCACAACAGAGGAAATGGGGGAACCCATGGAAGCACCACAAGTTTGTTCATAGAATTCCCCATCGAAGCTAAAGAAAGTAGAGGTAAGACATATTTCAATTAATTTATCCATATCGAGATCTGTAAGGCGCTTGATGATTTCAATGGCCTCATTAATAGGGATGTTAGTTTAGATGGAGACTGCATCGAAACTCACAAGGATATCACCAGGATCAAGTTTAATAACATTTAACTCATTGACAAACAATGACGAGTCCTTGACAAAGGATTTAGTAAGACCAACAAGGGGTTTTAGCTTCTAGGCTACATACATAGCTAGAAGATAGGTTGGCCCTCTTATAGTGTGGACAATGGGTCTCAAGGGAGCCCCTTCCTTATGGATCTTTTGAAATCCATAGATCCTAGGGGTAAGAGGGATATTTTCGATAAAATACTGGTTGGGCCCGAACGATATGAAAGGTGTTCATGCCATCCCATGTTCTTTTGGGACTCCCTACATTGGTGAGACTGGCTGCTCAATAAATCAAAGGATTCATGAGTACGCAATTGACATCAAACATGGGAGAACTTGATCCTCAACTCTCGTTGAACATGCAGGAAAGAATAAACATCACATCTGCATAGAAAAGGCTCAGGTCATTGCTGGGATTAGTCATTTCCATCACCGCAAGTTTAGGGAATCCATAGAAATTGAAAGAAGGCCTAGTAATCTTAATAGAGACGATGAATGAAAGATTAGCAGTTGTTGAGTCGCAGCCCCGTCTTCTTAATATTCTTTTTTCCTTTACTTTTATTTGATTTCAAAAAATATATATATATATATATATATATATATATATATGATTTTAAAATCATTTTATTTGATTTTATTTATTTATTTAATTGATATTTAAAATCATTTTTACATGTTTTGAAAAATTCATTTTACTTGATTCTAAAAATCATTGTATTTGGTTTTTAAAACCATTTTATTTTACTTTTATCTCATTTAATTTAAAAATCATTTTTACAATCAATTTTACTTTTGAAAAATCATTTTTATATGAAATAAAATTTATTATTATTATTATTATTTAAATCATCTTATTTGAAATAAAAAATCATTTTACTTTTACTTTTATTTGATTTCAATAATCATTTTGACTTGTATTTGACTTTGTTATTATTATGATTTCTAATAATTTAATTTAATTTTAAGTTTGACCGAGAGACAGAAATTTATTTTTATTTTTTTGTTGACTGAATAGCATATTAAAATATTATAAAAATTACTCTAAGAGTCATATTTAAAATATTTTTATTTATCTATTAAAATTTTGTCCTTAGATTCTAAAGGTTGAAATTAATGGTCTCTACAATGCGCTCTCTCTATTTAAGTGTATGCCATATCTGTTTCTCCATCTTATCCTGATGAACCGCGTTGGATGGTTTGAAACGTGTTGACTTAAAAGTCTAATGTGATTTTTTTTGGAAAAAATTCCAATATACACAACAAGGATCATAGAAGCCTCAATTCAAAGATGCCATATATTATGAAGGAATTAATGAATAAGGAAAAATAGGGGTTGTGTATTTTCCAGGTATATGTGAAGAAATCAAAGAAAGTTACATTGGTAGCATGGATATCATGAACAAGAATGTAAGATCAAATTTTTTAAAGCTAGATCAATGAAAGATAACATGAGAGAGGTGGTATGGATGGGAAAAAGGAGATGTATTCAATTTTTTAAAGTTTAGTGAAGGAGTCACCATGTGATGAGAGCCACAATGGTATGATAACACTAGTGATGTGTGAACACCCTAAGGGTTTTTGGTCCAAGTTAATAAATCTTTCCATGGCCAGGTGTATTCCCTAAGGAAGTTGTAAGACCTATTGTTCATGCATACATGTTACACAAGAACGCATGATGATTCAAGTTGTGGAATGAACCACTTGGATAGGTACAAGGGTGGCGGTTGTACTAATTTATTAGCTTGATCTCAGTTGTTGTAAGACCTTAATACTTTGATTAGGCATAGATGTAGTGAAATGGCACATGGAGTTATCAAGTTTTGGAATGGACCACGTAGCTTGAGTTGGGGATTTGAGAATTTGAGATCATTAATGAACCATTTATGTAAAAACCACAACCATGTTTAAGGAAGGGATTGTTAGGGTGATTTGTGTAAACTTGACTTGGTCAAATTACTAGTGGTTTTTGACCTCTAGGTTTATGATAGCCCATGGTATTGACCCATAGTATTTGTGTGGAATATAGCCTATTTAAAAATGGATAAACTCTAGTTAAATTTTTCCTCGTGTCATTAAGATCTCAAGAAATGGCGTCTTTAAATGCCACTACCTCTCTCAATTTGTGATTCTAACATCAAGAAGATCTCAAGAAATGGCGTCTTTAAATGCCACTACCTCTCTCAATTTGTGATTCTAACATCAAGAAGATCAATCATCAATAGAGAGATCTCTACAAAAACTAAACTAAAAGGATAACTCCTTCTCCTTTTTTGTTGGTAAGTAAAGGTAATTACAAATTTCCTACCCTTGCATTATATTTTCATCAACATTATTAATGCAAACATCAAGATCATGTAGTCAATAAATCTTAATAATTATGCATCACTTCACACTTCAATGCAACACAGAGTTAGATGGTTGTAACTAAATTATACATAAACGAATGGAACCAAAGATGAAAAATGTGTATACGTGAAAGGAAATTTGATGGTAGTAACACAAACTTAAATCCGTCATAGATTTTATATTTATTTCCTTTATGTTCTTTCATTGTCTTTGTAATCAAAATATTATTAAGCAATATGTTTTACCATGTAAACAATTTTTTCACAAATTTCATGACATATATTAATATCAAATTCAAATTCATTTCAATTTTTAAACTTATCTTATCTGTGTATGTGTATGTGTGTATAATATACATCAATTAAAAGTTAATATAACAATAGAGTGTAGTCTAAACAAGTCACAATTTCATTGGGAAAATAATAGAAATTCCAGAATTTTTTTTGAAAATCTGTGTTACAGTTGTCAAGATTTGGGATTTTGGGTGCCCTAGAGGTTCTTGATGACATTAAATCTATTTTTTCCATTAAAAATGATTTTATTGCAGTAATATTTTTGGAAAAAAATTCCACTAGATTCGGAGAAATTCATTGCTCAAACAAAATTGTGACATCTTTAAACAATACCTAACAATAATAACTATTTCCTTATTCATACTTAAATTTAATAACATACTATCATAACCATAATATAAATCATCCTCAATAAAAAAAATATACATATATATAGCTAACTAATTGACTAACATTAATCAAAACAGCCACTAGTAATATTGAATATTCCATTTATTTACATAAAAAAAAAATCATCAAAGTGCCGCATATATTTTCAATTAACTTGCCAAATAAAAAATATATATATATATATATATATAACTAATTGACTAACATTAATCAAAACAGCCACTAGTAATATTGAATATTCCATTTATTTACATAAAAAAAAATCATCAAAGTGCCGCATATATTTTCAATTAACTTGCCAAATAAAAGGATCAAAATAATTTTGAATACATTTATTTAAGAAGTCTTTCCTATGAATCTTCAAACCCACCATGTAAACATTTGATCATGTTGTGAGTAATATCAACACTTCTTACTCATCAAGGCGCCCGATTTGCAATCAATATAACGAATTATATTGTGATTATATATAAAGGTATGGCAATTGAAAGTTAACATGTCATCATCAAAAGTACTATGTGAATAATTAAATCCCAACAATTCCATTCATCGTGTCAAAATCGGTTTTGTGCCAGTAATATTAAAAGTGTCTTTAACATAATTATTTTGAATTTATTGGATATAAATTTTATTTTTATATTTTAATTGAGTTTAATCTAAGTAGTGTTATTTATTTTATTCAATTTTATTAAATGTATTTTTATATTAAGAATTATTTTATATATAATTTATTTAAAAATTATAATTATATATATATATATATATATATATATATATATATAATTAATGGTTTTTTTTATATTTGATGATATAATTTTTAGGTGAGATTGTGATTTTTGTTATTTAAAATGTATTTTTGAATGCATAAATGGATTTCTGAGAAATTTTGAGACATGTGAACTTTGCAAATTAAACAACTTAAACTTATCACTCTTAAAAATATTTATGGAATTTCGACAAAATTAACTTGAAAAATACAATTTTATCCAATATTGAATTTCACTATTTGAATATAATTTAATCAATTTTATTAATATTTATAACTATTTATAATAATTCTCATTATTCAATTAATAAACTATCAAAATTGAAATAAAATATTATTTACCATCTAAATGTTTCATTATGTATTTATATAGCTTGAGTGAGCCTAATGGTTAAGAGCATGTGTGAGTATGTATGCCTTCATAGAGTTGGCACAAATCGCTCTGCTAAGGTGAGTCCCTTGTCCCAGAAATAAGTGGGTTTTATACACCAATTTGGTGTCTAGCTTGGCAGTGACCTTAAAATTGGAAAATAATAATAATAATAATAATCCAACACTTTAATTCTAGTTTGTAGTCCTAAAAATAATTTAAAGAACTTTTTTATTTTTATTTTAACAATATTAAAATATAAAGCAAATTTATAAATATTCTAATTGTTTTAATAATTTAATAGATTTATGTGTTATTACACAACATAAAATATGTGTAAGAAAATAAATATCAAATTAACTTGAAAATAGAAAGATAAATAATGAAAAATTATTTTTTTTAAAAGAAGTCATCTACTTAACAATAAAACAAATATATAAAATTAAATAATTCAAAAACTAAATTTGTTCGTATTATATATATAATAAATAATATAATTATAATTGATTCATAATATATCTTAATTTTGATTAAAATTCCATAAACAAAATATTACAAACCATATAAAATCACTCTTAAATTTGTAAAATTCATTATACTTTTGTACACATACTTGCTAATTAGAAGCAATCTCTTTTTTACATCTATCTGGAAAGGTAGTTTATTCACCATTCAACATTAGAAAATAATAAGAAAACTGAGGCATTTGTTGAATTCATTATAATTTTTGTACACATATTTGCTAATTAGAGGAAGTCTCTTTTTTACATCTATGTGGATAAGTAGTTTATCCATCATTCAAAAGTAAACAATAATAAGAAAACACATCTATGTGGATGAGTAGTTTACCCACCATTCAAAACTAAACAATAATAAGAAAACATATGCATATGGAGTTTTTGTAACTTATGTTGGGAATCGGTAAACCCCATAAAAAGGCTTTTGTTTGTTGTTGGAGGGCACATTCATCACCCACCGCCTTGCTTTGTCCCAAACAATAAACATAGCAATAACTCCACCAAATCCAATTCCCATTCCTAGTGCCAATGCTATCAATGACACCTTTTCATTGACATAGCTTAGCCATCCTCTTTTATCATTACTCATGTCTCTGGTGGGTGTTTTCTTCAGCTTCTCCTTTTGCTCACATGTTAGTAGAGGAAATCCGCATAAGCACTCATTCCTTTCAAAAGATGTTACATTGAAAGTGGAAAATTGTGTACCCTTTGGGATTAGCCCACAAAGATTGTTAGATGAAACATCAAAAGAAGCTAACATTGATAATTTAGAGAGGACTTCGGGAATCAATCCACTCAAATTATTTTTTGACAAGTCCAATTCCTCTAAAGAAGGTATCATACTAAGAGACGCAGGGATACGTCCTTCTAATTGATTTTCAGATAAATTCAATAGTCGTAAGTGATTCATGCTTCCTATGCTTTCAGGGATTTCTCCTGTAAGATTATTACAAGACAAATCCAATATAATATTTGTGGGCAATATATATGACAAAGTATAGTCATGTCCTTTCATGCCAATTATAATTTCATCACTTAGTTCAATATTATTTGACACATTTGCAAATCCAGAGAGTCTCTCAAGATGATTTGGTATCCTTCCACTGAATCTGTTGTTGGATAAATCCAACACATGCAACCTGGTAAGATTTGTGATTTGTTGAGGAATACAACCATGCAGATTATTATAACCAAGGATTAAAGCTCCCAAATCCTGAAAAGATGTGAAGTATTCAGGAAGTTCACCTGTCAATCCATTTTTCCTTAAATCCAGTAGCTGAAGTTTAGTGCAGTTGACCAGAGATGCAGGCAATGCCCCAGAAAATTTATTAGAATGACCAGAGAAATTTCTCATAGACGTGCAATTTCCAATGCTTTCAGGAATCGACCCTTCCAAATTGTTTTCTGATAGATTCAATGTGTCTAATGAAATCAAACCATTGATACTTTTAGGAATACATCCTGATAAACTGTTATCATATAGGAATAGATCACTGAGAGAGTTTAGTTGACCTATGCTATAGGGGATATGCCCAGTTAATTTGTTTGAATGCAAATCTAAAATCTGAAGGGAATGAAGCTTCCCTATGCCTCTTGGAATTGTGCTGGTCAAATTGTTCTTTGAAAGGTCAAGCCATTCAAGGTTCTTTAAATTGGTAATGGATTTGGGTATACTACCGGTGAGTGTATTGTTACTGAGGTATAGATAAATTAAATGACGCAAATTGGTAACAGCTATCGGAATCCTGCCAGTCAACAAGTTTGAAGAAATTTGTAGTGTTATTAATTGAGACAAATTAAGAATGGCTTTGGGTATATTGCCAGTGAGTCTATTTTGAAAAAGATTTAAGACTTTCAACTCGGTTAAATTGGATATGTATTCAGGGATGCTAGTGAGTCTATTCCACGAGAGATCTAATTCAGTCAACTTGGTCAGACCGGCAATGTGTGCAGGGATGTTTGTTAGACTGTTTCTAGAAAGGTCTAAGTACGTCAATTTGGTCAATTTGGCAATGTCTTCAGGGATGCTAGTGACTCCAATTTCAGAAAGACTTAAGTAGGTCAGATTAGTGAAATTTGCTATGGCTTTAAGTATGCTCGTTGTGAGGTTAAGACCATTGAGAGACAGATAGGAGAGAGGAAGCCTAAATATCTCAGAAGGAATAGAATCAGAAATATTCAAGCCAGAGATGGATAGTTGTGTAAGTTGTGTCAGATCACCCAACTGACATGGTATATTGCCTGAGAAATCGTTTTGTCCCAGCAATAGGGACTCCAGTTTCTGCAACAGGCCCAACTCGACTGGAATGGAACCGTTGAGCTCATTTCTCCGGAGGTCAAGTACTCGCAACTCTTTAAGCTGGCCCAACACAACTGGAATAGAACCCCCAATGCCAGACTGACAGAGGTCAAGAACTCGCAACTCTTTAAGCTGGCCCAACTCTGCTGGGATGGAACCGCTGAGCTCATTTATGCTGAGGTCAAGTACCCGCAACTCTTTAAGGTGGCCAAAGAGCCCTGGGATTTCTCCATTTAGTTCAAAATTATAGGAAAGATTCAGGGTGCGGAGATTTTGCATCTGGCCTAATTCGGCTGGGATTGACCCATTGAAGCCATTCCAGCTGAGGTCAAGTATTTGCAATGACTTAAGCTGGCCAAACTGGGGTGGAATTTTTCCAGATAAATCCTGACCAGAAATATGGAAACTGCGCAATAAAGATAGATTTCCAAGCGAGCGAGAAAGGGTACCTTTCAACCATTGGTTACCTTGCCATGCCGACCAAGAGAGGTCAATGCCCACGACTCTTTTGGTGTGCTTCCTGCAGCGAACACCATACCATGACGAGCACATCTTATCGGAATTATCTGCCGTCCAGTTGGAAAGTAAGCCAGATGGATCCGCCGTGATGGACTTTTTGAACGACAAGAGAGCGTGGAGATCCCTTTCATCGTGGGCGTCCATTGATGACAATGCAGATTCAGTTTCTTGAACCATGAGTTCAGAATCAGAATGCCGTTGAAGCCAAGTAGATTGGAATTCACGGGGCATTTGTTCATATAACCCATTTCCCCGATGATGAGAATGGGAATACAGCTTCCACTTTGGGTGATTGGTAGACCACGCTGCAGGCAGAAAGGCAGCGATGCACAGAAGCAAAAATTTCAGAACCTCCATTTCTTCCTTTCCCACTACAAAGCCTTTCAGAGCGTGCGAATACGTTTGTGCTCTTGTCTATCTACAGACATAAATATATATAACTACGGCGGTCTTAATAAAGAAGTCCTGCCTGGAGATGCGGAGCGATATTTTTTTTGGAGAAATGAATGTGTGGGGCACGCAAATGAAAGGAATGCTTAGGGAGATCGTGGAAAACTTTATCCAAAGGAAATCGTGTGGTATCAATACAGCGTTATCCCTTAAAGGGTAGGTGGTCTTTCACGAGAAATGGCGATTTTAGAAACTTTTTATCGGTTCGAATCCATCGAAATTTGTAAAGCAAATGGAATCTCGTATTTGCGGGCGGGTCCACAGGGTTTTGAAACGTAAAATGAAATAGGATTATAGTTATAAGAAAAGTAAACGAAATATGGTATTGCGGAATAGTTATAAAGTTTAGAACGTATTTTTATTATATATTAAGCATTCTTGACATAATTCAAGAGAAAACTGCTTCCCCGAAACTTTATTATTTATTGTATCATGGTTTTTAAATTATATTTTATTATATAATAATGAATTATGACTTATTTTATTATTTTTTATATAAATAAATAACTTTTATTAAATTTAAAACAATATCAACTTAAGACACTCTTTTCTTTAAAAGAGGTTCTCTCATATATGCTCATCATATAACCGTAACTTTTATTAACGGTTTACAAATAAAAAGGAAAATCGTAGGCTTAATATTTAATGCACAGTCGTCATGTAACCTTCAGTTTTATTAATTCTTTATCAATTAAAAAAATTATTAACCATTTATTCTATTCTTAATATTATAGGTCGTTTAATTAAAAAAAACGCAATTTGAAACCATCGTAATTGTATTTTTTTAAATATGATTCGAATTTTATTTATTTAGTTTTCGTAATTTAGACTTTCCTTTTGCAAGATTTGCGTTACCTTTGATGTAAGTTTAAACTTCTTAGTTGTAAATTCAAAATTGAGCTTTATTATTAAGTTGGGATTAATTACATATATAATTTAAATGTAATTTAAAAATAAATATTAATTCTATTTTGAATATATATATATATATATATATATATGATAAAATATATATTTTTTAATATTTTACAATTTGATATAGAAAAAAAGTAGATGGCACATACAAATCACTGTAACATTATATTCAAAATTTAAAAAAAATCTAATAAATATTAAACAATTTTTTTATATATTTGATAATGTCTTTAAAAATTAAATTAACTTGGATTTTTAAATATTGACTTATCAAATAATTACAAGTATTAATTTTGTTAGTTTTCAAATTTTCACAATATGAAGAAATTAATATATGACATGAAATTAAATGTTCAAAAAATGTACTCATTAGAAAATGTTTTTCTATGGAATTTAAGATGATCTTTTAATATAAAAATATTTATAGCCCATGTATGTGTAATGGAATTGATGGTTAAGAGTAAGTGTTTCCTCCTAAGGGGTCACAAGTTCAAAACTAGAGGGTTGTAGAGTATGTATGTGTGTAATAAATTGACTTATTAAAAAAATCCACACCTTTCTCTACACCTTTACCATCTCCAAGTTTCTTAAAATTATTGTAAAATCCCACCCACTCCAAGTTTCTTAAAATTATTGTAAAATCCCACCTATTCATTCACCTTTATGCCCTCAATGCCCTCTAAGTCACTACATTGAATATGGTGATTTCTCTTTCACTATAATTTCCTCACAAATTTCCAAATATATGCCTATCTAAAAGTTTCCATTACATTAAAGAAAAATTCCCCACCTATTTCTTGGACTTTATGTCCCTTGTGCATTTGACATTGAATATGGTGATTTCTCTTTCGCTATAATTTCCTCACAAATTTCCAAATATATGCCTATCTAAAAGTTTCCATTACGTTAGTGAAAAATTCCCCACCTATTTCTTAGACTTTATGTCCCTTGTGCATTTGACATTGAAAATGGTGATTTTGTTTCACTATAATTTCCTCACAAATTTCCAAATATATGCCTATCTAAAAGTTTCCATTACAGTAATGAAAAATTCCCCACCTATTTCTTGGACTTTATGTCTCTTGTGCATTTGACATTGAATATGGTGATTTCTCTTTCACTATAATTTCCTCACAAATTTCCAAATATATGCCTATCTAAAAGTTTACATTACATTAATGAAAAATTCCCCACCTATTTCTTGGACTTTATGTCCCTTGTGCATTTGACGTTGAATATGGTGATTTCTCTTTCGCTATAATTTCCTCACAAATGTCCAAATATATGCCTATCTAAAAGTTTCCATTACATTAATGAAAAATTCCCCACCTATTTCTTGGACTTTATGTCCCTTGTGCATTTGACATTGAATATGGCGATTTCCCTTTCACTATAATTTCCTCACAAATTTCCAAATATATGCCTATCTAAAAGTTTCCACTACATTAATGAAAAATTCCCCACCTATTTCTTGGAATTTATGCCCCTTGTGCATTTGACATTGAATATGGTGATTTCCCTTTCACTATAATTTCCTCACAAATTTCCAAATATATGCCTATCTAAAAGTTTCCACTACATTAATGAAAAATTCCCCACCTATTTCTTGGAATTTATGCCCCTTGTGCATTTGACATTGAATATGGTGATTTCCCTTTCACTATAATTTCCTCACAAATTTCCAAATATATGCCTATCTAAAAGTTTCCACTACATTAATGAAAAATTCCCCACCTATTTCTTGGAATTTATGTCCCTTTTGCATTTGACATTGAATATGGTGATTTCTCTTTCACTATAATTTCCTCACAAATGTCCAAATATATGCCTATCTAAAAGTTTCCATTACGTTAGTGAAAAATTCCCCACCTATTTCTTGGACTTTATGTCCCTTGTGCATTTGACATCGAATATGGTGATTTCTCTTTCGCTATAATTTCCTCACAAATGTCCAAATATATGCCTATCTAAAAGTTTCCATTACGTTAGTGAAAAATTCCCCACCTATTTCTTGGACTTTATGTCCCTTGTGCATTTGACATTGAATATGGTGATTTTGTTTCACTATAATTTCCTCACAAATTTCCAAATATATGCCTATCTAAAAGTTTCCATTACAGTAATGAAAAATTCCCCACCTATTTCTTGGACTTTATGTCCCTTGTGCATTTGACATTGAATATGGTGATTTCTATTTCACTATAATTTCCTCACAAATTTCCAAATATATGTCTATCTAAAAGTTTCCATTACATTAATGAAAAATTCCCCACCTATTTCTTGGACTTTATGTCCCTTGTGCATTTGACATTGAATATGGTGATTTCTCTTTCACTATAATTTGCTCACAAATTTCCAAATATATGCCTATCTAAAAGTTCTCATTACATTAATGAAAAATTCTCCACCTATTTCTTGGACTTTATGTCCCTTGTGCATTTGACATTGAATATGGTGATTTCTCTTTCACTATAATTTCCTCACAAATTTCCAAATATATGCCTATCTAAAAGTTTCCATTACATTAATGAAAAATTCCCCACCTATTTCTCGGACTTTATGTCCCTTGTGCATTTGACATTGAATATGGTGATTTCTCTTTCGCTATAATTTCCTCACAAATTTCCAAATATATGCCTATCTAAAAGTTTCCATTACATTAGTGAAAAATTCCCCACCTATTTCTTGGACTTTATGTCCCTTGTGCATTTGACAGTGAATATGGTGATTTTGTTTCACTATAATTTCCTCACAAATTTCCAAATATATGCCTATCTAAAAGTTTCCATTACAGTAATGAAAAATTCCCCACCTATTTCTTGGACTTTATGTCCCTTGTGCATTTGACATTGAATATGGTGATTTCTCTTTCACTATAATTTCCTCACAAATTTCCAAATATATGCCTATATAAAAGTTTCCATTACATTAATGAAAAATTCCCCACCTATTTCTTGGACTTTATGTCCCTTGTGCATTTGACATTGAATATGGTGATTTCTCTTTCACTATAATTTCCTCACAAATTTCAAGATATATGTCTATCTAAAAGTTTCCATTACATTAATGAAAAATTCTCCACCTATTTCTTGGACTTTATGTCCCTTGTGCATTTGAGTCAATGTCCTGCATAAAACCACTGCTTTATCTATAGTTTCCTCACAACTTTCTAACTCTATTTCCATCTCCAAGTTTTCATAAAATTATTGAAGGAATCTCCATCGTTTTCTTAACCAAACTTGAGAAAATAAGATCAATTTTTTCCTATAATTTCTAAACAAATTTCCAACTCTATTCTCATTGCAAACTTCATCAAGTAATCAAAACCTCCCCACCTAGTTCTTGTCCTCTATGTTCCCAATGCATTTGAATCAATTGGGTGAATATGACCATTTCTCTTTCTCTATATTTTCCTTGTAAATTTTCAATTATTTTGCTATCACCAAGTTTTCATAAAATTATTGAAAAAAAAAACCCACCTATTTCTCGACCTCTATGGCCACACAACTTTTCAACTCTATCATCATTACTCATTTTGTTAAAAAATATTGAAAACATCCACATCTATTTATTGGCTATATGCATCTAGTTAACTGAAGTCAATTAGGTGAACAAAATAATTTATCTTTCTCTATAATTTCCTTAGAACATTCCAACTCTATCACCATCTGCAATTTTCCATAAAAACAATAAAAATATCTCAATGCATTTCTTGGCCTCTATGCCCCTAGTGCTTTCTAGTCAATTGAGTGAATACAATCCTTCTCTTTCTCTATAATTTCCTCACATCTTTCCAACTTTATTGACATCGCCAAGTTCCCATAAAAGTAATGAAAAATCCCCACCTATTTCTTGACCTTTATGCACCTAAACCATTAGAATGAGCGGAGAGAACACATTCATTTCTCTTTCTTTATAATTACCTCACACTTTCTAACTCTATTGTCATTGCCAAGTTTCCATTAAATTGCAAAAAAATTGTCCACCTGCTTTTTGACATCTCTACCCTTAGTCCTAGTTATTGGGGTGAATAATGTCATATCTCCCTCTACAATTACCTCACAACATTCCAACTTCATTGCTATCTCCAAGTTTACATAAAATGATTGAAAAATATCCATCTATTTGTTGGCCTTTTGGACCCAATACACTCAAATTATGTAAGTGAATACAAATATTTGTCTTTTATAAATTTGTTAAAAATTATTGAAAAAATCCACACCTATTTATTGGTTGTATTTGGGCATTTCTCTTTTATTGTAATGGTCTCACAACATTCCAACTTTATGAACATCTACAAGTTTCCATAAAATATTGAAAAAATCCTAATGTATTTCTTGGCCTCTATGCCCTTAATTATTGTGAATACAATTATTTCTCTTTCTCTACAATTTCTTGACAATTTCCAACTTTATCACCATTTCCAAATTTCTATACAAATTATAAACATATCTACCTATTTCTTAACTTTATCTATCTGAAATGAGAAAAAAAACACATCCATTTCTCTTTCTCTATAATTACCTCACACTTTCTATTCCAATTACAAAGTTTCTATTAAATTACAAAAACATCTCTACCTACTTTACGGCATCACTACTCCTGATCCTCATTATTGTGGTGAATAAAGCCATATATCTCTGTACAATTACATCACAACTATTTCACTGTATTTCTCGATACAATTACTTCACAAGGCTAGTTTTTTTTTTTTTTTTCTTAATTATGTTAAAACTTTCTTTCTGTATAACTATTATCTCAACTTGTCAACTCTCGACTTTTCAACTCTACCACGATCTTCTGTCTTTTCCCATTCTCACTCCAACTCATATTAAACCTTGACGATGCAACCAAATAATTTAAACTGAATGTGCCTCGTAAAGACTTTTAAATGGCCACCCTATAGACTAAAGAAGTTAGTGGGACCTCCATATTAAACCTTGACGATGCAACCATGCTTTCTTTATCAAATAATTTAAACTGAATGCGCCTCGTAAAGACTAAAGAAGTTAGTGGGACCTCCATAATTATGTACACGGAAGTTAAGTGGACTTCTATTTCACAATCAATTTCTCTATCCCACACGCGTTTGAACAAATATGTAAAAACGGCTATTTGTCTCTCGAATATGTAAAAACTTTTATTCCCATTTACAAAGTTTCTATTAAATTACAAAAACATCTCCACCAACTTTATGGCCTTACTACTCCTGATCCTAATTATTGTAGTGAATAAAGCCATATATCTCTGTACAATTACATCACAACTATTTCACTGTACTTCCCCATACAATTACTTCACAAGGCTAATTTTTTATTTTTATTTTTTTAAACTTGTCTAACTCTCGACTTTTCAACTCTACCACGATCTTCTGTCTTTTCCCATTCTCACTCCAACTCATATTAAACCTTGACGATGCAACCATGCTTTCTTTATCAAATAATTTAAACTGAATGTGCCTCGTAAAGACTTTTAAATGCCCACCCTATAGACTAAAGAAGTTAGTGGGACCTCCATAATTATGTACACGGAAGTTAAGTGGACTTCTATTTCACAATCAATTTCTCTATCCCACACGCGTTTGAACGGAGATGGAATATGTAAAAACGGCTATTTGTCTCTCTAATATGGCTATGGAAGTTAACTGGACTTCTATTTCACGGAGATTTGTCTCTCGAATATGTAAAAACGGCTATTTGTCTCTCTAATATGGCTATAACTCCTCTACTTCGTATCGACGAATGAGGGCAAATGAAGAGGAAGCAACGTTCAAAATTATACATTATAATTATACACATATAATTATATGCATAATAATGCATAATTAAAATTTATATAATATGATTTTCAAATTATTTATATATATAGGAAATGAAATGTAATGTTGTGATTTAGTTGGAAGATTTCAATTAAAAAGATCTTATTACATAAATTTAAATTTAATTTTGCAGAATATTTAAAATTAAATTATTTTCTTTTAATATTTAAAAAAATATTTAAGTAAAAATTTAATTTATTATTATATTTTGTGTATATAGAGTTGGTAAAAAAATAATTTAACAAGGTTAATAATATAATATGAGATTTTCATTTTAATAAAATATTTTTTTGTTTTAAATTAATAGAAATTATTAATATAACTTCACATAGTTTTTATTATATTATTGATTAAGATAAAATTAAATAATATATTTAATTTAATAAAAATTTAAAATTAAACTAAAGGAAGAACACTCTCCAGAATTTCATTTTAATAATATTTTTTTGTTTTAAATTAATAGAAATTATTAATATAACTTTATATAGTTTTTATTATATTATTGATTAAGATAAAATTAAATAATATATTTAATTTAATAAAAATTAAAAATTAAATTAAAGGAAGAACACTCTCCAGAAAACTTTAAATCACAAGAAATCGGGCAAGAAAGAAACAATTCTCAAGACAAGTGTAACATCTCCAAAATAACACACGTAAAAGACATTAAAAAAAAACAATAGTAATAACGTTAAACTATCTATATACATTAATTACCACCCCATTTCTTAAGTTCACCAAGGCTTTGATCTATGTTTGAATTAAATCTAGGGTTTTTATGTCATGCTCAGACTCCCATACACGGAAATCCGCATCGCATTAATATGACTGACGTGCTGACGGGATTAGGACAGTCCTTCTCCCTTGCTATTAACAACAACTTCTCCCAACACTCGACACATAAGCCTCCTCATCTGTAGCCATTAAGCTCCACTGCACTGACATTTAAGGGAAACTGCAGGGAGGACACCTTTCTCAGGATTCTGCAATGATTCGACGGAGGAGATCTCCTCCATTGCATCGGACTGTTGGCTGCCCCCCAATTGTTGGTTCAACTTCTCATTACCTAACGACAGAACTCATTTCGCTCTTTTGGTTTTCTGAGTTTGGCTCTGCCTGGGTTACGCTGTTTGCCATGGTTGCAGGCCGGGACTCCACAGGTAATCCTGCACCCTTAAGTGACAAGTTTGCTTGATATACTTGCAGGTTAGGGTGAGATCAATCTCCTATTCGATGATTATGTCTATGCTTTTCGATTTATTCCCTTTTCGGCACTACCGGTGAATCCTAATGCATTTGTTTCTTTCTGGTAACAGGTTGGTTAGGGGTGTCGGGTATCTGCTCCGCCATCAATAGATGAATGGGGTACCCTCTCCTCCAGGCTGGCTCTTCTCCTCTCCCGGGTAAGTCCACATATTCTTCCCTGAGCCAGGATTGCATGGTGGTTTATCAGAGGTTGCCAAATCTTCTTATGGCTACATGTTTGTATATATGTGTCTTGTTAGGTTGGGCTGTTGTGATTTTCTAGAAATAAAAGGGGTTTTCACTGTTGTTCTGTTGTCGAAGTTTTTTTATGACTTCACCGCTCGACGAAGGGTTTCCTCGGTTTCTTTTTTTTTCCTCTGGACTCTGCTGAAGCGGCATACCATAAATTCATTGTGCTTACTAGTTACATCATAGCTTTAGCATAACTCTTCTTATGACTCTGGAGCCGACTCTGTCTCGGCCTGTTGTTAAATATGATTGACTGTTTGATTTCCTCGCCTGTTAGCGCGAGTTGAGAAAGTATGGTATTTTACCTTGTTATATGGTGGTCTGCGTTTTCCATTTTAATGTCTGATATAAATTCTTGTGGCTTAAACGCTAGGATTGAGGCATTCAACCCTTGTATGGAAGTTATGTGATTGCTCGGTACTTCTTACTTCTATGGTTCCAATATATGTGTATTCTGTCAACTCTGTGCGTGAAATGCGAGTTTAAGTACTTTTACTCTGCCTGTAGCTATACGTAATTTTTCTCTCTATGTGCAAAGCAAATATAACTCGTCTTATTCTGTTGGTAGCATTACTTATTTTTGTTTTAGATAGCAATAATTGTTGAGGACCGGTTTCCATCAAACCCTTATGAATATTATCAATTTCCTTAACCTACTGAGTATATGGCGTTGACTCCCTCGGATAATGTTGGGTTTGGCTGTTATGATCTTTTCGTTAAACTATATAAATGTGACTCAAATGCATTTGTTGTGCTTCTAATTCTTACATATATAAATATGCATACTTTTTACTCTCCGGGTTTTAGAGTTCTTTTACTAGAACAGAAAGAGTCGTGTCCCAAATGAACAGGCCGGTCTGCAGCCAATCCAGTTCATTATTCCAGGTCCTTAATTGCTCTTATTCTTGTTAATTTTCACCGTTGGAATTCATGACAATCCCGTAAGAAATAATTGGTGTATTGTGGTGTTTTACTGGTTCCTGGGGTAAAGTATCTTCCCTTCAGGTTCCTCCTCTAAACTGTCATTCGTTTTTTTCTCTTTTTTTTGTTTCCTTAATGTATGGAAATAAACCCTTCCCCATATTTTATATCATCCAAACGTATAAAGGGCAGAGTCTTCGATTGCAGTTGATCAGGGTAACTACTTAACTGGTTGTTCCAAGCTTGAAGGCTTTAGCCATTGAAAGCCTCCTACTGTCATCTAAGGGTCATAAGGAGACTAGCCTATCTTATACACACTGACCAACTCCGAACTATAATATACCTCACACTCAAATTGTTTCTTCTGTGCACTGTTTATCATTCCTCTTTTCCTTATTTCGCAACTATTCTATAGTACTAGTCTAAACAATTGAAAAGGAGCATTCAGTAGTACTGTAATTACAACATTAGAATTGTCATAACGGTACTTACCTGTATCTGGTATGCACAGCACTTATCCTTTCTTTATTTAGAACCTGGTCACCAATGGTTCTTGGCTTGTCTTCCTCCCGTCCACGAGATTTGTTGACACATCCCAAATCTCCCCCCAAGCGTGTCTGCCAGGTCACAACCTTCAGCAAACTTTCCTCTGCACTGTCGTGCCAATGCTATCTGGTCCTTACCAGACTTAGCATAATTTTGCCATCATGTACCCGTTTGTCCCTACAGCACGGTTCTTTTCTCCCCCCCCCTCCTCTTTTCCTTTTCCCACCCCCTTTCCTTGGGTGGTTACGGTTAGGAGGAACAGTTAGGGTTTCTTTCTTTTTATTTGGCAATTGTTTCATTATAAAAAGAAAACAACTTCCAGATGGGAAGTTACAATTTCCAAGTATGATTCGATTATAATTTTTTTCCAGTGCAGAGTCAACAATTATTATTAATTCAAAACAGTAAATAGCACATTGTCCAATGTCTTTTAACCTATAACAGTAATAAAATATTTACAACCATCTTTATCTGGGAATATTACATCTTCCCCCCCTAAGATTGGACATCGTCCCGATGTCTTCTAGCCATGAATAGTTCTGGGTAATTTCTTCTCATAAACTCTTCATCTTTCCAAGTGGCCTCATCAGGCCCAAAGTGCTGCCATTGCCCTTTAACTTGGGTAATATCCCACTTCCGCAGGTTTGCCTCTCTCCGATCGAGGATTCTCAACGGTTCTACTTGGATCTCTCCTTCGGGTTCTACCTGCACATGCAACATCTTACGTCAGTTTCCTTTTAAAGGAAAACGATTATACAGATTTCTCGGTGATAATCCTCACCTGAACAGCCTGCCAATAAATTACATGGTTAGGGTCATAAACATAATTTCTCAATACGGAAACATGAAAGACATTATGAATCCGCATGTGACTTGGTAGGGCGAGTTGGTAGGCTACGGGTCCCACTCTTTCTAGGATCTGGAATGGGCCACAGTATCGAGGTGCCAATTTGGCACACCCGTTCCACTGTAGTGAATTTTTCCTTGCGCGTATCCTCACAAAGACATGGTCCCCGACTTGATATTCCTTAAATCTTCTTTTCTTATCGGCAAAGTTCTTCTGCCTATCCTGGGCTGCCTTCAAATTTGATCGTGCCTTTTTCACCATTTCTTCCATTTCTTTAAGCATCTCGGGACCCAACATCAATCTATCCTCCGGTCCACCCCAGCTCGAGGGGGTGCGACACTTCCGCCCATATAATACCTTGAAAGGACTCATCCGCAGTGAGGTGTGGTAGCCGTTATTGTAAGCAAATTCGACCAAGTGCAAGTAATCCTCCCACTTGGTTGGTTGCTGCATTACGTATGCCCTTAACATATCCTCGACTACCTGGTTCAGTCATTCCGTTTGTCCGTCCGTTTGAGGATGATAAGCCGTGCTAAAATTCAGCTGTGTTCCCAATTCTTCAAACAGAGTCCTCCAAAAGACTGATGTAAATTTTACATCCCTGTCGGAAACTATTACCTTTGGCAACCCATGCAATCTAAATATATTCTGCATGAACACATGTGCAATCTGTGCAGCTCTATAAGTAGATTTTACTGGTATGAAATGTGCTGACTTGCTCAGTTTGTCTACCACTACCATGATGGAATCATTACTTTTCTTTGTCTTAGGCAGACCTGTTATAAAATCCATGGATATGGTTTCCCATTTCCATTCCGGTACAGGTAGCGGCTGTAATAATCCCGCAGGGTGCTGATGTTCTGCTTTGATTTGTTGACACTCCAAGCATGGCGCCAAATAACTTGCCACGTCTTTCTTCATTCCTGGCCAAAAATATTCCTTTCGCAACACAGTAACCATCTTTTGATAACCGGGATGTCCGGCATAGTGACTATTGTGAAATTCTTCCAATATCAGATTTTTGACATGGTTCTGATCAGGCACATATAGCCTCTCCTTATAATACAACATTCCGACAGTGTCTATGGCATAATATGGCTATTTTTCATTGCTGGTGGGTTGCTGTATTTGCTATTTTATTTGCTGGTAATTAACGTCTTTTTCAGCTGCACTAATAATAATTTCCCTGAAGGGAATTTTCCCTTCACTATAGGAGATTTCATATAGACACTGCACTTTTCTACTTAAAGCATCTACCACCATGTTTTCCTTTCCCTTTAAATGCTTAATTTCAAAATCGAATCCACTAAGAAAGTTTGCCCACCGCGCTTGCCTTGCATTTAGTGTGGTTTAACTAAAATAATTAGTTAGGCTGTGGTGATCAGTTAATAGCAAAATTTTTCTGCCCATCAAGTAATGTCGCCACATTTTCAAGGCATGGATCACGGCTGCCAACTCTAAATCGTAAGCAGAATATTTCTACTCATGCTCTTTCAATTTCTGTGATTCATAGGCTATTGCCTTTCCTTCTTGCATCAATACACCCCCTACTCCTTCTTTGCTTGCATCTGTACACACCACATAGTTTTTATTGGGGTCCGCAATGCTTAAAACAGGTGTCATGGTGAGCAGGTGTTTGAGTTGCTCAAAGCTCCTTTGACATTCCAAGGTCCACTTGAAGGCCCTCCCCTTTTTCTGCAGGGAAGTAATGGGGTATGCTACCCTTGAGAACCCTTCCACAAACCGCCTATAATAGCCGGCTAATCCCATAAAAGAGCAGATGTTCGCCACATCTTTAGGTACCAGCCAATCCATTATTGTCTTTGTTTTCTCAGGGTCAGCTGCAATTCCTTCCTTAGTGATTATATGCCCCAGGTACTATATCCGTTCTTTATAAAATTCACATTTACTGAATTGAGTGTACAATTGATGTGCTCGGAGGGTTTGCAGTACCAACCTGAGATGCTCTTTGTGTTCCTCCATAGTCCGAGAATAAATCAAGATATCATCAATAAAAATCAACACGAACTTGTCCAAGTACTGGTGGAATACGCTGTTCATTAAACACATAAAAGTGGCAGGGGTGTTGGTCAACCCAAAGGGTAGTACCACAAATTCATAGTGGCCATACCGTGTTCTGAAAGCGATTTTAGCTATATCTTCTTCCTTAATCCGGACTTGCTGATATCCCGACCGCAGGTCAATTTTCGAAAAAAATGTTGCTCCCTTTACTTGATCGAACAACTCATCAATACGGGGCATCAGATATTTATTTTTGATAGTCAATTTATTTAGCTGCCGATAATCTATGCACATGCGTAGGGTCCCATCTTTCTCTTAAAGAACAGCACTGGGGATCCCCAGGGTGACACACTGGGGCAGATATAATTTTTATCTAGCAGCTCCTGCAACTGCATCTTTAACTCTGTCAATTCCAGTATACTCATTCGATAGGGTGCCCGGGATACCAGAGCTGCTCCTGGCACTAATTCAATGGTAAAATCTATGTCCCGCTTCGAAGGTAACCCAGGGATTTCCTCCGGGAATACATCAGAAAACTCTTGTATTACAGGGATATTTTCCATTACTGCTGTCTTGTTTTTTGTGTTAGCATAACCCACTTGGATCGCGTAAATCCGACATCCCTTCCTGATGCATTTTGCTAACTGGGAGGCGGTTATAGGCCGAAGCTGCACTGGCCGTTTGATCCCCTGCATTTCTTGCTTAATCCCCAGCTCATCCCTATAGCTGACAGTCTTGGTTTTGCAATTAATTACAGACCAGTGTTTTTCTAACCAATCCATACCAATTAAAACATCATAAGAACCAAGGGGAAGCATATTTAAATCTGCTGTAACTAACTGGCCTGCTATTTTTAAGGGGCAGTTTTTAACTTTGGCATTCACCCGTCTCCTTGCCCTTGTAGCCAGCTGAACCAGCCAAGGGTCTTTGAATTTAACAGGCTGTAACCTGCACTGCTACACAATTCTAGGGCTAACATAACTTAGTGTTGCACCAGGGCCAATTAAAATAGTGACTGTAAGGTCTAAGAGTGTACCTTCAAATTCCACCATAGTCGGCTGGTACTCTGCCTGGTGATCCTCTAGAGCCGCATTAATCCTCGGTAGGCTTGGACAAGTAAGGAAGGAGTGGCGAGATTTTGTCAAAGGGGAAAGGAAACAAGCAAGGAGCCAAGCGAAATACTGAGGTTGGTACTCTCTGCTTCTTTCTCATCTATCTCTCGTAAAGGAAAACACAAGTGACTTTAGTTTTTTTGTTTCTAAGATAGCTACCCATCTTAGTGGGACTAGCAATTCTAAAAAGACACTAGTTTTCCCGATAACAGGATTCTATTTCAATTAATTCATCTTCATGCAATTATCTTGTATCAAAATCCAATTTGGAATGTGCATCTCCCATCAAATTATCGAATTGTGAATTTGATCATTTCAAAGATCATCTTTGGCCAAATGAATCATGTCTATAGAATGCATTTCATAATAGTCAGCTCCTGGTTTTTCTTGCAAATGTTATATCACAAATCTTGTTCTTCATCGCATCTGAGATCCTCTTGAGTGCTAATGAATACATGCATTATTGTGTGAATAAAATTCTTCTTTGTTCATTGTACCTTGATTGGTATCTTGTGTCTGTTGTACTATCATTTTTGTTCACTTCTTTCGACGACTATGATGCAAGTGTAACATGTGACCAGTTACAAGGAAATCATTTGTTACTTTTATCATGCAACAAAGATGATTCTTTTGTTCAAGGCATTTGTAAATTTGTTCAAACTGATCTATCTTTTTTATGCTCTAACCTATAATCCCATGCCACAAATAGTCCATTTGATCATAAAATTAATTATCATTCGTTTTATCATTTTCCTACCAGTATATCTGAAGAAAATCGTTTCACATCAATTAATATTTATGGTTTATCTCACTGTTCAAATACTTGACAAGAAGTTCAGGCACTTCAACCCTCACTATCTTGATGAGCCTTTTGAGCATGATCAGATTAATTTCCCTTAGAATATTCTCATCCTGGTCTCATGGTTTTAGTTGCAAATTCATCTTTTCAAAGATTTTAGCGTTTTCAAGAGGATTGTTTCTAATTTCATGATCCAATCACTAAATGGTTTGATCAATCTTACTTGGAAAGCTCCATCACAAATAAAAAGTCTTGATCTGTCCTCATGCTTGCTAAGGAATACAGTGCAGATGAAGACACATTCACAAGAAGCTTATGAGGTTTGTTTAGTGATGGTTTTTATCGAAAAGGTAACAATGCAAACTGGTTATAATTAGTGGCTATGGAATATCATTCTGATGACAGGCAAGCCCTTCTAGTTGTTGTACAACTTATTAAAGATCTTATCTTTTCTGTTGCACTTCACTTTATATCACTTTTAATTGTTCATATCTTTGTCTACACATGTTAGGAGAATATACGGTGGCTTCATTGGAAATTTTCTTATACTTAACCCTGACCTTCTAGCTGGTTAGGATATGAGTAGGTCTAGTTGCATTCTAGTTTCCCTTTCTTGCACCCATCCTGCACTTACTCTCTGCTAGTCTTTCTTGTTTTCTTATTTTTGTTTCGCATTCTATTTTTGGTTTAGCCTCTATTTGATTTGTCATGTTGATTTTGTTTCCTTGTTTTATCATGTATTTTCCTTTAGTTTTTGCATGAAAGATCCTCCGTTGGCTCAAAATACAATGTGGAAAAACTTGAAAAGGGAAATTGTGATGATGAATGATGCTTGGATTATATGTTATCCTCTTCTCTATTTTGGGTTTACGTAAATTTAGAGTTAACGATGTCTAGACAGAAAATACGATTCTTTCTATAAATAAAGCCTTTGGTTGAACCACGAAGCACGTATCTTCAAATGGACCCTCATTCATGATTATACCTTGTATTGAATGGTGTTTTGACTTGTCGACTCGACCAAGTAAAGAAGGGAAAGGAGAAAAAAATTGAAACGAGGATGTATCTTTTAAATCCATTAAACAAGTAACAATCTCTCCTATTCTCAATAAGTTGGAATCCCTCTTCTTACTCGATAAATAAATAAGTGCCTAAGCACAATTATGTAAATAAAATAAATAAAGGGTGAAAGAAGAAAAATAATTCCTGTTCAAAGAGGTGAAGCAAGAAACTTTGTTGGGTGTACTGTCCAGAACTGCTAGTAGCAAAGTGATTCTTGTGTTCTCTTGAGGTGACTTCATTGGGGTATTGTTCCGGCTCACTGGAAATGATGGAACAACAGTGGATGTGCTTAAAAGTTTGATATACTTACTATCCTTCTCCTCTAACAAAGTAGTTGAGTCTTAACTAGTCTTATACTGATGTGTTTTAAGTTGAACAAAGAATATAAGGGAATATGTATTTAACAAGGAGAAGTGGAAAATTTAAGGTAATTCATATGGTGAACCAATACTTCCTGACGGATTAAGACCTTTCATTTAAGAATAAAACCCAAATAGAGAAGTTGGAGTTCTATCAGTGTGTCGCCAAGTGTTATCGCTGTGACAAACACCTCCAAAATTTTTCCTACACTTGAATTTTGGAGCCTATTGTGGATCTTGCGATCAGTTGTTCTATAGTAACTTCTTCATCAGTTGATGCTTTGCTAAGTCTTTCAGCTCCATTCTTGAATTGTAAGTGTCGAAGTCACCTTCTCACACATGCTTAGTCTACAACGAGTTCATGAACACATTCTTTTACGCAAGATTTAACATTCCTAGCACAATCCATCAAGATATTGCATGTGCAATGTTCAATCCATGTCAATAATCAGTGCACAATGACATTGATATCCTCTCACTTCTAGCTGTGTTTGTACTTCTATTTCGGTGAGTTCTGTAAACTGATGCATTAGTGCACCTTTTCTTTCGTCAGTGTCTTTTTCATTCTTTCGGTTGTTTCTTTTTCTTTCTTTCACTTTAATTAGTGTCATTTTCATGTATGTTTTCTATGGCATGTGTCGCTTTCTTCGTCGTTCGCATATCGCAAGTGTCGTTTTTACTTTAGAAAATGTCATCTTTTCCCAATGAGAAGTTTTGTTTATCATGTAAAATCAAGGGGTAATCTTTGTGATTATGAGTTTTTCTTATCATGAAAGTATGTATCACACTCATTTCTAAAGTTTTAAGCACTGTCACACAAGTTTCGTCACTGTCCTAACAAAGTGTACCCTTTGTGTCGTACTTGGTGTAGGTCGTCGCAAAGTTGACGCATTGAGGAAAACCGTGATTTTCATGTGTTATGAGTGTTCCTTGTCATGTCATCAATTAATCTAAGTGTGTGATCATGTTGAATTATTGCTTTTATTTAACTTTTCTTCACTGATCCAACACTTAGCATAACTGGGAAAACTCTCTAACATGGCCAGTCAGCCTCATTTATCCCTCTTGAACTGCGCATTGTGTTGTGTCAACCCTCAACCATAATCCTTATCTCTTGTCACTAGGTAATGTGCAGTTTCTGCCTTCCAAAACTGCACACTGCGTAATATCAGTGTTCAAGCCCATCCCCTCAGCTCCAGAACTACACAGTCCTTGTCTCTAGCCTAGCCTTAACTACACATTATAGAGTATTAGATCTCAGGACTGAGCCTTGACCTCCTAAGCTGCATAGTTTCACAGTCACCTAGCCTCATTTGCCTACCAGAACTGTGCAGTAGGAAAAACTAGTGCTCAATCCCTTAACCTTGCTCCTTGGGTCCCTCAACTGTGTAGTCACTCATCCTTGGTGTTCCAAAACTACACATTATCCAATCTCAAGCCTCAAGCCTTAGCCTTGAGCTCTTGAACTACACAATTGTGCAGCCCCTTGGCTTTTGTCCCTCGATAATTGTGCATTGGTCAACCTCAAGCCCCAACTTGAGCTCTTGAGTCCCTTAACTACGCATTCCCTCTTCCGAAGCCTCCAAAACTACATATTGCACAATATCAAGCCTCAGTCCCAGACATTGATCTTTGGAAATGAGAAATCCTTGATTCAGTCACTCAACTAGTCACCAGTTCTAGCCTCGAAAAGTGATTTCATGAAGCATGTTATATTAGGGGTTTATCAAACTGATGTCATGTTCTCATGAGTGTATTGTAGTCTCATATATTCTTTCATTCTATGATAGGATGATGATGAAGGAAATGGATAAGGAGACCATGCTAAGAGACACCTATGGAGCTAAATAAACTAGATGATCATTAGCAGAGAATACAAAGGAACACATGTTTACAATAGAAAACATAATATCAAGACCACATTGAAGACTCCTTATCTTCAAGTCATGAGGAGAAGAAAGAAAACACCATGTTCTATCTACCAATAAGATACGAAGAAACTAGCAGCAAAGAGTGACTTGACACATCCATGTCATCATGTAGTCCATGTCATCAACTTCATGTCATGTTGTGTCATGAGTCATCATGTACCACATCATTTTATGGATTATTTAAATTATATAATGGAGAACTATAATGTAAAGTGGAAGTCCAAGATTCAGTCATGTAATCTGAAAAATCATATAGGAAGTCAAAAGCTCATAGAGAAGTCGAACAGTCATGAGGGTAGTCCAAGAGTCACAAGGGAGGTGAAGGATCACTACACTTGTTATATATACACCCTCATTGTATAAGAAATCGACTTTTCACCTTAGCTTCTCCCATAAGGCATCATAGAGACGGATTCAATACTTTTGGGGAGCCATTTATGGCTCCAATGCTCCATTATTGGAGCTAGTAATGTTCATTGTACACATGTATCTTTGGAATTTTACTTACTACTTGAAACCTCATGGTTAACACATTTTCATGCATGGATTGTGAATATTTGTAAGATTGTTTTATAAATGTATATGATTTATGTTTTCTTTCACCTATACTAAAGTAGTTGAATGATTTCAGTTATTTTAGTGCTTATCATATAGAGAATGTGTTGTAATGGTTGTAACAATCGTCACATCCATGTGTTTTATTCTGCTTGACGTTAGGCGATTCTTTCTTGATTTTGTGCACCTCTACTAGGGTGGTAATATTACCTCTCACTTAGAGGATCACTTTTTCTGCCTATGTATTAGCAGAACCTTGATACACCTACAACCAAAAATTCACCAGACACACTTTCTTTCTTTTTCAAAGGCATATATGCACTTCTTTCTCTTGCTAATAGTTAAAGCTAAGGCAAACCTGTAAGAATATATGGCAACCAGATAGATATTTTGTATGAGGATCCTATTCCAAATAGTGTGAGGTATAATTGGAACTTCACACCATGGAGACCCCGTTGGTTGACGGATTTCCGACACCATCAACAAAAGGAAATGAGATTGAATTAAGGGGTATCATAGGGAAAACTAGGAAGATAATTATCTCTAATGGCGTGAAAAATATTTTGAGTAAGAAATAATGAGGGGTAATTACAAAATTAAGATCATTAGATGTTCAAACATCTAAGTCATCCATCTCTCCATATCTGTAAAGAGTCCTTGGCAATCATTCCAAAGTATTTGAGACTCTCAAAGGTCTCCCACCTATTAGTGATTATGATCATGCTATTCACTTGCTTCTAGGAAGTGTTATTCAAATCATCAAACCTTATAGATATCCCTATGCCCATAAGAGTGAAATTGAACATATGGTTGTATAAATGTTAGAGGCATGTATAATTCAACCAATCTTGGTGCACAAGAAGGATGGATCATGGTGTATGTGTCGAAATTATTAAGAGATAAAAAGTATCACTATTTAAGATAAACCCATTCCTGTCAATGATGAATTTTTAGATGAATTACATGGATAAATTTACTTCACCAAGCTAGGCCATCATTTAGAATATCATCAAAATTGAATGAAGATAGAAGACATTCTGGAAAAACAACATTCAGAACTCATGAAGGACATTATGAATTTTTGGTCATGGCTTTTGGCATTACTAATGCACCTTCTACATTTCAAGGTTTGATGAATTCCACTTTCAAACACTTCCTTATAAAATGTTTGTTAGTATTTTTTGATGCTACACTAATCTACAACAATTCTTGGAAATATCATGCTTAACATGCTGACAAGGTTCTCAAACTACCGGAGAAAAAATAATTGTATGAAAAACCATCTATATGTTTCTTTGAGGTACAGGAGATGGAATATTTGGGTCATATTGTATCTCATGAGGGTGTTAAGGTAGACCCTAAAAAAATAAATCCATAAAGGAATGGAAAATACCTACAACCTTGAGGAATCTTCAATGATTTCTTAGAGGGTATTATCACAAGTTTGTTAAGAATTATGGGAACATATCAACACCTATAACAACATTACCAAATAAAGATGCATTTTTTTAGACTCTAGAAGCATCTAAATCCTTTACACCTTAAAGAGGCAATGTTTCGAGTTATGGTCTTCGCTACACCAGAATTAACAACAACCTTTATTATGGAATGTGATGCCTCAATAAATGGAATTAGTGCTTTTTTAATGAAATAAGGAAGAACTATTTATTTTGAAATTCGTCCAATCGAGGGAAACAATTTACCCAAAACTATTTATGAGAAGGAAATGTTGGTAATACTAAGTGCCCTGAAGCAGTGACACCCCTACCTAATGGGAAGGCACTTCAAGGTAAAAAAAAAATCATGATAGTATTACAAATATTATCTTCAAAAAATCATCAAAAATTGGTTACTAAAATGTTGGGTCGTGATTTTTAAATCATCTACAAAAAAAGGGAAGAAAAATGTTGTTGTAGATGCACTCTCAAGAAGGGATGGGGATATGGAGGAAGTTCTCTGTGTCATTTCTATTATCCAACTTGATTGGATAACAGAAGAAAGGGATGAATGGAAGAATGAAAAAGAGGTGTGGACACTCATTGAAAATTTGTACCATTATCCCAATGGATCTGATACATTTATCGGGAAATATGATTCACTTTGGTACAAAGATTGCTTATATCTATGTAAGAAATCCCAATTCAAACAAAATTTTCATTTGGAATTGCACACCTCTCCTATTCGAGGGCACTTAGGATTTCTAAAAACTTACCACATGGTAAAATATGATGTTCATAATATTGTGGTACAATATTTGGTTTTCCAACAAAATAAAGTCGAGATAATTAAGACCCCGAGTGTTTTACAACCATTAGTCAAATTTCCAAGTCAACATTAGGAGTTGGTATTTGATCACAAGTCTACCCAAGTCAGAAGTAAAGAGCGTCATCATGGTGGTAGTTGATATACTTGCCAAGTATGTGCACTTTTGTGCACTATCTCATCCTTTCAAATCCAATATAGTCACTATTGAATTACGGAAATAGTTCAAAATCTACATGGAAACCCAAATATTATTGTAAGTGATAGAGATCACATTTTCACTATAAAAAATTACACAAAATTATTTTATTGCATTGGTACTCAATTAGCTCAAATCTCATCTCATCATCCTCAATCTGATGGGAAAAGTGCGATAATAAATGTTTGGAAGGATGTCCTTGTTACTTTGTATATGATAAATAAACACAATGGGTCAAGTGGTTACCTCTAGCAGAATGTTGGTATAACACTTTCTTCATGCCACAACAAAAATTACCCCATTTATGGTGCTTTATGGATATCATCTTCCATCCATCACATCATCTCTAAGAGACAATTCTAAGGTTCAAGCAACGTAATATCACATTGAGCATCAATAATAAGTTCTCAAACTCTTAAAGGATAACTTGACTATTGCACATAATTGAATGAAACAACAAGAAAATCAACATCACAGCAAAAGAAGTTTTTACATGGGTGATTGGGTATTTTTATGGCTACAAACATAAAAACAAATTTCCCTCATGAAAGCTAAGAAGGAAAATAAATTATCACCCATGTATTATGACCCTTAGAAGGTGTTGCAAAATATTGGTACTATGGCATACAAATTGGAGTTTCCTGTATCTTTACGAGTACACCCAAATTTCCATATTTCATGCTTAAATAAGGTTGCAGGTGAGATTATCCTGGTTAAAAATATATTGCTAAAACTTGACGAGGAAGTAAAAGTCATATTGGAGCCTGAAGAAACCATGGGAACATGAATCTTACAACTACCGAATAAATCAATTTCAAATTATGTCATTAAGTGCAAGAACTTACCTACTAAATATTCCACATGGGAGGATGAGTATTTTATATAGAAGCACCCAAAACTACTCAAGTGTTGAGGACAATTTTTTTTTAAGGAGAGGAGCATGTGATATCCCCATAATACCAGTGTGGCACCTATATCGTTATTGCTGTGCCTAACAGAATCGCACTATTGTTATTGTTGTTCCCTTACATTATTATTTTTATGTAGGCCCTAATTAAATATTTCCCTTTTAGACTCTTATATATACCAAGGAGGCCTTTTCATTTGAATAATCCAAGAATTGTTCATTTATGTTATGTAAAAGGAGGTTCCCCCCTCAAAGTGTCTTATTATCAAGGTGTTTATCTATATTTTATTATGTTTTTGTGATCTGGTTACATAACATCTATGACATGCAAGTTACACATCATTGTTCCCACATAGAGGCACACATGTTGGGACTTCCAACAGTGCCTTGGAGGTCATGGACATGGTCACAGTGAAACCCTTAGAAGATGGTGATTAGGAGGTGTGGTTGTATCTATAGGCACAAAAATGAGAACCCTCTAATGTAGTGAATTAGGAGATCACATAAGTAGAGCCTCCAATAAGTAGTGGGTGATAGGTATTGTTGTGCAATAGATCCATCAAATTTGTGATAAGGTGGTTCAAGTAAGCAATGCAATAGTTATTTGGATAATTAAGTTCATGTGTAGAGTGAGCCTCTGATTCAACTATAAGTGAGTGAACCGTAGTGCAGTGGTTGGAGTGACTCATGAATAGTCGAGTAACATTTGTATTGTCGAGTAAGTGAGCCCACAAAATGTGTAGGGTGTAGATGAGAAGTGGAAAAATGGGGTTCATGGCATGTAGACTTGAGCCTCCCATTGACTATGGAAATATCTGAGTGCATAGTCCAAGCTTTCGATATTTGAGTTGAAAATGATGGTGTTGAGATGATTAGATTCAACCTAAGGCTCAAAGATCAAGCACCAACCATGTTGATGGTATGCAAATGAACTTGATACCTCTAGCATATTCCTAAAATGTTGGGAAGATTGTACCAATGTGCATGAATATGGAAATTGGAGCTTGTTTGAGGCATTGATCAACAAGAATGTCCATGATAAAAATTGGCAAGTTAAAGAGGTGATTTCTACTGACCTTGACAAAGAAAATTCCAGTGGAGATAAAAAATGATTTTCCAAACCCTAGAGCTTCATGCACAAGAACGACGATGGAAATATTATGGAAAAATAAGGGTTCATTGTTGAAAAAGAGACAAGGCTCATCATTGAAAAAAATAAAATAAATAAAGAAAGAAAGAAATAAAATTGAAAAACAAATATAGGGGAAGTCAAGGTAGAAGTCGAACCTCTATGGGGCTCGCATATTTACAAACAAAATGCCATATATTGTGTATATTGGAAAATTTTCAAAAAACATCCCATGAACCTTTTTGGTTGCCATGTTTCGAACAATCCATTGTGGTTCATCGTCAGTACAAGATGGAGAAACAAATCTGGCATACATTTAAATAGAGAGAGTGTAATTTAGAGACCATTAATTTCAACAGTTAGAATCCAATGGCTAGATTTTAATAGATAAATAAAATATTTTAAATATGGTAGTTAGAGTAATTTTAATAATATTTTAACATGATATTAAGTCAACAAAAAATAAAAAGAATTTTTTGTGTATGGGTTAAACTTAAAAATAAATTAATAAAATAAAATTAATTAATTAATTAATTAGAAATCATAATAATAACAAATTCAAATCAAATCAAATAAAAGTCAAAATGATTATTGAAATCAAATAAAAGTAAAATTAAAATAATTTTTTATTTAAAATAAAATGATTTAAAATAATAATAAGAATAATACTAACAATAAATTTTATTTTCATATAAAATGATTTTTCAAAAGTAAAATTGATTTTTAAAATCAAATAAAAGTAAAAATATTTTTTAAATTAAATCAAATAAATAAAAGTAAAAATAAAACAATTAAAAAAAAACAAATACAATGATTTTTAAAATCAAGTAAAATGAATTTTTTAAAACAAGTAAAATTGATTTTTAATATCAAACAAAAGTAAAAGTATTATTTTTTTTTTTTAAATTAAATCGAATAAAATGATTTTAAAATCACATAAACATATTTTTTTTAAATTAAATAAAATTAAAGGAAAAAAATAATATTAAGAAGATAAGTCCAGGACCTAACAACTGCTAATCTTCTAGCCATCGTCTCTATTAAGATTACTAAGCCTTTCTTTGATTTCTATGGCTTCCCTAAACTTGCGGTGATGGAAATGACTAATCCTAACAATAACCTGGGCCTCTTCAATGCACATGTGATGTTTAGTCTTTCCCGCTTGTTATGTGAGAGCTGAGGATCATGTTCTCCCATGTTTTATGTTAGTTGCGTGCTCATGAACCCTTTGATTGATGGAATGGCTAGCCTCACCAATGTAGGGCGTCCCACAAGAACATGGGATGACATAAACAGCTTTCATATCCTTCGAGAACATCAGGTCTTTTACTGATCTCAGGGAGATCTCAGTGGTGTTTAGGGGCCTAAGGTTTGAGGGGACCTTATGCTTCCTAAGGATCCTCGCAATCTTGTCAGTTGTCCCTTGGATAAATGGAACATGAACACTAGAAAATCGATCTTTGGATTCTTTTATAATCTATGGGCCATTGTTAGCTTTAAGAAAAGCTTTCAGACATTGATGCCTACTATACCCAATATTATAAAAAACATTAAGAAGGTGGTTTTTATCATATTTTAGGTGGATTTCATTAGAAAATATTAACACTCGGGTAGCTAGGGTGTTGAGAACACCCAAATTTTGAGTAGGGAAATGATGGGATTTAACATGAAGATATTGCTTTGTTTGAGTTTTCTTACGAAAGACCTGGTGAGAGAAAGAATCATAATCCTTCTTAGAAATAAGGACTTCGAGGAAATGTGGAGTCCCATTGATTTCATAGTCCATGGTGAACTTTATGGAGCTAGACTAACTGTTAAGATGTTGGAAAAAAAAAGGTCCATCTTTTCCCAGCCATGGGACCAAATGACATGGTTGTCATCTACAAACCTCTTCCAAAGATTTGGTTTGAATGGTGTTGAGGCCAAGGCCTTTGATTCAAAGTATTCCATGAACATATTAGCCACAACAGAGGAAATAGGGGAACCCATGGAAACACCACAAGTTTGTTCATAGAATTCCCCATCGAAGCTAAAGAAAGTAGAGGTAAGACATATTTCAATTAATTTATCCATATCGAGATCTGTAAGGCACTTGATGATTTCAATGGCCTCATTAATAGGGATGTTAGTTTAGATGGAGACTGCATCGAAACTCACAAGGATATCACCAGGATCAAGTTTAATACCCTTTAACTCAATGACAAACAATGACGAGTCCTTAACAAAGGATTCAGTCAGAGCAACAAGGTGTTTTAGCTTCTGGGCTAAATACTTAGCTAGAGGGTAGGTTGGCCCTCTTATAGTGTGGATAATGAGTCTCAAGGGAGCCACTTCCTTATGGATCTTTTGAAATCCATAGATCCTAGGGGTAAGAGGGATATTTTCAATAAAATACTCATTGGACCCGAAGGATATGAAAGGTGTTCATGCCATCCCATGTTCTTTTGGGACTCCCTACATTGGTGAGACTGGCCGCTCAATAAATCAAAGGATTCATGAGTACGCAACTGACATCAAACATGGGAGAACCTAATCTCAGCTCTCGCTGAACATGCGGGAAAGAATAAACATCACATCTGCATAGAAAAGGCTTAGGTCATTGCTAGGATTAGTCATTTCCATCATCACAGGTTTAGGGAATCCATAGAAATCGAAAGAAGGCCTAGTAATCTTAATAGAGACGATGGATAAAAGATTGGCAGTTGTTGAGTTGCAACCCCGTCTTCTTAATATTCTTTTTTCCTTTACTTTTATTTGATTTCAAAAAAAAAATGTGATTTTAAAATCATTTTATTTGATTTAATTTTAAAAATATTTTTTTATTTTGCTTTTGTTTGATATTAAAAATAATTTTTACATGTTTTAAAAAATTCATTTTACTTGATTCTAAAAATCATTGTATTTGTTTTTAAAAACCATTTTATTTTACTTTTATTTTTTTTACTTTTATCTCATTTAATTAAAAAAAACATTTTTACAATCAATTTTACTTTTGAAAAACCATTTTTATATGAAAATAAAATTTATTATTATTATTATTATTATTTAAATCATATTATTTGAAATAAAAAATCATTTTACTTTTACCTTTATTTGATTTCAATAATCATTTTGACTTGTATTTGACTTTGTTATTACTATGATTTCTAATAATTTAATTTAATTTTAAGTTTGACCGAGAGACAAAAATTTATTTTTATTTTTTGTTGACTTAATAGCATATTAAAATATTATAAAAATTACTCTAAGAGTCATATTTAAAATATTTTTATTTATCTATTAAAATTTTTTCCTTAGATTCTAAAGGTTGAAATTAATGGTCTCTACATTGCGCTCTCTCTATTTAAATGTATGCCATATCTGTTTCGCCATCTTATCCTGATGATGAACCACACTGGATGGTTCGAAACATGTTGACTAAAAAGTCTCATGTGATTTTTTCTAAGAAAATTCTAATATACACAATATGGATCATAGAAGCCTCAATTCAGAGATGCCATATATTATGAAGGAATTAATAAATAAGGAAAAATAGGGGTTGTGTATTTTGCAGGTATATGTGAAGAAATCAAAGAAAGTTATATTGGTAGCATGGATATCATGAACAAGAATGTAAGATCAAATTTTTTAAAGCTAGATCAATGAAAGATAACATGAGAGAGGTGGTATGGATGGGGAAAAGGAGATGTATTCAATTTTTGAAAGTTTAGTGAAGGAGTAACCATGTGATGAGAGCCACAATGGTATGATAACACTAGTGATGTGTGAACACCCTAAGGGTTTGTGGTCCAAGTTAATAAATCTTTCCATGGGCAGGTGTATTCCATAAGGTAGTTGTAAGACCTATTGTTCATGCATACATGTTGCAAAAGAACGCATGCTGACTCAAGTTGTGGAGTGAACCACATGGATAGTGTTATTGGGAAATCTAGTGTCCACTCGGAGCTGCTAGTCCCACTAAGACTGGTAGCTATCTTAGAAACAAACAAACTAAAACTACTTTTGTTTTCTTTATGAGAAGTAGATAAGAGGGGAATGAAGGACACCAACCTCAGTCTTGCGCTTGGTTCCTTGCTCGGTTCCTCTCCCTTCTGACAGATCCTTGTTGCTTCTCCTTCATCTACCCAGCTTCAAAGAGCACCTGTGGAATCAAAGCAGCATAATACTATCAAAGAACAGAGATCTACAATCATAAACAATATAGGACCAGATATATATTGACCACACAAATGCATATATCATCAAACATACAAGAATGTGGAGGAAAGCTTGAATAGCTTTATTAATATCAAGAATAGCAAAGAGGATTACAACCAATTGTTCTGATCCAGCGTCATCCTCCAGCATGAAAGCCCTTCTTTCACCTCATGAAAAGCTTAGATCACCCAACACTATGATGTTACACCAAGAAACCAACAACACTTCCTTACAAGATACAAAATTCCAGCCTCTAGATCTCTGGGATGAGCGATCCATATATAGATGATTGCAGGGGGGTGAGTCAGCTTCTGGGATTTTGATTAGTGTCCTCTCTCTGATAGTTCTTGATTCCACTTGGAGATTGATGATCTCCTACTCATCCTTGGGCGAATTCAGAGAGGCAAGTGTCATAGGAGAAGTTTTTGGAAGATTCTATGATCATCCACCTCGCAAACTATCTCTGCCATTTATCCACTCTCGCCTATCGCACCCTACAAAAGGGCTTTTCAGTATGCATCGCACCCTTTACACTGGGCAAGTGGGATGCATCGCACCCTTAGGACTGAGCAACCTGTATGGTCCAGTTTTAACCAGTTCTGAGCAGTTTCCTGTGGAGAACTTCTGGGAGATGATGTAATCAGCTGACCTTGTTATTTTAGGGGATGGAACAACACTTTTAGAGACTTCGGAGCCCTTGGTTTATGGACATGTATGATTGGGGTTGTAGTGCCCAAAAATGTCTATAACAGTTGCCCCCTAAAGCATGAGGTCGTTAATCTTTTGATGTTGGGTGAAATTCTTTATCATGAGGATCCGAAGTTTTTTCGAGTTGGAAGGCGACCTGTAATAAGATACAATACAATACAGTATCTTCATAATATTTTTCATGATCTAGCTGAGGCGGGCATTCCCATGCTCAGCTTTATAAATTCATTTTCATGTACATAAGACAGACAACCGTTTATGCAGGAGACTGATGATTCTGATAGAGTCATCATCCTTTTATTCGGATGATCATCTGTGCAGCAACAATGTACATTTGATGTCTTTATTTTCTTGAATATATCACAGCCCGGATGGATGAAACTAGATCCTGGGTCTTCAAACTCATCCAATCTTCACTCGGAGTACAAGTCGATCCATGTGAAAGATGTTTTGAAGTCAAACATGGAAAGACATCACCTAATTACCAGCCAATGATGTAAGTTGTTAACAAGTGCGAGAGGAATCACTGATAATGATGATGACCCTCAAGGTACTATAGTACAATTCGCATGGTGTGCAAAACGGACTTGGTGTCGAACACCACGCAAAATCTTTCAGTCAAAGGCCATTGATGTAAACCTGTCACCGGAAGTGAGAAACTTGCCATTGAGGCATGCAAGCTTCAAAGTACTGAAAGGGTTCTTCCTAGGTCGACTTCTCGGATAATGAGCTGATGTCGACAAGAAGTGACCTATCGTAGGAAGGCCTTAATGAATCCCACATCTACGACACAGAACGGAGTAAATTATTTTTGGATGTGAAAACGATCTGATGATACAGGGTTCAGGGTGGCGGTCATGAAAGAATGGAGCGTGAATGTATTGTAGCGGATGAGACACAGGTGAATTCTCTAAGCGACTTCTCTTGAACATACCAGCGGCACTGACATGGATTGGTAGCGTTAACCCCAAATATGGATGGTGTGGTGGACCAATGGTGATATGACCGGTGAATGGAACAACCCAACCCGACTCGAATGCGGAGTGAAAGCGTCATGTTCAAGAGCGACTTGCTACCAATAAAGTTTCTTCAAGTTTTCTTCCCAATTTTTTCCCCAGTCATTGCTGACTAGTACCTCTTTATTTTTGTCAAGCTTGAGGAGGATAACATATGCTTGTTCTATAATTTTTCCTTCGGGCAAACCCGTCGCTATGTTTTAATGAGCCTAGCGACAGTGAAACTCGTTCTTGTCTGTATGGACAAGTTTGTCGCTATTAGGTTTTAACAAGTTTAACGACAAAGATAACTTGATCCTTTTAAATTTTAGAGAGTCTGAAAGGGATGTAAAGGAAACTCCAATAATCCATTTTCATCATATAATCCCTTAAGTCCGAAAAAGTATAAAATAATACGAAAGGGATGAATTTTCGGGAATTTTAACGAGTCGAACAAAACAAGCGCTCGATCTTTTTATGTAATAATCCCTCAGGTCCAAAAAGATTAAAATCTAGAGGAGGGATAGCACTTCCGGTAACTTTAACGAGCTGGAGAGGCCAATTTCTCAGAAACATTTTCATATTTTACAATTCAAATGAAAAGAGCTTAAAGGAGACTCATCTTTTGAGGAACGAGTGATAATTTCAGGTAGCAGCTGATTCCAGGTAAGGTTTGGAATTTTCCAATCATGGCAGTGTCACAAGGATGGCTAACAGGATCACTCCTCGCAGCTGTTCCTAAAAAGGGGTAAACAATCAAATGGAGGTGAATGATTGGCTAAACAGAGTGGAGGTGATGGTAAGAACACGACCAGGGCTCAAAAGCTGATGATAATGCATTCACAATGGTTATTTACCGGAAATTGGTTCATTTTTTAATGAGATTAAACTCTGGGGGAGCGTTTGCTCATTACCAAGGTTTAATTTTTAATGAGCTTGAACTTCACGTAAAAACTGCTCGTGATAATGGTCATCGATTTAATTTCACCGCTAATCACTTTGTTCCTTCAGAGGTTGTATTGTCTGTTCAATTTTTTCCGCATCTGTGGCATGAGGCAACAAATCAACTTGTTGCAATATCTTCTCAATGCATGGGATCCTACCTGTTGGGTTGTGTTATATTCTTTCCACGTAGTTAATAGGGGTTTGAAGGGCACCCGTAACCCCACTTTATGGGGTCCGGGGCAGCGCCCCGGAAAATTTTGGTTTTGGACCATGATTTTCGCACATGGTATTGGACGGACCCACCTATGGTTTTGTGCATGATTTTCGCACATGTTTTTTGGACGCGATGGTTTTCGGTCCATGGTATTGGACGCGATGGTTTTTGGTCGATGGTATTGGATGCTTCGGCATGTATAAATATGTATTATAACATTGAAAGTAAAATAATGAAAAATCAAGCTGGTAGTCCTGGTTTTGGGATCCAGGAAAAAATCTCTGTGCATATGTGTTTTATGGGTTATGCTCTCGCATTTTTTATTTTCTTTGTTTAAGAATTCGTATGCAGGTAATTTCTGTACAGGGTTAAAACCTACATTTGGTATCGGAGCTGTTTTGGCTTCAAGGGGACGCCTTTGTTGCTGAAGGGTTTCGCTCGGGCCTGTGGTAGACCCTGTTTAGTGGGAGATCTGCGAGATCGATTCTGATGGTGAAAGAAGATGGTGAGCAGTGGAAAGATAGAGATTGAGAAGTTCAATGGTTAGAATTTTTAGTTGTGGAAACTCAAGATGGAGGATCTGTTGGTGGATAAAGATCAGTGGATCGCGGTAGATCCAGGTACTAAACCATCGGGAGTGACCGATGAAGAATGGAAGAAGTTGGATCGGAAGGCAAAGAGCACAATACGATTGTGTGTCTCAGATTCAGTATTGCTGAATGTATCAGGGGAAGCTACAACAAAGGCTTTGTGGGTCAAGTTAGGGACTTTGTACCAATCTAAGTCTCTGGTGAATAAATTGTTCCTGCAGAAAAAGCTATATAACCTGAGGATGAAAGATGGAGACTCGGTGACAGAGCATCTGAATGCGTTTAATACTGTGGTAAGTCAGTTATTATCTGTTGATATTAAAATTTCAGATGAAGATAAGTGCATCAGTTTGTTGTGTTCTCTACCAGATTCGTGGGATAGTCTGGTTATTGCAATAGGTAGCAATGCAACTGCTTTGTAGTTTGATGAAATAGTCTCAGCCTTGCTGACGGAGGAGATGAGACGGAAAAATATGGACAACCAGAATGGTGATGCCTTGTCTGTACGAGGACGGTCCCATAATAGAAACACAAATAAGTCATCGAGTGGGAGATCTAAATCTAGAGGGAGATCTAAATCTCCAGGAAAACCTACAAAGGTGGTGTGCTGGAAATGCGGAAAGGAAGGGCACTTCAGAAGGGATTGTAAATCTAAAGCTCCTGATAAAGGAAAGGGATCTGATGATGCTCCTTCTGCAGAGGCGAAAATCACCTCAGATGAAGGTGGGGATGTGTACTTGGCTTCTTCAAGTACAGATGTAGATCATGAGGCATGGTTGATTGACTCAGGTGCATCCTTTCACTTCACTCCCCATAGAGAGTGGTTCTGCGAGTATGAGAAATACGATGGTGGTGATGTCTTCTTAGGAGATGATAGGAAGGCTAGAATCATTGGTCGGGGAAAAGTAAAGTTGAAGTTGCAAGGTGGAAGGGTTAGAACACTTCCGGGTGTTCTACATATTCCTGCATTGGCCAGAAATCTGATTTCTGTTAGCAAGTTGGATGATGCAGGTGTAAAGACGGTGTTCGAGAAAGATACCTGCAAGATGGTTCGAGGAGCACTGATATTAATGCGGGGAGTTCGGATTGGAACTCTGTACAAGCTGCAAGGTAGCACTGTTGTTGATGGGTGCAATAGTTCTATGGTTCCTGAAAATGGAGTAGAGAATCTAGTGGTCTCTGGAGAGAAGACCATGTTGTGGCATCAAAGGCTTGGACATATTGGAGAGAAGGGCCTTCGAATACTTCATGGTAAAGGTATGGTAGAAGGTATGAATAATAGCTCTCTGGATTTTGATTTCTGTGAAAATTGTGTATATGGGAAGCAGAATCGGGTGAGTTTCTCCTCTGGTGGTAAGAGGACGAAACAGATATTAGAGCTTGGGCACAGTGATGTGTTTGGACCTGTGAAGGTTCCATCACTGGGTAAGTCTATGTACTATGTATCATTCATAGATGACTTCTCAAGGAATACATGGATATATTTTCTTAAGAAGAAATCTGAAGTCTTTGACAGGTTTAAAGAATTTAAGGCTCTGGTGGAAAATCAGATAGAGAAGAAGATAAAGGTGCTGAGGACAGATAATGGTGGAGAATTTTGCAGCAAGGAATTTGAAGAATTTTGTAAGAAGTGTGGTATAGCACGGCAGAAGACTACTCCATATACACCTCAGAAAAATGGAGTCGCAGAAAGAATGAACAAGACATTGATGGAAAGGGCAAGAAGCATGCTCAATGGTGTCGGGTTAGGACAGGAATTCTAGGCAGAGGCTGTGGATACTACATGTTACCTGATCAACAGATCACCTTCATCAGTGTTGGAGGATAAGACTCCACAAGAAGTATGGACTGGTAAGAAACCCTCTCTTTCACATCTAAGGGTATTTGGATGTGATGCATATGTACATGTTCCAAAGGAGGAACGAACCAAGTTGGATAGTAAATCTGAAAAGTGCATCTTTATTGGGTATAAGGATGGTTTAAAGGGTTATAAGCTTTGGAACCCAGTCAAACGGAAGGTTGTGTACAACCGAGATTTGTTGTTCAGAGAGGTAAAAGATGTTATTCAACATGAAGTCCAACCAAAGGAACCTAAGAAGATAGAGTTTGAGCCAAAGGAGGAAGAATCAGACTCTGCAGCAGAGTAGGAATTAGAAGATGAAGAGCCACAAACTTCGGGTGTGAGAAGATCAGTTCGAGAAAGAAGGCAGCCAGAAAGGTATAGTCCATCTGCTTTTAGTTCAAATTTTGCTTTGTTTGTTACTGATAATGATCCCAGAACTGTGAAGGAAGCAGTGGATTCAGAGGATGGAAAACTCTGGAAAGAGGCCATGGTCGATGAAATGGCATCTTTGCACAAAAATGAGGCTTGGGATCTGGTGGAGTTTCCAGCTAGAAGGAAACCCATTGGCAGCAAATGGGTGTTCAAGAAGAAGACAAATGCAGAAAGAAAGGTGGAGAAATACAAAGCTCAGTTGGTAGCAAAAGGTTATTCCCAGGTGCCGGGAATTGATTTTGGTGATATTTTTTCTCCTGTTGCCAAGGTAAATTCTATTAGATTACTTTTATCTGTTGCTGCTGCTTTTGATTTTGAGGTACAATAGATGGATGTGAAGACAACATTTCTTCACGGGGATTTGGAAGAGGAAATCTACATGAAACAACTTGAAGGCTTTGCGGTGAAGGGTAAGAAAGAACTGGTATGCAAGTTATAGAAGTCTCTGTATGGGTTAAAACAGTCACCAAGGATGGGGTATCAAAAATTTGATACATTTATACGGGGACTTGGCTTCACCAAAAGCAAATCAGATCATTGTGTGTATTTTAAATTAATTGGTGACTGTATTATTTATCTGGTCTTGTATGTGGATGATATGTTGCTGGTTGGAAATGACAAAGAAATTATCCAGGATTTGAAGACCCAATTGTCCTCCAAATTCGACATGAAAGATCTTGGTGCTACAAACTATATTTTGGGCATGGAAATTAAAAGAGATCGGTCAAAGAGGAAGCTCTGGTTAAACCAGAGGAAGTATGTCGAGACAATACTCCAGAGGTTTAATATGCAGGATAGTAAACCAGTGAAGGTTCCTATTCCTGTAGGTGTGAGGTTATCTGCTGAACAGTGTCCCAAGACACAAGAAGAGGAAGAGGACATGTCCCGTGTTCCATATGCAAGTGCAGTGGGTAGCCTAATGTATGTAATGGTCTGTACTAGACCAGACATTGCACATGCAGTGGGAGTATTGAGCAGGTTTATGTCAAAACCTGGGAAGGAGCACTGGACAACAGTGAAGCGGGTTTTCAGGTATTTGTGTGGCACTAGTGATTATGGTTTGTGCTACCAAGGAAGACCAGGATTGGACAGAGTGTTGGATATTCATGGCTTTGTTGATGCAGACTGGGCTGGAGATCTGGATCAGAGAAGATCTACAAGTGGGTATGTGTTTAACCGATTTGGAGGTGCAGTCAGTTGGATGAGTAAGAAACAATCTGTAGTGGCACTATCAACTACAGAGGTAGAATACATGACAACCACTCATGCAAGCAACGAAGCAGTTTGGCTGCAGAGATTGTGTTCAAGTATGGGGTTAGTACAGGGAGCTATAAGAATAGACTGTGATAGCCAAAGTGCAATTTTCTTGGCAAAGAACCCTGCTTATCATTCAAAAACAAAGCACATTGATGTTCAGTATCACTTTGTGAGGGATATGATAGAAGATAGAAAGGTGTTGTTGGTAAAGGTGGACACTTTGAAGAATACTGTAGATGCATTGACAAAATCTGTGAGCTCTGAGAAGTTCTCTTTGTGTAGAGAAGCAATGGGAATCTCAGGGCTGAAAAAATGACTAAGCTCTTCTATGGCCCCCTGTGGAAAGAAAACAACAAGTGGGAGATTGTTGGGTTGTGTTATATTCTTTCCACGTAGTTAATAGGGGGTTTGAAGGGCACCCGTAACCCCACTTTATGGGGTCCGGGGCAGCGCCCCGGAAAATTTTGGTTTTGGACCATATGTTAGGTTGGGCGGACCCACCTATGGTTTTGTGCATGATTTTCGCACATGTTTTTTGGACGCGATGGTTTTCGGTCCATGGTATTGGATGCGATGGTTTTCAGTCCATGGTATTGGATGCTTCGGCATGTATAAATATGTATTGTAACATTGAAAGGGAAATAATGAAAAATCAAGCTGCTAGTCCCGGTTTTGGGATCCAGGAAAAAATCTCTGTGCATATGTGTTTTATGGGTTATGCTCTCGCATTGTTTATTTTCTTTGTTTAAGAATTCGTATGCAGGTAATTTCTGTACATGGTTAAAACCTACACTACCAACCAGGCATTTCAGATCAGAGGCAAATCTATCCCTTTGACTGTCGTGGACATCTATTTTTTGACCGGTTTATTGAGGCATGGTGCCCCTCTTTCATTATCAAGTTCTGCCCGTGGGGGCAAATCCGTGAGAGATTATATTCGCCGGTATTGCAGAGAGGGATCTCAGCCGAGTAGGGATGGAAATATCAACATCCAAGATGTCAATGACCGGTCCTTGAGGACCATTCTGTTTACTTTTGCTAGATTGGCTAGTAGTGCAGCTCTTCATGTGGCTAACAGGTCCTATATGCAGTACGCCTTGGAATGCCTTGAACCAAAGGTGTTCAACTGGTGTGACACAGTACTCCCTGTGATGAAAGAACAACTGACCAAGGTAAAAAGTGGAAAATCCAAGAACTTCGGCTATGGTTCTATTTTGACCGCTTTCGCCTTGGAAAAGATCCCACTGATGCAGCCGCAGTACATTTCACTTGGCTTACCTCCATCGACTGAGCCACGGATGCAGAGATGGGTCGACCTTATGGCTTGACATGCTGGTCAGTCCCAGGTTTCCTTTTCTGATACCTTCTTCGAGTGGTTCAACTGTTAGGAGATGGTTTTTTCCGAGTATCCATATGCTGGTATGGATTTTCGGGGTGACCCGGATTTGGTGTTGCTGGCTGGCGAGCAGTGGGGTGCTATCGGTAAATTCTTTGACCATATCTTTATTTATCGTTTCTTTTTTATAACATTCTTATGCTTTCTTCTATCAGGACTAATCAAAACTCATGCACATATTGGACCAGTTCGGCCAGCAGTATGTCTGAGAGTACCAGCTACCGCTCCAGCAGGAGAGGCTGTGGGGAGGGCTATCCTTCGCGACCTTGATGTGGCCGAGACTCTTTCAGCATTGTAGGATCAGATCGAAGGCCTCACTCTCGGTATTCCAGACGTGAGGACCGATGAGTTGCCTCTGAGGTTACAGCGACATACTACTGGCGTGCCGAGTCGATGGACTAGGCTTTTATGCATGATTGCACAGGCGGTGACTTGTTATCACCAGCATCATTAGACTAGGGTGCCCCCTAGCATTTTGAGTTTTGGGTCATTTGACCGATTTTTTCCTGGTTACAGAACATTATGTATGAACCATAAACAATTATATATATATTTTTGATTTTCGGAGCTTTATTTTGGTTGAGTTATGTGATCTTGATGCAAATATTTGATGAAATGCTTCTTTTATAAATGTTGCGAATGTCTATGTAACACATAATTTGCCAATGAGTCCGTTAATGTGTTTAAGTTTCTGGAAATATGATGATATTGAATAGAATCAAACTGCCTTTCCAAAATCTTGACCCTTAGGAACATGTGATAGATAGCTGGATTCTGTACGGAGTAGATACCAGTGAGTTGTAGGATGACGAGTTGTGAGTCTATCCTGACGACGAGTCGGCGTATGCCACGCGTAATGGCATCAGAGAGGAGCTCTATCAACGTGCTGTATTCAGCAATATTGTTCGTTGATGGACCAATACATACCCCTCTGAAACTCACTAACTCACCGCTTGGATCGAAGATGGCCCAAGCCGCAGAAGATAGGTTCCGCGAACTACGACTCGCTCCGTCGACATATCCAACAAATGATTCTAATAGGTTCGACATCTGCAACAAACGTAAAAGCGGATCACTTAACCAAAACAATTACCCTTAGCGAAAACAAAAATGTAACAAAAGCATAGGGGTCACTATCTTGAGTCAAGCATAGTAACGCTTAAGGTACAACCCGTTGCGAGGTTGCGCCAGTGGAATCCCATCATAATCTACTAACTCGTAGGCTCCTTTTGCTAATACATGTTTAACAATATAGGGGCCCATCCATAAAGACTTGAATTTACCTGCTCCCAATTTATCGAATTCCTGGTCGTAAAGTAAGACTAGGTCACCTTCTGAGAAGACATGAGATTTGACATTCTTGTTGGACTGCGCCTTGACTCGTTTCTTATGGGCTTCATTAGCCAAAGCGGCATTATGACGGGTTTCATCCAATTGGATTAGTTCCAAGAAATGAGCCTCCTCTTCTGAAGTTCTAGGGAGAAGGTCGACCGCGAGTTTGAGGGACGAGATTTCACACTGAACCGGTAAGATTTCTTCCAGGCCATACACCAGTTGAAAGGGTGTAAACCCGGTTGCATTCCTCACCGATGTCCGGTATGCCCACAAGGCTGAGTACAGGATCAGGTGCCAACTCCTTTTGTGGACTCCAATCATCCTTTGCAGCATCCGCTTCAGGACCTTTTTGATTGCCTCAACTTGTCCGTTAGCCTGCGGATAATACGAGTAGAGCTGTCGTGGGACAACCCTAACTTGGCAGCCAACTCAACCATCATGTGATTGCGAGAATGTGATCCATGATCTGTGACTATGGCCTGTGGAACACTGAATCTAGAGACTACATGATTGAAAAAGAAGAGGGCATCCATTTCGCCGCTGTTGTTTAATGTAGACATCGCCTCGACCCATTTGGTAAAATAGTCTACTGCGACTATGATATACCCATGCCCCCTAGCCGAGGTGGGGTTACATGTCATGAAATCTATGCCCCATTTGGGAAATGTCCTAACAGCAACTACTGGTTGCAGAGGTGCGGGTGGTATTCTGGTTTTTCGATCAAAGATTTGACGTGCATGGCAACTTCTAACTGCGGTTATGCAATATTTGAACATTGTTGGCCAGAAGTATCCTACTCGTAAAATCTTTTGCGCCGTAGCGTAACCAGATTGATGCCCCCCACACGCGCCTGAATGGCAATCATTCAGGACTTTTTCGGCCTCCTCGTGGGTGAGGCACCTCCTCAGAACTATATCGACACAACGACGGTAAAGTGTATCAACGACGATCATGTAGTCTTTTCTTTGGTATCAAATGTGTCGTTGTTCCGAGCGGGAGGTATTAGGTCTATATTTTTGGGTTTGGAGATAGATTATTATATCTCCATACCACGGATTGTTTGAAGATATTAGAAACAAATATTCGTCCACGATCTCTTCTTCTGATGTTACATCGTTGGACGACGATGGGAGATCGCATAGTAACTCTGCGAAAACCAGGGATTTCTTCGATTTGGATTTTATAAATTCCAGATCAAACTCTTGTAGAATTGCTATCCATTTTGAATATTCCCCCCCAGCAACTATCACGACAATATATAAGTCATGGGGTTGCAATCTGACAGAATGGTAGTTTTTTGAAAGAGGACATAGTGTCGAAATCTCTGTATCGCTTGAATAGCTGTGAGAGCTAGATTTTCAACATAGGAGTACTTGCTTTCTGTATCATTTAAGTTTCTACTTAAATAATATATAGGATGTTCAATTCCATTGTCTTGTTGAACTAAAACCATTGCGATGGTCGTATCCGCTACAGCTAGATACAGGTTAAAGTCATTTTGATAATCAAGAGCGTACATTAATGATGCTTTTATTAGGGATTCCTTTAGAGCATCAAAGGAAGCTTGCGCGACCTGATCCCAGACGAAGGGTACTTATTTTTTCAATAGACGAGTATAACCTTTATCAAGTTCTGCGTAATTTGGAATGAACCTCCTCATAAAGCTTACTTTCCCTTGGAGTTTCTGAATCTGAAGAAAATTTGAAGGTGGAGGAAAATTAATGATTGCTTGAACCTTACATGGGTCGAGACAAATCCTGTCCTTTGAGACGAAAAAGCCAAGTAAACAACCAGATCTGACACAGAACACACATTTGTGTGGATTGAGTCGTATCTTGTAGTGTTGGCAACGTAGAAATATCGCTCTCAAATGCTGCGGATGATCGGTCCGCTTTCGCGAATGAGCCAGAAGATCTTCGAGATATGGTTGAACGATGTTTTTAATGTCATGGAAGGCATAATTCATTGCCCTCTGAAATGTTTCCCCTGCGTTCTTTAAACCAAAGGGTAACTTGCGATATGAAAATGTGCCCCACAGACAAATAAATGCAGTCTTTGACTGGTCTTGTGGGCGGTTATTTATTTGATTATACCCAGAAAATCCATCCATAAATGAAAACATTTCACATCCAGCGTATTCATCAATTATCTGGTCAATGAAGGGCGTAGGGTAGTTGTCTTTTGGACAAGCTTGATTTGCATCCCTATAATCGACACACACTCAAATCGTTCCTTGTTTTTTCATTACAGGAACAATATTTGATACCCAATCAGTTAGAGGAACCGGGTAAATAAAACCAGCATGGAGAAGTTTTTCAACTTCTGCCTTGATGGCAGCGGCTTTCTTGGGGTGCACCTGCCGTAGCCGCTGTCGTACTGGCTTGACATCTGGATACATCTTAATTTCGTGTTCAACTATGCTGGAGTCAATGCCTGGCATTTCATCACATGACCAAGCAAAGACATCTCTGAACTCGTGAAAAAGAGCATGATACATTTCCAGTTCTAAAGGAGAACAATATTTGCCGACATGAATATTCTCTACAACATTGTTTTGGTCGAGATATTTATGGCGATAGTCTCTTCAATATTGGACAAGTTTCGCTCAGAATCCATCGTGTTTACAGTATTTGATAGAAAATCAAAAACTAAGGGATGATGAAGGTCACTAGGAGTATCTTCTTTGTAATCCAGAAGATGGGAACGATGGTGGTAATCTTCCCATGGTGCCCCGTCAATTATCATTGACTGAACAATTCCTTCGTCTGTATAATGTACTTGCGACCAAGGATCTGAAGGGGTACCATATTCCTTAGACCTATCTATCCAAATGCTTGATGAGCATTGATTTGGGTTTGCCTCCCATGCCGAAAACATTGATTTCTACAAGATTTCTATTGGGCTTGGAGGCAATACCTGCAGATGATCCATGTTAATATCGTTTTCAGAGATCTTTTGAATAGAAGATATCATATTGCAGGTTCCCATCGTTTCCACTTCCGCCAGATTGATTGGAGGCGGTAGGGAAAAAGTCCACATTAATATAGGGTCCTTTAGTAGTCCTACTCCGATATTTTGAAGCGAATGAGGGCTTCCATGGATCATCGGAATGCTTCCCGTAACTTGTGAACTGTTGGGGAAAAATGTTTGTTGGTCGACGATTGTAATTCCTCCTTGAAAGGGAAATGAAATATTCCTGAAATAGGTCGACACAACGGCTGCCATGGCATATATCTAGGGCCTTCCCAGTAGGATGTTGTAATCGAGGTTTCCATCAATTACTTCAACATCTATTTCTACTATTTTTCCCCCCAGTTTGACTTGCAAGTTACCTAAAATCCCATATGGGGTGTATGTTCGTCCATCAAATGTCATCAAAGATCACGACAAGGGTGGAGATCCTAAAGTTTTCCAGCAACTCATCGACATAACACATGTAGATGCCCCCTCATCAATAATTGTTTGATGAACAGTTTTGTTGAGGGCTTTCACTTGAATGAGGAAAGCTAGTTGAGCTAGTAACTGAGGGTCACATCCTTTGTGATTAAAGGACACAAGATTAGAATCTATTGGGTCAATCCCACCTATCACTGATAATAAAGCCTACTTTTGGAAGGGGAAATTTTGCAGTACCTCAAGCGTTGACATAGCGGATGGCGATTGGGCCAGATCTTCCATTCTATTATAATGTTGTGCTACTCTAGCATGAGGATTAAATGTCGATTTGTGTACTACTCCCTTTGGTGGCTTTATCGTTAGTTCAGGAATGATGGGTGGCACAACTTCGGTCGAAGTTGTCGTCAAACTACTAGGTTGATCATTAGCCTTGTTGTCTGATAGTTGTGGATTCCCGTAATCTTTATTCCTTGTTGATATGAAAGAATCATTTTGCTGCTTCGAAACCGACAACATTAGCACTTGGGATGGGGAAGCATTGTTACTAGCAACCAGATTTGTTCCTGGATTTGGAAACGGATCAGTCAATATCGCCAAGGTTTTTGAATTCTTGAATAATTTTCTAAGCTCGGCTTTATATGGACATTCTATTGTCCAATGATCCTCATCACATATAAGGCATGGATGATTTGGTTTCCTATCTCCGGAAGGGTTTGCAGAAGATTTTTCAGGGGATGAATCCTCCTGTTTCTTCTTTTTCCCTTTCTTTTTCTTCTTGCCTCCTGGTTGCTTGGTTTCTTTGCCTTTGTCAGTCGATACGACATTTACATCTCAGTTGAGAAGTTCTTCATTTTCATTTTGACTAGAAACCGTACGGGCCTTTTTCAACTTAGCCTTTACGGTTTTTGTGCTGGTCGTTCCTATCACACCGTCCCCGGCATGAGAGTCTTTGTTTGATTTAGGAGAGGGAGGAACGGAAAATTCTGGTCTAGGAGCATCAGGGATTTTATCGTAGAGCGTGCCAGACTGGGTATAGATCAAGTCTAGATATTGCGCACGAGAAATTACTTGCTCTTCAGTGACGACTCCTCCCTTTGCCACATCTTCCGTAATAGAAGGTAACAATGACTTAATAAACCATTCAGCTAACAGCTGATCAGGAACATATGTTTTTACCATTCTACGACGACGTCGCCACTCATGAATATGATCGGATATGTGAGTGGCCGTTGTTTGCTTGAAATTGGTAAGAAGCTCTGTTCCCGTTTCGTACCTTATGGGTAACTGAAAATGGGTTAAAAAGGTTGTGGCTAGGGTACTGAAGTTATCAAACGAAGCTCTAGGAAATTCGATATACCATTTTGCTGCCGGACCAGTTAACGTTCGCTGAAAAAGGCGAAGCCTGATCGAATCATCATTTAGAGTGTTAGATGAACACCACAGGTGAAAGGTCATCACATGATTTGACGGGTCTTCACCCGAATTTCCATTAAATTTAGGAATATTTGACGGAATTTTATGTGGAATCGCTGACCACCAAGGGGCGTAAGCGATTGGATTGTTTGTTAGCCGATTTAGATATGATAACTCTAAAGTTGCCACAAAGGGTAACTGTTGATTCAGGTTCGGCGAAGCATACCCAGGATAAGATGGGATTGCCTGAGCGGTGGGTCTTTGCATACCAACATAGTGAATTTGATGCTAATAACTTTGGTAAGGTTGATGGGCATAACCATTATGAAATGGTTGATGTTGACCGTTTTGAATATATGGCTGCCCATTACTTGCAAAGACTTGGTGCTCAGATCCTTGGTAGACTTGTTGGAATTGTGGTTGTTGATATTGCACCAGCCATGGTTGTGAGACCATGTGATGTTGTCCAATACTGGTTGTTTGACCAAGATGAGGGGTAATGGTACCCGTTTGAGCCTGGGTCACTCCAGTTAAGGAGCCACTAATCGATGATTGTAGTGGCGTTGCAGGTACAACGGGTCGTTGGATTGCGACCTGAGAGACTTGAGGTTGGCATACAATAGGTAACGCTTGTACTTGCGACACCATCACAATAGTCGGTGTAGTGGGGATATTTGACATAGGCAAACTTTTTTGCATTGAGTATACAACTCTTGGCTGTTGATGCAGTATTGGCATCCAACCACTGGATGTAATTCTAGCATAACCTGAATTCTGTTGCAAACTCTCATATGTTTGACCTCCCGGGGGCGACAATGAAAGGGCATATTGCCCCCCATACGGAGGTAATCCGGTGCTTAAGGGAATTATTTTCCTTTGAGGACCGAACTGCCCAAATTGACATTGCGAAGGATCAATTTGCTGAGACTCAACATAAGAGATTCTAGATATTATTCCAGACGAACAAATGGGAACAGACCATACCGTCGAAACAGCCCCTGGATGGATTCCATCCAGTGATTGAGAGCTATTTGCGATAGATGGTACACCAACGAACATTGTTGGAGTGGCAGAAGGAAGTTCTGTCGCTACTGTGTTAGATGACACAGTCCTAGATGTTGACAGTTGTTCAGACATATCTAGTCTATCCAAAAGATTTCCTAGCAATTCTACAGGAACTTCCGATAACGGTAGACTAATTTCTGATGAAGAAGGATATAGGGTGATCCCAACTCCAAAATGCGATGGAGTACTAGACGGGGGATCCTCCACAATCTCTTCTATAGCAATCAAACCAGGTGGAAGAGGTAGACCGTCAGGTCCGTAAAATATTTCTGGTGTCGAAGAAGGTATAGATTCTGCAACGACAAATGTTTCAGGAATAACACCTTCTGAATCGGCTGTAGATGGAGCCAGTTCAGGTATAGAAGTGTTTACCCTCACACTAGGATCAGTTCTACTGTCCTCTAGTGGCTGCGGAACTTCTTCTGTAAAGGCAGGGGTACCAGAAATGTTTGGAGTAACCGGAGTCTCCGAGGGTGTCAGAACACTTGTTCCAACCCAACCAGGGGACTTTGAGCCGATTAAACGAGTTCACTTTGTCCGGAATAGTTTCGATTCTGGAGACAAAGACGGCTGACTTCTAAGTCTCCGTGAACAACGGGGTTTTAATTGACTTTCCTCCACGATTGCGAATTACTCGATAAACTAAAAATAAAGGGGAAAAATGTTTCCGAATTAAATGAATTTTAGACGCTTCGACACAACTTTTTTTTTCAATTTTTAAGAGTAAGAAAAAAACAAAAGATGACTATAGTCGCCTTCGATTTTTAATGAGTCTGAAGTGACAAGTGCTCAAATGGACCTTTTCCTTTAAGGAGTTTGAAAAGGAATGAAAGAGACTACTTTGGAAATATAGACAAAGGGATTACCAAACCAATCGCAAAACTGCAGAATACTTTTTACGGTACGACAGTCAATATTCCCGAATGCTGTGTTCAGTGCATTGCGATCGATAGGGCGGCAGACGCAACTTCCTATGGATAAAGGATATAGCCTATTGTGGTCTCCCAATATATACTCGACGGTACGTGGGAGCACAAGTCCGTATTGGTACTTGTCCTCTCAAAGAGGAGGAATCACCCAACCAACAGTGAAAGCGATAGTTACCAGGCTTTACGACGCTAGAATATGTCTCTAGCCTAGACTTCTAAATGTTGTGCGGTAGGTTCCAAAGCGTTTTTAGGTTCATTAAACTTATTTTACAGTTGATCTTTCTTAAGAAATTTGCCTTTCAGGTTCACCGCGTGATGTAGATATATAATTCCTAAAATGCACTCTAAGATGATAAACAATCATTTAATCTTCTTTTTGCAATGAAAATCCTAGCTACTAAAGAAAGAGAGATGATATTATTTCAACATAGAGCAGAGAGCACACACTAGATGCACTATCCTAAATGAAACCAACAAGCAGTCTAAATGCAAATGCACATGCATGTATTTGTTTTTAGCTTTCTTAATGTGTGAATGACAAGAAGAATGCTAAGTACAAATCTGAATTATCTTTTCAAAGCGACATTATTAACAAATTTCTCTTCAAAAACGAAAGGAAGATAATGACGACACTTTACTATTTTGAGTTGAAAATTGCTTTTGACACTTGAAAAACTTCTAATTCAAATCAAATACAAGAGTAACTATATAATCGACCATCAAGAACAATAGGATTCCTTTCTATGATTGAAAACGACACTTGCGACACTTCCAAATCAAGAAATGATAGTTCAATTATGCTACTACTTTGTAAAAGAGAACTGAAAATGGCGCAAAATACATAAAAACATTCACATTTCTTTGCACAATGGAGGTGGAATGATGGAAAGGAAGGGGGTTTCCACAGTGGTATACTGATCACAGATAGCAAAACTACTGAATAGAGCTGAAAAGAGTGAACACAGAAACCAAAATCTGAGAGCAGAAGATGTCTTGTCTGATCAACGCACCTATAACACAGGGAAAGTGCGATGCAGTGCACCTACTGCACACGGGAGGTGCGATGCATCCAGATTCCCAAGAGGAGAAGGTGCGATGGTCCAGGGATGAGACTTCAACTGGGTTCCGAGTCACAGTTTGCAGCGCAGTTCAGGGATTTAGGCCGAGCAAGTGATGTTCAGTAAATATAAATCACAGGGGTTGACCTAATGAAGTTACTAGAGCCACCACTAGGGCAATTAGAAGGTTTACAGATCAATTGTTCAATTTATATATAAGACCCGGAGAAAGACTGAAGCAGCATTGATCTACTTTGCACTTGCATAGAAAATGCAGTTCGAAGGCTAGTTGGCTTGACTTCAGGCTCCGTCTATAAGTTTATAAAACAAACAAATATAGAAAAACAAACAATATATTCACTCCCCAGTGGAGTCACCATTTTTTTATTGGGAAATCTAGTGTCCACTCGGAGCTGCTAGTCCCACTAAGACTGGTAGCTATCTTAGAAACAAACAAACTAAAACTAGTTTCATTTTCCTTTATGAGAAGTAGATAAGAGGGGAATGAAGGACACCAACCTCAGTCTTGTGCTTGGTTCCTTGCTCGGTTCCTCTCCCTTCTGGCACATCCTTGCCGCTTCTCCTTCGTCTACCCAGCTTCAAAGAGCACCTATGGAATCAAAGCAGCATAATACTATCAAAGAACAGAGATCTACAATCATAAACAATATAGGACCAGATATATATTGACCACACAAATGCATATATCATCAAACATACAAGAATGTGGAGGAAAACTTGAACAGATTTATTAATATCAGGAATAGCAAAGAGGATTACAACTAATTGTTCTAACCCAGCGTCATCCTCCAACATGAAAGCCCTTCTTTCACCTCATGAAAAGCTTAGATCACCCAACACTATGATGTTCCACCAAGAAACCAACAACACTTCCTTACAAGATACAAAATTCCAGCCTCTGGATCTCTGGGATGAGGGATCCATATATAGAAGATTGCAGGGGGGTGAGTCAGCTTCTGGGAGTTTGATTAGTTTCCTCTCTCTGATAGTTCTTGATTTGACTTGGAGATTGATGATCTCCTACTCATCCCTGGGCGAATTCAGAGAGGCAAGTGTCATAGGAGAAGTTTCTGGAAGATTTTATGATCATCCACCTCGCAAACTGTCTCTTCCATTTGTCCACTCTCGCCCATCACACCCTGCAGAAGGGATTTTCAGTATGCATCGCACCCTTTACACTGGGAAAGTGGGATGCATCGCACCCTTAGCACTGAGCAACCTGTATGGTCCAGTTTTGACTAGTTCTGAGCAGTTTCCTGTGGAGAAATTCTGGAAGATGATGTAATTAGCTGACCTTGTTCTTTTAGGGGATGGAAAAACACTTTTAGAGACTTAGGAGCCCTTGGTTTATGGACATGTATGATTGGGGTTGTAGTGCCCAAAAATGTCTATAACATATAGGTACAAGGGTGGCGGTTGTACTAATTTATTAGCTTGATCTCGGTTGTTGTAAGACCTTAATACTTTGATTAGGCATAGATGTAGTGAAATGGCACATGGAGTTATCAAGTTTTGGAATGGACCATGTAGCTTGACTTGGGGATTTGAGAATTTGAGATCATTAATGAATCATTTATGTAAAAACCACAACCATGTTTAAGGAGGGGATTGTTAGGGTGATTCGTGTAAACTTGACTTGGTCAAATTACTAGTGGTTTTTGAGCTCTAGATTTATGATAGACCATGGTATTGACCCATAATATTTGTGTGGAATATAGCCTATTTAAAGACGGATAAACTCCAGTTAAATTTTTCCACGTGGTCATTAAGATCTCAAGAAATGGCGTCTTTAAATGCCACTAGCTCTCTCAATTAGTGATTCTAACATCAAGAAGATAATCATCAATAGAGGGATCTCTACAAAAAATAAACTAGAAGGTTAACTCCTTCTCCTTTTTTGTTGGTAGGTAAAAGTAATTACAAATTTCCTACCCTTGCATTATATTTTCATCAACATTATTAATGCAAACATCAAGATCATGTAGTCAATAAATCTTAATAACTATGCATCACTTCGCAGTTCAATGCAACAAAGAGTTAGATGGTTGTAACTAAATTATACATAAATGAATGGAACCAAAGATGAAAAATATGTATAACTGAAAGGAACTTTGATGGTAGTAACACAAACTTAAATCCATCATAGATTTTATATTTATTTCCTTTATGTTCTTTCATTGTCTTTGTAATCAAAATATTATTAAGAAATATGTTTTACAATGTAAACAATTTTTTCACAAATTTCATGATATATATTAATATCAAATTCAAATTCATTTCAAATTTTAAACTTATCTGTGTGTATGTGTATGTGTGTATAATATACATGAATTAAAAGTTAATGTAACAATAGAGTGTAGTCTAAACAAGTCACAATTTCATTGGGAAAATAATAGAAATTCCAGCAATTTTTTTTTAAATCTGTGTTACAGTTGTCAAGATTCAGGATTTTGGGTGCCCTAGAGATTCCTGATGGCATTAAATCTATTCTTTCCATAAAAAATGATTTAAACACTCTTGCAATAATATTTTTGGAAAAAATTTCCACTAGATTCCAAGGAGAAATTCATTGCCCAGACAAAATTGTGACATCTTTAAACAATAGCTAACAATAATAACAATAATAACTATTTCGTTATTTATACCTAAATTTAATAACATACTATCCTAACCATAATATAAATCATCCTCAATCATAAAACATTTATTAATTAATTTCATATATATATATATATATATATATATATATATATATATATATATATATATATATATATATATATATATATATATATAACGAATTAGCTAACTAATGGACTAACATGAATCAAAACAACCACTAGTAATATTGAATATTACATTTATTCACATTAAAAAAAAACATCAAAGTGCCGCCTATAGTTTCAATTAACATGCCAAATAAAAGGATGAAATTAATTTTGAATAGATTTATTTAAGAAGTCTTTCCTATGAATCTTCAGACTCATTATGTAAACATTTGATCATGTTAGGAGTAATGTCAACACTTCTTACTCATCAAGGCCGCCGACAGGGGTTAAATTTGACGGGTGACCTTACCCGTCAAGGAATTTTTTTGTGACGTTTTTATTTTTAAACTGCTCATCATATGACTTTTAAAATTTATTTGTACAAGTTTCATCTAATTTTAAATTGTACTTATAATTGTTCAAATTTTCCATTCTTTGTTGTACCATTCGGCTCAAGTCTCATTGCTACACTTTGTTTTGAGACCTGCTGATAAAATTTTTCAACAAATTTTCCAGATTGTTCAAATGTTCTGAGTTTTTTTTGTTTAAAATGGAAATAGTGATAAAATAGAAGGGAAATATATATAGAAACAACAAAAAATAATATGCAGGATAATTTTGAAGAAGTTGTGAAGAAGTTGTGAATAAGTTGTGAATAATGAATATAAAAAAGTAGTCAGGGGTTAAATTTGAATAATGAATATATAATTAAGAAATTGTTTACATGAATTCTACACTTTCTACACTTTAGACAGAGAAGAAAGCAAAATACAAAAATACAATCTAAAACAAAGTAAACTAAAAAACAAATTATCAAGCATTAAAATTGAATGAAGCTAAACTAACACAGATTGGAAAAACTCATAATGAGAACCAAAATTGGCACTCCTCTAGCATTTGAGATTAAGAAAAATGGTTGTAATTTAAAACTACACTAAAATAATTTAATTACAGTTTAATTTTAAACTAATTTTAACACAAATAATTTATAAATTTAAATTTATATGATTTCTTTTAAAGAATATAATCTATAAACGATTTTATATAAAACATTTCATAATCATAATTGCCCACAAGCAAATATCTGGAAAAATTCAAAATAAACACAGATTTGACCATTTAAAATGCAATTCGACACCAAACCTAGATTGACTCTCTTTTCTTTTGTTTCTGCAATTACTCGGCATAAAATATAACCTGGTGATTACATTATACAGGGCCGATGGGTTTTGCAACTTCTCCACTTTAACACATCTTGACATGACTGAGTGCGACCATCTAGAGAAGCTTCCGGAGCGATTTGGAGAAGTAACAAGTTTAAGAAAGCTAATTATGACCAGTTGTCAGAGTCTACAGAAGCTGCCAGAAAGTTTCTGCCAACTCAAGTACTTGGAGCACTTGGATTTATCTGCGTGCTCGACTCTTGAAGAACTATGTATATACTTCAAAGGTCTCTCACTACTGCGAGTTCTATCACTGAAAGACTGCGACAAGCTAAAGAAGCTCCCTGAGGATTTCCAATGCCTCACCTCATTGGAAGTTCTGGATGTAAGAAATTGCTCTAAGTTGGAAGGGAAATGGATAGATAGCATGCTAGATGCTACAAATTTTGCGCATAGCAGGAAGCGAGTTGTTGGAGGAAAGATGGGAGAAAATTCAAGCACAACAATGCAATCAATCATGGTCTTGTGCTGTGTATACAAAGGAGGTGATCCACATTTTCAAACATGTTTTCTGTTCCCACATTATAATTAACTCTTTTTATGTTTAGATCCTAAAACATATCACAGGGGAAAAAATTGCAAAGCATACATTATTTTTCCTTTCCACTCACTTTAGCTTTCTCTTCAGGGTTTATCAAATGAGGAGAATCTTCTAAAGCAGTTCCAATTAGAATTTGATAGCATGCTCACTAATGGAGAAGGAAATCCACTGAATATATCTAGTCGTCCTCTCAACACGCTGGTGCTTGTTATGTTTGATGGCCATCAGGAATTCTATCTTCATTATGCTTTTGCTTTTCCTTTACTTGAGGAGAATATAGATGATTTATTTAATTTCGAAATGGTTTATTTTGGCCACCATTGGGATTAGTTTCCTAAGAAAGTGGCGGATAGAATAGTGGGGCATGCTCCTGCTAACAGAGACACTAAAGCATTGTTTCAAAGACTGCTCTCATTAGTTGATCATTTCGAGACGGACTTTGACCGGAAACTTACCAGCAGTTTACCCCTGCCCGGAGGTCACCAGCCCGCTGCGGCAGCTTCCCAATTAAATCAATCAATAATGCGTGCCATGCCATCACTACCATGGCATTTATAACTTAATTTGATATTTATTGTTCCAGACTCTTCCTTGAGATTAACTGGAATCTGGGACGGTGGGACCTCTAAATTTCTAATATTCTGCCCATCTATATATATGAACTTGTCAGTTTTTAATATGCCCGTCAAAATGACGTTTTCGAAAATTATTTGCAAGTTAGAGGTGACGTTTAAATTTTAAAATAAATCGTATTTTACGTGTAGAATTGCCAAAAACTTGCATACGGGCGTCAAATTTAACCCCTGACCGCCGATTTGCAATCAATATAACTAATTATATTGTGATTATATATAAATGTATGGCAATTAAAAGTTAACATGTCATCATCAAAACTACTAAGTGAATAATTAAATCCCAACAATTCCATTCATCGTGTCAAAATCGGTTTTGTGCCAGTAATATTAAAAGTGTCTTTAACATTAATTATATTTGAATTGATTGGACATAAATTTTATTTTTATATATTAATTGAGTTTAATCTAAATAGAGTTATTTATTTTATTAAATGTATTTTTATATTAAGAATTATTTTATATATAATTTATTTAAAAATTATATATATATAATTAATAGTTTTTTTTATTTTTTTATTTCATGATATAAATTTTTAGGTGAGATTGTGATTTTTGTTATTTAAAATGTATTTTTAAATATATAAATGGATTTTTTAGAAATTTTGAGACACGTGAACTTTGCAAATTAAATGACTTAAACTTATCACTCTTAAAAATATTTATGGAATTTCGACAAAATTTACTTGAAAAAGACAATTTTATCCAATAATTAAATTTCACTATTTAAATATAATTTAATCAATTTTATTAATATTTATAACTATTTATAATAATTCTCATTATTCAATTAATAAACTATCAAAATTGAAATAAAATATTATTTACCATCTAAATGTTTCATTATGTATTTATATAGCTTGAGTGAGCCTAATGGTTAAGATCATGTGTGAGTATGTATGTTTTCATAGACTTGGTAGAAATCCCTCTGCTCAGGTGAGTCCCTTGTCCCAGAAACAAGGGGGTTTTATACACAAATTTGGTGTTTAGCTTGGCAGTGACATTAAAATTGGAAAATAATAATAATTATAATCCAACACATTAATTCTAGTCTGTAGTCCTAAAAATAATTTAAAGAGCTTTTTTATTTTTATTTTAACATTATTAAAATACAAAGCAAATTTATAAATATTCTTATTGTTTTAAGTAATTTAATAGATTTATGTGTTATTACACAACATAAAATATGTGTAAGAAAATAAATATCAAGTTAACTTGAAAATAGAAAGATAAATAATGAAAGATGATTTTTTTTTCAAAAGAAGTCGTCTACTTAACAATAAAACAAATATATAAAATTAGATGATTCAAAAACTAAATTTGTTCATATATATATATAGTATAATTATAATTAATTCACAATATATCTTTTTTTTTATTAAAATTCCATAAACAAAATATTATAAGCCATATAAAATCACTCTTAAATTTGTAAAATTCATTATACTTTTGTACACATACTTGCTATTTAGAAGCAAACTCTTCTTTACATCTATGTGGAAAGGTAGTTTATCCACAATTCAACACTAGAAAATAATAAGAAAACTGAGGCATTTGTTGAATTCATTATAATTTTTGTACACATAGTTTCTAATTAGAAGAAGTCTCTTTTTTACATCTATGTGGATAAGTAGTTTATCCACCATTCAAAACTAAACAATAATAAGAAAACACATCTATGTGGATGAGTAGTTTATCCACCATTCAAAACTAAACAATAATAAGAAAACATATGCATATGGAGTTTTTGTAACTTATGTTGGGAATCGGTAAACCCCATAAAAAGGCTTTTGTTTGTTGTTGGAGGGCACATTCATCACCCACCGCCTTGCTTTGTCCCAAACAATAAACATAGTAATAACTCCACCAAATCCAATTCCCATTCCCAGTTCCAATGCTATCAATGACACCTTTTCATTGACATAGCTTAGCCATCCTTTCTTATCATTACTCCTGTCACTGGTGGGTGCTTTCTTCAGCTTATCCTTTTGCTCGCATGTTGGTAGAGGAAATCCGCATAAGCACTCATTCCTTTCAGAACATGTTACATTGAAAGTGGAAAATTGTGTACCCTTTGGGATTAGCCCACAAAGATGGTTATTTGAAACATCAAAAGAAGCTAACATTGATAATTTAGAGAGGACTTCAGGAATCAATCCACTCAAACTATTTTTTGACAAGTCCAACTGCTCCAAAGAAGGTATCCTACCAAGAGATGTAGGGATATGTCCTTCTAATTGATTTTCAGATAAATTCAATAGTCGTAAGTGATTCATGCTTCCTATGCTTTCAGGGATTTCTCCTGTAAGATTATTACAAGACAAATCCAACATAATATTTTCGGGCAATAGATATGACAAAGTATAGTCATTTCCTTTCATGCCAATTATAATTTCCTCATATATTTCAATATTATTTGACACATTTGCAAACCCAGAGAGTCTCTCAAGATGAGTTGGTATCTTCCACTGAATTTGTTGTTGGATAAATCCAACACATGCAACCTTGTAATATTTGTGATTTGTTGAGGAATACAACCATGCAGATTATTATAACCAAGGATTAAAGCTTCCAAATCCTGAAAAGATGTGAAGTATTCAGGAAGCTCACCTGTCAATCCATTATTCCTTAAATCCAGTAGCTGAAGTTTAGTGCAGTTGACCAGAGATGCAGGCAATGCCCCAGAAAATTTATTAGAATGACCAGATAAACTTGTCATAAATGTGTAATTTCCAATGCTTTCAAGAATCGGCCCTTCCAAGTTGTTTTCTGATAGATCCAATGTGTGTAATGAAATCAAACCATTGATACTTTTAGGAATACATCCTGATAAATTGTTATCATATAAAATTATATAATGGAGAGAGTTTAGATGACCTATGCTATAGGGGATATGCCCAGTTAATTTGTTTGAATGCAAATCTAGTTCCAAGAGAGAGCTTAGTTGACATATGCTAGGGGGCATATGCCCAGTTAATTTGTTTGAAGACAAATCTAAAACGGTAAGGGAATGGAGCTTGTCAATGGCTCTTGGAATTGTGCTGGTCAAATTGTTTTTCGAAAGGTCAAGCCAAAAAAGGTTCTTTAAATTGGTAATGGATTTGGGTAGACTTCTAGTGAATGTATTGTTACTAAGGTCTAGAGAAGTTAAATGACGCAAATTGGCAATGGCTATCGGAATCCTGCCCGTCAAAAAGTTTGAAGAAATATATAGTTCTGTTAATTGAGAGAAATTAAGAATGGCTTTGGGTATATTGCCAGTTAGTGTATTTTGAGAAAGATCTAAGACTTTCAACTTGGTTAGATTGGCCATATGTGCAGGGATGTTAGTTAGACTGTTTACAGAAAGATCTAAGTACGTCAATTTCGTCAACTTGGCAATGTCTTCAGGGATGCTAGTGGCTCCAATTTCATAAAGATCTAAGTGGGTCAGATTGCTCAAATTTGCTATGGCTTTAAGCATGCTCGTTGTGAGGTTAAGACAACCGAGAGAAAGATAGGAGAGAGGAAGCCTAAATATCTCCAAAAGAATAGAATCAGAAATATTCAAGCCAGAGATGGATAGTTGTGTATGTTGTGTCAGATTATATAACTGACATGGTATATTGCCTCAGAAATCGTTCTCTTCCAGAAACAGGGACTCCAGTTTCTACAACAGGCTTAACTCTACTGGAATGGAACCGTTGAGGTCATTCATGCTGAGGTCAAGAACTCGCAACTCTTTAAGTTGGCCCAACTCTACTGGAATGGAACCGTTGAGCTCATTCATGCTGAGGTCAAGAACTCGCAACTCTTTAAGCTAGCCCAACTCTACTGGAATGGAACCGTTGAGGTCATTGAAGCTGAGGTCAAGAACTCGCAACTCTTTAAGCTGGCCCAACTCTACTGGAATGGAACCGTAGAGCTCATTGAAGCTGAGGTCAAGAATTATTATATATATATAATAATTATTTTTATTTATATAAAAAAGATAAAATATATATTTTTTAATATTTTACAATTTGGTATAGGAAAAAAAGTAGATGGCACATACAAATGATTGTAACATTATATTCAAAATTTAAAAAAATTCTAATAAATATTAAGCTATTTTTTTTTATATATTTGATAATGTCTTTAAAAATTAAATTAACTTGGATTTTTAAATATAGACTTATCAAATAATTACAAGTATTAATTTTGTTAGTTTTCAAATTTTCACAATATGAAGAAATTAATATATGACATGAAATTAAATGTTCAAAAAATGTACTCATTAGAAAATGTTTTTCTATGGAATTTACGATGATCTCTTAATATAAAAATATTTATAGCCCATGTATGTGTAATGGAATTGATGGTTAAGAGTAAGTGTTTCCTCCTAAGGGGTCACAAGTTCAAAACTAGAGGGTTGTAGAGTATGTATGTGTGTAATAAATTGACTTATTAAAAAAATCCACACCTTTCTCTACGCCTTTACCATCTCCAAGTTTCTTACAATTATTGTAAAATCCCACCTACTCCAAGTTTCTTAAAATTATTGTAAAATCTCACCTACTCCAAGTTTCTTAAAATTATTGTAAAATCCCACCTACTCCAAGTTTCTTAAAATTATTGTAAAATCCCACCTATTTATTCACCTTTATGCCCCCAATGCCCTCTAAGTCACTACATTTAATATGGTGAATTCTCTTTCACTATAATTTCCTCACAAATGTCCAAATATATGCCTATCTAAAATTTTCCATTACATTAATGAAAAATTCCCCACCTATTTCTTGGACTTTATGTCCCTTGTGCATTTGATATTGAATATGGTGATTTCCCTTTCACTATAATTTCCTCACAAATTTCCAAATATATGCCTATCTAAAAGTTTCCACTACATTAATGAAAAATTCCCCACCTATTTCTTGGACTTTATGCCCCTTGTGCATTTGACATTGAATATGGTGATTTCTCTTTCACTATAATTTCCTCACAAATTTCCAAATATATGCCTATCTAAAATTTTCCATTACATTAATGAAAAATTCCCCACCTATTTCTTGGACTTTATGTCCCTTGTGCATTTGACATTGAATATGGTGATTTCTCTTTCGCTATAATTTCCTCACAAATTTCCAAATATATGCCTATCTAAAAGTTTCCATTACGTTAGTGAAAAATTCCCCACCTATTTCTTGGACTTTATGTCCCTTGTGCATTTGACATTGAATATGGTGATTTTGTTTCACTATAATTTCCTCACAAATTTCCAAATATATGCCTATCTAAAAGTTTCCATTACAGTAATGAAAAATTCCCCACCTATTTCTTGGACTTTATGTCCCTTGTGCATTTGAAATTGAATATGGTGATTTCTCTTTCACTATAATTTCCTCACAAATTTCCGAATATATTCCTATCTAAAAGTTTCCATTACATTAATGAAAAATTCCCCACCTATTTCTTGGACTTTATGTCCCTTGTGCATTTGACATTAAATATGGTGATTTCGCTTTCACTATAATTTCCTCACAAATTTCCAAATATATGCCTATCTAAAAGTTTCCATTACATTAATGAAAAATTCTCCACCTATTTCTTGGACTTTATGTCCCTTGTGCATTTGAGTCAATTTCGTGCATAAAACCGCTGCTTTATCTATAGTTTCCTCACAACTTTCTAACTCTATTTCCATCTCCAAGTTTTCATAAAATTATTGAATAAATCTCCATCGTTTTCTTAACCTAACTTGAGAAAATAAGATCAATTTTTTCCTATAATTTCTAAACAAATTTCCAACTCTATTCTCATTGCAAACTTCATCAAGTAATCAAAACCTCCCCACCTAGTTCTTGTCCTCTGTGTTCCCAATGCGTTTGAATCAATTGGGTGAATATGACCATTTCTCTTTCTCTATATTTTCCTTGTAACTTTTCAATTATTTTGCTATCACCAAGTTTTCATAAAATTATTGAAAAAAAAAACCCACCTATTTCTCGACCTCTATGGCCACACAACTTTTCAACTCTATCATCATTACTCATTTTGTTAAAAAATATTGAAAATATCCACATCTATTTATTGGCTATATGCATCTAGTTAACTCAAGTCAATTAGGGGAACAAAATAATTTATCTTTCTCTATAATTTCCTTAGAACATTCCAACTCTATCACCATCTGCAATTTTCCATAAAAACAATAAAAATATCTCAATGCATTTCTTGGCCTCTATGCCCCTAGTGCTTTCTAGTCAATTGAGTGAATACAATCCTTCTCTTTCTCTATAATTTCCTCACATCTTTCCTACTTTATTGCCATCGCTAAGTTCCCATAAAAGTAATGAAAAACCCCCACCTATTTCTTGACCTTTATGCACCTAAACCATTAGAATGAGCGGAGAGAACACATTCATTTCTCTTTCTTTATAATTACCTCACACTTTCTAACTCTATAGTCATTGCCAAGTTTCCATTAAATTTCAAAAAAATTGTCCACCTGCTTTTTGACATCTCTACCCTTAGTCCTAGTTATTGGGGTGAATAATGTCATATCTCCCTCTACAATTACCTCACAACATTCCAACTCCATTGCTATCTCCAAGTTTACATAAAATGATTGAAAAATATCCATCTATTTGTTGGCCTTTTGGACCCAATACACTCAAATTATGTAAGTGAATACAAATATTTGTCTTTTATAAATTTGTTAAAAATTATTGAAAAAATCCACACCTATTTATTGGTTGTATTTGGGCATTTCTCTTTTATTGTAATGGCCTCACAACGTTCCAACTTTATGACCATCTACAAGTTTCCATAAAATATTGAAAAAATCCCAATATATTTCTTGGCTTCTATGCCCTCAATTATTGTGAATACAATTATTTCTCTTTCTCTACAATTTCTTAACAATTTCCAACTTTATCACCATTACCAAATTTCTATACAAATTATAAACATATCTACCTGTTTCTTAACTTTATCTACCTAATCCAATAAAAAAAAATAAAAAAAAATACACATCCATTTCTCTTTCTCTATCATTACCTCACACTTTCTATTCCTATTACAAGATTTCTATTAAATTACAAAAACATCTCCACCTACTTTTTGGCCTCACTACTCCTGATCCTAATTATTGTGCTCAATAAAGCCATATATCTCTGTACAATTACATCACAATTACTTACCAGGCTAATTTTTTTTTTTTAATAATTGTGTTAAAACTTTCTTTCTGTATAACTATTATCTCACCTTGTCAACCTTCGACTTTTCAACTCTACCACGATCTGTCTTTTCCCATTCTCACTCCAACTCACATTAAACCTTGACGATGCAACCATGCTTTCTTTATCAAATAATTTAAACTGAATGCGCCTCGTAAAGACTAAAGAAGTTAGTGGGACCTCCATAATTATGTACACGGAAGTTAACTGGACTTCTATTTCACAATCAATTTCTCTATCCCACACGCGTTTGAATCTAACGTATATAACTCCTCTACTTCGTATCGACGAATGAGGGCAAATGAAGAGGAAGCAACGTTCAAAATTATACATTATAGTTACACACATAATTATACGCATAATAATGCATAATTAAAATTTATATAATATGATTTTCAAATTATTTATATATATATATGAAATGAAATGTAATGTTGTGATTTAGTTCGAAGATTTCAATTAAAAAGATCTTATTGCATAAATTTAAATTTGATTTTGCAGAATATTTAAAATTAAATTATTTTATTTTTAATATTTAAAAAGATATTTATGTAAAAATTTAATTTATTATTATATTTTGTATATATATAGTTGATAAAAAAATAATTTAACAAAGTTAATAATATAATATGAGATTTTCATTTTAATAATTTTTTTTTTTTTAAATTAATAGAAATTATTAATATAACTTCACATAGTTTTTATTAGATTATTGATTAAGATAAAATTAAATAATATATTTAATTTAATAAAAATTAAAAATTAAATTAAAGGAAGAACACTTTTAGAATTTCATTTTAATATATTTTTTTTTAATTAATAGAAATTATTAATATAACTTCATATAGTTTTTATTATATTATTGAGTAAGATAAAATTAAATAATATATTTAATTTAATAAAAATTAAAAATTAAATTAAAGGGAGAATATTCTCCAGAAAATTCTGAATCACAAGAAATTGGGCAAGAAAGAAACAATTCTCAAGATAAGTGTAACATCTCCAAAATAACACACGTAAAAGACATTAAAAAAAACAATAGTAATAAGGTTAAACTATTTACATACATTAATTACCTCCCCATCTCTTAAGTTCACCGAGGCTTTGATCTATGTTTGAATTAAATCTAGGGTTTTTATGTCATGCTCGGACTCCCATACAGGGAAATCCGCATCACATTAATATGACTGACATGCTGACGAGATTAGGACAGTCCTTCTCCCTTGCTATTAACAGCAACTCCTCCCAACACTCGACACATAAGCCTCTTCATCTGTAGCCATTAAGCTCCACTGCACTGACATTTAAGGGAAACTACAGGTAGGACACCTTTCTCGAGATTCTGCAATGGTTCGACAGAGGAGATCTTCTCCATTGCATCGGATGGTTGGCTGCCCCCCAATTGTTGGTTCAACTTCTCATTACCCAACGACGGAACTCATTTCGCTCTTTTGGTTTTCTGAGTTTGGCTCTGCCTGGGTTACGCTGTCTACCATGGTTGTAGGCCGAGGACTCCACAGGTAATTATGCACCCTTAAGTGACAAGTTTGCTTGATATACTTGCAGGTCAGGGTGAGATCAATCTCCTATTCGATGATTATGCCTATGCTTTTCGATTTATTCCCTCTTCGGCACTACCGGTGAATCCTAATGCATTTGTTTCTTTCTGATAACAGGTTGGTTAGGGGTGTCGGGTATCTGCTCCGCCATCAATAGATGAATGGGGTACCCTCTCCTCCAGGCTGGCTCTTCTCCTCTCCCGGGTAAGTCCACATATTCTTCCCTAAGCCAGGATTACATGGTGGTTTATGAGAGGTTGCTGAATCTTCTTATGGCTACATGTTTGTATATATGTGTCTTGTCAGGTTGTGCTGCTGTGATTTTCTAGAAACAAAAGGGGTTTTCGTTGTTGTTATGTTGTCTAAGTTTTTCCATGACTTCGTTGCTCGACGAAGGGTTTCCTCGGTTTTTTTTTTTTTTTTTTTCCTCTGGACTCTGCTGAAGCGCATACCATAAATTCATTGTGCTTACTAGTTACATCATAGCTTTAGCAGAACTCTTCTTATGACTCTGGAGCCGACTCTGTCTCGGCTTGTTGTTAAATATGATTGACTGTTTGATTTCCTTGCCTGTTAGCGCGAGTTGAGAAAGTATGGTATTTTACCTTGTTATATGGTGGTCCACGTTTTCCATTTTAATGTCTGATATAAATTCTTGTGGCTTAAACGCTCGGATTGAGGCATTCAACCCTTGTATGGAAGCTATGTGATTTCTCGGTACTTCTTACTTCTTTGGTTCCAATATATGTGTATTATGTCAACTCTGTGCGTGAAATGCGAGTTTAAGTACTTTTACTCTGCCTGTAGCTATACGTAATTTTTCTCTGTATGTGCAAAGCAAATATAACTCGTCTTATTCTGTTGGTAGCATTACTTATTTTTGTTTTAGCTAGCAATAATTGTTGAGGACCGGTTTCCGTCAAACCCTTATGAATATCATCAATTTCCTTAACCTACTGAGTATATGGCGTTCACTCCCTCGGATAATGTTGGGTTTTACTGTTATGATCTTTTCGTTAAACTATATAAATGTGACTCAAATGCGTTTGCTATGCTTCTAATTCTTACATATATAAATATGCATACTTTTTACTCTCCGGGTTTTAGAGTTATTTTACTAGAACAGAAAGAGTCGTGTCCCAAATGAACAGGCCGGTTTGCGGCCAATCCAGTTCATTATTCCAGGTCCTTAATTGCTCTTATTCTTGTTAATTTTCACCATTGGAATTCATGACGATCCCGTAAGAAATAATTGGTGTATTGTGGTGTTTTACTGGTTCCCGGGGTAAAGTATTTTCCCTTCAGGTTCCTCCTCTAAACTGTCATTCGTTTTTTTCTCTTTTTTTTGTTTCCTTAATGTATGGAAATAAACCCTTCCCCATATTTTATATCATCCAAACGTATAAAGGGCAGAGTCTTCGATTGCAACTGATCAGGGTAACTACTTAACTGGCTGTTCTAAGCTTGAAGGCTTTAGCCATTGAAAGCCTTCTACTGTCATCTAAGGGTCATAAGGAGACTAGCATATCTTATACACACTGACCAACTTAGAACTATAATATACCTCACACTCAAACTGATTCTTCTGTGCACTGTTTATCATTCCTCTTTTCCTTATTTCACAACTGTTCTATAGTACTAGTCTAAACAACTGAAAAGGAGCATTCAGTAGTACTGTAATTACAACATTAGAATTGTCATAATGGTACTTACCTGTATCCGGTATGCACAACAGTTATCCTTTCTTTATTTAGAACCTGGTCACCACTGGTTCTTGGCTTGTCTTCCTCCCGTCCACGAGATTTGTTGACACATCCCAAATCTCCCCTCAAGTGTGTCTGCCAGGTCACAACCTTCAACAAACTTTCCTCTGCACTGTCGTGCCAATGCTATCTGGTCCTTACCAGACTTAGCATAATTTTTCCATCATGTACCCGTCTGTCCCTACAGCACGGTTCTTTTCTCCCCCCCCTCCTCTTTTCCTTTTCCCACCCCCTTTCCTTGGGTGGTTACGGTTAGGAGGAACAGTTAGGGTTTCTTTCTTTTTATTTCGCAACTATTTCATTATAAAAAGAAAACAACTTCTAGATGGGAAGTTACAATTTCCAAGTATGATTCGATTATAATTTTTTTTCAGTGCAGAGTGAACAATTATTAATTCAAAACAGTAAATAGAACATTGTCCAATGTCTTTTAACCTATAACAGTAATAAAATATTTACAACCATCTTTATCCGGGAATATTACATCTTCCCCCCCTAAGATTGGACATCGTCCCGATGTCTTCTAGCCATGAACAGTTCTGGGTAATTTCTTCTCATAAACTCTTCATCTTCCCAAGTGGCCTCATCAGGCCCAAAGTGCTGCCATTGCACTTTAACTTGGGTAATATCCCGCTTCCGCAGGATTGCCTCTCTCCGATCGAGGATTCTCAGCGGTTCTACTTGGATCTCTCCTTCGGGTTCTACCTGCACATGCAACATCTTACGTATCAAGTGGTCTAAGGATAACATGTCTAGTTCTTGCAGGTGGGTGGGTTGGAAACAAGATAAGGTTATCATAGATGTCACCCCCCTACTGGCAGCACTCCTCTGGGGGTTTGGGGAGCTCCCCGAGACGACAAATCCGTACCTCTCCTTTAGTCGAACTCAGTTTTCTTTTACAGGAAAACGATTATACAGATTTATCTGTGATAATCCTCACCTGAACAGCCTGCCAATAAATTACATGGTTAGGGTCATAAACATAATTTCTCAATACAAAAACATGAAAGGCATTATCAATCCGCATGTGACTTGGTAGGGCGAGTTGGTAAGCTACAGGTCCCACTCTTGCTAGGATCTGGAATGGGCCACAGTATCGAGGTGCCAATTTGGCACACCCGTTCCACTGTAGTGAACTTTTCCTTACGCGTATCGTCACAAAGACATGGTCCCCGACTTGATATTCCTTAAATCTTATTTTCTTATCGGCAAAGTTCTTCTGCCTATCCTGGGCTGCCTTCAAATTTGATCGTGCATTTTTCACCAATTCTTCCATTTCTTTAAGCATCTCGAGACCCAGCATCAATCTATCCTCCGGTCCACCCCAACTCGAGGGGGTGCGACACTTCCGCCCATATAATACCTCGAAAGGACTCATCCATAGTGAGGTGTGGTAGCCGTTATTGTAAGCAAATTCGACCAAGTGCAAGTAATCCTCCCACTTGGTTGGTTGCTGCATTACATATGCCCTTAACATATCCTCGACTACCTGGTTCATTCGTTCCGTTTGTCCATCCGTTTGAGGATGATAAGCCGTGCTAAAATTCAACTGTGTTCCCAATTCTTCAAACAGAGTCCTGCAAAAGACTGATGTAAATTTTACATCCCTGTCGGAAACTATTACCTTTGGCAACCCATGCAATCTAAATATATTCTGCATGAACACATGTGCAATCTGTGTAGCTCTATAAGTAGATTGTACCGGTATGAAATGTGCTGACTTGCTCAGTTACTTGCTCAGTTTGTCTACCACTACCATGATGGAATCATTACTTTTCTTTGTCTTAGGCAAACCTGTTAGAAAATCCATGGATATGGTTTCTCATTTCCATTCTGGTACAGGTAGCAGCTGTAATAATCCCGCAGGGTGCCGATGTTCTGCTTTGATTTGTTGACACTCCAAGCATCGCGCCAAATAACTTGCCACGTCTTTCTTCATTCCTTGCCAAAAATATTCCTTTCGCAACATAGTAACCATCTTTTGATAACCGGGATGTCCGGCATAGTGACTCTTGTGAAATTCGTCCAATATCAGATTTTTGACATGGTTCTGATTAGGCACATACAGTCTCTCCTTATAATACAACATTCCGGCAGTGTCTATGACATAATATGGCTGTTTTTCATTGCTGGTGGGTTGTTGTATTTGCTGTTTTATTTGCTGGTAATTAGCGTATTTTTCAGCTGCACTAATAATAATTTCCCTGAAGGGACTGTTCCCTTCACTATAGGAGATTTCATATAGACACTGCACTTTTCTGCTTAAAGCATCCACCACCATGTTTTCCTTTCCATTTAAATGCTTAATTTCAAAATCTAATCCACTAAGAAAGTTTGCCCACTGCGCTTGCCTTGCATTTAGTGTGGGTTGACTAAAATAATTAGTTGGGCTGTGGTGATCGGTTAATAGAAAAAAATTTCTGCCCATCAAGTAATGTCGCCACATTTTCAGGGCATGGATCATGGTTGCCAACTCTAAATCATAAGCAGAATATTTCTGCTCATGCTCTTTCAATTTTTGTGATTCATAGGCTATTACCTTTCCTTCTTGCATCAATACACCCCCTACTCCTTCTTTGCTTGCATCTGTACACACCACATAGTTTTTATTGGGGTCCGCAATGCTTAAAACAAGTGCCGTGGTGAGCAGGTGTTTGAGTTGCTCAAAGCTCCTTTGACATTCTAAGGTCCACCTGAAGGCCCTCCCCTTTTTTTGCAGGGAAGTAATGGGGTATGCTACCCTTGAGAACCCTTCCACAAACCGCCTATAATAGCTAGCTAATCCCATAAAAGAGCGAATGTCTGCCACATCTTTAGGTACCGGCCAATCCATTATTGTCTTTATTTTCTCAGGGTCAACTGCAATTCCTTCCTTAGTGATTATATGCCCTAGGTACTATATCCGTTCTTTATAAAATTCACATTTACTGAATTGAGCGTACAATTGATGTTCTCGGAGGGTTTGCAGTACCAACCTGAGATGCTCTTTGTGTTCCTCCATAGTTCGAGAATAAATCAAGATATCATCAATAAAAATCAGCACGAACTTGTCTAAGTACTGGTGGAATACGCTGTTCATTAAACACATAAAAGTGGCAGGGGCGTTGGTCAACCCAAAGGGTAGTACCACAAATTCATAATGGCCATACCGTGTTCAGAAAGCGGTTTTAGCTATATCTTCTTCCTTAATCCGGACTTGGTGATATCCTGACCGCAGGTCAATTTTCAAAAAAAAAATTGCTCCCTTTACCTGATCGAACAACTCATCAATACGGGGCAGCGGATATTTATTTTTGATAGTCAATTTATTTAGCTGTCGATAATCTATGCACATGCGTAGGGTCCCATATTTCTTCTTAACGAACAACGCTGGGCCTCCCCAGGGTGACACACTGGGGTGGATATAATTTTTATCCAGTAGCTCCTGCAACTGCATCTTTAACTCTGTCAATTCCAGTATACTCATTCGATAGGGTGCCCAGGATACCGGAGCTGCTCATGGCACTAATTCAATGGTAAAATCTATGTCCCGCTTCGGAGGTAACCCAGGGATTTCCTCCGGGAATACATCGGAAAACTCCTGTATTACAGGGATATTTTCCATTACTGCTGTCTTGTTTTTTGTGTCAGCATAACCCACTTGGATCGCGTAAATCTGACATCCCTTCCTGATGCATTTTTCTAACTGGGAGGTGGTTATAGGCCGAAGCTGCACTGGCCGTTTGATCCCCTGCATTTCTTGCTTAATCCCCAGCTCATCCCTATAGCTGATAGTCTTGGTTTTGCAATTAATTACAGGCCAATGTTTTTCTAACCAATCCATACCAATTAAAACATCATAGAACCAAGGGGAAGCATATTTAAATCTGTTGTAACTAACTGGCCTGCTATTTTTAAGGGGCAGTTTTTAACTTTGGCATTCACCCGTCTCCTTGCCCCTGTAGCCAGCTGAACCAGCCAAGGGTCTTGGAATTTAACGGGCTGTAACCTGCACTACTCCATAATTCTAGGGCTAACATAACTTAGTGTTGCACCAGGGTCAATTAAAATAGTCACTGTAAGGTCTAAGAGTGTACCTTCAAATTCCACCATAGTCGGCTGGTACTCTGCCTGGCGATCCTCTAGAGCCGCATTAATCCTCGGTAGGCTTTGTCCTACATCACCTACTGTAGAGGCTTCATAAACCTGGGACAGCTGATCAGTTCCTTTGCGTTGAGGACAATTTTTCACATAATGGGGGCCTCCACAGCCCCAACATTGCACTGGAGGCCTTGTTGTCCCCTCATTGTCATTTTTTCCAAATTGGTCATTAATCCTAGACTCATTTGGAGGCTTTAGTCGCAGCGAATTCTTCTGTGAATTTTTGCCACTGGTTTGCCCTTTGGAAAAACTTCTATGTCCTCCACTATGGCTACCCATGGTACTACCAGTCAATCTGCTGCTTTTCTTATCCAACCATCTCTTATGTAGGCCATCTCCCTTTTGTTTGCTCTGTTGGTAACACATTCTGGCTTTATGTATGGCCTCGTCCATCGTTTTTGGATTATCGAATTTGATTCTTTCCCTCATACCCAAGGGTAGACTTCTAACAAACCTCTTTACTTTGGCTTTTTCCTCCCGGATGTAGGGCACGTAGTGGAGCAGTGAGGTAAAACGAGTGATGAATTCATCCATAGTCTATTGTCCCAAGTGCAGATCATGGAATTCTCTAGCTTTTTCATCATAGAAGCGTTCTATCAAGTATCTTTCCTTAAATTACTTTTGAAAATTTTCCCAGGTAATAGTCTGTTCACTTACTCCCTTGACCATCTTCACCTCCTCCCACCACAAGGTGGCCTTCCCTTGTAGTTGAAAGATGGCCAACCTTGCCTTAAGGTTGTGGTCATATTCGTACAGTTGAAAATATTTGTTCATGTTGATCAACCATGCTTCAGCGACTTCCTCTTGTTCTCCGTCAAAATGTGGCAGTTTAATCTTACGGAATTCCCCTTGCAACTCTATCCGCTGTCTTTTTGACATTTGTTGTTCAGAGGCATTATCAGACCATTCCTGCTCCCTACCTTTCGACTCTCCAGGTTCTCTGTTTTGGTCCTGCTCCCCTGATATTCCTTGTTGCTCAACACTAGGGTGTGGTGGTATCTGATTTTGCTTATCCGAAAGACTCTTTGTGATTCTCTCCTGTTCCATCGTTATTCTGGCATTATCCTCTCTTAACCAGGCCATTTCATGCTTCAGTTCTTGCACATTTTCCAGAATGGCACGGTTCTCACTTTGAGTCTCCTCGCCGAGCTGTACCCATAGCTCGGGATGGTTCCCTGCAGGTTCTTGACCTGCTACAAATCCTTGGGATACGCTATCTGTTCTTCTCATCCTGTCAATTTTTCTCCTGTACTCAAACAGAATTTATCGGGGAATAATTAAATAGGTTATTGGTTGTTATATGTATATAAATATATTTCCCTCATCACTGTCCGAGAGGTCACAGTTTCTGGAACTTGGCTCTGATACCATATATAACATCTCCAAAATAACACATGTAAAAGACATTAAAAAAAAAAATAGTAATAGCATTAAACTATTTACATACATTAATTACCTCCCCATCTCTTAAGTTCACTGAGGCTTTGATCTATGTTTGAATTAAATCTATGGTTTTTATGTCATGCTCGAACTCCCATATAGGAAAATCTGCGTCGCATTAATATCACTGACGTGCTGACGGGATTAGGACAATCCTTCTCCCTTGCTATTAACAAAAACTCCTCCCAACACTCGACACATAAGCCTCCTCATCTGTAGCCATTAAGCTCCACTACACTAACATTTAAGGGAAACTGCAGGGAGGACACCTTTCTCGGGATTCTGCAATGGTTCGACGGAGGAGATCTCCTCCATTGCATCGGACGGTTGGCTGCCCCCCAAATGTTGGTTCAACTTCTCATTACCCAACGAAGGAACTCATTTTGCTCTTTTGGTTTTCTGAGTTTGGCTCTGCTTGGGTTACGCTGTCCACCATGGTTGCAGGCCGAGGACTCCATAGGTAATCCTGCACCCTTAAGTGACAAGTTTGCTTGATATACTTGCAGGTAAGGGTGAGATCAATCTCCTATTCGATGATTATGTCTATGATTTTCGATTTATTCCCTTTTCGGCACTACTGGTGAATCCTAATGCATTTGTTTCTTTCTGGTAACAGGTTGGTTAGGGGTGCCGGGTATCTGCTCCGCCATCAATAGATGAATGGGGTACCCTCTCCTCCAGGCTGGCTCTTCTCCTCTCCCGGGTAAGTCCACATATTCTTCCCTGAGCCAGGATTGCATGGTGGTTTATCAGAGGTTGCCGAATCTTCTTATGGCTACATGTTTGTATATATGTGTCTTGTTAAGTTGGGCTGCTGTGATTTTCTGGAAACAAAAGGGGTTTTCATTGTTGTTAAGTTGTTGAAGTTTTTCCATGACTTCGCCGCTCGACGAAGGGTTTCCTCGGTTTCCTTTTTTTCCTCTGGACTCTGCCGAAGCGGCATGCCATAAATTCATTATGCTTACTAGTTACATCATAGCTTTAGCAAAACTCTTCTTATGACTCTGGATCCGACTCTGTCTCGACCTGTTGTTAAATATGATTGACTGTTTGATTTCCTCGCCTGTTAGCGCGAGTTGAGAAAGTATGGTATTTTACCTTGTTCTATGGTGGTCCGCGTTTTCCATTTTAATGTCTGATATAAATTCTTGTGGCTTAAACGCTGGGATTGAGGAATTCAACCCTTGTATGGAAGTTATGTGACTGCTCGGTACTTCTTACTTCTCTGGTTCCAATATATGTGTATTCTGTCAACTCTGTGCGTGAAATGCGAGTTTAAGTACTTTTACTCTGCCTGTAGCTATACGTAATTTTTCTTTGTATGTGCAAAGCAAATATAACTCGTCTTATTATGTTGGCAGTATTACTTATTAGCATTACTTATTTTTTTTTTAGCTAGCAATAATTGTTGAGGACCGGTTTCCGTCAAACCCTTATGAATATTATCAATTTCCTTAACCTACTAAGTATATGGCATTCACTCCCTCGGATAATGTTGGGTTTGGCTGCTATGAGCTTTTCCTTAAACTATATAAATGTGACTCAAATGCGTTTGATGTGCTTCTAATTCTTACATATATAAATATGCATACTTTTTACTCTCTGAGTTTTAGAGTTCTTTTACTGGAACAAAAAGAGTCGTGTCCCAAATGAACAGGCCGGTCTGCGGCCAATCCAATTCATTATTCCAGGTCCTTAATTGCTCTTATTCTTGTTAATTTTCACTGTTGGAATTCATGACGATCCCGTAAGAAATAATTGGTGTATTGTGGTGTTTTACTGGTTCCCGGGGTAAAGTAATTTTCCCTTCAGGTTCCTCCTCTAAACTGTCATTCGTTTTTTTCTCTTTTTTTTTTTGTTTCCTTAATGTATGGAAATAAACCCTTCCCCATATTTTATATCATCCAAATGTATAAAGGGCAGAGTCTTTGATTGCAGCTGATTAGGGTAACTACTTAACTGGCTGTTCCAAGCCTGAAGGCTTTAGCCATTGAAAGCCTTCTACTGTCATCTAAGCATCATAAAGAGACTAGCCTATCTTATACACACTAACCAACTCAGAACTATAATATACCTCACACTCAAACTGTTTCTTCTGTGGACTGTTTATCATTCCTCTTTTCCTTATTTCGCAACTGTTCTATAATACTAGTCTAAAAAACTGAAAAGGAGCATTCAGTAGTACTGCAATTACAACATTAGAATTGTCATAATGGTACTTACCTATATCCGGTATGCACAACACTTATCCTTTCTTTATTCAGAACCTGGTCACCACTGGTTCTTGGCTTGTCTTCCTCCCGTCCATGAGATTTGTTGACACATCCCAAATCTCCCCCAAGCGTGTCTGCCAGGTCACAAACTTCAACAAACTTTCCTCTGCACTGTCGTGCCAATGCTATCTGGTCCTTACTAGACTTAGCATAATTTTGCCATCATGTACCCGTCTGTCCCTACAGCACGGTTCTTTTCTCCCCCCCTCCTCTTTTCCTTTTCCCACCCCCTTTCCTTGGGTGGTTACGGTTAGGAGGAACAGTTAGGGTTTCTTTATTTTTATTTGGCAACTGTTTCATTATAAAAAGAAAACAACTTCCAGATGGGAAGTTACAATTTCCAAGTATGATTCGATTATAAATTTTTTCCAGTGTAGAGTCAACAATTATTATTAATTCAAAACAGTAAATAGCACATTTTCCAATGTCTTTTAACCTATAACAGTAATAAAATATTTACAGCCATCTTTATCCGGGAATATTACAACAAGTAAGGAGAAAGCCCCACCCAACAACAAAAAAGTGAACTTGACAACCTCTCAAGCATCAACAGTTATGAGGATTCGAAACTGCACAAAACAAATTTTCATTTAACAGCAAAGCAAATCTCCGAGACCAAACTTCTTCTCCAACTATCTTCAAAAGGACGAACACAACAGATCCCGAAGCTAAGACACCAATGTCCAAAGAACTAGAAGAGATGAAGGAGATGCAAGATAAAGGAAGTTGGAAGACCGTAGAGAAAAAAAAGAAAACTACATCACCAATCTCGCCAAAAAAGATGAGAAGCCACACAATTAAGAACTAAGAAAATTATAAGTCTCATAGACCAATTTGGTCTGAGTGGACATTAACCACCACCACCACCATCATCAATATTTAATTACTTATAATATGAATAGATAATAAGATAAATATTTAAATAAAATATAAAACAATAAAATTCTTTTTAACATTATTTAAATTTTAATAAAATAATATATTTATAATATTTAATTACTTATAACATGAAAAAATAATAAGATAAAATATTTAAATAAGATATAAAACAATAAAATGCTTTTTAGTGTTGTGATTTAGTTTGAAGATTTCAAATAAAGAAATCTTGTTCTTATTACACAAGTTTAAATTTTATTTTTTAGAATATTTAAAATTAAATAATTTATATTTTTAATATTTTATAAAAAAATTATTAATATAAAAAATTAATTTATTATTACCTTTTATTTTTATATATAGAGAATCGGTAAAAAATGATTTAACAAAATTAGTAATATTATCTTAGATTTTGATTTTAATATTATGTTAAATTTTGATTTTATCGAAATATTTTTTTGGTTATATATATATATATAAATTCACACCGTTTTTATTATATTATTAATTAACATAAAAATTATAATAATGTATTTATAATATTTAATTATTTCTAATACGAATATATAATAAAATAAAATATTTAAATAAAATATAAAACAATAAAATACTTTCTAACATTAATTCTAGTAAAAAATTCTATAAAGATTAAGAAAATATAGTATAAGGATGTTTTTTTTTTAATCATTAAAAAATTTAAGAGGAAGTTATTCACCTTAACTTTAAAATATATCTAATAAAATTATTTTTTAAAATAAAAAGTTAGCAATATTTCTTTTTTCTAAGTAAGTTTAATCTATTAATATGATACAAAAAAGGGATTACAGTGAGGCTCGACCACAGAAGATTTTAGCAAAAATCATAACTGCTTTTGACTGCCCCAATAGAGGGGAAACCAGTCCAAAAGAGTATGAGTCCAAAAAATAACCCACACAGGGGTAACCAGTTTTACCACAACATAACAGAAACATTTGAACCAAATCACGAACCTAACCAGAAGACACATAAGACTGAACAGTAACTGAACCATCAACATGACAAAACATCCACCTGGCTAACACGACACTTGGCACTCAACCGTTTGGGGCTGGTTCCTCTACAATTGGACACACGTACTTGTCCAAGTCGTCATCCTCGTCTGACATGCCACGTCCATGTGCCGGTTGGCCTCCCTCAGTGCTGCATGCTCCAACACGCGGTCCTGACATGTCTCCTCGGTGACTACCAGAAGCCTGCATGTAACTGAGTTTGCCCTTCTCAACATGTTGACTGCCAGCAACTACTTGGCCATGCAAGGTGGCCCAAACTTCATCAGCTTCCTGATCACCGGTGGTGTCCCATCCCCTGCTGCTCGGCCCTGCTTTGGTCGCCTCCTCAGCATGATCAGCTAGAGGAGCTAGCGGCTCAATTTCTTCTGTGAAGGTAATTGAGACAGTGGCGACGATTACTAGGCAATTCAGAAGACTGCGAAAATGGAATTGAGTGGTGTGAGTAGCAGGGTGCGGAGGAAGGGGGAAGGCAGCAGTGCGGAGAGTAGCATCTCCACGACCTGTGCCATGGAGCTGCGCTCTGCCTCTGCTGCTTTGGGTCTTTGCGTATCGAAACTAATCAGGTTGGAGTTATCAGATGAGGAGGCAAGGGAAACCGAGTCAGGGCTAGGCATTGCAGGTGAGTGAAAAAGGTTAGCAATATTACATTAAGAATGAATTTTGATTAGTTTTATACTAAAATTTGCAATAAACAAAATCCAAATATCATAAAAAGAAAAAGTTTGCAATATGTATAACATTGAGAAAGTATAAGATGAAGAATACTTTGAATGCTTATTTTATCCATACATCAAAACTAAAGTTTACAATATCTATAGCACGATTCTATAATATTTGTAAGACAATGATCCATTTGTAAGACAACTTGTCCTGATGATGAACCACACTGGTTGGTTCGAAAAGCATTGACAAATATTCTATCATGTGATTTTAGCCGAAGAATTCTCTTAATCTTGACATGGATCACATAAGCCTCAATTCAACAACGATCCACTTTTTGTCTCATAATATTTGAATTTTTCCTTGTAAGTGTTTTATCTTCTTTTACCCATTATTGTTTACCCATTATTGTATTTTTATATAATAACAATAAATAATTTTAAAAAGATTTATTTGTATATTTTGTTGAAGTTTGACTTTCTCTTTATTATATTAAATTGTAATATTGAGATTCTATTTTAAATTTATGATTTTTTTTACTTATTAATTTATTTTTATTAGCAAAAATTATTTTTCATTCACAAAAATTAATGAATAATGAAGTAAGGAGATTAGGTTAAAGAAAAATACTGTATCTTTTATTTATTCATTTAGTGAGTGTATATTTATATATTTTAAATTTATTTTATATTAACAAAATTTATTTTAATGATAAATATTTCTGGAAGACTGTGTATTGTATTTATGGATATGCTCAATTTTTTAGGTGAACACTTCACCTATATTCAAGGACATGAAGCTAAAATGGTTATGTGAAGAGTGATAGACTCATATAAATAGATAAAGGATGAAGCTAAAATATAACCATTAAATTGGGTAAAAATATAATTGTTAGAATAAGTAAATAACATTGATTATAATGAATTTTTGGAAAGGGAAATAATAAAATAAAAAGGAATCTAAATATTTTAGATTATTTGAAAAAGAGAATTAAATTATAAAAATTATTTTAAAAAGGGAAATTGTGGACAAGAAATTGGTCAAATTAACATTGGTCAATTTTTATTTATTGGTCAAATGTATATTGACATAGAAATAATTAGAAGAAAACATACTAATTTAAAGAAATTATAATTAATATGAAGAAGGAGATTAAATTATTGTAGAATTCATAATTTAGGGATTAAATGAACCTTTTTTTTTTTTTAACCTATCTAGGAGAAGAAGAATAAGAAAGAAACAAAAAATTTTTGAAATAAAAGAATTTAAATTGAATAAGTATAAATAGGTTTATAATGGAAATACAATTAAAATAAATAGCAAAGGGAAGGAGAAATTATAATAAAACAAAAGGAAGGTAGAATGGAAATTAAATTAAATATTAAAGGAAAAGTAAAATTATAATAAAACAAAAGGAAGGAAGAAAAAAGTGGGGTGAGGGAAATTTCAAAATGATAGGAGAAAGGGTGGGGTGGGGATAGGGTGTTAAAAGGGGTTATAATTGATATTAGGAGAAAGGGGTCTAGAGGATAATAACTCAGTAGTGGATTTCTAGAGATAGCATAATTTATATCCATCTTCATGATTGAAGTTATTAGGAGTTTTTCAATTTCTAAGGCTTCCCTAATGACACAGTTGGTATGGAAGGGAGTAGAGGCTAATATTTTAGTTTTATAAAAACAAATTAGATGCTTGGTATTATGGGAGTGTTCAACGATGGTGGATTTAGCAATGTAGTTATAAGTGAGTTATAGTAGGTGTCAGCAATGTGCTCTTTGAGACGAGCTTTGAAATATCTACTGGTTTTCCCTATGTAAGACATTCCATAGGAGCAAGGGATTTCATAGACTATGGCCCTAACATAGGGTCACTCTTTTCCTTAGCCAATATGAAAATTTGGCTGAGGGTTTACTAGGGTTTGAAATAATATTTGATGTTCTTTTTAGCAGTAATTTTGGAGATATGATCAGTGTCTCCTTGAATGTGGGGAAGTGTTACCTTGGCTAGGGGTGGTTTATTAGAAAGGATTGTAGGTTGGGGGTGGAGAACTAAATGAAAGGCCTTATTGATTTAGGATGTGGAGTATCCATTAGATTTGATGGCTTTGGTGAGATGATCTTCTTCTCTGGGAAAGGATTTAAAAGAGGACATTCCAATGGCTTTGGAAACAAAGGTTTTAAGAACGACAAATTTTTTAGTAGGATGATGGTGGGACCTAGCATGGAGGTATCTATCAATAAGGTTTTCCTTTGATAGACTTGGTGAGTGAGGAAGCCATCAGGGAGGCGAGAGATAAGGACATGGTTCTCCTCAAGCTCCACAATGAACTGAATGTGAGGAGAAATGTGATTGACATAATAAAGGAACGCATGAGAATAGGTAGACCATGGGACCAAATAACAAAGGTGTCATCAACAAATCACGTCCACAATTTAGGTTTTAAGTGGAAATTCTCAAGGACTAAGGTTTGAAAGTGCTCCATAAAAATGTTAGCAACAATAGGGGATGTAGAAATTTGATAGAAATTGCAACAACTCAAGATTTCAAACTGAAAAAAGAAGAGACACAATTCTACTCTAGTAATCTATAGAATGGAAATCACAATTTAGAACAATATGCATAGACATGCAACAAGAAAAACCACAAGTACACAATGATTTCTAGGGGAACCAACTGGGAAAAACCCCTCAAACCTCTTTGCATTAATTAGTTGAATAGAAAAACTATTTCAATTTCCAAATCCAGCTCTAAGCTCAACCTGCAAAAGAATAATTGTTAGATCTCTGCTAAATGAGAAACTCTGGCCAAAACTTAGCCAATTATTTTCTCATCAAGCATCTTATTTCCTTACGCAAATCTTGAGGAAATTAGCTCCTAAGAGAGAGGAATTTCCTCCTAATTGTTTGCACAAGTCCCAAGGATTAATATCCTAATTTTATGCAACACCTGTACACTCAAACTAGCATACAACTAATGTTACACTGGGATTGCCATCTCTACTTCAGCTGAGGAACTCGAATTCCATGAATGCACTAGCTATTTTAGGTTGATTGATCAGTTAACTGACATATCTATGAGTTATATTGTCGTCCCACTACAAAACTGACCTTTAACTGACTCTATCAATAGTTAGAGGCCAGTTACTGGAATACAACTGAAAATAACTGAACTAGACTGCTAAAATTTAGCAATCAACACATGTATAATTGAAATCCAAGCCCCTAACTCGAATTTATTGAGATATCTAAGTGACAAGAGCCATGTCACACTATTAATTGTGATCTAGACCTTGGGAGGAGGCCCCCAAGATCTAAAAAATTGAAATGGATCTTGGGGGGAGAGGCCCCAAGATCTGAAAAATTGAAATGCCAGAAGAAAAGAGGAGAACACACAATAACAAAACCAGATTTTTTTTTTTATTAAAACAGATAATAACTATAAAGGCTACATTGTGGTGGACAATTTGTCCTTTTACAAAATGCGACTTGTTACTTATATATACTTTTTTGTTACAATACCACCTGTAAATTCCATGGGTGAATGAATACCATGGGTGGATGTCACTTATAATACCATGGGCCAATTCCATGAGTGGATAAATGCCAAGGGAGGATGAATACCAAGAGTCCATGCCACTTACGATACTATGGGAAAATACCATGGGTGAATGACTACTATGTGTGGATGCCACTTACAATATCATGGGTAAATTCCATGGGTGGATAAATACCATGGGTGGATGAATACCATGGGTGGATGCCATTTTCCATTCAGATCAAATTGTCTCAAGTATCCTATTGATGTGGAAATTCGATTTACTCAATTTGAATAAGGCTAATGTCAATTTGAGTATTTCTTGCTACATTGTTTAGCACTCCTTCCTAGTAAGAAAGGGATTTTTCACCACACCTATCCTACACCTATGGAATTCAAATTTAGATCTTAATAATGCTTGTGCTAAGATGTCAAGCATCTTTCTCCTTAGTTGGAATGTACTATAGAAACCTAATTCTCCTTTGCATAGAGTTCAACAAATGATGATATTGGATATTAATGTGCTTGGACCTATCATGAAATACAAGATTCTCAGAGAGCTTAATGCAAATTTGATTATCACAATATATCATTGTTGGATCCATCTCTTGATTGAAAATACCCACAAGTATTTTACTCATCCATATGGCCTTGCATGCCGCTTGAATTACAACTATGTACTCAACCTTTACTGAGCTAAATGCTACAAATCTATGCTTCATGTTGTACCAGGAAATAACTACAGACCCAACACTGAAGATAGCACATATAGTACATTTCTTGTCTAATGGAATCCCTACCAAATCTACATTGGTGAAGCCTTGAATATTCAATCCCTCTGTCCTCTAGTACCATAATCCATACTCAGTAGTTCCTTTAAGGTACTGTAACACATGCTTTGTTTCCTTCTGATACATCTTGGTAGGTATCACAATAGCTTTCCTTAGAATTTTTACCGCATGGCACATGTCGGATCTTGTGTTAAAAAGATACATCAAAGACCCCACAAGATTCTTGTAAATGGTAACATCGACCTCTTCACCTGAAGTGTCATTTTCCTTCATCTAGTTTTCAGCTAGAGGTGTGTCCATGCGATTACAATTTTCCATGTGAAATCTATGAAGTATTTCAAAGGCTTACTTCCCTTAAGACATAAAAATTCACCATCACCTTTCCATACTTACAACCCGAGGAAGTAATGCATTAAACGCATGGCTTTGATTTCAAAATCCATTGCAAGATCCTCTTTGCAAGGGCAGATCAATTTCTCATCCACTGTCAATATTAAATCATCAACATTCAAAACAAGAATAAGAAACTTACCATATACCACAATGTGATAGATGTTTGCATCTACTTCACTTTTGGTGAATCCCAATCTACTAATATAACTATCGATCCAAGTGTACCATACTCATAGTGCATTTTTGAGACCATATGATGCTCTCTTGAATCTGCACGCATGTGAATCTCAATCATATGTCTCAAATCCTTCTGGATGTTCTATGTAAATTTCCTCCTCAACAACATTGTTGAAAAAGGCGACATTCACATCCATCTGGTGGATTTTCCACCCCATCTACTTAGCCAATGCTAGAATGGATCTAATTGAGGAATATCTTGCAACTGGTACAAAATTGTCCTCACAATCCACTCTCTCTATCTAAGAGAATCCTTTGGCCATAAACCTGGCCTTTTCCATCTCGATGCTCCCATCAACTCCATGATTCACTTTTTAGATCCATGTAGAACCAGCAACTGATTTCCCTTGTAGTATCGACACCACCTCTCTTACAATATTCTTCATGATGGATTCATATTCTTCCACCATGGAATTAACCTAAAAAATTTGAGAAATTGCTTCCTGAAATGAAGAAGGCTTTGTCTCAATGAGCTCTGTCATGAGATCCATGTAACCAGTGTACCTATCAGGTGACCTACTCTACCTACTATGTGATGTAGGGGCTCCCACATTCTCCCCAACATCCTGCAACGATATATCGACTTCTCTATTTCTCTTTCTCCCCTCTCTAAAATATTTTGGTTGAGTGGGTGCCTCCACTCTACCTCATGTCTTCTACGTTGCATGTGGCTTCTCCAAAACATCCTAAATCTAACCCAAGGTTCCTCCTTTGGAGCTATAATATCTTTCTCTAGTGGGATACTTATCTCTCATTCCAGAGAGCATATCATAGAATTCTCCTCATTGAACTTGACATCTCTCCTCACAACTATCATCCTCATTGAAGGTAAACACACCTGGTAATTGTGTGGAGTTTTGGTCCATCCTACAAAAAATCCCAAATTTGTTGTAGGCTCAAGTTTCTTCCTTAAATCCTTCGAGAGATTAAAATAAACTAAAGCTCCAAAAATTTTGAAATGAGACACATCAGGGTTTCTCCTCGAGAAAGCGTCCTCTCGTGTGATCATACCAAGTATCCTATGAGGGCTGCTGTTTTGCAATTAGATTGTGGTGTTGCATGCTTCCACCCATAGATGTAATGGTAAAAGGAGTACCAAGTAAGCGTGAACTGCAATATACTCCTTACCCAATAAATTGACCAAGGACTTGATGTACGTGCAGAAAATCTCCCCGAATATTGTGTTCAGTGTATCACATTTACAGGGTGGCAAGCATGATTTCCTATGGATAAAGGATTGCAACCTAGGGGGGTCTCCTTTTATATACACGACAGTATGGGGAGAACAAGTCCATGTGCTAGCGCTGTCTAATGCCAAAGAGAACGAAAGATGCTAAGTTTTAAAGACACCGAAACACATCTCTAACATAGATCACTAGATATGTTCATTAATGGTTAAAATTATCCTTAGGTTAATTGATATATTTTACAGTTGATCTTGTAATTATGTCTCAATTTCAAGGCCGTAACAACGTTTTCTCTCCCTAAAATGCAAACTAGATGACGAAATGAAATCTTTCAGTTCAATGAAAGCTATCTATGTAGGGAAGAAATCACTAAAATCATGCATCAAACCAAATGAAAAATGCATCCATGTCAAAATTCAAATACTAAATGCAAGATATGAAATCTAATCTTTGATATGACAAGAAAATGCAATGGCAAAACAAATCTTAAAGAAAATTTTTTCGTAAGATGTAATGATGATTTTTTCTCTTTTTCAAAAACGCAACTAATGTAATCTAATGCAAAGGAAAAGAGAATGCAAGAAAACAATGAAGTATGAAAATCTATTTCACGTGAATGATTTGAATGCAACACTAAAAAGTTCTGAAAACTAGGAAAATAATAACAGTTTAACTTTTAGTTTGAAACATGGAAAACTTCAAAGTAAACACTTTCTTTTGATCCTAGTGAGACAATCGATTTGTAATATATCGCTTGTCAAATGAAGCTCAAGTAACTTTCAGTATATCCACTATTGAAAATGACCTAAGGCATAAGAACCAAAAAGTGAACTGCAAGCACGTCTAAACACACAAAGACTTTTAATGCAAGAAATCTATCTCTGATCTCTGATGGAAAGACCAACAAGTGTACTAAGGTTGACCTAGAAGATCTAGAACCCTAAAAGGCTAATCAAACTTCAAGAACAATCAAGCCAAGTCAAAAGGCAATTGCAAGCAGACACTGAGAGAGTTAATGACAAAGACACTGGTAAATCATAAGGAGAAGACTACTAACTGAAAATCAAAGAGAAAACCCTAAATTTCTATCGCACATGTCAACAGTAAAGTAGTGATCGTCACTACTGTAACTAAAAATCTCGCTATATCATCACGACTGTCAGGTTCATATCCACGATGGTCGAGGAAAAGGGAAAATAACTTCAAAATTTTCAAAAGAATCTCAATTTAACAATGTTCAGGCACCTACCAGGAAATGACACTCACAACAAACAAGAAATGAAGTCTAAAAATCTATGGTTGACCAAACTAGACAAAAGAAAAGGGTGAAAGATTGGATGGAAAGGGTGATAGGCACCCTAGCGAATTCACCATTTCGTTGTCAAGGTTAATCCTCTCTACAGACAGTGACAATCCGTCAAGCCCAATGAGTGGATCTAGCAACTTGAAAGGACAATCAACTAGACATATTCCTAGATTATAACTGAAAACTAGAACAAGAGAGATGGCCTACCTTGCTCTGATGCTAATTCGATTTCCTTTATTGAGATCCTTGAATTTCTTGTGTCACAAACTTATTCCTCCTTTTAGTGCTTATGTCCCTGCACAAGTATCTAGGAGACAACAAAGCATACCAATACTAATAGCAAGTCCAATGATAATCTATTTAGCCGATCGAGGAATGCCAAACAAATACATACATGAACATATATATTGGGAAGATGAACCAACAGTTGTATTATTATTTAAAAATAAAGGGGAAGCTTACAACCATAGCCTTGATGTTGAAATGATCTCCTTGAGTGGTAATCAAATTCCAAGCTAAGAAACTCTCCAACGCTCCTTCTCCAAGTCTAATGAATAGCTTTAAGCACAAGCTTAGCATAGGGGTGCAAATGGACATAGATCAACCATTTAGGAATGGTAGAGGGGAAATCTATAGGCTAGGAGAGGGAGTTAGGCCTCCTCCAAAGATAGGATTGGGCCCACATATTAAGGAGGTAGCTCATAGGGATGAGACCAAGAGGTCAAATTAGGAGGATTCGACCTCATCTATGCGAAACCACCTCTAGCTCGCCACTCTGGAAGCTTCTAGATCACGACGATTATGACCCTCTTTGGGAAAACTTCTTTTTGAGATCATCATGAGTGTGAGAGAGACCAGAGCGATGCCATCGTTGGATTAACAAGGTGAAATAGGCGATCATCGCGATTTTGAGCTTCATAAAGGCTACGATTCTCATTTTAGGGTTTCATGAGCTATTTATTTATGGAAAACTCTAGATATTTTCCAAGAAAAGTTAAAAGATGGATATGAGTTGTATACATTGATGAGTATACTGTATAATGATCATGTTTCGGACACTTTAGGTTATGTCACAGGGAAGTGCAGGACGCGTGAAAAAATGTTGGGTAATAAACCGGTGCAAGGAACAGGGGGAACTAGTCATGGCAATAATATAACACACACACAACATTGTTGTTATTATTGTATCCCCCTATTGTTATTGTTGTGCTCATGTATCCACCATGTTATTATTTTTGTGCCCCATAGATGCCCAATATTATTATTGTTGTGCCCTTACATTATTATTGTTATGTAGGATTTGATTATATTGTGAGCCCTTATACTCCTATATATACCAAGGGGGTCTTATCATTTAAATTAAACAATAATTTTTTACTTATGTAACATAAAGGAGGTTTCTCTGTTGAAGATAATAATTTTTAACTCGCTGATCTATCTTTTCTGTGAGTTGTTTGCATAACAAGATGTAGGTGAATTATGACATATAAGACTTGGCCATTTTCGTCATGGAGCTTTGAATATCAGGCAAGATATCAGCACAGGCCTCCCCAAAGGAGCACTAGAGTAGAAGAATACATGCAAAGGGTGTACCTTAGGGAAGTACACAAAAGCCACCTTCAATGATCAAGACAATAGGGCACGTGCAATCCTTGAAAGGATCCACTTTGATGTCCATGGGCCTTTCTTGATAGCCTCCACTACAAAGCACATGTATTATATGTTATATTTGTAGATGATTTCTCACAGAAGTTCTGGATTTTCCTCATGCAGAAGAAAGACCAGAAATTCTCAAAGTTTGTTAAATTTAAATCATTTTTTGAGAAAGAAACTGGCAAGAAAGTGAAGGCTCTCAGGAGTGATAATGAAGGTGAGCACGTGTCGAATGAGTTAAAAAAATTCTATGCAAAGGAAGGCATTTGAGGAGAGTTGACAACACCCCACAACCCACAACAAAATGGGTTGGCTAAGAGGAATAACATAAGTATTGTGGGAGTAACAATGGAAATGTTTCATGACCAAGGCTTACCTCTACACTTATGGGCTGAAGCATGCAATACAATGGTCTATTTGTATAACAAGAGTCATCATCAGATTCTTGGGATGAGGACATGAAAAAGAATCCTTTTCAGGGAAAAAAACTAGATGTGTCTCACTTTAGGATCTTTGGAGCATCAATATATTTCCATGCATCCAAGGAATCAAGGAAAAAGCTGGAGCCAACAATAAAGTTGGGGATATTTGTGGGATACACCAATACACCTCATGACTATCGTGTGTACCTGTCATCCCTCAGAATGATAGTTGTTCAAAGGGATGTGAAGTTCAATGAGGAGAAGAAAATGAGGTGTTCCCTTGAGAGGGACCTTCAGTTACATGCAGAACAAGCATTTTTGACTCAAAATGAAGCAACTTTAGAAGTTTTTGAGAAACCACAAGGAGAGGAGCAGAGAGTAGAGAAAACCACACAAGTAGAGACATCCATTGAAGGAAGGAAATGAACTAAGGAAGTTGAAAAATTATTGCAGGATGTTTGAGAGAATGTGGGATCACCTGCATCACAGCGCAAAAAGAGCAGGTCATCAGATCGATACTATGGCTACATGGCTCTGATGACTAAGCTAGTAGCGATAGAACCAACCTCATTTGAGGAAGAAATAGAGTAGTCTATATGGGTTGACACTATGGTAGAGGAATATGATTCCATTTTTAGAAATAGTGTTTGGGAAGTGGTCCCAAGACTAGCAGACAAATCATTGGTATGTTCGAGATGGATTTACAAGGTAAAGTATGCAGCAGACAAAAGCATAGAGAAGCACATGACTAGATTTGTGGCCAAGGGGTACTCTTAGGTTGAAACAATTAATTATGAGGAGACCTTTGCTCTTGGAGCAAGGTACTCTTCCATCAGATCAATTCTTGTTGTCTACACAGATGGGGTTGAAGATTCACCAAATGTATGTGAATACAATATTCCTCAACGGAGTTATTAAGGAGAATTTGTACATCAAACGACCTGAAGATTTTGAGACCTTCAACAGAGAGTCACATGCATGTAGACTCAAGTGCGTGTTTTATGGGTGAAACCAAGCACCATGTGCTTGGTACACTAGGATCAATAACTATATCAACAGTTTGGGCTTTACCAAAAGTGAAGTGGATGAAAAAATTACCACATTTTGGTAGAAGGTAAAATGTTGATTATTGTCTTATATTTTGATGACTTGATTTTGACTGGTGATGAAGAACTTATCATGTCTTGCAAGGAGGACCTTGTAAAGGAGTTCAAAATGAAGGACATGGGTCTCATGCACTATTTCCTTGGTTTGGAAGTATGGCAAGAAGAAGGGGAATTTATTGTCTCTTTGGGAAAGTATGCCAATGAGATACTTCATAAGTTCTACATGGTCAGATGAAAACCTATGGAGACTCCTGTAGAAACTAACTAGAGGAAAGAGGATGCCACTTTAGGTGACAAAGTGGATGCTAACATGTATAGGCAGTTGGTGGGTTCACTCATGTACCTTGTGAACACATGACCAGACATTTGTTATGCATTCAACCAATTGAGCCAAGCCATGGTTTGACTAACCAACTTATTTTGGAGGGCTGCTAAACATGTTCTATGGTACCTCAGAGGTAGTGGCTCAGTTTGGACTATGGTACATACAGACAGAGGGAGTGAAGCTATGTGGATTCAGAGATGCAGATTGTGCGAGGATTCCATGAGACCGAAAGAGTACATTAAGGTGAATTTTTAGTGTTGGGTCTATAGCGGTTTCTTGGTACAACATGAAGCAGAGATCTGTGGCACTCAACTTAGTAGAAGAATAGTACATGGTTGCAAGTCAAGCAACATGAGAGGCAATCTGGATGAGAAAGATTATTCTTGGGCTATTCGGTTAGATGATGGATCCTACTGTGATTTAATGTGATAATAAAAGTTGCATCAAGCTCTCTATTTTTTTTCATGATAGATCCAAGCACATAGATATCTGGTACCACCATCTACGAAATTGTGTGTAGAGGCAGATCATGTTGTTGTAGCACATTCCAAAAGAGTAACAAGATGAAGACATTTTGACAAAATATTTTTCAATAGGTAATTTTTTGTTCCATAGAGGTAGGTTTGGGGTGGAAAATAATCCCTTTCTTGGTGAGAGGAAGTGTTGAAAATGTAGCAATACAATCTAGTTTTAACTTTTCCTTGGTCAAACTAAATTAAAATTCGAATTTCAATTTCAAAAAAATACTTAGAGGTAGTTAATTGAGGTGACATGGATTTTTTCACTTAGTTAACTCATTTAAATCGAGTTGGAGACACTTGAGTTCAATTTAGTATGATTGATTACTAATTTATAGCAATTCATTTAAGTTAAGTTAAGTTATTGTTAGTTAAACTTGTTCCAAATATTGGGGAAACTAGTGGAAGGTCAAGTTGTGCAATGTAACATCAATCAAACTTAGTGGTCATCCAGTTAATTGATCAACCAACCCAAAATAACTTATGCATGTAGATAATTCATGTTACCTAGTTGATATTGGAGTTTAAGGGTAGTGTACAATCAATTTTAAAGTAATCTGAGTTGTACAGGTGGTGCATTTAGTGAAAGGATGGGACTACAGGAATTGTGAAATCCAATTGAAGAATTTCCCTAAAAAGCAAGGGCTAATTACTCAATGAGCAATGCAAAGGAAATAAGATCTTGGAGCCTTGAAAATTTGGCTAAGTATTTGTGAGGTTCAGTTAGTCAAGCAGAGGATAGAAGATACATGTGCAGGTTGTGCTCAATCTTGAGAAATCATAATGTGTTCATCTAGATTCTTTGATTATTGAAATAAAAATAGTAAGGGTTTTTGAGTAATTTCTTTCCCCTAGATAAATCTCTATGTGTGTGTGATGTTTATTTTTTCATGTTAATTATATGTTTTCTCAATCGTGAATTTGCTTCCACAGATTAGTAGAGTAGCTTCTAGTTTTGTGATTTAGTAAATTTCATGAGCAATTTAGAATCTACACATCAATTTCTACATCCATTTCTCATCATAATTCTAACCCTCCTCTAATCCTAACACTAATTTTAATTTTAATATCAATCCCTATAATAGCTCATCTCCTTCTCTTGCCCCTTTTTATCCCTTTCTACTTCTTGTACCACCCTTAATACTAATGTGCTTAACCTCTCCTCCATTGAGCCTGACGCTCCCTCCTTAATCCTTTTAGAAAAAGGCTTCAAATTTTATCTTGCTTCTTGTGCTATTCCCTATGAGGATATTACATGCTCCATTAAATAAATCTCCCCCCACCTACACTCCCATGTGGTAGAAGAGCTTCGAAAAGAACGTGGTCACATTCTCCAGGACTCTAAGCTTCCTAAGCCTAAAATTTTTAATGAATAATTTAATGCACTTTGTCAACTCAATTCCAAGCCCAACATTCTCATTCTAAAATTTGATATAGGAAATGCATCCATTGTCATGAATTTCTCAATTTACCTTTTTAATATGATTGATCTCCTTTCTTCATATTATTATAAGCCATTAACTAAGAACCCATCCAATCTATGACCATCAAGGTCATGAAAGCCATTAAGTCTTATTCGCTTGACCCAAACATCCAAAAGCTTTGTATTACCCTTAACCCCATTACCCCCATGATTTATGGTCAACCTAAAATTCATAAGAAGGACTTTCCCTTTAGACCTATAGTTAACAGTATTGGTGGTCCCACCCATGCTCTTTCAAAACTCCATACCAAAATGATCTATCACTTTTCTGACCCAATATTTCCTTACTCCTCTCATTTCATCAAACAAACCAAGCATCTCAATCTGGATGAAAATGAAATCATAGTTATCTTTGATTTAATTTCCTTATTCATAAAAATTCATGTACTTGAAGACAATGATCTCATTTACAATCTGGTTGACTTCGAAACGCTCAATATTCTCAAAATTTTCCTTTCCACCACCTTTTTCAACTATAATGTAGTTTTCTATGAGAAAACTAAGGGCAAAAGCATGGGTTCATCCATCCCCCCTGTTGCGGCTAATATTTTTATGGAGCACTTTGAAACCTTAACCCTTGATACCTTCCACTTAAAATGTAAATTCTAGAAATGATTTGTTGATGATATCTTTGTTATTTGGTCTCATTTTCTACCTATGCTCCGCACCTTCCTTTCCAATCTCAATCAAATTTCCCCTCACATTTAGTTCACTATGGAGTTTGAGGAGAACCACGTCCTTATCTCTCACCTCCTTGATGGCTTCCTCACTCACCAAGTCTATCAAAAGAAAAATCACATTGATAGATACCTATGTGCCAACTCCCACAATCATCCTTATCAAAAATATGTCATGCTTAAAAACCTTATTTTTAGAGCCATTTAAATCTCCTCTTCTAAACGCTTTCCCAAAGAAAAATCCCATCTCACCCAAGCCCTCAAATATAATGGATACTCCACATCCCAAATCAACAAGGCCTTTCATTATATTCTCCACCCCCAACCTAAAATCCTTTCCAATAAAGAACCCATAATCAAAGTAACCCTTCCCGACATTCAAGAATTCACCGATAATATATCCAAAATTATTTTTAAAAATAAAATCAAAACATTTTTCAAACCCTAGAAAACCCTCAACCAAATTTTCAGAATACTAAGGACAAAAGTGACCATATGCTAGGTCTCAGAGTTTATGAAATCCCTTGCCCTTATGGAATGTATTACATAGGGAAAACTAGCAGATATTTCAAATATTGGCTCATAGAGAACATGCATGACACCTATGATAACTACATTGCTAAATGAACTATTGTTAAACACTCCCATAATACCAAGCATCTTATTTGTTTTGATAAAACTAAAATCTTAGCCTCTACTCCCTCCCATATCAACTATGTTATTGGGGAAGCCATAAAAATGGAAAAACCCCTAATAAATTTAATCATGAAGATGGATATAAATTAAGCCATTCCTAGAAACCCACTATTTAGTTCTTATCCTCTATACCCCTTTTCCTAATATCAATTCTAACCTCTTGTAATGCTGAAAAATCTAGGGCATCTAGATTAAAAATTTTCTCTTACTTTGATAACTCCTTCTGATGTTTGTTTACTTAACTTGATTATATTTTTCTTTAACTTAATTATTATTGTGTTTTCTATCATCAAGAAACTACAGAATGATGAATATTAAAGAGAAAAGATGACACAAAATGTAGGCTGCTAAACAGGACCAAAACCTCTCCTATTGAGAGGAAAACCCACAAGAATCCTTCTCTTCTTATAGAATCTTAAAATGACAAATTCTAAGACCTAAGACCCTTGACAAAGACACCTCCAAGACAAAGTCAACATTTCTCTTTAATGAGCTTTATTTTGAATTTTGACCCGAGAAGCTTCTTGAGAAACTTCAAGCCCATCGACTTCTCCTGCAACTTCAACACAACAATTTCCAACAACTTCGACCCAACAACTACAAACAATTTCTGCCTCCAATAACTTACAAACAACTTTGACTTGCCCAACAACTTTCCATTACTTCGAATTGCCGAACCACTTTCTAGCACGTCGACTTTCCCAACACCTTTCCAACACTTCAATTTTCCCAACAACTTTTCAGAACTTTGACTTGCCCAACAACTTTCCCACACTTCAACTTTCCCAACAACTTTCTAGTATTTCTACTTGCCCAACAACTTTCTTACACTTTGATTTTCCCAACAAATTTATAGCACTTCGACTTTCCCAATAACATTCCAACACTTTGACTTGGCCAACAACTTTAGAAGCCCTAATACAAGAGAGAGAGAGAGAGAGAGAGAGAGAGAGAGAGAGATCCAAAAACTTCGACGTTGCTTTCCTTCTTCTTACCCTTGGTTTTCATCCTTTTCCATCTTCTTTCTTGAGGAGATCGAACTTGCTTTTTTGTGTGTCCAAATGAGTTCAAGTTCCTTCTTATACATAGGCTTCCTATGGGTATGAATTGCTTCCTTAAGACCGACTTGATTTTTCATGTAGGTCGACTTGCTTGAGGAACCATGAAAAGGTCTTGGATGGTTTTTGATTGTAATTTTTGACTCACATAATTTTTCCTTACAATATGTAACATGCCAAAAAGAGTCTTTCATACATGAAAATGACTTAATTAACTTGTAGACTCAATGAAAGTCCCTAGAAACACTCAATGGGTGCTTATCCGACAAATAAATTTCCCTTGAGCATGAAACAAATGCCTCAAGGATACAAATAATAAATTTTAGTTTTCTCTTTACATCAAATAAATAAAGACATGATTACGTATGTCATTATGAATACCAAACCTAGTTACATATTTCAACACTTCACACCACCCACCTTGCCCTTTCTCTTATCCTTTTGAAATTTTCCTTTTATCTACCTAATATATATATTTTAGTTTTCAATCAGCAATGCTTTTTCTTCCTTCCTTTTTTTATTACAATTCTACATTTTCTTTAATATTTAATTTAATTTTCATTCTTCCTTTTTGTTTGATTATAATTTCTCCTTCCCTTTACTATTTTTTATTTTTTATTTTTTCCATTCTAATTCTAAACCTATTTATTCTACCTGATTCAATTTAAATTATTTATTTTTAAAATTTTCATTTAATGTTTCCTTCTTATTCTTCCTCTCCTAAATCACTTGTAGAATTTTAATAAATAATAATAATAATAATAATTTTAATCCCTAAATTCTCAATTCTACATTAATTTAATCTGCTTCATTATTTCTTCCTATTAATTATAATTTCTTTAAAATAAGATCTTTTCCTCTAATTAATTCTATATCAATATATATTTGACCAATTAAAAAAAAATACCTACATTAATTTCACCAATTTATTGTCCCGGTTAATTAAATTTTTTAAATAATTTATATAATTCAATTATCTTTTTCAAATAATTCAAAATATTTCAATTCCTTTTTATTTTATTATTTCCATTTCGAAAAAGTTCATTGTAATCAATATTATTTACCTACTCTAGTGGTTATCTTTTTATCTAACCCAATGGTTATATTTTAACTCCATCCTTTATCTATTTATATGTCTCTAGCACTCTTCACATAACCAGTTCAGCTTCATGTCCCTAAACAAGAGTGAAGTGTTCACCTGAAATGTCAAGCATATCCATGAACAAAACACATAGTTTTTCAGAACTCTTTATCAATATCAAAATATTGTCTTTGAAAACATCCATTCTAAAATTCATCCTAATCAAATTCAACAAAATGCATATTGATAGAATTGAAACTAAGGATGTTTTACAAGGAAAATTTTAAGGATGGAAAATTTTCTTGAAGTTTAAAACATTGGCGAATCTCACTCATCCCTAATATGCAAATTATAAATGTTTATTGATATATTTGTAAAATTAATCAAATTTATAATTATTTTATATATAGTCTCTATATAATGTTGGCGATTTTTAAGGTAAAATAATTTTATATTCTAAAATTTGGGCGAATCGTCTTTTATAAAATTGGAAATTGGCGAATCTTTTTTGTGGAAAAATCATGGAAAATTAGCCCACTGGGCGAACATTAGCCCCTAAAATTTTCCATGATGTTTTAAATAAGTGATTGAATTTGTACAATGATTTTCCCTGTGTCATCCCTTTTCTCTTCACTCTTGATTAGTTACTTCCACTTTTCTAATTCACATGACATATTCCATGAAATATATACTTGAAGGAGTTGGATCCATTAGTGAGGAGCATGAACGTTTTCACTAGTGGGAAATGTTCAATTCCCTTGAGGGGTTTTCATGAATACATGGTAATCCATAAATTCTAGAAAGTATCCCTCTAAACAATTAATTCGAATGGATCTTCATATAAAATTATTATTTTTAATTTATTATGGAAAATTAGCTTCTCTTATGCAAGTATTAAAAATGAAATAATAGAAATTAAAGTGGACAATGAATTCCAAAAATAATTCAACACAAATTTACCTTAGAGAAACCCATGTTTGGAAAACTCCAACATTGGAATGGAAACCTATTCTTTACAGCTCCAAGTTAGTGTGATGTATCCTTTGATATTCTTCAATTTATCCTTCTTATCCCCTCAATGAAATCAATTGCAAAAATCTCAAGAAACTCTTCTATACTCTATGAAATATTCAAAACCACAAAAAAAACATTCATGTCATTACAAGGAAAACACCTTGTAATGGAATATTTTATGGAACCTTCCTAGAAAATTTATCGCTTCTATTTTTATAAAAGAGGTTTATAGTGGAGGTATACAACTAGAGGTGTTCCTTCATTGCGTCTCACTCGCCGTGATAATCCTGTGTTGGATGTAGTATATGTTAGACTAATGGACCAACATTTAATGTCAATATGGGGTTGGTGGTCTTCAAGGAAAAACACTAGAAATGCTAGAGAGAGAATTTAACAACCTACAATTAAAAACTCTATTTTTTCTAGAAAATGCTCACACATTATGTTCTTACACTAGTCAATATCATGTTCTAATCCCACACTCAAAAACATTCATTAGAAATACAACCCTAATTACTACAGTCATTGATCATACAACCCACCAATATTTGAAATAAAACTCGAACTATCAAGAACTAGAAAGTGAAACCCTATCATTAAACATCAAACCCTAGTTAAAAAAAACCCTGATTATTTAAGATTGAGAGGCAAATGAAAATCTTAGCTATTTTTTGATAATTGAAAAAAAACCCTAATTATTGGAAATTAAATAACAAACCCTAACTACTAATAAATTTTCCAACCTAAGCATTGACCATCAATTAGGTTGAAAATTCAGAAGGAAATATATTCTCAAATTAGCTGAAGTGTAAGACAATTAAGTTCCTAGACAATCCACCTAGAGTGCAAGATAAATACTCTCTCACTCCATGCAGATTTCAAGTAGCTAAGCCTATTAGAGTGCAATGCACAATGTTCTTGAAAAATCCCTGTGTAAATCCAAAATAATGAAGAATAAGTTTTAAATCCAGTTATGAAATACCTCTTAAATTTAGATGCACTAATTGTAGATGAAAACTTCAAACATATCAATAGAAAGGCTCTCCACTCCAATCCAATGCTAATTATTCAATCTAGCTTGCATACAACTTTCAAATCTTTATAAACAACCACACTTACTATCTCATTTAAAGATCATTTCTAGAAATAATACAGAGAACACACAAGGAACATACATACATACATACATACATACATACATACATACATACATACATACATACATACATACATACATACATACATACATACATACATACATACATACATACATACATACATACATACATACATACATACATACATACATACATACATACATACATACATACATACATATATATATATATATATATATATATATATATATATATATATATATATATTATCAGTCACAAGATAGATCTGAGACAAAGGCATGTCGATCTTAACACTAGGAGTCCATATGATAACATGATTGTAGCATTTGATTTCCATTCCACAAATGGATCAAATCAAAGTAGATCTATAATTTTTAGGGAAAAGGTTCCAGATCTTCAGTGATCTAATGCAAGTCACTCCAAGTAATGGACATAAATCAAATCCAGAAAGTTAATGAAAAAAAAAAGTATAATTACATAAATGCTTGTTATAAATGTTAATCTAGGCACACAGTCAAAGTATTTCCATATTCTAGAAATATAAGCTTGTATACAATGAGGGAGCATGTAGCAGAATAGAGTATATACAATCTATCTAAAAACCTTTAAATCCAAATTTCACAAGCCATAAATAACAATGGCAATAAATATATTTGTAACTTATGAAGTAAATAAACAAAAAATAGAGGGTGAAAAACTTGGTTTGTGGGCCGAGACCAACCATCTTGTCCCCTCATTGAGAGATATAAATTATAGGGACAAGATCAAACATAAAGTGCACAAATAAATGAAATAAAACCCATCATGAGTCTTTTTTTATTAATGATGCTATTATTTTACATCTAAGGCCATATGCTCGAGGTCCAAACCAACACAATGAAATTAGAATAACATCACCCCCACAACACATACAATGGCTAGTCTTCTCATACATGTATCATGATTACAAATTTAGGCTATAACAACTCATTTTTGGCAAATCTAGGCATGATTTGGAATTCTAGAAATTTGTGCACTTTTAACAAATTGGCCCCAAAGAATATTTTATATCTTCCTAACCATGATGAATTTTGGAAATATGTTTGAATGGAACCTAATTTTCCATATTTTAAACAAATACAGTCTCTTGAAAAGCTCTTATTCAACTCTATTGCTTCAAAAATCATGCCTGAAATTGATTATTTGGATACTTTTACGAATCTTGGTTCTACACAATGTTTTACAAGCATGAATCAAAGGACCCTTTAGATATCCAAAATGAATGTGTATTTTTGGAATAAACATATAGTGATCTACTTAATATCATATAGTGGGAGAGAAACCCATGTCCCAGAATTTTGAAATTCGTCTTCATCTGCACGAAAATCAAGGAGGATGTTGGCAGTTGAAAACTGTGTGAATTTGGGGCTAAATTATTAATTATTTTGTAAAAATCAATCCTTATGACTTGGGTGCATTCTAACTCATGTGTGAGAATGAAAAAATCATTATAGACATAAACCGCGTCTCAAATTTCTCGCATAAGTGCACTAATATGTCAAACCCCAAATTGGTGTAAGAATTGTACTTGGTGCAGGAATAGGTTAGTGAATGATAAGTGTACCTTTGATTTCCAAATAGGCTCCAAAATAATCTTGAAAAAATTCTCATACTTCCAACTAGCATTGGCCTCTATGGCAAGCTCAAATGATAAAGTGATTCAAACATACTTTAACCGTGGTGCAAGAATTACATAACTCAAATTAGAGATTCATAAAAATCATAAGCTCTTGGAAATCATAAATAAATGAAGACATGTTGATTAAAATAACACATTTAAACTGAATTCTTCATTATTTCATAAAAAATATGAAGGAGTGCATGGTAAAGGGATCAATATTGGTAAAATAGGGCATCATGGAGGCAAAAATATAAAAATTCTAAGGCCCGACATCTCCCCCATACCAATCATCTTGCATTTCCTCATGCAATAAAGTTAGCTATTTTATTATTTCTCCCTTGCAATAAACCGAATTTGAAACACATCATTATTCATTAATATATTGTTGTAAAAATTTTGCAGTTGTAATGATAATAGAATAGTATTGACTCTATAGGTGATCATGCGCTCACAATAATGTTCTTGAAATTTTTTGTAAACAAAAATTCCTTGCTAGATACATGCACGTTGATTTGTTTTTGTACTACATTATTTATTCATTAAGATTTCTCAAAAAGATAATCTAATGCTAGGGGTGCCATAGGAATGCTAACAATGTCGTTACTATTGGGACAATGTTACCATCAAATATATAGCCATCAAAATTTCCACAAGCATCTAAGGGAAACCTTAGTCAATAGTTTTTCACCTTAATATCCTTATTACAAATAAAAGTGACATAATTTGAACTTCATGTCATTAAATATGAATGGAAATAGGTAAAAAGAAATATAACAAAGTGATAGATTCCTAGCGTAACCATCTTACCGTCAACCAAGCATATAGTTGAAGCTCCTCTTCTCAAGAATAGTAAAACACTTGCACTAAGCGTCTCTTATCCATCAAAAACCTGCTTATTACAAAATATAGAACTGAAAAGAAAAATAACTTAAGGATATTAGTGCCATTTGTTGAGAGATAGAAAGTTCATTTCCTAGATTCAATTTTAATGATGATTGCTTCATAATGTGACCCAAGTTTTTTGTTTTTTAGTGCCACTATTTGTTCTCCATCTCTTGTACACAACATAGCCTTACATTTTCCAAGCCTATTTAGTACCAAAGCAGGTTTGCCTTGGTAATATACAATCATATCGCTGGTACCAGCAAGCTTGCTCAGTATCCCGGTGGGTTTACCTGTGCTTTATGGTGTTTTGGAGAATTTGGTGTCTACGGATAAGTACTAATTTCCTAGATAAGCAACCATATCTAGAACAATAGTTTAAAGCATTTTAGCCTTTTCCTATAAGTAATGGGTAAGACAAAGAGGATTAGAAGACCTAATTGTAGTTTCACTTTCCTCTTATCTCCTTTATATTGATCCTGTCACTCCTTCCCATACTTAACATGCTTGAGAAGTACTTGTAACCATCAATAGAAGACAAAGACCTGATCAAAGAAAAACATCTATTGATTACAAGTGAAAGGAATCAGATAAATTCACTCATATAAGCATCATATAACAAGAGAAGCATATGGAAAAAAGGTTCAAATACTTTATTGAATAGAAGGAAGAATTACAACCATGATCTCTGATTCGAAATCACTCCTCCAGCTTTGATCCCATCCACATCACATCAAAAGCTTGGCACTCCGGTAGCATAACATTACTTGTCTTAAAGTCAATTCTCATAGCCAAATTATCTCCTTACAATTCATCAAAGTCTAGCCCTTGATCACTTAGATGAGTGCTCAATTTATAGGAAGATGGAGGAGGTTATGTCATAAATGGGGGTATTGAATGGCCTTCTATACTTAGAATTAGTTCCATGGAGGAAGGGATGAGAGGATAGGATGCATATTAACTCATTCCTCATCCATTTTCGAGCTCATAGGAGTTGATAAGTGAGGGAAACTTATAGAAAACTCCAAGAGATAAGAATATTCCCCAAACCCTATGTGAATTTTGCTCAATCTCACCCATCATAGGTTAAATAGGGCCTAAGTTCTCTGCAGAGCACCCTGGCATGGACTTAACTACTCTGCACTACACCCTTACATGGGCCTACCTGAGCTGGTCCCTTTAGAGATAACTTTAGGACGTCTTCAAGTCATGAATCTGTCTAGGAAGGAGGCATTCAAAATGGTAACTTGTTTAGGGCATATAGCAACTGAAATTAGGGTTTGATGAGCCCCAAAACATTAATCTAGGTTATGGGAGTGATGTGCCAAAATGGATCTGTAACAACTGCCCCCTAAAGCATGAAGTCGAAAATAATAATGTTGAGTGATATGATTTACGATGTGATAAGGAGGTTCTGGTTGGTGACCTGCATCGATTACACTACATAATATCATGATATTTTGATTTTTTCTCATGAATTGCTGAGGGAAGGCATACCCATGCTCAACATATAAACTTTCATTACAAGTACATAGACAATCATCTACAGATATAGACCCATGATTGGAATGACCATCAATGTAAAGCCATTGTATGGATGATTTGGTACATTTCCTGAAATTGCAGCTCGGATGGATGAAACTAGATCCGGGGTCTTCTATCACATTCAATCGTTTGCTCAAGTATGAGTCTAACCATGTGAATATGTGATTGGAAGTCGAACATGGGAAGACACTGTCTGATTACCAGCCAATGATGTAAGCCGTTAACAGATGCGAGAGAAATCACCAATAATGATAATGATCCTCAAGGTACTACAATACATTCTGCATGGTGTGAATGAATTTTTTGATGGCAAACACCATACAAAGTGTTTCGGTTGAAGGCCAGTGATGTCAATCTATCACCGGAAGCAAGAAACTTGCCATTGATGTATGCAAACCTTAAGGTACTAGAAGGGTGTTTCTAAGTGAACTTCTGCGATAATGTGTTGATGTCGAAAAGAAGTGACTCATCACAGGAGGGCCTTGATGTATCTCACATCAATGAGACGAAATGAGTGTACTGATTTTGGAGACAAAATTTGACTGATGACACAAGGTTCAAGAATTGCGGTCATGAAAATGAAGGTTTATGGTATTGCAAAGGATGAATTTTGACTGAATGAATTCTCTTGAACATGTCGGTGACACTGAAATGAATTGGTAGCATTGACCCAAAATAAAAGTGATGGATGATGTGATAGACCATCGGTATGATAACCATCAAGCAGATAACCCAACCCAAATAGTATGAATAAATTGGTAGCATTGACCCAAAACAAAAGTGATGGATGGTGTGATAGACCATAGGTATGATAACCATCAAGTAGATAACCCAACCCAAAGTGTCATGGAGATGAGGTGAAAGTGTCATGTTCAGGAGCAACCTGCTACCATAATGTGGTTTACCCCTTTTTACCATTTTCCCCAATCATTTCTGACCAATACCTATTTATTTTTTATTAATATTAAGGAGGATAACATATGCTTGTTGTATAATTTCACCCTTCAGGTAAATCCATCGCTATGTGATGTTTTAAAGAGTCTAACGAAGGTGAAACTTGATCTTGTCATGGATGACAAGTTTGTCATTATTTGATGTTTTAACGAGTTTAACGACAAAGATAACTTGGTCCTTTTAATGTTTAGAGAGTTTTAAAAGGGATGAAAAGAAAACTCCACAAGTTATTTTTCGTAGATTTGTCTCTCAAGCCCAAAAAAGCGTAAAACAATATGAAAGAGAACCTATTGATCATGTTTGATCAACGTAATCATTTTTCGTAAGTAATCTATCTTAGTCTGGAAAAGGGTTAATCTTATACTGAGTATATGCCATTTCCAATCCATTAACGAGCTGAAAAGGACAAGCACTTGGCAATCTTTTCGTATTTCGAGAGTCTGAAAAGAGCTTAAAGAGAACTATACTTTAAGGAATGAGTGGTGTCTAGAATAGCAACTAGTTCTAATGATGTTGGAACTCCTCAGAACATGTTGATTTATGTGAAGAGGCTGGCTAACAAGACCATTCATTGCAACTGTTCCTAAAAAAGGGTAAAACAGCCAAGTGAAAGCGTAGGATTAGCCAAGAAAATAGTCACGATGGAAGGATAAAAACCAAGGCTCATCTAACAGAAGAGGTTGATAGAATGGAAATCACGAGGGTTAAAATGCAGATGAGTTCATTTTTACACAAGCTTGAACCATAGGGAACTATGCTTGGATTCAGTTTCATTTTTAGACAAGCTTGAAATGAAGAACTATGCTTGAATTCAGTTTCATTTTTACAAAAGCTTGAAACAAAGAACATGCTTGAATTCAGTTCATTTTTACACAAGCTTGAATCATGAAAAACTATGCTAGAGATTGGTTTACATGCCCCCATCATGATGACTCAATTCTAGGTGCATGCCCCCTAAGCTTCATTACATTCACCTAAGTAGACTACTCATGGCTATCAAGTGGATGGAATGAAGGTTCATTTACGAGATCAAGTGAAAGACTCAGCTAGTATTTTATGAGACCTACTCAAAGACTCGACTTGGAAATTTGCTCTAGGGGACCTTGTTTCATTTTTTAATGAGCTTGACACAATACAAGGAACTTTTCTAAGATTCCTTGTTTCATTTTTTAACGAGCTTAACACAAGACAAGGAACTATGTTCATGCTCCTCGTTTCATTTTTGAATGAGCTTGACACAAGACAAGGATCTATTTCATTTTTTAATGAGGTTGACACAGTAAAAGAACTATCCTCATTTTCCTAGATCACGACTCATAAGAGGTAATGACTTCCAAGAGGTTTTCATCAAATGGGAGAACAATGCTCTAGAAGGGATCCATAGCAAGGAATCCATTAGAGAGATCTAGTTCCAATGCCCACAGTACATAATGTACAACATCAGTGAATTCATCATCAATTGATGTAGGCATGGAATAGGTTGCCACATAATTAACCTATGTCGGGGATGATACCATTGGTACAAAAGCACAATTTAGGGAAGATTGGTGACTAGAAGCCATATTTGGACTGGGAAATGAAAGTTGGTCATCAGTGAAAATTCTGCTTTCATGCTAGAAACAAATCACTCGAAAGAGTGTTGAAACAATAGCTCCCATGTCATAAACATAGTCATGCCCAAGAAGTAAATTGTAATCTAAAGGGCCTGAGACTACCATCACATTCAGATAAATGATTTTTCCTCTCAAAGTAATAGGCAACTGAGGAAGGATCCCTAATGGTTGATTGGTTCCTCTGTTAAAAGCCAACAAATTCTGGGTAACAAGCACAAGTGGCAATGAACTAAGCAATTGCCAAGTAGTGGAGGAAAGGATACTCACAGATTTACATTCATCTATAATAGTGCCAGATACAATCATATTACAAACCTTTACTATGATCTGGAAAGGCACATAAGAAGGAAGATGACATCCTGCTAGTTGATTCCAATCAAAGGAAGTGGCCAGACTACTTGGAGGTGCTACTATAGAAATGGGATAATTAACCCCTTGAGTTATGAGAGCGGGAGGATTTTCCTCCTGTATTGATGGAACATGAAGATTTCCCCCAAGCTCATTGGAATCTGAAGAAACGAAAAGAACCTGAGTGGTATCATATTCAATCTCTTGGGGAAAAGTACAATTAACTAAAGGTGAAATTGGGTCAACTTTTTCCTCGACCTGTGATTTGTCAAGTATAGACTCATGGGATTCACGTTTAGAGAGAGTGGGTTTGACCAATGGTTGATTTGGGTTAGTCACTTTATCAACTAGTGAAGGATTAAGGTAGAGTCTCCTGTAACTCGATGGAAGTCGCGACGGAGAAGAAAGACGATTATCCAACACTTTTTTGGATTCATCCAGATAGGGAGAAAGGTGAATGGGGTGATTCCCTTCACACAACCTACAGGGAAAGTTAACTTTACCCTTCTTTCCATGAAATTTACTACCACTAGTTCATGGTGTGTCACCAACATGATCTCCAGAAGTTGATGACATAGGATGTTGTGAATGAGAAGACCATTCTTCTAAGATCTAAGGAAAATCAAGACAATTTCAAAGAATATGGTCTCTCATGCAAAGTTTGCATGCATATTGAACTTTGTGATGCTTGATGGATAGTTTCTCATCAGATGTTGCATTCAAAGCAATGGCTACATGGTTGCCCCTGTTCTGAATTTTCTTCTTCTTCTTCTTCTTCCCTTTATTCTTCTTCTTAGCCACCTAGTTACTAGTATCAATACTTTCACCAGGTGAAGAGGAAGAAGGGGAGGAAGAAACAACTGATGAAGAAGGCAAAGGGTCAACTTTAGGATCCACTACAGGTTGAATTTTTCCAGTTGGAGGAGTACTAATTGTGGAGAAATAACGACATTTTGAACCAAGGAGGTTGAAAAAAACCATACTGGCAAGCCAATGGTAAATCCCGGAAGGGAAAATTTAGCATAAGGAGCATCAATATTTCCAAAAGGAGGAAAAGGACTAGGATTCCTATCAAAAGGAATTCCTTGATCGGTGGACTCCAAAGTTGTTGCCATATGTCTCAAACTAAGATCAACTAAGGAGCAAGCACGGAGGATGTTATCCGCAGTCAATTAATCTTATTTTAATCAAAATAACATAAAAAAACAAAAGAGGGATAGTCTAGGCAAAAGGATTATCAAGTAACTATGAACTGCAGAATACCTCCCGGCGAACTGAGAAGTATGGGCAGGAAATCTCCTTGAATGTTGTGTTCAGTGTATCACAATGTACAAGGTAGCTAACTAGGCTACCTAAGGATGGATAGAAACCTAGTGTTGTCCTCCCATATATAACCGAAATTACGTGGAGTCCTAATCCGTATTAGTGTTGTCTAGTGCAAAACCGCATAGTGAGAGAATTCCCATGTACTTTAGATATTGTAACACCACCCTATATACCCAAAGGTACGTGGATGAGCTACGATATACTCATGTACATGGAATGAGGTATCACACTGGGGATGTATCATAGACAAGTTAGTGATAGCTTCTATGTTTTACGATGCCGGAACATGTCTCTATACTAGAACCTCTAAATATTATCAGTTAGGTGACAATGTTCCATTAGGTTAATTCAGATGAATTTTAAGTTGATCTTGTTTATAATTTTCCTTTCAAGGTTCACCACGTGATGTATTCTAAAATTCCTAGGAATGCAACTATTATGATAAGCATTCTTTCCATTCAATTTTACAATGAAAATCTTAGCTAATAGGGATAGAAAAATTATATTTATTTCGATCAAAGAGCAAAGAGCACAATCTAATGCAATTTCCCTAAACTATTCATATGAGCACACACAAACTTTTTCAATGCAAAATGCATGTATTTCTTTTAAATTTCCTTATTGTGAATATGAAAAAAAGGAAACTAATGCACATATAATAAATCAATCTTTAACAAGAACGAAGACTTTATGACAATTTTGTTTCGGAGGAAAATACGGCTATTACGACACTTTCTTTCGAGAAAAGATTAACCGACTATAATATAACTTTGCCTATGGATCGATAATGACAAAGAAAACATTTAAGAAACATTAATTAACTTAGTCAAATTAGGGTGAGCAAAGGAGATAAAAAATTGTTTTCTGAGACATGACATTCATTGACCAATCAACAAGCAATCAAAGAGAAGAAATTTGGGAAAAACTTAACCCAAAGGTGGGAACTGACCCTAGAAGGACTATTGAAGTGCTGAATGGGAGATAGTGCACTTCAGAGCACTTTCCTTAAGCCAAGGGTGCTCTACATCGCACTGTGTCCCTCACAAGCCTATGCTACTGACAATAAGCCATTTCAAGAGGCAAATTGACACAGTTTTGGACCAAAATTCAATGCAATAGAGATGAAATACAATCAATGAAAACAAGTAGGGTCTGCAAGAGTGTCCTAAGAGGTGGATAAGCTACCAGGAAGGATGATCCTCCCCAGTATAGTAACCAATTTGTTTTGGAGAATTTGATATCTATGGATAAATACTAAGTCCCTAGATAAGTAGCCATATCTAGAACAACAATTTAAAGCACTTTAGCCTTTTCCTATAAGAAATAGATAAGACAAAGAGGATGAGAAAACCTATTTGTAGTTTCGCTTTCCTCTTATCTCCTTTGTATCAATCCTGTCACTCCTTCCCATACTTAACACACTTGAGAAGTACATATAAACATCAATAGAAGACAAAGAACTGATCAAGGCAAAAGATCTATTGATTACAAGTGAAAGGAATTAGATGCATTCACACATATAAACATCATATAACAAGATAAGCATATGGGAAAAAGGTTCAAATACTTTATTGAATAGAAGGAAGAATTACAACCATGAAGTCTGATTCGAAGTCACTCCTCTAGCTTTGATCCCATCCACATCACATCAAAAGAATGGCACTCCGACAGCATAACATTACTTGTCTCAAAGTCAATTCTCATAGCACATTATCTCCTTACAATTCATCAAAGTCCAGCCCTTGATCACTTAGATGAGTGCTCAATTTATAGAAAGATGGAGGAGGTTATGTCATAAATGGGGGTATTGAATGGCCTTCCATACTTAGAATTAGTTCCATGGAGGAAGGGATGAGAGTATAGGATGCATCTTAACTCATTCCTCATTTATTTTCAAGCTCATACGAGTTGACAAGTGAGGGAAACCTCTAGAATAGTCCAAGAGATAAGAATATTCCCCAAACCCTATGTGAATTTTGCTCAATCTCACCCTGTGCAGGTTAAAGAGGGCCTAAGTGCTCTGTAGAGCACCCTGGCATGGACTTGACTACTCTGCAGCACACCCTTACATGGGCCTACCTTTGCTAGTCCCTTTAGAGATCATTTCAAGATGTCTTCAAGTCATGAAACTATCTGGGAAGGAGGCATTCAAAATGTTGACTTGTTTAGGGCATGTAGCAACTGAAATTAGGGTTTGATGAGCCTTAAAACACTGATCTAGCTGATGGGAGTGATGTGCCCAAATGGATCTATAACATATGGTACTTCCTTTTTTACTTATATATCATTTGAAAGGTTTGAAATAGTGTATGATGCTTATTGACAACTTTAGAGTGTAAATAAGCCAGGTGGTACGAGAGTCTTTTAGATTTTCCAAGCACATAATCAATTTATATTTAGTCCACAGGAAATATCATCCCTAATATTCCTAAGTATCAACTATTCAATGTATAATAAGCATCTCAGATAATGAATGAAAAATTGCTTGATTTAATCATGTTAGGGTTCTTGTGAAATATCATTATGTTTTTTTAGGATTGGTCCACCATTAGAGGCCTTTCAACAATGCATTTGAATATAAACTTGAAAATATTTGATCAGGTGCTCATGTTCTAAGTGTCGTAAAATGCTGAAAATTTAAAATGCTTAGAACTAGTTCAAAGTTGAACCACTATAAATTTCTCGTCTTCCTGATTCTGGCACCGTAAACGGTTCGAAAAACGGTCGCCGTATGAGAAAGTTATGCCAAAAACAAAATCGCCCAATAACCCTTAATTTTTGAATTAAAAAAAAAATTTAAAAAAGAAAATTCCACAGAATATTCCTTGGAATATGCTGGGGAATATTCCTTTTGGACAGCGAATCAACAGCTGCCACTTGGCAAGCCCGAAGGCCGCCACGTGGCTGGGATGACATGAGCAACAATGGACGCATATATACAAAAGTTGGCTCAATCGTGGTTTGAACCCACGACCTGCCGGAAGAAAATGCCACGCCTTACCGTTAGGCCACAAGAGCAACTCTTATTATATGGGCGGAAAACACAATATTTAAAGTTTAAAATGAGTTTGGGCGGGGCCCGAAGGGGGCCAACCCCTAAGGGTTAGCCCCCATACCATATGAACATGTGCAGAGAACCGTGGGCTTAGAACCTAACCGCCCGGTGCGAAATCCAATGTTAACCGCCAGCCGAAAATTTTGGTCACATGCGCATTTATTGTAACTGCAATCAAGTTGGCGGGAATAATGCCGGAGTGCCAAATTTGGTGGCCGCTCCAAAATTGGCGGGCTTATCTGGCCCCCAACTACAGTTAGCTAGAGTTTTTCTAGGGGCAGATTGGAGAAGCTTTAATTGGCCATAACTTTGGCTAGGAAAGGCGGTTTTGGATGATTTTTTTTTTTTTTTTTTTGGGTATCTTCGACCTTCTGAAGCCATTGGTGCAGGTCTTACAGCCATCTGAGGTCATTTGCAGAGGTTTTGGAGCCGTGGAAGTTCTAGGAGCCACTAGGGCCCAGTATTGGGAAGACTGTATAGGGTTGCAGGTATCCATTGGAGGTGAACCAGTAGTCAATCCTGAAGGATTCAAGTGTTCTGAATCCATTTTTACCATCTATTCCACCTGTAGATGCTTCTATTCAGCTGTATATTCAATTTGAGCATTTAATTAAAACAAGGACAAGCCCATTTGGGAGCTTTGGACCCAGCAGACGTAGCCCAGGAGGGGTGAACTGCTTTATCAACTTCTTTTGCATCTGTGGTTGATTTATTTTGCAGAAAAATTTCATTTTAGTTTGTTAAACAGTAAAAGGAAATAAATCTGCTATTCTTAAATGGGTCATGAACAACTGAAAATTTCATTTGATTTCTTTCTGCAAGACATGGACATCTTTTAAACATGTATATTTCTGAATTGAATACCTTGCAAACAATTTACAAGTAGTTTCAAATTTAGATCAAGTTGGTATCAGAGCAGGGTTTTTTGCAAAGATCTTCTAACTGTCTTGCAAGTATTGATGCTTACCAGGTTGAAACTTAAAAGAGGGGAAGGACAGTTGACTAGAGAACGAGAGAATCCTCAATCAAGGAAGGCCAGAGAGCCATCACCTCCACCTTCAATTTCACCGTCAAGAGTCTCAGAAGAAGTTTCAAGAATATTTTCACATGAAGGAGAAATTCCTGCAGACATGGATCCAAAAGAAGAAGAAAGAGTCTTCAGAAAGGCTTTCTTGGACCTCACTGAAATGGTGAGGATATTGTACCAAGAAAGAAATGAGAAATTGGCTGGAGAAGGGTCCAAACATCCACATGAAGGAGAGGGCTCTTCAGGAGGTAAGAAGGATGATGATCATTCCAAGAAAGGACATGGAGGAAATGGTGATCCACCACCCCCATCGTCACCTTCTTCCTCTTCATCCTTGTCTTCTTCTTCTGTTCATAAGCATAGATCTTGTGGAAAAAGTCCTTTTTTGAAGCTTGATGTAAAATTTGAATTACCTATGTTTAATGGTGAAGTGAATGCAGAAAAGCTTGACAATTGGATTAGGCAGTTGGAAGTTTACTTGAGGATCCAGAATATGCATGATGATGCCACAAAGATTCAGTTGCCTTCTTTGAGAATGGATGGAGCAGCATTGGTCTGGTGGGAGGCCAAGACTAAAGAGGAGATCAAGAGATTTGGTAAGGTTACCTTAACATGGCCTGAATTTCTATTAGCCATTTAAAAAAAGTTTTATCCTCTTGCTCACATGCAGAAAGCCATTATGAATTGGAAAAATTTCAGACAACTTAAGGGTCAGAGTGTCCAAGACTACACCCAAGAATTCAGGAGAAGAGCTCTCTTGTTAGGGGTAGATTTACAGACCCAGGAAACCTTGCTGAAATACATTGGTGGCTTGCATAGCTACCTTAAACACACCATCTTGATGTTTAACTCTACTAGCCTGGACGAGGTTTGTGTCCAAGCTACCCATTTAGAGGCAAGGGGAAAAAACACATTTGAAGAGGGTAGAAACAAGCCCCCCAAGGGGAAAAACAAAGAGAAAACCTCCAAGGGAAAGGGAAAAAAGAATGCATCTGTCAAACAGGAGAGTGAGAAAGTGATCTGTAAACACTGTTCTAAACCAGGCCATGAGGATAAAAACTGTTGGAAATTACATCCTGAAAAAAGACCTCAATTTAACAAATCCAAAGGGAAACAAAAAACTGCTGCTACTACATCTACACCACAGGATTTAGGGGATGATTCAGGTGATGAAACCAAAATTGCAGCCATGGGTTTGAAAAACTTGAAGGGAAAAGAAATTGAAACTCAAGCCAGCACTAGTACCTCAAACTGCCATGTACAAGCTCCTAATGAGGAAGAAAGAAATGAACTGTTTCATGTGAGGGTGATTTCAAAACATACTAAAATTGACACACTTTTTGATAGTGGGTCACAAGCAAACCTTATATCAGAGGACTTGGTCAAGCAGCTTAAACTTGAGACCGTTCCACATCCGAAGCCATATCCACTTGGATGGATTTGCAAGGATGCAAATTTATAAGTTTCAAGAAAGTGCACATTGCGTTTTGCAATTACTGCACATTTTATTGACACAGTTGAACTTGATGTGGTAGCTTTTGATATAGCAGGAATTGTTTTGGGAAGTCCTTACTTGTTTGACAGGAAAGCTATCTTTCATCACCATGAAAAAAAATATCATCTTTTCAAAGATGGCAAGGAGTTCATTGTTAGAGCTCATCGCAAGAAGACAAATATAGCGATGGTGAATGCAGGACAGGTAAAATGGCTGGTCAATTCAAGTAAGAATTTTGTTCTTATTATGATTAAGCCCAAGGTTGATGTGAATCATGAGTCATTTGACAATTGTGATCCAAAACTTAAGTCAGAACTGTATGATGTAGCTGATGCATATCATGAGATGTTTCAGGAGCCAACAGGTTTGCCTCCTAAGAGGGATATTCATCATGAAATCCATTTTCATCCAGATTGTCCTCTTCCAAACATAGGCATGTACCGCATGTCTATTATGGAGAATGCTGAAATAAAGAAGCAAATCAAGGACTTGTTGGACAAGGGTTTCATAAGGCCAAGTACTTCGCCATGTGGGTCACCGATTGTATTGATTCCAAAGAAAGATGGCACTTGGCGTATGTGTGTTGATTTCAAGGCCTTGAACAAGATAACAGTAAAGAATCGTTGCCCACTCCCAAGGATAGATGATTTTCTAGACCAGCTGAAAGATGCTCGATATTTCACTAAGCTAGACTTGTGCAGTGGATATCATCAAGTAAGAATTGAAGAAAGTGACATTTGGAAGACAACCTTTAAAACCAAACAAGGACTCTTTGAGTGGCTTGTGATGCCGTTTGGTTTGTGCAATGCACCTGCAACTTTCATGCGGGTAATGGATGATGTCTTGCGTCCTTTTCTTGATGATTTCGTTATTCTCTACTTAGATGACATCTTAATTTTCAGCAAGTCTAGAGAAGATCATGTCATGCATGTTAAGAAAGTACTTGATGTCTTGAAGAAGAATCAGTTATTTCTTAAAATATCAAAGTGTGAATTTGGAAAGACTTCTTTAGTTTATTTGGGACACATAGTAGGAGGAGGTGCTTTGAGAATAGATCCTGCTAAAATAGAGGCTATTGTGAATTGGCCTACTCCCAAATCCATAACAGAGGTAAGAAGTTTTTTGGGTGTAGCTCAATATTAGAGGAAGTTCATCTCTAACTTCTCTTCTATAGCAGCTCCTATGCATGCAGTGACAAGTGTGAAGCATGCTTTCCAATGGGGAGGCAAGCAACAAAAATCTTTCGAATCTTTGAAAGAGAAGATTAGTTCAGCTCCAGTCCTAGCATTACCGGATTTGAGACAACCATTTGAGATACAAACCAATGCTAGTGATTATGCCATGGGTGCAGTTCTTCTACATCATGGTAAGCCTATTGCTTTTCATTCTGAAACTTTTAATGGTGCTGTTGTAAATTATCCTACATATGATAAGGAGTTGTATGCATTGGTACAAAGCGTCAAAAAGTGGAAACACTATTTGATGGGAAAAGAAACTGTTATACATACCGACCATCAGCCCTTACAGTACTTGCAATCACAAAGAAAGTTACAACAGTCACGACACTTCAGATGGATGGGCTTCTTGCAACAGTTCCATTTGGTAACAAGGTACAAGAAAGGTACTTTGAATAAGGTTGCTGATATGCTTTCAAGACCTATTATTGGTGCTGTTACTTTACTTAAGAATGATTCCATTGTACATGATAGTTACATAGAACAATATGCATCTGATGATGACTTTAAATATGTGTATGCTAACTTGAGTAAAGGGAATCATGTAGAGGAAAATGACTATCACATGCATAACAATTTGTTGTTTCATTTGGGAAAGTTGTGTATACCACAGGGGGAGAGAATAAATGTCATAAGAGAAGCTCATTCTTCTCTTATTGCTGGCCATTTTGGTGTGAGCAAAACAGTTGCACATCTACAGAGGTATTGCTATTGGCCTCGCATGGTAGATTCTGTTTCAAGGTTCATAAGAGGATGTTCATTATGTGCTACAAGCAAGCCTAGTAATAGGAATCTTGGCTTGTATACTCCTTTGCCGGTACCTTCTAGACCATGGGAGAGCATCTCTATGGATTTTGTAGGAGGTTTTCCAAAATCTAGAAAGCAGCATGATTATTTATATGTAGTAGTTGATCGTTTCAGCAAAATGTGTATACTTATGCCTTGTAAGAAAACTATAACTGCTGAACAAACTGCTGAATTATTTTTTCATCATGTATGGATTCACTTTGGTTTGCCTACTTCCATTATTAGTGACAGGGATTCCAGATTTGTGGGGAATTTTTGGTCCAACCTATGGGAGATGATGGACACAAAGTTGAAGAAAAGTACTGCTTTCCATCCGCAAACAGATGGACAAACAGAAGTTGTGAACAGAACCATTGTGCACCTCTTGAGAGGCTATTGCAGCACGCATCCCAAGCTGTGGGATGAACATTTGCACTACATACAACATGCTTGCAACCGTGCTAAGCACTCTTCCACAAACACCTCACCGTTTGAAGCTTGTTTTGGTTACTTGCCAAAATCAACTCTTGATTTCATTCTTGAGAAAGATGTTGCCATTGAGGGACATAGTCATATTGACAAATCTCGTTCATTCATTGAAAGAATTCAGCAAATACATCAGCAAATTCAAGAACAGCTTGAGAAGAGTCAAGGCAAGTACAAGGAAAGACACTACAAGCATAGAGTCGATCACAAGTTTCAAGAAGGGGATGAGGTATGGTTGTACATTAGTAAGGAAAGGATGCAAGGAGAAGGTAAAAAGCTGAAGCCTATTCGTTATGGTCCATTCAAAATCCTCAAGAAGGTTGGAAATAATGCTTTTCAATTAGATTTGCCTTCCTACATGCAAATGTATTCTGTTGTCAATGTGGAGAACTTACATTTGTATGAACCTCATTTGATTGTTGATCATGAAAGTGTTGTTCAGCTACCATCTATAGAATATTTCTTGCCAGAATTCTTAGATGAGCTGAAAGAAGATACAATCCTTGAGAGAAGGACACGCACTTCAAGGAGGGGCAATGTAGATTATGTTCGGGTTGGTTTCAAAGGCAGCAAACCGAACAAGGCAAAGTGGATGGAGGTGGACAGAGTGAGGGAGCTGTACCCTCACCTCTTTAATAGGTAGTTGAAGGCTTTTGAGGTCCAAAAGCTTCCCAATGGGGAGGCGTGATCAGGTGCTCATGTCCTAAGTGTTGTAAAATGCTCAAAATTTAAACTGCTCAGAACTAGTTCAAAGTTAAACGACTGAAAATTGCTCGTCTTCCTGATTCCAGCGCTGCAAACGGTTAGAAAAACGGTCGTCGTATGAGAAAGTTATGCCAAAAACAAAATCGCCCAATAACCCTTAATTTTTGAAATTAAAAAAAATTAAAAAAAGAATATTCCACGGAATATTCCTTGGAATATTCCAAGGAATATTTCTTGGAATATTCTAGGGAATATTCCTTTTGGACAGCGAATCAAAAGCTGCCACGTGGCAAGCCCGGAGGCCACCACGTGGCTGGGATGACATCAGCAACAATGGGCGCATATATACAAAAGTTGGCTCAAGCATGGTTTGAACCCACAACCTACCAGAAGCAAATGCCACGCCTTACCATTAGGCCACAGGAGCAACTCTTATTATATGGGCGGAAAACACAATATTTAAAGTTTAAATTGAGTTTGTGCGGGGCCCGAAGGGGGCCAGCCCCCATACCATATGAACATGTGCAGAGAACCGTGGGCTTAGAACCTAACCGCTTGGCGCGAAATCCAATGTTAACCACCAACCGAAATTTTTGGTCACATGCGCATTTATTGTAACTACAGTCAAGTTGGCGGGAATAATGGCGGAGTGCCAAATTTGGCTACCGCTCCAAAATTGGCGGGCTTATCTAGCCCCCAACTACAGTTAGCTGGAGTTTTTCTAGGGGCAGACTGGAGAAACTTTAATTGGCCATAATTTTGGCTAGGAAAGGCGGTTTTGGACGATTTTTTTTTTTTTTTTTTTTTTTTGAATATTTTTGACCTTATGAAGCCATTGGTGTAGATCTTACATCCATCTAAGGTCATTTGCAGAGTTTTTGGAGCCGTGGAAGTTCTAGGAGCCACTAGGGCCCAATATTGGGAAGACTGTATAGGGTTGCAGGTATCCATTGGAGGTGAACCAGTAGTCAATCCTGAAGGATTCAAGTGTTCTGAATCCATTTTTACCATCTATTTGACCTGTAGATGCTTCTATTCAGCTGTATATTCAATTTGAGCATTTAATTAAAACAAGGACAAGCCCATTTGGGAGCTTTGGACCCAGCAGACGTAGCCCAGGAGGAGTGAACTGCTTTATCAACTTCTTTTGCATCTGTGGTTGATTTATTTTGTAGAAAAAATTTGTTTTTGTTTGTTAAACAGTAAAAGGAAATAAATCTGCTATGATTAAATGGGTCATGAATAGCTGAAAATTTCATTTGTTTTCTTTCTGCAAGACATGGACATCTTTTAAACATGTATATTTCTGAGTTGAATACCTTGCAAACAATTTACAAGTAGTTTCAAATTCAGATCAATATTTCTTTGATAACAGCTTTCTCAAGTAGCCAATCAAGGGTTAGGGTTGTTTTTTTCTTATGGGTTTGTCGCATTAGGAAAATAACCATCAATTTGGATCTTTCACTATCCATCAAAGTGTTCCAAAGCATCCCCTACTAGGCTAGAACCTAAAAAATCGCAAAGAGAATGAAATTCTTGTATCTCAAGGCCCAAAAGCCTATTTTTGATTTCCTTCATAGTTCCCTAGCTAGTTCTATGCATACACATAAGTGACCTTTAGAGTCAGCACATAAGTGACACTATGGTCTGCGCACATGACTGAGCACTAGTAAAAAATAAAAGGTAAAATCTATAAGATTTACTAGTCAAATATTTCCCAACTAACAACTTCGAGTTGATGCTTACAAAAGCATGATCCATCCCATAATGGAGCTACTTCCCTCTCTTTGTGAATCCCCTTTCCCACTATATGTGGATCTCATCCCTTAGGAAGAGGATCCCATATCTCCTCCTCTTAGCCTATAAATCAAACATAGGCCAGAGGATTGGAGAGGACCATTAAAGGTAGGCTTAAACTTGAGAAATATGGCTAGAAGGATTTTCATCCGAGGAAAAGGATTAAGACCATGGGAAGATGCATGTAACATCAAGGAAATGAGGTTGTAAGTTTGTTCTCCTCTTTATTCAATAAAAATAAATTGTTCTTTCCTAATCATGTATATTTTTATATCATATGTGAGATTCCTTGATCACTAACATAATTTATGATTGGTTATTGATTCAATTTATGATGCATGATGAGTTAAGAATTTCATTAATATTTTATTCTATATACTAGATGCTTTGATACTTTGTGTGTTTCTGTCTATGCATATCTCCTTTGGAATGTCATGGAGAAGTTATGGAAAGCATTGGAAAGGTCATTAAATCACCGAGGAGAAGCTAGTTGTAGAAGGAACTGAAAGGACTTCAACAAGCACTTCACTAAATCGATAAGTTATCCCTCGCATATTACTTGTTTAGACTACTATTCATAAGCTAAGGAAAGGTAGAAGTTATTTTCTTGTTTCTTACTATATTTCATTTGAGATCTAGGGATATAGTTCTTGTCCATAAGAAGGATTAGTTCACCTAACACTAGTCATGGAGAAAAACCATCTAATCAATAATAAAAGTCACTTTACAAAATATGAGGCATTAAGAGTGAATTTCTTCTAATAAGACTTACCAAAGGAGTGTTGAATGGTAGATTCGATAGTTATTCCTTAGGGAATTATAATTTCAAGAGTGTTATTGTACCTATTTTATTTTAGATGGCATCTTTATTTATTTCTTTTATACTGTCCTACACTAATCTAGAGAGAGGATGATCTCCTTTAAGGGTAGGATTACTTCTAGTGTAACCATATCTGTAAAAAAATGCTAAACATACTCACACTCATGTTCAAAAAGTAAAATTTAAATCATACCAGAGTATGAGAAACTAGATTCTTTAATTCTTACGGTATCAAGACTTGTCGAATTAT